>JAJTTV010000016.1:445835-1184184 GCA_036971225.1 Arthrobotrys sinensis | reverse complement strand
TTTTTTTTTTTTTTTTTTTTTTTTTTTTTTTTTTTTTTTTTTTTTTTTTTTTTTTTTTTTTTTTTTTATTATTTTTATTGTTTAATATATATTATTATTATTATTTTTTTTTTTTGTTATTATTTTTGTTCGTTTTTTCTTAAATTATTTTTTTTTACCAATAATAATTTTTGTTTGTTAGTAAATGTTATAATTTATATTAATGATAGTTATATTATGGTTTAGCTATGTTAGAATTATATTAATAATTATAGAGAGTATTAATAGTTTTTTACAACCAATATTTTTGGAAAGTATTTTAATTGTACTTTTAGTAAAATAACAAATTATAACTTTTATAAATTTATTAAATTAGTTGATAAAAACTTTAACTAAAATTTTAATAAAATATTTAAATAAACTAATTATTATATAACCTTTTAATATTTTAATAGAATAAATTATCTTATTTGTGTTTTTTCCCATTTTAAAATTATTAATAAAGTTTATTATACTATTTTTACCCCTACTATTTATATTTAAGTAATTTTTATTGATAATTTTATTGGTATTATTCCTATTTTTAATATATATATAAACTCTTATATTTAGGAATATTTACTAAATAATTATATAAAATAAATTTAATTTTATTTATTTTAGTTTTTTTTATATATATATTTCTAGTTGCTATTTTTGGTTTTGTTATTACAGTTTTGAATATTTAAATTACTAAATTAAATATTCAATTTAATAAATTTATTTAGTAATTAGTAGATTATAATAGCATTATTATAAATTTTATTTCATTATTAAATTAATATAATGTTTTAATTATTATTATAGTTAATTATTTAACAACTAATATTTTAATTATTCTTTTTTTTTTTATTTCTTTTGTTATTAATGTTGAAACTTTAACTATTTAAATTAATATTATTAAATTATAAATATTCTTAATTATAATCTAAAATAATATTTAAATTATATGGAATAAAATTTACAATATTAATAATAATATTAATTAAATTATTAATAATTTCATTAATATTTATAATTTATTATATGGTTTTAAACTGGATTTAAAAAAAAATATTTTTATATTATTTTTGGATTAGTAATTTTATTTAGTATATAATTCCAAATACATATAATTTAAATGTTTTAATTAATGGGGGTTTTTTAATTGTAAGTATTATATTTTTTTAATAATTATTTAATTAAATATTTTATCAAAATATTCTTAATATTTTTAATAATAAGTAGTTTAGCTTATAATTAAATTAAATAACAAAAAAATTTTTTGGCTTATAAATTTAGATTTCTTTTTTTTTTTTTTTATTTTTTTTTTTAGATAATATTTTGATTGTAAATTTATTAGAAAAATTTGTTTTTTTTTTTTTAACAAATTTTTTAAATAATTTTAGTATTTATTTTTTTGTTGTTTCTAAAAATTATTTATATGAAATTGAATTTTATTTTTTTAATAGTTGATATTTAGGGGTTTAAGCCTTAAACTTAAATAATATTTTTTTTAAAAAAAAAAAAATTAATAAAAACTTAATAAAAATATTTGTTATTATTTTATTAATAAAAGTGTAGAATATAATAAATTGTTTTTTTCTAAATTTTTTTTAATTTACAAATAAATTATATTGTAATACTTGATTTTTTATTAATTTCCTAATTTTAATAAGGTAATAATTAATATAATATTATTTATATGGAGGATAATCATATTTTTGTAGAAAAATAAAAAACCAAATATTTGATAAAAGTTTTTTTAGTTATACTTTTTTAATAGTTGTATGATTGAAAATTATAATTTTTACTTTAGTAGATTTAATTATAATATTTTGTAACTTGTCTGATTAGAATATTGAAGTTTTTGATAGTTAAAAAATAAATTTAAACATTAATTTTTTTATTATATTTTTTAAATTCAAGTATATAATATAATCCACATTACTATATATCCAATAAATTGTTTTTATAAATTAGTTTATAATTAATAATTTTTGTTAAATATCTATATATTCAATTAATAATTTTTAGATATTCCTTTATTAACTAATTAATATATTATTTTAATTTTATTATTATATAAGCTAGATCAAATTTACTTTTAAATATTGTATATATAAGATTTTTAAATATATTCTTATATATTTTCTATAAATTATTTAATAAAATAAAATATAAAAATTTTTTAAAAAAACATAATTTAATATTTATTAAATTTGTTTTTAATTTAATCTAAAATATATTAAATTTATTAAATATATTGATATTATAATTTTTTTAGTCAATTAAAAAAGTTTTAACTTTTTAATTTTTAATTATCTTAAGATTAAAAAACTTCTTTACCTTTTTTATATTTTTTATTTTATATTTTTTATAAAATGTAGTTTTAATTTTTTAAATTTTTTATAAAAAATAATATATCATTAATATAAATAATTATAAATAAGTTTTTTTATATATAAATATTTATTTACTTAACTCTAGAGTATTTCACCACCAGATAAGACACACCAAAATATGAGACAGCAAATTTTGAATTTCAAAAAATTATTATAAATTAATTATTATATAAAAAAAATTAAAAAAATATATATATTTTAGAAACCACAATAAAGAATAATATTTTAAATTTTTAGAACTTTCCATACATCATTCAAATTAATATTAATTTTTAAACCTCAAAATTTTGCATTTTTTATAAAATATATTATTTACCAAATTTTAGCTATGCCTCCAGATCACAACACAGAATCTTTACATTATAGTTATTTTTACTATTTTATTATTCATCTACATAATTATTATCTTCCGCACCATTTTTTAAACCATTTTTTGAATTATCTTCTGAATTATTTTTTGAACCATCTTTTGAATTATCTTTTGTATTATCTTTTACATTACCATTCTTAGTATTCTTTTAAAAATGATTTTAAGAATATTTGATTCTATTATAATTTTTGTTATATTCTTTACTATGGTTATTACTATTACTATAAAGATAACCACAATTTTTATAAGTACTTTTTTTGCAAAACAAAAAAAAATACAAATTAAAAAAAGGATTTTTAATTTAAAAAATTAATATCTTTATTACCCAATATGGCATTTATTTACAATATAACCTAATTTCATTAGTTACTCTAACTTTTCAAAAAAAAATATATTTTATTTATGTTTTTTAATTAAACATCCAAATTTTGGTATATATGCAACCTTCACAAAAGTATAATTATACTCTTATATGGTGTAACACCCCTATTACAGAGGTATATTTTGGTGTAGGACATGGGTTTCCACACCTGAAAAAAGAAAATAAAATCGCAGCTAAGTGATCAAGCCGCAGAGTACCCGAAGGGTGCTAAAGGTATTGGAGGGGAGTGAATGGAAGCAATTTTATTTTCTTTTTTCAGGTGTGGAAATTTATATCCCATATTAAAACACATTCTTGTAATAAAGGTGCCATATTACACAAAAGTATAATTATATTTCTATAAAGGTTGTACATATACCAAAATCCAGATGTTTAATCAAAAAACATAAATAAAATACATCCCCCCTTAAAAAATTAAAATAACTAACAAAACCAAACTATACTATAAATAAACACTATATCAGGTAATAAGGATACTAACTTTTCAAATTAAAAATCCTTTTTTTAATTTACACTTTTTTTACTTCACAAAAAAAGTACTCATAAAAAAAATAAATATTATATTAAAAAAAAATATTATTAAAATAATTTTAAATATAAAAAAATAAATTAAAAAATTAAAAAAAAAAATTTTAAAAAAAATTTATAAACTACCAAAATTAAAAAAACTAATTAAATATAAAAAATACTTTAAAAAATTTAATTAATTTTTTAATTAATTTAATATTTTTTTTATTTTTTTAATTAGGAAGATTTTTTAATAATATTTTAAAAATTTTATTTATTAATATATATTTTAAAAAAACTATTTTTTAAATTTACTTTTTATATAAAAAAAAATATAAAATTATTTTAAAAATAAATTATATAATTAAAAATTTAAATATTATTAAAATTTTTAATATTTATACTAATTTTGTAACGAAGCTCTCCCAACATAATGAACTCCAAGCAGAAATCCAATCGGTCGGAAGAGCCCTCAGAATGACTATAGGAAATATCCAAGCAATACTGTGGTTGGAAGAAAAACCATACGATGTAATATAAACCATAGATCTAAAATAAGGAAGTATTTAGATTTAGATTTTATAATTTGCGAAATTATATTATTATTGTTATTTTAGTATGTGCAGTAAAAGGCTTGTTTAGGCTTTTGTTTTACATAGATTTTTAAACTACTGAGAAATAATTTATGTTCAGTTCAACATTCTATATATTTGAATATTTAGTTTAAACTTATCTCCTATCCAGTTTAATATTTTATACCCAAATGTTCTGTCACGGCCTCCCCATACTGAGTATGGCTTGGCATGACAAACATCCCAATTTGTTCCCCGTTCACCACCTTCTTGACCTTACATGATAAGTGCAAAAGAAGAATATATTTAATTATGGGCTGTATCTAGAAAAGTATTTACAAATTTGTATATAAATATTTATTCTATTATTTGTATTTTGGAGTAATAGAATGTAGATAATTGTTCAACACATTTGGTATGTATGGCCGTATGGATTTTATTGATATACATGTATGGTCGTAAGAACTATATAAATATACATATTTATATGTATGGTTGTAAAAACTATACAGATATATACCCCACTTTGTATGAAGCTTTAATTATGTATATAAGAACCTTTAAACGATGATGGTTTTTAGTTTTTTTTAGAACTTTATCAATCAACTTACTTAGTTATCTATCTAATATATTTGAATATCTAGAAGTACTCTTACTTCTATATATTGTTACACTTCTATATCACTTACTTACCTACTCATAAATATGCATACTTCCCCTTTAAGATTTGAACAGTTAAATAAAGAAAATAACTTAACAAAATGAACTAGCTGTTTTAGGAAATTTTACTAAAAAAACCTAGAACAAATGTAATACTTTGATTGATTTAACTCTTAAAGGTGGAAGAAATATATGTGTATGAAGAACAATTTGAATTATATAAGAAAAAGTGTTATAAAAATAAAGAAAAGTATTTTTATAAAAGAAAAGATTAATTTCAAAAAAAAATAAAACCACAACAGCACAGTGATTTTATAAAAAAAAATAAATAATAACTTGGAATATTTATCATTATATGAATACTTAGGCAATAATAATAACATTGAATCATACCATTTTGAAGATACCATAAATAGAATAAATAATCAACTAAGTTAATTTATAATAGAAATGGCTATAGTAATTAATATTGATGTCCCCATCCAAGGTACAGAAGGTATTGATGGGCAGCCTAAACTTGCAAACCAACTCCCAGAACAACCCCAATATCAAAAAGAAGAAGATAATGAATTTAGCGAAAAAAAAAACAAAGAAAAAGCCGCAATCAAAACCAAAATGGATGTCATCAAACTAATAATAAATATGAAAAAACAAATTAAACAATTCGAGAAATTTTTTTTAGAAAAAACTTACAGGTCACCAAAATTAGGAGAATTAATTAAGTATGAAGAACAACCTGAGAAACTTGATCAATTTCTCAATTAACTTGATAACCTTTTTGTATTTTAAGTTAGAAGGTTTTTAGATGATGTTTCTAAGATTTGATTTGTTAGTATGTATTTGGAAGGAATCGTTCTTTAGATTTACCTCTCCTACAAAGAAAAATATGATGAATATTATTTTAACTAATTTATTAAAATTTCTGATATTTATAAGATTTTTATTTCATATACTAACTTTATTAAATTTCTCTGATAGAAATGTGGTTATAAAAACAAGGTTGAAGAAGTATTTTGCAAAATTGATAATATTTGGTAGACTAGCTCTATGCGAATATACTTCCAATTTTTTGACCAGTACACTTTTTTTATTGGATACAACAACAAACATTTCTTTTATTGAGCTTAAAATGGATTTAAATTTTATTTTTAGACTAAGGTCTTTGAATATAAAATAATCAAGGATGATCTTATTTACCTAGAAATGTAAGTATATGTTATTAAAATAGATAATATCACCCATTAGGCTAAAACCACCAATTTTCAACCCAAACCATTCCAAAAAGCTATCTTAAACTTGTTTTGATTATTTAACAAAGGAAAGATTACCTTCAAAAGTAATAATATTAGCCTCCTAAATAATTAATGGAAAAAAAACAGTTTGGGAGGATGGTAACCAAAAAAGACTTTTGGACTAGCTTCCATGGATTTAAACATTATCAGAAATTTTCAGAGGAGATATAATATTAATAAGCTGTTAAAATCTAACAAATTTTTGTGTTGGAAATGCAATGAAGAAGGCTATTTTTAGTGAAATTGTCCACAAAATAATATACAATAATGTAGTTAATTTTGAATGATTAAAAAAGAAATAATCTCTGTTAGAATGATATACTCATTTATTTAGAACTTCAAACGAATTTAATAATAGATTTTCGAAAGGAGAATTCTATTGCCACTTTTAGAAGAATTTGATTCAGATGTTCAGATGTTTATTCTAAAATTTATTACTAACAATGAAGAAAAAGGAATGTAAGTTGATTTTTTTTCGGAATATTTTTTTTATTTTCTTAATTAGAAGGAATATTACTGGTTTTGGAATAATTTTTTTTAAGGATGGTATATTTTTTACTAATGATGATTTAATGGATAATTTTATTAAACCTATTTTTATTATAATTTTTATTATAAACGACTAGTCTATGAATAATTTGAATTATTTTAATATCTAGTAGTTTACTTCAAAATTCGATTTAGGGCCACATATAATGAATCTATTCCTAACAAAAACTTGGATATACACTTTAGTGACTAAAATAATGACGAATTCTAGGAAAAAATAAAAAAAAAAGAAGAAGAATTTAAAAAATTTATAACAAATTTAGATGAAGAAGAATGATATTGTCCTAATTGTAAAAAAAACACCTAGCAATAGGTAGGATGAATCAACAAAAAAGATATTGAATGATACCAACACTATTATATTATAAAAATTGTTGGCGTGGCAGGATATAATTTTGCCAAAAAATTTGAATGGTCTGAAAAGAAGGAATATTAAAATGCTATTTTTTATGTTATGACTAAATTTTATGGAGAAAGAATGGTCTGCGATTAACAAACATACCATTTTTTTATTTAATATTTTGAAATTATTACAAACTAGCATAAAATTTTTTACATAGTTATTAAATAAAAAGATTTTTTGAAAATATAACTTTGTTACTTTTGTAAAAAAATTCTTATTGACTATGGATTATACAACAAATAATTCCTTTTTTGCGATGAATGTTACTATAATTGGTATTGAATTATTGAATATGGTATTGCAATTGATTTTTTTTAATGGTATTAATTTATTTTATATAGATGTTAGTTTTGTAATGTATTTTTTTTTATTTGGATCTAAATGATATAATATAAGAAAAAATGTGAGAAGAATGATTATAATAAGGATTGGGATAACTTTATTAAGTATTAAAAAAAATACTTTGATTATGTTTTTTACTTCTTTATAATTTATGGGCAAGTATATCAAATTTAGTGGATTTGTTAAAAAGACGAATGTGAAAAAATATCTGTACTTATTATGTATGAAGGGTTTGAATTATACAAATTTTGTGTTATTGAATGGATAGGATGAATAGGCAATAAATATACTCTCAAATTCTCTACTGACACCCCTACTGGATGGTAATGTCTATTTTGTTTTGAGAAATTTAAAAAATATGAAGAATTTAAGGAATATATCAAAATTTACTGGAAAAATTTAAATAATGAATACCTATAAGAATTATATCTCACCCCCTTTTTCAAAGCTTCTACCAATGTTTCAAATTTTTTAAAACATAACAAAAAAAACGAATCTACGGATAAATTAAATAAATACAATTTTGATTTAGAATTAGAGAATTTTGAACAAAAATTCCACCCAGATAATTACTTCATAAAAAATGATTTTTTTCCAGAAAATTTAAACTAAAATTGCTTCAAAAACTGATGTCATTTGAATGATCCAGTATTTGCGTCATAAATTAAGGATTGACTTGAACTCTTACATTTGCTTTAAAAAATCATTTCATAATTATTGTTAATATCAATAAAAATGTTGTTAATGTTCTTGTTGATAGTGGAGCAGAAATCTGTTATATCAATTCCCAAATAATTAAATAATTCAACTTATTAAAAAATTTTAAAGAAAATTTTATTTATGTTACAGTTTTTAATCAATTCTTTTTGGGAACGGTTACTTACAAAATAATCTTTTCATTTTTTATTAATGAATATTTTAAAATTATTTTTATGGATATTTTTAACCTTACATATAACCTGATCCTCAAATATAATTAGTTATATAAACACAACCCAAATATCAGTTGAAAACAACAAACCATCGAGTTTTCTTAATATAATTGTTGATAGTTTTAAAAAAAAACACAACCTACCAAGTTAAAGATAGGATAAGAAGTTCATCTATGTCTTACCCAACAAATATCACAGAAGGAATTAAAAAATTGATTTAAAAATAAATTATGTTTTATTAAAATTGTCTTTTTTAAAATTAAAGAATTGGTTTAATTTTATGTGGGAAAAGTACCTGAATAGATTAATAAATTGGTTTAATGAGTATTCAAATTTTTCGGAGAAAATGAACTACTACCTGAAATCAACCAATTTATATATATTATACTTTTTAAAAAAGGAATTTAGCTAAAATTCTTATTTATTTATGCTTGTATTGAAAAAGAAACGGCTGTTTTTCGAGAATATATTGAAAAAAACCTCAAAAATGGATATATCTGATTTTCTAATTCACCAGCTGAACATCCTATATTATTTATGCCAAAACCAAATAAAAAATTTTGAATTTGTATCAATTATCAAAATCTAAATGCCATCACTATCAAAGATATTGGTTTTTTTTCATTCATCAACAAATTTTTTGATCAGTTTAAGGGAGTTAAATATTTTACTAAACTTGATATTATCAATGTTTATTATAATATACAAATCAACCCCAAAAAAGAATAAAAAATTGCATTCAAATACTGTTATAAATTTTTTAAATATTTAATCATGCTTTTCGGCTTAACCAATACCCCAACCTCCTTCTAGACATTTATGAACCACATCTTACACAACTACATCGACAAAATCTATATCATCTACCTAAACAACATCCTTATCTACAGCAAAACTAAAAAAAAACACCACAAATACGTTAATTTAGTCTTAAAAATATTTGATAAATGGAATTTATGAGTTGCTTTAAAAAAATCTCAATTTGATGTGTTAGAAGTTAAATTCTTAAGAGTTATAGTTATATCTAATAAAATCAAAATGGATTTAAAGAAAATTTAAGCCATTTAGGATTGGTCTAAACCTAAGAATATCACCAATATGCAATCATTTCTAGGATTCTGCAATTATTACCACCGTTTTATCAAAAAATATAGTTTCATATCTACCACCCTCATCAAACTTACAAAAAAGAACATCAAATTCGAAATAATGTTTTTCAGAATGGAAGTCTTTAAGACCCTTAAAGAAACTTTCATTTCTACACTTATTTTCCAACTTTACAACCCAGCTCTGCCCACCAAAATAAAAATTGATGCTTTAGTTGTAGTTTTAAAAGCTTGTTTGTTCTAATTATACTCAGATAATGAATAGCACCCAATTGCCTACATCTCTTACAAATTTAACACTATGCAACTTTGATATCCTATTCATGATAAAGAACTTATGGTTATTGTGGAAGTATGTAAGAAATGGTGTGTTTATTTTTAAATTAAAGAATTTTTTATTGTTTTATCCAATTATAAAAATCTTATTTATTTTATGACCACTAAGGAGTTTAATTGATGATAAGTCTGATGGTGGGAAACTCTCAATAAATATAATATGAAAATTATCTACTTCAAAGGAAAAAAAAATGTTTTGGCCAACACCATCAACCGCCGACTAGATCTAATAAAAAATATCGAATCAGACAAAAAAGCCATTTTTAAGAAGGAATAAAATTATATTACTATTAATAAAGTTCTTAATTTTATTAAATATTCTTTTGAAAACTCTTTTTATGAAAGATTTTTCAAAATTTACAAAAACAATTCTGTTTTTAAAAAAATCCTGGAAGATTTAGTAAATTTATTAAAACACTTTGAAATTTAGGATGGAATTATTTTATTTAGAGATATTTTTTATATCCCCACAAAAAAATTATAAATAGAAATCATTTTTCAATACTATGATATTTTAGTACACAATTATCTAAAAATTGATTGTATTTAAGAATTAATCACCAAAACTTATTTCTGGTTTGGAATGTGCAAGTATATTGAAGAATATATCAAAACATGTGATATGTGCTGTAGAAATAAGTTTAATTGATATAAATTGTATGGAATGTTTTAATTTTATGATGTATCAAGTTTATTTTTTGAAGTTATTATTTATAACTTTGTCCAAAAATTACCACCAGTATACAACTTTTTAATTAATATGTTGTATGACAAAATTTTGGTTATAATTGATAAATTGACTAAAATTGTTATTTTTATATTTTGGAATAATCAATGGGGATTTAAGGAATTATAACAAATCTATAATTAATATATTTTTAGTAAATATGGTGCTTAATTGAAATATATTTTTAATCAAGACTTCTTTTTTATTAGCAAATTTTGGTAATTATTAATGAACCAAATTGGTATTAAGTTCAATATTGTTATCAAAAAACATATTTAGATTGATGGAGCTTTAGAATGATTTATTCAGATTTTGGAAATTTATTTCAGAAATTTTTTAAATTTTGTACAAATTAATTGGATTAATTTGTTTTTGATGGCAGAATTTACATATAACATTTCTCCATATTTTATTTTGAAATATGTATTTTATGAATTTCTAAGAAAATGAACACCAAAAGCATTTTTATTATTTTTTTAGTTTAAGGAAGTTGTGCTTGAAGTAGAAAAATATATGGAATTTATGAAAAATTTCTATAATAATCTCAAAAAAGATTTTTAATTTTTTTAAGAATGAATGTTATATTATTATAATTGAAACTGAGAAGAAGCTTTTTTATTAAAAAAAGGAGATAAAGTATATTTGTTTGTATGAAATTTAAAAATATATTGTTTTAATAAAAAACTTGATTATCAAAAATTTGGCTTTTACATTATTAAAAAATAACTCAAAAAACATTAATATGAATTAGATATACCTGGATTAACTAGAATTTATAGAACTTTTTATATATTAGTCTTAGAATTTGCCCCATTTGGATTATGAGAAGACTTTAAGGATGAAGAAATCGAATATGATGATTTTACTGCATATGATGTTGACCAAATTCTTAACAAACCTAATAAAAAAAATAAGTATTTTGTAAGATGGTTTTTATTTTATGGCCCAAAAGATGATTTATGGCAATTAGAAGATAATATATCACCTAATCTTATTTGGGACTATTTTAGGAATTTTTGGATGTTTACTAAGTAGGGTATGACAGAACTTAAGAGGAAACAAGGAAGATTATGAAAATAATAAGAAATAAAAAGATATATTTGATTTATTTATAAAGATGAATTAACAAATTTTTTTAATGTATTGAAATTTATTGATTTAAAATTATTTGAGAAAATATTTTCTAATAAATCATTTTGAAAATGATTTATTGGCTTATGAATAAAATTTTTTGTTTGTATTTCAAATTTATTTTTATATGGTTTATTTTTTTTGATATCCAAAAACAACCATACTTTTTTATGAGCCCGATTTTTATAATGTTTTTCAATAATAATTTTTAATTTTTTTTGATGATGAATAATCTCTACCAATAACTTTTTTAATTTTTTTATTGTTTGGTCTATTTTTGCCTGAATTTTTTTGAATTTTGTATAAACAGCCTCTAGCTCAGCCATTTTTTGTTTATAAATTTACAAAATACGCTTTATTGCTTTAAATCAATCGGAAGTATTAAAAAAGAATACATTCAATATACACTTACAAAAAATTGTTGAATAGTTATTTTGTCTTTGTCTTATATATATTTGATAATGATTTGATGAATAAACTAAAAAATCTATTATTATTAGATATTTATGAGAATTTTTTATATAAAAGTTGTAAGGAATTGCTGTTTTTTTAAAATTGTCAATATAATCGTCGAAAAACTTTCAGAATTAATTGCTAAATGATTTCTTATTAGTTGAATTTGATTTATATTGTTTGTTGATTTTGTTTAAATTTATTACAAAAATGTATTAATTACTCACAAAAATGTTTAATAATTTAAATTTAAAATTTCAAAATTCTCCCAATCTTTATATTTTATATTATTATTGTTTACTTAATTATGAAGATTTGAGTTTTACATAGGAATCAGGATTATACAGAAAAAATACCTCCATAAAACCACCTTTTTCATAGATTTTTGTTTTATACTGACAAAATAATTTTATATAAAAACAAAAGACTACATTAAATTTTGTTTTATATAGAATATGTTACCTATATAGATTAAAGACCTTTATGGTCTCCACATTTACACAAGACCGCCTCCTAGGGAGATTTTATGTAAGAAATTCCCCACTAGAATTTTTTTTAAAAAAAAAGATAATATCATAACCTCCCTATACTGAGTATGGCTTAACATAACAAACATCCCAACTCATTCCCCATTCACCACTTTTCCAACCTCACATAACAAACGCAAAAAAAAAATATACTTAATTATGAACTACATCCAGAAAAACACCTACAAACTCACACACAAATATTTATTCTATTATTTATATCTTGGAGTAATAAAATGCAAACAACCACTCAACACATTTGGTATATATGGCCATATAGACCCTATCGACATACATATATAATCATAAAGACCATACAAACATACACACTTACATATATAATCATAAAAACCATACAAACATACACCCCACTTTATATAAAACTTCAATTATATATATAAAAACCTTTAAACAATAATGGTTTTCAGTCTTCCTTAAAACCTCATCAATCAACTCACTTAATTATCTACCTAATATATTTAAATATTTAGAAGTATTTTTATTTTTATATATTGTTATACTTTTATACCACCTACTTACCTACTCATGAATATGCATACTTCCCCTTTGAGATTTAAGCAGTTAAGTAAAGAAAATGGTTTAACAGAGTGAGCTAGTTGTTTTAGGAAATCCTACTAGGAAGACCTGGGACAGGTGTAATATGTTCAGTCTACAGACTTATTTTTTGTCTAGTTTAATATTTTATGTCCAAATGACCAGTTCACAGATTTACCTCTTGTCCAGTTTATTTTGTTATTTCTTTTATCAATTGTTTATTTAAATTGCTATATTCACTATCATATATTTAGAAATTAAACAATAATTTAAGTATTAATCTGTATATATATTAGTGTTTTATCTTATCTTGTGATATTTATGTATTATTTTGATATTTTGATTAGTTTATATATAATTTTTTATATTTTGTTATTTTGTAACCTTATTAACCTAATATTTAAATATCTACCTCCACTATTAATTTTTTAGGGTTTTTTGAAGAATAAATTGTAGTTATTATAGCTATTTTTAAGTATTTTAAAAATAATTTGAAAATAATTACTACCTCTACGTCTACTCTTATTCTTAAATTTCCAAACTCCGATCTCTTTAATAGCATGAAATCTTACAAGCTCCAAAATTTCCTCGCTTAATTGAATAATAAATATAAAAGAGAACAAACCAAATTTTAAAAATTAGTAATAAAAATCTTTTATACTATTAATTTGTTGAAGGGGAATTTTGTAAAACTCTCTTTTAATAAATACAACACTGATGAAAAAAAATAATCATAAACCTCATATAAAAAATTTACAACATAACTCAAGAAAACCTTCAAAAACCCTAATCCTACTAATATTGCAAAACGAGAATTATGAAATTTCAAATAGGTTAATAAACCCTTCTCCATTTATTTTATGGAATTTAGGTGTTTGATAAAACGCCTAAATTACGATGATGCTGCATAGATTGTTTATTTATGAAATGGATTATGTATTAAAATTGAAGAATTCTTGATTATACGAGATATTTTACTTTTAAAATTCAACAAATTTGTAACTCTCTACCAAAAACTTAATAATAACTGGCGAATTTTGGATATAAAAAAAAAATCTAAATATTAGGTTAATACTGGTTTATTTTGAAAATAGGTATTATTGTAGATATTTTGAGGGCTACCTAATTGCTTTAACCCTATTAATTTTCCATCACAGATATGGGGAAATAATTATTTTAGCCCAGGATCCATAGACCAATCCACTGGTAACATCTGAAAACAATTAACCTAAAAAAAGAAAAACAAATGCTGTGTTTAAAAATTTTGTTTATATTGCGTTGAAAATGGACACTTTACCAACAATTGTCCAAATAAATAGGCTTTAAGATTTTTTGGAAAATCTGCAAAACAAATCCCCTATGACCCTCACCTAACCCACAACCAAAATATTTAAAAACTTACCTATGAGAATATCTAAAACAAGATAATATCTATTTTAAAACACCAACAATAAGAAGATGCCAAGGAAGAGGCGAAAAAAAAAGACGCCTAACTGTACCCTATAATATATGAGAAGGCAGGATTTTATCTATTATTTTGAGAAGAACCCTGCTTTGAAGAATATTATGAATTTCTTTTATATCATAGAACTTGTTTTTTTGTTTAAATCCTGAAAAATTTGAAACCTTGTTTGAATCCTACACTAAAATCCCTATTATCTTGTACTTTTATTTTCAAAAATTTGTCAACATCCTTGCATGTCTAAATAATAACAACATAGGAATACACATGAGTCGCAAATTTACAATTAAAAATAATTTTCCACTTTACCCTAAAAAGACTTCTGAATCCATAAAATACTTTAACGGGAATAAAAAATTAGTCAAGGAAATAATTCAATTTAAAATGAAAATTTAAAATCATGAAAAAATTATTAATGCTGATATTATCAATACCACTAAATTTTTTAATTTGGGAAAACCATAACATAAAAAATATAACATCCAAATCAATTAAAAAAAAAATCAAGTATACCTAAAATATTTATTAAAAATTATGATTGTCAGCGCCAAGGTTTTTAAAAAAATTATAAAATAAGGACCTATCTTTACTATCTATAATTTAGGCAAAAAATAAAAATAAATTATTTATGTCGATGATAAGATTATTGTTGAAAAATTTGTCAAACTACCCCAAAAGTTCCAAGATTTGATTGAAGCATTCTCAAAAAAGAAAGGAAACACGCTATTACCTTGAAGAAAAGAAGATATGAAAATTTTTACTTTATAAGATGTTAAACCAACCTAAGAATTTTTATGATTAATGAATGAAGAATACCTCAAAATCCTTAAGCCTTGGATTGAAGAAAATATGGTTAAAAAATTTATTTGAAGATTTAATAATTTATAAAAAGCATTTATATTCTTTATCCCTAAAAAAAATAAAACACTGCGATTTTATGTAGATTGGAGAAAATTAAATGTTATTATTATTAAAAATCAATATTTTTTGTTGTGTATTAACAAAATTTTTGATAGATTTAGAAAAGCCAAATATTTTATCTGATTAGATATTTATGGAACATATAACTGAATTAGGATAGTAGAAGGAGATGAAGAGAAAATGGTTTTTTGAACTAGATATGGTTATTTTGAGTTTCAGGTTGTGTATTTTGGATTAATTAATGTACTAGCTACTTTTTAAGTTTATATTAATGAAGTTTTACGATTTTTTTTAAATAAATTTTGTGTGGTTTATTTTGATAACATCTGTATTTATAGTAATTTGAGAGAAGAATATGTTTGGTATGTTAGAAAAGTTTTAAAAACCTTAATAAAAACAAATCTCTATGTAAAACTTTTTAAGTGTGAATTCTTTACTAAGGAAATTGAGTTTTTGGGTTATATTGTTGGAAGCGACGGTATTAGAATGGATTTAATTAAGATTTAAGATATACTAGATTGGGAGGAATTGAAAGAAGGATCTGGAGTTGTTAAAGAAGTATAGTCTTTTTTGGGATTTACAAATTTTTATTGACAATTTATTAAAGATTATGTAAAGATAATTAGATTTCTCTATAATTTAACCAAAAAAAACCAGATATTCCACTAGGGAAGTAAGGAAAAACAAACCTTCAAAATATTTTAGTAAGTATTTACAATGGAACCCATTTTAAAATATTAAAATTTTAAGCTGGAAATATGGATGGAGATAGATGTTTTAGATTTTGTTTGTGCTATAGTTTTTTTTTAGAAGCATAATGATGGATTTTGGCATTTTGTAGCCTATTGATTAAGAAAAATGATATTTATAGAGTATAATTATGATATTTATAATAAGGAATTACTGTTGGTTATTTAGGTATTCAAAAATTGGGAAAAATATTTAATGAGTGTCCATATTTAAGTGCATATCCTCATAGATCATAAAAACCTGAAATACTTCATAACCAAACAATATTTTAGATAAAGATAAGTAAGATGGATGGAATTTTTTTCCTGATTTGATTTTAAGATATTTTTTGTCCCTGGAAAAATTAATATTAAGGTTGATACATTAATTAAAAAGTTGAAGGACCTCAAGAGAAAAAGAATGAGTGCATTAAAAATTAAATTAGAATACTCATTCCACCCGAAAAAATTTAACAAATTGGTTCTATAACAACACAAAAAAAATGGCAAACCGTAATTTCAGACAATCTATACATCCAAAATATCTTAAAAACTCTAAAAAACAGCAACAAGCAGTATCTGAAAATAAAAATATCAAAAATGGAGGAGTAATAAAAAGAATTTTACCATAATAACCGCAAAATAATACCAGATAATGAGAAAATCTGTAAAAAAATTTTGTAACAATACCATAACCACCCAACAGCAGAACACCCAAAAAAAACAAAAATATTTGAACTAATCCAAAGACAATATACTTAAAAAAGAATCAAAAAAGACATTGACAAATACATAAACAATTATCATACATACAAATGAACTAAAGTTTTAAGAAATACCTTTTAAGGACTACTACAATTATTATAAATCCCTAAAAAAAATTAGCAAAGTATATTATTCGATCTGATTATTAGATTATTTGAAGCCAATAGCTACAATACAATTCTTGTTATAGTGGACTGATTTTTTAAAATGATTTATCTATCCCCCATAATTAAGAAATTTAGTGTTAAAGAATTAGTTGAAATATTCTTTTGAAATATTTGGAAATTACACAGATTACCTAAAAAAGTTATATCGGATAAAAAACAAAATTTTTTTAACAAATTTTGGGATGAAGTTAATACTCAGCTAAGAATATACCATTGACCCAACATAGTTTATTATTCCCAAACCAATGGATAGATAGAGTGTATTAATAGCATTATAAAACAATACCTCTGTACGTATATTAATTATTAGCAAAATAATTGAATAAATTGGTTTTTTTTGGTAGAATATTTTTATAATAATAAAATTTTGGATACTATCGGTATCTCGTTATTTGCTATGAACTATAGTTAGAATTCAGATATTTTTAAATTTCAAAGACTAAAAAGGTTTGTTAGAAATTAACAAGTAGGAACTTTTATACAGCAAATGGTAGATTTTTAAGAAGCCCTCTGTGTGGAAATCAACTGTGTTATACAAATACAGTAAGAATAAGTAAACAAAAAATGATGCCCAGCACCCAAATACAAAGAAAATGACTAAGTTTGGTTAGATATGTGGAATATAAAGATGGCCTGATTCTACCCTAAACTATCCAATAAAATAGAAAATCCATTTTAAATTTTTAAATCCATCAACAAAAAAACATATAAATTGGAACTTTTTTTTTTAATAAAAATCCACCCTATCTTTCATACCAGTCTTTTTTATTTTACAAAAGATAACACATTTTTTAATTAAAATTACAAAAAAAAATTTCCACCGATCACTGTTGACAACAAAGAAGAATACAAAGTTGAAAAAATTTTAGATTTGTGAATTTATTATCACAAGTTTTAGTACCTCTTCCAGTGGAAAAACTGGAATAAACCTACCTGGCAACCCACATCTGACATTACCCATACTCAGAAACTACTCAATGAATTTCATAAATTTTATCCTGACCAACCCAATCTTCTTGCTTAACATATTAAACCCCGCAACCCTATTCCCATATCAATTTAAAAAATTAAACAAATTAATTAAAATCTTCCAGTACCCTAATATTATTTAAAACATCTTTCCTGTATTAGATTTTTTTGACACCCAGATATCAGAACTTAGATACATTAGTCTATACTATGAAATCCTGCAGCTATAAATCAAGCTGGTTGAAGCTAGGTAGAATACCCTAACAGAAATAATTTTTATGATCCCGGAGACGGAATAATCTAAAGATACTAGTAATAAAGGACCCATTTGCATGATAAACTAATTATTTAATAAAATTATAACTTCAAGCAACACCTCTCAATCAGATTAAGAAATTAATCTGAAAATTAGCACCCCCAAAAAAAATCAAAAGGTTTTAACTTCATACAATTAAAACCAGAATCCACCAAAACCAAAGAAATCAAAACCCAAAAATCCAAAACTTAAAACACCAGAAGAAAATTTAAGTACAAAAGATTTAAAAAAATCACCCCTTATAGGTACCTTACATAAAAATAGTTATTAAAAATTCATACTACTTAAGATCAGCAAAAAATATTGTTGTAGTAAAGGACCCACTAAGATTTTAGATATTAGACTAGAACATCAATGGGACATCAATACTAAAAAAGGAAATTATATAACAAAACTTTTTTAGTATAATAAACTTCAAGTAAAAATTTAGTTGGTTGGAGGAGTTTTTAGAATGATTATAGAAAATATTTAAGTAATACTGTGGTTGGAAGAAAAATTATACAATGTAATACAAACTGTAGATTTAGAATAAGGAAGTATCCAGATTTAGACTTCACAACTTGTGAAATTATATTATTATTGTTATTTCAGTATGTGCGGTAAAAGGTCTGTTTAAGTTTTTACCCTACATAAACTTCTAAACTATTGAGAAATAATTCATATCCAGTTCAGCATCTTGTATATCCAAATATCCAGTTTAGACTTATCTCCTATCCAATTCAACACTCTATACCCGAATATCCAATCCACAGATTTATCTCCTATCCAATTCAACACTCTATGCCCGAATAACCAATTCACAGATTTACCTCCTATCCAATTCATTTTGTTATTCCCTTTATCAATTGTTTATTTAAACTGCTATGTTTGTTATCATGTATTTAAAAATCAAGCAATAATTTAAGTATTAATCTGTATATATACTAGTGCTTTATCTTATCTTGTGACATTTGTGTATTACCTTGATATCTTGACTAGTCTACATACGATTTCTTACAAATTTTATTAAATTTTTTTAATAAAAATATAAATATAAAAACAAAAAAAAAAAAATATTTTATAAAATTAATAATATTAGATAAATTAAATTTATTTAAATATATTTCCAACTTTTTAATTAAGACACCCCTCTTATTAAATATAATAATAAACATTTTTTTTATTAAATTTAGAATGGATTTAAATTTTATTTTTAGATTAAGATTTTTAAATATAAAATAATTAAAAATAATTTTATTTATTAAAAAATATAAGTATATATTATTAAAATAAATAATATTATTTATTAAAAAATATAAGTATATATTATTAAAATAAATAATATTATTTATTAAGTTAAAAATATTAATTTTTAAATAAATTATTTTAAAAAATTATTTTAAATTTACTTTAATTATTTAATAAAAAAAAATTTATTTTTAAAAATAATAATACTAACTTTTTAAATAATTAATAAAAAAAAAATAGTTTAAAAAGATGGCAACTAAAAAAGATTTTTAAACTTACTTTTATAAACCTAAATATTATTAAGAATTTTTAAAAAAAGTATAATATTAATAATAATTAAAATAATAATAAATTTTTTTTTTTTTAAAGAAAACCTTATTTTCTTTTTATTTTTAATAAAGTTTAATAAATAATAATAATAATAATATATTAATTGTAAAAAAATAATTAAAAATTAAAAAATAATTTAAATTATTTTTGGACTTAAAGATTTTCAATATCTAATTTATTATATTATTTATATTATAAAAAATATTAAATATAATTTAGTTTAAGAACTTTCCTAATTTAATAATAAAATTTATTAAATAACTATTTATTATATTATAATAGAATTTTATAGATAATATTTTATAAAAAATTAATAAATATATTATAATATTATCTTTAATTTAAGTATTTTTTATTATTCTAATTTTATTTTTTATTATTTTAAATATATTAAATATTAATATGATTAAAAAAATATTATTTATTATTTATATAATTTTAAAATTATTGATTATTAAATATATAATAAATAATTATATTTTTATAAAAGATATACAGAAGACTGGTATTATTATATAAGATATAATTATATAATTAATATTTTTAGTAATTATGTATTTTTTTTATGAATTTATTATAATTATTTTACTAAATTTTTTTTTTATACTATTATTTAATTATATATTTATTAAAATAAATATCCTCTTATTGATTATGTTTAAAACAAATTCTATTATATTAATTTTTATATTATAAAAAAATTTTATAAAAAATAATTATTCTTAATTTATAAAATTATTTTTTAAAACTTTATTAAATATTATTATTTTTATTTTTAAAAAATTTAATTTTTTTTTAAATATATTTTATAATAAATAGTGTATATTAAAAATTAATATATTTTTTAAATTAAAAAAAATATTACTCTATTAAAAAAATGAATTTATTTTTATTATCCTATTTAATGTTACACCTGTCCCAGGTCTTCCTAGTAGGATTTCTTAAAATAGTTAGTTTATTTTGTTAAGTTGTTTTTTCTATTTAATTGTTTAAATTTTAAAGGGAAAGTATGTGTATTTATGAGTAGGTAAGTATGTGTAAAAATGTAATAGTATATCAAAATAAAAATACTTCTAGATATTTAAGTATATTGGGTAGATAATTAAATAAATTAATTGATGAAGTTTTAAAATAAGCTAAAAACTATTATTACTTAAAAGTTTTTATATATATGATGAAGTTATATATAAAACAGGGTAATATATTAATATAGTTTGAATTTTTTATTGAGGGAGAATAAATTGATAAAATTTGATGAATATATTTGTTTATTAGTATATATAATTTAATTGGGTTATTTAACCTGATTAAAATATATTATGTTGGAATATATGCTTTTGTATTTTAAAATAAAATTAATAGAATAAATATTTGTGTGTGAGTTTATAGGTGTTTTTTTGGATGTAGTTTATAATTAAATATGTTTTTTTTTGTGTTTGTTATGTGAGGTTGGGGAGGTGGTAAATGGGGTTTGGGTTGAGATATTTGTTATACTAAGTTATATTTAATTATAAGAAGGCTATAATATTATCTTTTTTTTAAAAAAAATTTTTAATAAAGAATTTTTTATATAAGATTTTTCTAATCTATATGAGTAATATATTTTATATAAAATAAGGTTTAATATAATCTTTGTTTTTATATGGAATTATTTTATTAATATAAAGTAGGGGTTTGTAAAGAAGGTGGTTTTATATAAATATTTTTTTGTATAAACTTGGTTTTTATATAAAACTTAAGTTTTCATATATGATTAGGTAAATAATAGTAATATAAAATATAAAAATTAAAAAGTTTTTTGAAATTTTAAATTTAAATTATTAAATATTTTTATAAGTAATTAATATATTTTTATAATAAATTTAAATAAAGTTAATAAATGATATAATTTAAATTTGGTTGGTAAGAAATTATTTATAATTATATTTAAAAATTATTAAAAAGTTTTATTAACAATTTTAAGAAAATAATAGTTTTTTATAATTATTATATTAAAAATTTTTATAAGTACTTGGTAATAATAAATTTTTTTAATTAGATATTAAAACAGTGTTAAATATGTATTAAATAAAATAAAAATTACTATATAATAATTCTGTATAAGTTTTTTTTTTTTTGGATTTTTTTGAGGTGGTATTAATTTTTTTTAAATAATAAATCAAATTAGTATTATTTATTGTTAAAAGGTAAAAAAGTTTTTGGAAGTAAAAAAATAGTTGGTAAAATTTTTAGCAGAGATTGTTTAGTTTTAAACAAAAATTATTTATTAAAAAAATAAAATAAAATTGATTATTTTAAAATATTAAAAAAACATAATTTATGAAGATAAATAATTATAAATAGATATTAAAAAAAATAGTTTTTATGAAAAAAAAAAAAATATACAAACAAAAAATTTCATTTATAAATTAATAAATCATTTCATAAATAAAGTTTTAAACTAATTAAACAATATTTTATTAAAAAATTTGTTACACCTGTTCCAGGTTTTCTTAATAAAATTTCCCAAAATAGTTAGCTCATTTTGTTAAACTGTTTTCTCTACTTAACTGCTTAAGTTTTAAAAAAGAATATGTATATTTATAAATAAATAAATAAATAATATAAAAATGTAATAATATATAGAAGTAAAAGTGCTTCTAAATATTTAAGTATATTGTATAAATAATTAAGTAAATTAATTAATAAAATTTTAAGAAAGATTGAAAATTATTATTATTTAAAAATTTTTATATATATAATAAAATTTTATATGAATAGGTATATATATTTATAAAATAAAATATTATTATATTAAATAAGATTATTTAATTAATTAAAATTGTTTAATTAAATAAAATTATTAAATTAAATAATTATAAATTAATTAATAATATAAAATATTGTTAGATAATTTAGTGGTGTAGATATTAAACCATCATATTTAAAATAAAAAATATTTTATAAAAATAAATATAAATGTAAAAAAGTAAGTTGATGATTTTAATAAATAAAATTTTAAAAAATTATAATTTAAATAATTTTGTAAGATAAAAAAATGGTAAAAAAGGAAGTATATTTGTTATGCCAAGATATTTCTATATTAAAATAGAATATAACTAGGTTGTGATATTATTTCCTTTTTTAAAAAAAAATTTTTTATAGGCAAGATGTAGTACCATATAAAATAATAAGATTAAAAAAGAATTTTGTATAAAAAATGTTTTTATATAAAAATTTTATAAAAAAAAATATTTTATAGAAATTTTTTTTATATGGGTATATTTTTTTTAAAAAATAATATAATTATATAATTAAATATATTATATAATAGTATAATAATAATAGAAATTAAGATTTTAAATTTAAATTTTTAAATAATTTTGTAAAAATAATTAATATATTTTTATTATAAACACAAATAATATTAAAAAAAATTAAAAAATTGAAAATTTTTGTTTATTAAGATAAAAGAGAAATTTATATAATTTATAATTAAAAAAAAAGTTAATTATTATTATCACTTATAATTATTATTTAAAGAATGATTATAGATATATTATAATAAAAAATTTAAAACATTATATAATTTGTATTAAATAAAATAAAACAAATTATAATATAATTTTTTATAAATATTGTTTTATAAATATATTTGGGATTTTTTCTAATAGTTTAACTAATTTTTTTTTTAATAAAATATATTTTATAGATCTAAAATCAGAAAATAACAGAATTAAAAAAGATTTCTAATTGTTTTGAAAAAATTCAAGTAAAGGTGTAGAAATATTAAGTAAATTTATTAAAATTTTAATTACAATTTTTCAAAACATTAAAAAATTTTTAAATAGTAGTAGCTAAAATAATTTATTATTAAAAATAAATAAATTTTATTATTAAAAAATATTAAAAAAAAATTTTTTTATATAAAAACAATTTTATATGAAAAAAATATAATAAATAAATTAAATAAAAAAATTTTAGAAAAAAGAATTAAAAAAATAATACAAAAATTATTGAACTATTTTTATAAAAATTTTCTTAAGTTATTTAATAAATATTTAATGTATAATAAAAAATAAGATATTATTTAAAAAATTAAAATGGAAAATTCTTTTATTTTTTTAAAAATTAATATAAATTTTAATATTTTAGAAAAGTTTATTAATTTGTTTTTGTAAATAAATTAAATATATATTTTTATTTTTTATTGTTTTTATAATTTTTTTTGTTTTTTTTTTAGATTTTATTATACCTTGTTTAGTGAATATTCAAAAATTTTTAAGATAGTTTTAGATAAAATTAGGTGATATATTATTTTCTAGTTGTTATAAATTGTCTTTTAGATCATAAAATGAAGATTATTTTACAAAATATTTGTTTTTTTTATTAAATTTGTTAAGGATTTGATTAATATTATATTTGGTAAAGTTGTTGTATTTGATTTTTTTGTTTTTGAAATTTTTTTGTAGTTTTAATAAGACAAATTCTAGGATTAATATGTAAAAAATTCTATAAATTTTAATTAATTTAGGTATATCTAACTTGTATTAATATTTTCCAAATTATTTCTTAATAATATAAAAACCAAATTTTTGATAATTGAGTTTTTTATTAAGATAATATATTTTTAAATTTTATATAAGTAAATATACTTTATTTTCTTTTTTTAATAAAGGGGTTTTCTTTTGATTTTAATTATAATAATATATTATTTATTTTTAGGAAAATTAGAAATTTTTTTTAAGGTTATTATAAAAATTTTTTATAAATTTTATATATTTTTTTATTTTAAATATAATTTTTTTAAATTAAAGAAATAGTAAAAATATTTTTAATATTTATTTTTTTAGGAATTTATAAAGTATATGTTTTGAAGTGGAATATAAAAAAATATTATATATAAATTTTACTATTAAAAGCAAACTAATTTAGTTAATTTATATAAAATTTAAGAAATTTTTAAGATAAATTTTTAAGATTTGAATAAATTGTTTTGAGGTTTTATTGGTTTGGGTATATTTTTTAATAGTAATATTTAATTTAATACCAATTTAATTTATTAATGATTGTTAGAATTTATTAGTAAAAAAAAAATTTTGGTTAAAAATGTATTTCATTTATATATTATATTTACTAAAAATGTATTAATTATAAATTTATTAAAATTTTTTAGATTTTTATTAATTATTTTAAAATATAAAAATAACCATTTTAGTTAATTTATTAATTATAACCAAAATTTTATTATATAATATATTGGTTAAAGAGTTATATGTAAGTGGTAATTTTTAAATGAAATTGTAAGTAATAATTTTAAAGGGTGTATTAGGAATATTGTAAAATTGTAATATTTTATAAAATTTATATCAATTTAATTTATTTTTGTAGTATATATTATATATTTTAATATAATTTTTAATATATTTGTGTATTCTAAACTAAAAATAAGTTTTAATAATTAATTTTTAAATACAATTGATTTTTAGGTGATTGTATACTATTGTGTTATGGTGTTAAGAAATGATTTCTATTTATAATTTTTTTATAAAAATGTAGAAAATATTTTTAAATAAAATAATCTTATTTTGGATTTTAAAATATTTAAAAAATTTTGTTAAATTTTTTAATATTTTTTTTGAAATGAAATTATTTTTATATGTTTTAAAAAGTTTTTTATGAAAAAAGTTTTCAAAAAAATGTTTAGTAAAATTTAGAATTTTATTAATAATAATATAATTCTATTTTTTTTTGAAAATAATTTTTTTATTTGGTTTTATATTTTTGATTAGATTTGGTTAGTAGTTGATGGTATTAGTCAAAATATTTTCTTTTTTTTTAAAATAAAAAATTTTTATATTATGTTTATTAAAAATTTCCCACTATCAAATTTGTTATTAATTAAACTCTTTAATAGTTATAAAATAAATAAAATTTTTATAATTAGATAGGATAGTAAAAGGTTTTTTAATTTAGAAATAAATATATTATTTTTTTGCATATTTTTATGATAATTATAAGTTTTTTATTATGAATAAAATATTAAAATTATATAACATTAAATTTATAAGAAATATAGGTAATTGGATACCATTTATTATTTAAATAAAATTAGAATAAATAAATTTTTAAAATTATTATTAAGGTATTGGTTTTTATTTTGGTAGGTAAAACTAGGTTGTATAGTTGAAGAATGGGGGTGGAAATGAAGGTTTCTTTAAGAATTTGGAAAACTTTTATTTTAAAAAATGTTATTTCAAATTTAATATTTTTTTTTTGTGAGTTTGATAAGAACAATAGATATAAAATTATATTTTTTAATAAAATATCTGTAATAATTATAGAGTTTTAAAAATAATTATATGTTGGTGATATTTTTAGGTTTAGGCCAATTTTGAATGGTTTGAACCTTCTTTAAATCCATTTTAATTTTATTAGGTATGATTATAACTTTTAAAAATTCAATTTCTAGTGCATTAAATTAAGATTTTTCTAAAACAATTTGTAAATTTTATTTATTGAATATTTTTAAGACTAAATTAATATATTTATAATATTTTTTCTTAGTTTTGTTATAAATAAAAATGTTGTTTAGATAAATAATACAGATTTTATTAATATAGTTGTGTAAAACATAATTTATAAATATCTAAAAAAAAGTTGGAGTATTAATTAAATTAAAAGGTATAATTAAATATTTAAAAAATTTATAGCAACATTTGAATATAATTTTTTATTTTTTTTTCAAAATTGATTTGTATATTATAATAGGTGTTGATGATGTTAAATTTAATAAAATATTTGGTTCCTTTAAACCAATTGAAAAATTCGTTAATAAATAAAAAAAAACCAATATCTTTAATGGTGATAACATTTAGATTTTGGTAGTTAATATAAATTCAGAATTTTCTATTTAATTTTAACACAAATAATATAAAATATTTAATTAATAAATTAAAAAATCAAATATATTTATTTTTAAAAATTTTTTTAATATATTTTTAAAAAGTAATTATTTTTTTTTTCTATATAAGTATAAATAAATAAAAATTTTAATTATATTCTTTTTTTTAAAAAAATAATATATATAAATTAATTAATTTTAAATAATGGTTTATTTTCTTTAGAAAATTTAAATATTTATTAAACCAATTTATTAATCTATTTAAATACTTTTCCCACATAAAATTAAACTAATTTTTTAATTTTAAAAAAAATAGTTTTAATAAAATATAATTTATTTTTAAATTAATTTTTTAATTCTTTTTATAATATTTATTATATAAAATGTAAATGAACTTCTTATCTTATCTTTAACTTAATAAATTATATTTTTTTTTAAAATTATTAATAATTATATTAAAAAAATTTAAAAATTTATTATTTTTAACTAATATTTAAATTATATTTATATAACTAATTATATTTAAAAACTAAATTATATATAAAATCAAAAATATCTATAAAAATAGTTTCAAAATATTTATTGATAAAAAGTAAAAAAATTGTTTCATAAATAATTATTCCTAAAAAAAATTAATCAAAAATTATAATATAAATAGGGTTGGTTTTAAAAATTTTTAATAAATTAAATTATTTAATTATTTAAAAGTTAATGTAATATATTTTTATTCTATTATTAATAAAAACATTAACAAAATTTTTATTAATATTTATAAAAATAATAAAATAATTTTTTAAAACAAATATAAAAATTTAAATTAATTTTTGATTAATAATATAAAGGTTAGACCATTCAAATAATGTTTGTTTTTAAAGTTAATCTAGTTTAAATTTTTTATAAGAAATTCATCACCATTATAGTTATTTTATAAATTAAAATGTTGTTTGTTATCAAATTTATTAATATATAATTTACAGGCTTTATTATATCTATAATTATAAAAAAAAATAATGAATAAATAATTTAAAATTTTTTAAAAAAAATTATTAATAAATTATTTATTTTTAAAATATTCCTTATAAAAGTATTACTTAAATTTGTTTTAAATAATTAATTAGATAAAATAGTAGAAATAGATTTATTCTTCTAACAAAATAATATTTTCTTTAATTTAAAAAATATATTAATTTCTAGTATACACTACTTATTATAAAGTATATTTTTTATAAAAATTTAAATTATAATATAATTGGAATTTGGATTTCTAAAGAAATCAGATTTCTCAAAAATAAAAATGATAATATTCAGTAAAGTTTTGAAAAATAACTCCACAAATTAAAAATAATTATTCTTTATAAAATTTTTTTATAACATAGGAATTGGTATAATGAAATTTGTTTTAGGCATAATTAGTAGGGGGACATTTATTTTGATAAATATATAATTAAATGGTGGTACAAAAAAGAAGTTTAGTAAAACAATTATGGTAAATTTATAGGAAGGGTATATAATTGTTAAAAATATTAATTATATAATTATATTTTGTGTATCAATACTAGTTTTTTATGTATTTTTTACAAAAGTATAGTTGTCTGTTATACATTCAATAATCAGTAGTTTTGGAATTACATAAATAACAAATAGTATCATTTTGGTTGGATTGGTATCTAATATATTTAAAATAATAAGGGACGAAATTAAAATAATAAGAAATACTCAGGTTAGAAATGGTATTATAATATATTTGTTAATTATTTGTAAAATACCATCTATAAAATTCTGTTATAATATGATGAATAATCATTTAATAAATTTTATTATTAGATTAAAAAAGTTTTTAAATTAAGTTATACCTAATATTTTTTATAATGTAAATAATGTAACAGATCAAATATTAAAAATTTTTGGGTTTAAAAATGATTTAAATTATTTTTTAATTTTTGATTATTTCCTTATAATCAGTACATTATTATTATTATTTATTAAACTTTATTAAAAACAAAAAAAAGGTTAGGTTTTTTTCAAAAAAAAAATATTTGTTGTTATCCCAATTACTATTTGGTTTTGGGGTCCTAACAATACATGGGTGTTAATAATATTAAATATAATAAAATTGATTTTAAAAATAAATTACAAAATATTAAAAAAAATTTTTAAAATCTTTATAAATAAATTATTCATATTAATTATTTTTATATAAATAAGTTTGCTAAAATCGTCTATCAGATTTTCAGGTATATAAAATATAAATCCCTCATAAAAAATTATTCCAAATCCAATAATATTTTCTTTGATTGGGAAAATATAAAAGATAATCAAAAAAAGGAGTAACAACCTGCATACCTTCATCTTCATTATTATTACTAATTAATTCTGAAATTGGCATTTAAACATCTAAATCTATTTCTTTTTTTGGTAAAAGAAAGATTCTTCTTTCCAAAATCTATTATTAGATTTTTTTAAAATCTTAAATAGTAGATTAAATCATTCAAATTAAAATAGTTTTCCAATTTTCAATATTGCAAAACTAATTTTTATATTATATATTATTTCATAATTCCTCAGAACAATTATTTTTAAAATGTCCTATTTTATTACAATTCCAACACAAGAAAATATTAGATTTTAACAACTTATTAATATTATATCTCTTCTAAAAATTCTTGGTAATGTTCAAATCCATAAAAACTGATTCAAAAATCTTTTTTAATTACCATCCTCCTAAATTGTTCTTTTTCCATTAATTATTTAAAAAACTAATATTATTATTTTTGAAAATAGATTTTCCCTTACCAAATGGTCAAAGTAAATTTAAGACAGTTTTTTAAAATAGTTTATTTTAAAAATTGATAATTTTTACTTAATAAATAATATTATTTATTTTGATGATATATGCTTGTATTTCTTGATAAATAAAATCATTTTTAATTATTTTATATTTAAAGACCTTAATCTAAAAATAAAATTTAAATCCATTTTAAGTTCAATAGAAAAAATATTTATTATTATATCCAATAAAAAAAATATATTAGTCAAAAAATTGGAAATATATTTGTATAAATTTAATCTATCAAATATTATCTATTTTATAGAATATTTTTTTTTTTTTATTTTTATATTTACACTTCTATTAAAAAAATTTAATAAAGTTAATATAAGTGTTGAAAATTTTAATAATATCTAGGATCTCAATTATATAATTTATTTTTAGAGTATTTTTATATTTCTTTTTATATAAAAGGTAGATTTAAAAAACAATTTCTTCAAAATACATATTAATAAATAAGATTTTTAAAACATCATTAAAAAATCTTTTTAATTAAAAAACAAAAAAAATATTGAATTAATTAAGAAATTAATTAAGTTTTTTAAATTGTCTTTTATACTTAATTGGTTTTCCTAATTTTAGTAACCTATAAATTTTTTCTAAGGAAAAATTTTTGAATTTCTTAATTCATTTTTTCATATTCAAAATCATTTTAATAACATCTTTCTCCAACATAATATTCATTTTTTTTTTATTTTTGTTTTTCTCATTCTTTTTTTTACTAGCATCATTTAACTCCTTTTTTTTTATTTATTGTTAGAGTTGTTTTGGAAACTGGTTTGTAGGTCCAAACTATTTATCAATACCTTCTGCATCTTAAATAAAAACATCAATAATTGCTACAAACATTTCTATTATAAATTAACTTAATCAATTATTTATTCTATCTATAATATCTTCAAAATAATATAATTTGGTACTATTATCACTACCTAGGTATTTATATAATAATAAATATTTTAGGTTGTTATTTATCTATTTTTATAAAATCGCTATACTATTACAATCTTATTTTTCTTTAAAGTTAATTTTTTCTTTTTATAAAAATATTTTTTTTATTTTTATAATATTTTTCTTATATAATTCAAATTGTTCTTTATATATATGTACTTTTTTTGTTTTTGAAAATTAAATCAATTAAAGTATTACACTTATTCTAAATTTTCCTAATAAAATTTCCTAAAACAATTAGTTTATTCTGTTAAACTATTCTTTTTATTTAATTATTCAAGTTTTAAAATATATATATATATATATATTTATAAATAGATAAATAAGTAATATAGAAATATAACAATATATAGAAGTAAAAATACTTCTAAATATTCAAATATATTAAATAAATAATCAAATAAGTTGATTAATAAAATTCTAAAAAAAATTAAAAATTATCATTATTTAAAAATTTTTATATACATAATAAAGTTTTATATAAATAAATATATGTACCTATAAAATAAAATATTATCATATCAAATAAAATTATTTAATTAATTAAAATTATCTAATTAAATAAAATTATTAGATTAAATAATTATAAATTAATTAGTAATATAAAATATTACTAAATAATTTAATAATATAAATACTAAACTATCATATCTAAAATAAAAAATATTTCATAAAAACAAACATAAATGCAAAAAAACAAACTAATAATCCTAATAAATAGGATTCCAAAAAATTATAATTTAAATAATCCTATAAAATAAAAAAATGGCAAAAAAAAAAACATGTTTGTCATACCAAGATATTTCCATATTGGGATGGAATATGGCTGGACTGTAACAAAATTTAAAAGTTGTGAATAAAATAATTTTTAAATTAATAAATTTTGATATATTAAAAAAATTTATTAATTTATTTTTATAAATAAATCAAATATACATTTTTATTCCTTATTATTTCCATAGTCTTTTTTGTTTTTTTTTTGGGTTTTGTTATGTTTTACTTAATAAATATTCAAAAATTTTTAAAATAGTTTTGAATAAAACCAGATAATATATTGTTTTTTAATTGCCATAAATTATCTTCTAGATTATAAGGTAAAAATTATTTTACAAAATATTTGTTTTTTTCATTAAATCTGTCAAGGATTTGATTGATGTTATATTTAATAAAGTTGTTGTATTTAATTTTTTTATTTTTGGGGTTTTTTTGTAATTTAAATAAAACAAATTTTAAGATTAATATATAAAAAGTTTTATAAATTTTAATTGGTTTGGGTATATCTAATTTATATTAGTATTTTCTGAGTTGTTTTTTAATAATATAAAAATTAAATTTTTAGTAATTAAATTTTTTGTTTGGGTAATATATTTTTAAATTTTGTATAAATAAATATACTTTATTTTTTTTTTTTAATAAAAGGGTTTCTTTTTGATTTCAATTATAATAATATAATATTTGTTTTTAGGAGAATTAAAAGTTTTTTTTAAAATTATTGTAGAAGTTTTTTATGGATTTTATATATTTTTTTGCTTTAAATATAATTTTTTTGGGTTAAAAAAATAATAAAAATGTTTTTAGTGTTTATTTTTTTAAAAATTTGTAAAATACATATTTTAAGGTAGAATATAAAAAGGTATTATATGTAAATTTTGTTATTAAAAGTAAGCTAATTTAATTAATTTATATGAAATTTAAGAAATTTTTGAGATAGATTTTCAGAATTTGAATAAGTTATTCCAAAACTTTGTTAATTTAAATATGTTTTTTGGTAGTTGAGTTTAATACCTATTTAATTTATTAATGATTATCAGAATTTATTGGTAAAAAAGGGATTTCAGTTAAAAATATATTTTATTTATATATTATATTTACTAAAAATGTGTTAATTATAAATTTGTTAAAGTTTTTTAAATTTTTATTAATTATTCTAAAATATAAAAATAGTTGTTTTAATTAATTTATCAATTATAACCAAAATTTTATTATATAATATATTAATTAAAAAATCACATATTAATAATAATCCTTAAATAAAATTATAAATAATAATTTTAAAAAATATATTAAAAATATTATAAAATTATAATATTTTATAAAATTTATATTGATTTAATTTATTTTTATAGTATATATTGTATATTTTAATATATTTTTTAATATATTTATATATTCTAAATTAAAAATAAATTTTAATAATTAATTTTTAAATATAATTAATTTTTAAATAATCATATACTAATATATTATAATATTAAAAAATGATTTTTATTTGTAATTTTTTTATTGGGATATAGAAAATATTTTTATAAATTTTAAAAAATCTTTTATAAAAAAAATTTTTAAAAAAATATTTAATAAAATTAAAAATTTTATTAATAATAATATAATTTTATTCTTTCTTAAAAATAATCTTTTTATTTGATTTAATATTTTTTATTAGATTTGGTTGGTGGTTAATAGTATCAGCCAAAACATTTTCTTTTTTTTAAAAATATATTATTTTTATGTTATATTTATTAAAAATTTTCTATTATTAAATTTATTTTTCATTAAACTTTTTAATAATTATAAAATATATAAAATTCTTATGATTAAATAAAATAATAAAAAAATTTTTAATTTGGAGATAAATATATTATTTTTTATATATTTCTATAATAATTATAAATTCTTTATTATGAATAAAATATTAAAATTATATAATATTAAATTTATGAAAAATATAAATAATTAAATATTATTTATTATTTAAATGTAATTAAAGTAGGTAAGTTTTTAAAATTATAATTAAAGCATTAATTTTTATTTTAGTAAATAGGATTAGATTATAAAATTAGAGAATAAAAATAGAAATAAAAATATTCTTAAAGGTCTAAAAAGTTTTCATTTTGATAGAAATTATTTTAAATTTGATATTTTTTTTTATAAATTTTGTAAAAATAATAGATATGAAGTTATATTTTTTAATAAAATGTTAATAATAATTATATAATTTTAAAAATAACTATATATTAATAACATTTTTAGGTTTGGGTTAGTTTTGAATGGCTTAAATTTTTTTGGATTTATTTTAATTTTATTAAATATGATTATGGTTTTTAAGAATTTTATTTTAAATATATTAAATTTTAATTTTTCCAAAATTATTTGTAAGTTTTATTTATTAAATGTTTTTAAAACTAAATTAATATATTAATGATATTTTTTTTTGGTTTTGTTATAAATAAATATGTTATTTAAATAAATAATATAAATTTTATTAATATAATTATATAAAATATAGTTTATAAATATTTAAAAAAATATTAAAATATTAATTAGTTTAAAAGGTATAACCATATATTTAAAAAATTTATAATAATATTAAAAAATAATTTTTCATTCTTCTTCAAAATTAATTTAAATATTATCATAAATATTGATAATATTGAGTTTAATAAAATATTTAACTTTTTTAAACTAATTAAATAATTTGTTAATAAAAAGTAAAGAACTGGTATTTTTGATGGTGATAATATTAAGATTTTTATAGTTTATATAAATTCAAAATTTTCTATTTAATTTTAGCATAAATAAGATGGGGTATCCAGCCAATAAATTAGAAAATTATATATATCCATTCTTAAAATTTTTTTTAATATATTTTTGAAAAATAGTTATTTTTTTTTTTATACAAACATAGATAAATAAAAATTTTAATTACATTCCTTTTTTTAAAAAAATAATATATATAAATTGATTAATTTTAAATAATAATTTATTTTTTTCTAAAAATTTAAACACTCATTAAACTAATTTATTAATTTATTTAAATACTTTTTTTGTATAAAGTTAAATCAGTTTTTTGGTTTTAAAAAGAATAATTTTAATAGAATAAAATTTATTTTTAAATCAATTTTTTAATTCTTTCTATAACATCTATTAAATAAGGTATAAATAGATTTTTTATTTTATTTTTAGTTTAATAAGTTATATTTTTTTTAAAAAATTATTAATAATTATATTAAAAAAATTTAAAAATTTATTATTTTTAGCTAATATTTAAATTATATTTATATAATTAGTTATGTTTGAGAATTAAATTATATATAAGATTAAAAATGTTATAAAAATAATTTTAAAGTATTTATTAATAAAAAATAAAAAGATTGTTTTATAAGTAATTGTTTTTAAAGGGGATTGATTAAAAATTATAATATAAATAAAATTAATTTTAAAGATTTTTAGTAAATTAAATTATTTAATTATTTAAAAATTAATATAATATATTTTTGTTTTGTTGTTAATGAAAATATTAACAAAATTTCTATTAACATTTATTAAAATAATGAAATAATTTTTTAAAATAAATATAAAAATTCAAATTAATCTTTAATTAATGATATAGAAACTAAATTATTTAAATAGTATCTATTCTTGAAACTGATTTAATTTAAATTTTTAATAAAAAATTCATCATTATTATAGTCATTTTGTAGATTAAAATATTACTTACTATCAAATTTGTCAATATATAATTTATAAATTTTATCATATCTATAATTATAAAAAAGGGTGATGAATAAATAATTAAAAATTCTTTAAAAAAGATTATTAACAAATTGTTTATTTTTGAAATATTCTTTTTAAAAGTGTTGCTTAAATTTGTTTTAAATAATTAATTAAATAAAACAATAAAAATAAATTTATTTTTTTAATAAAATAGTATTTTTTTTAATTTAAAAAATATATTGGTTTCTGGTATATACTACTCATTGTAAGGTATATTTTTTATAAAAGTTTAAATTATAATATAATTAAAATTTAGATTTTTAAGGGAATTGAATTTTTTGGAAATAAAGGTAATAATATTTAATAAAATTTTAAAAGATAATTTTACAAATTAAAGATGACTATTTTTCATAAGGTTTTTTTATAATATAAGAGCCAATATAGTGGGATTTATTTTAAATATAATTAATAAAAGAACATTCATCTTAATAAATATATAGTTAAATAATAATATGGAAGAGAAATTTAGTAAAATAATTGTAATAAATCCATAAAAAAGGTACATAATTATTAAAAATATTAATTATATAATTATATTTTATATACCAGTACCAATTTTTTATACATTTTTTACAAAAATATAATTATTTATTATATATTCAATAATCAATAATTTCGAAATTATATAATAAATAATATCATTTTAATCAAATTAATATCTAATATATTCAAAATAATAAAAAATGAAGTTAAAATGGTAAAAAATATTTAAATTAAAGATAGTATTATAATATATCTACCAATCATTTATAAAATATTATTTATAAAATTCCATCATAATATAATAAATAACCATTTAATAAATTTTATTATCAAACTAAAAAAGTTTTTAAATTAAGTTATATTTAGCATTTCCTATAATATAAGTAATATAATAAATCAAATATCAAAAATCCTTAAGTCCAAAAATGGTTTAAATTATTCTCTAATTTTTAATTATTTTTTTGTAGTTAGTATATTATTATTATTATTTATTAAACTTTGTTGGAGATAAGGAGGGGGTAAGGTTTTCTTTAAAAAAAAAATATTTATTATTATTTTAGTTATTATTTAGTTTTAGGATTCTAATAATATATGGGTGTTAATAATATTGGGTATAGTAAAATTGATTTTAAAGGTGGATTACAAGGTATTGGAGGGGGTTTTTAAAATTTTTATGAATAAATTATTCATATTAATTATTTTTATAAAAGTAAATTTGTTAGAGTTGTTTGTTAATTTTTTAAATATATGAGATGTGAATTTTTTATAAAAAATTATTCCAGATTTAGTGGTATTCTCTTTAATTTAAAAAATATGAAAAATAATTAAGGGGAAAAATGATGGTTTATATATCTTTATTTTTATTATTATTATTAATTAATTCTGGAGTTGGTATTTAGATATCTAAATTTATTTTTTTTTTTGATAAAAGAGAAAATTTTTTTTCTAAGATCTGTTATTAAATTCTCTAAAAGTTTTGGGTAATAAATTAAATCATTCAAATCAAAATAATTTTTTGGTTTTTAATGTTATAGAATTAATTTTTATATTATATATTATTTTGGGGATAATTTCACTAAAAATAATTTTTTTTATTATATTTCCAATAAAAAAATTTATTAGATTTGTTATTGAGAATTGCGTGTATAATAGAGCAGTCTCTACCACGGAAGGTATGTAGGTCTCCAGAGATGTATTGATTGCATGATCGATGGATTGTACTCCTATAGAGCACCCTCTATGAGACAGGTATAGGAGTAGCGAGTGCCTTGGCACTCGCCACTACCTGCCTCTTATAGAGGGCATGACCCGGCTATAGCTGCCTATGAGAATGGCTGCTCTATCACAGCAACAACAAGATTTTAATAACTTATTAATATTATATCTCTTCTAAAAATTTCTAATAATGTTAAAATCCATAAAAACTAGTTTAAAAATCTTCTTGGGTTGTTATTTTTTCAAATTATTCTTTTTCTATTAATTATTTAGAAAACTAATATTATTATTTTTAAAAATAAAATTTTTTTTATTAAATGGTTGAGGTAAGTTTAAGATAGTTTTTTAAAATAATTTAGATTGAAAATTAATAATCTTAATTTAATAAATAATATTATCTATCTTAATAATATATACTTACATTTTTTAATAAATAAAATCATTTTTAATCATTTTGTATTTAAAATTTTTAATTTAAAAATAAAGTTTAAATCTATTTTAAATTCAATAAAAAAAATATTTATTATTATATTTAGTAAAGAAAGTATATTAATCAAAAAATTAAAAATATATTCAGACAAACCCAATCTACCTAATATTATTAATTTTATGAAATACTTTTTTTTCCTTATTTTTATATCTATACTTTTGTTAAAAAAATTTAATAAAATTAACATAAATATTAAAAATTTTAATAATATTTGAAATCTTAATTTTATAATTTGTTATTAAATATTTTCATATTTTTTTTTATATAAAAAATAAATTTAAAAAACAATTTTTTCAAAATATATATTAATAAATAAAATTTTTAAAATATTATTAGAAAATCTTTTTAATTAAAAAACAAAAAAAGTATTAAATTAATTAAAAAATTGATTAAATTTTTTAAATTATTTTTCATATTTAATTAATTTTTTTAATTTTAATAGCTTATAAATTTTTTTTAGGGAAAAATTTTCAAGTTTTTTAATTCATTTTTTTATATTTAAAATTATCTTAATAACATCTTTTTCAAACATAATATTCATTTCTTTTTTGTTTTCTTCTTTTTTATTCTTTTCTTTACTGAAGTTATTTAATTCTTTTTTTTCTAATTGTTATTAAAATTGTTCTAAGAATTGGTTTACAAATTTAAACTATTCATCAATACTTTCCACATTTTAAATAAAAATATTAATAATTGTTATAAACATTTTTATTATAAATTAATTTAATTAATTATTTATTTTATTTATAACATCTTTAAAATAATATAATTTAATATTATTATTATTATTTAAATATTTATATAATAATAAATATTCTAAATTATTATTTATTTATTTTTATAAAATCATTATATTATTATAATTTTATTTTTCTTTAAAATTTAATTTTTTCTTTTATAAAAATATTTTTTTTTATTTTTATAATATTTTTTTTATATAATTTAAATTATTTTATATATATATATATCTTTCCATTTTTAAAAATTAGATTAATTAAAATATTATACTTATCTTAAATTTTTTTAATAAAATTTTTTAAAATAATTAATTTATTCTATTAAACCATTTTCTCTATTTAATTACTCAAAATTTAAAAAAAAAATATACATATTCACAAATAAATAAATAAATAATATAAAAATATAACAATATATAAAAATAAAAATATTTTTAAATATTTAAATATATTAAATAAATAATTAAGTAAATTAATTGATGAAGTTTTAAAATAAACTAAAAATTATTATTATTTGAAAATTTTTATATACATAATAAAATTACATACAAAACAAAATAATATATTAATATAACCTGATTTTTTTATTAAAAAAGAATAAATTAATAAAACCTAATAAATATATTTATTTATTAACATATATAATTTAATCAAATCACCTAACCCGATTAAAATATATTATATTAGAATATATACTTTTACACTCTAAGACAAAATTAATAGAATAAATATTTACATACAAGTTTATAAATACTTTTCTAAACATAGCCCATAATTAGATATATCCTCTTCTATACTTATCATATAAAGCTGGAAAGATAATGAACAGAATCCAAATTGAAATGTTTGTCATACCAAGCCATACTCAGTTATAGGAAGGCCATGACATTTTTATAATTTTATTAGTTATAATAATTATAAATAAATTAGTTATTAGAAAAATTATAGATTTAGAAGTATTAATTAAAAATTTTATTAAATCATTATTAATGAATTTATTTAATATATAATTATATTTTAATTAAAATTTTAGGAAAAGTTTTAGTTGTTTATGTTAGGTATTATAATTATTATTATTAAATTATAACCTATATTTTAAAAAAAAGTTGATATTTTAATATAATTATAAAAGTAAATTTTTGGTTAATTAAATGTAAAATGTAGTTTAGAGGTAAAAAATCTTAAATTACAAAATAAAATATAAATCATCTAAATATAAAAATTTTTGATAATAAAAACTTTTCTAATAATTTAAAAATAATATTAATAATATATAACAATCTATTTTATATAACATAAATACTATATATATTTAGAATGTATATAAACCTCTGTTTATATAATTGATAATTGATGAATCTAGATTTTAACATATCGTATCCTCTACATATAAAATAATACAGACTGACCCAGCTGTACGCCTATTACGTTATCACTACAATTTACAACATTACTTAATAAATAAATAAACAAAATTTAAATATTTAATAATTAAAATAAATATTTAAATTAAAGATAAAAACTTTTAATAATTATATACATATATTGTTATTAAATAGTTATAATAATTATATTAATATAGAATTTATTAATTATTATGTTTAAAAAAATATTATTATTTTATGTTTATTAGTGTATAGTATATATTATTTATAATTATTAAATATTAGATTTAATATAATATATACTAAATAATATAGTAATATTATAAAACATATTATATATAATAATATTATTAAAATTGATAAGTAATTATTTATTAAACTATTAGTAAAAGTTAGAAAAAATATTATATCAGAAGATTTTATTAAAGTAGTATAATAAAAAATTAAAATAATATTATATAATCTAAAAAAAATTCTATTTAAATTATAATAAAATAAAATTATCTAATCTAAAATTTTAAATTTAGTTATAAAAATATTAGTTTACTTATAATCCACTTATAAAACCATTATTAACATTTTTAATAAAACTAATCATTTACTTAATTTACTTACCATTAACAATATATACCAATTAAATAGAACAACAGAAAGAGCTATAAATAAAATTATTATATTAAATAAAATTAATACCTAATTATATATTATAAATAAGAAGATTTTATAAAATAAATATAATAAATTAAAATTTACTAATACCTATATTCTGAATAATCAAAAAATTAGTGAACTATGACAGAATAAAATTATAAAATTAAATATTAAAAATATAAAATTTAGAAAAGGATATAATTATTTTTATAATAATAATAGTAGTTGTGGTAGAAAATATAATAAAAATCATAATGGAATTGGGTATTTTTAAGGTTATCTTTGAAAAGATATTAGAAAAAATAATATAAAAAATAATACAAAAAATAATGTAAAAGATAATATAAAAATAATTCAAAAAATAATACAAAAGATGGTTTAAAAAATGGTGCAAAAAATGATTTAAAAGATGATTTAGATGATAATTATATAAATAAATAATAAAATAAATAATAGGGTAAATATAATACAAAATTCTTATGTTATATTTTAGATGGGGAGAAGAAGTAGTATAGTATAGTGCTAAAATGTGGTAAATAATATATTTCATAAAAATACAAAATTTAAAAATTTAAAAATTTAAAAATTAATATTAATTTAAATAATATATAAAAAGTTTTAAAGGTTTAATATAATATTCTTTTTAGTGGTTTTTAAAATATATAATTTTTTTTAATTTTTTTTAATTAAAAATTTTGTGATTCACTTCTGGGTGTGATTTACTTCTGGGTGAAAATCGTTAAGTGAAATTATAGAATTTTATAAAATTTAAATTAAGTAATAGTATAGATTTTAGAATATAGTAAATTTTAGAATAGAATAAGTAAAAATTGAACACAACTTTTTTTATAAAAATAATTATATTATAAAAAGAATCTAAATTTTTTATATATATTATTTATAATTATAATAAAAAAAACTTTATATAACAATACTATCATTTTGTTTTTGAGTAATACCTAAATTAGAGTATTATTACTATAGTAGAACAATCATTCTTATAAACAATTATAGCCAAATCATACCTTTTATAAAAAGCAGGTAGTAATAAGTGCTAAAACACTCACCATTTTTATACCTATCTTATAAAAAGTACTCTACAAAAGCATAATTTATTGATAATAATCAATTAACATAAACCTACATATTTTCCATAACAGAGACTGCTCTATTATATACGCCCCATCAATAACATTCCCAACTTAAATATCTAAAAAACTTAAAAAAATCTTCTTCTAAAAATTTAATTAAAAATTTCTAAAATAAATATAAATTTTTTAAAAAATTATTAAAAATAAATTCTTCAAAAAAAATATCCATAATTCTCCTACATACAAAAAAAACTAAAAAAAAAAATTTATACCAAACATAAAAATTTTCTCCATCAAAAAAAAATTTAAAAATCTTTTTATAACTTTTTTTAAATATAATATAAATATCACCTTAAAACATTCAATAATATATAAATTAAAATCATTCAAAAAAACATTCAAATAAACATTCAATAAAACAATCATATTTATCAATTATAAAATCTTATAATACTAATAATATATTATTATTAAAAATCATATATAAATTGATCACTATAGCTATTAAAACTATAAAAATAAAAGATCTCAAGAATATCATATAACTCTACTTACATAAGCAGCCCCTGTCTCTGCAACCCAGGCCAGTGGCCTCATAGGCGTATATATAATAACATTATTATATATTAGAAATTAAATAATAATTTAAATATCAATTTGTATACATACTAATGTATTTATCTTACTTTATAACATTTATGTATTATTTTGATACTTCAACTAGTCTATATACGATTTCTTACAATATGTATACATTAACATCAGGAAAAAGTACAAGGTTCTGTCCTGCTCCATCGCGTTTTTGAGGTTCCGTCTTGCGTTGTGATTGGTTAAAAAAGTCAAAAACTCGCTTAACAACCAACCACAACGCAAGACGGAACCTCCAAAACGCGATGGAGCAGGACGGAACTATGTTTTTTTCCTGATGTTTCTTATTTAAATTTTTTTAATTTTTTTTTAATTAATAAATAAAATTATAGAAAAATAAAGAATATCATAATTTTGCTGTTGTCTCGTAAACCACACCCCGATTTCACTTTGTTCTATATGGATTTTGCTGTTTTATATCCCTGTGTGTCTTATTTGATGGTGAATTTTGATATATATTAAAAAATAATTAAAATGTAATAGAAATATTTTTAGTTAAATAAAATAAGTATATTAAGTAGTACCAACATTTATTAAGCTAATAAGCAAGGTTATCTTTTTGCTGATGTAACTGGGTGAAACAACTTATAAATTATAGGCTGAGGTCAGACTGACCCACGCCAACTCCTATAGTTAGGTGCTATTGCTGCGGAACAGCTATCAAGTTGTTAATTAGAAAGTTAACAACCCCGCCAGCTCTTGCAGCACGATGTAAGTTGCAGGTGTTTGTATAATTCTGGTCGTTGGACAGGTTTGGTGTGTGGGACTGATGTCAGTCGCGTTGCTATACGTGGTTGAGGGTTAGAATCTCTCACAGCATAAGCTCTTGATTCTTACTTCTGCTTTGACATCAACGCAGACCATAGCGACACCCATCTCTATCAAAATACGAACACACCAATCAAGAGCAATATTCTCTGGCGGTGCCCTTATGAGACAACGGGATTCTCTATTCTGGCAGACAGCGCACAAGCTGCCATGAATATTATCGAACTGCATTCCCAAAGTATCAACGCTGATGGCGTTGACCCGGCACTTCGTGCTCATGTCTATGGTCTAGTTTCTGCTGTAAGTGCAATATAGACCTGATTATACAGTATTAGTTGATCTTACAACCTTAACTATAGCTGGGTGGACCATCACCGGACGACCCCAATATCTACGTGCTTGGCGACGATGTGCTTGGGTGTCTTCGCGATATCAAACGCTGGCTAAAAGGCTACGACGAAAAACTTGACCGACTTGATGTTGCACGATGTCTCTCTGAAGCCAACCTAGTTCTTGACCTTATGGAAATTCTTTCCCATTCACCGTCTGCGGGGACTTCTGCATTCAACCACCCAAACAAGGTTGGCCTCGCCTGTCGTAAGTCCTTGATACACACCCGTCTATTTTGCCTCCAAAGTAGCGTCTAACTCACCCCTCTTCACGGATTAGTTGAATTACTCGTACCGCTTACGTGGCCGCTCGATAAGACAGAGTTGTCTATGACCGTCAATCATCATCGGCATCTCGCAGTTTTACGACGTTCCCAAGTATACTACAAGAAATCCATTCTGACACATCGATCCGACCGTATACTTAAAGCATGCTGTGTCAATGCTCTTCCCTCAATGACATTACCTCCTCGAGAGCGAACACCTCGTGACGAGGGAGTTATTCGATTGGTTCTCTACCTAATCAGAAATATTTTACAAATCGAGGAGCTCGAAGTCGAAAATGGCAGCGCCTGGGAGGACATCTCCAAGAGCTCTACCATAGAATTATTTGATAAACAAGGGGTTTTTAGTCTCATTCTTTCGGTAATTTCGGGGATCCCGGAACTATTCGAACAGCAAGATGTGATCGTCATCGAGATTCTATTCCATTTACTTCTTGGGGTTAATATGCAACAAATTGTAACCTCGACGCCTGGGTCTGGTGCGATACCAATTGACCCGCTAGCACAGATTTTGAGGAGTGAGAAGACCCCACCCGGATTAAAGGCACAATCTAGACATACTAGATTTGGTACAACTGTTGTACTGAAAAAAGATGTAAGCTGGTCAAAATCTAGTGGACCTAATTAAAAACCCTGACGAGGAGCTAGGATGGTCAAAAGAAAGTGATTACGGGCCACGGGGCCTTGTTAGATGAAGGTACAGGGCTCCAAAGATTAGATGCTACAAAAAAATGGCGGAAGCCTCAGCACCCCGGGAAGAAGAAACAGACTGTGGTACGATCATCGCTATTTTGAAGACTCCTGAAGGATATAGATTCTCACGTTATATTTAGTTCGGGGGGTTAGTTCATCTGAGTTTATCTGCCCAAGACCGGCTGTGCGTGTTTCTTAGCCAAATCCTCATATCTGGCTTCAATTGTTGGTAATCCCCTCTTGACCCGCAACGAATAAGCTGATTTTCAGATAGGCCTTTTCCAGAGTGTTAGGAAAGCCATTGAAAGGGACTCGGAAAGAGTTCTTGGGAATGTCCATATCACTCAACTTTTCTTTGTCGGGGGTGCCCTGATGGAGCTTGGGCGGACCCTACGGCGAAATGAGGTCGTGTTAATGAACTCCAGGACTTTGCAATTCCGAGAATTCTCAACGCTGCTTCAACCGGAAACGTTCATTGTCTTGTTTCGACATATCCGAGAGGGCCTGGAGTCAAAGGTATGCTCGCTTGCCTACTATTTGGGAATTAGGGAGACTTGGCTTACCTGTCTGCCTCTAGTTGTTGGGTTACGTACAATCTGGCTGTCGCTATTTTACACAGGCGGTAAGCTTGTAATCTTTACCGACGGAGATACGAAGGGTTGCATTTAACTGGTCCCCCCAAAAAAACTAGCTACTGCTGGTATCTGATATGATTCACTCCCAAGATCATGACGATGCTTCTCTTGCGGAGAACATATTCAGCAGATTATTCTATGAGGAAACGCTACAGGACTTAATGATAACTACACTGCGCTCCGGGCATAAGCAGACTATAGAGTAGGCTACTCTGGTAAGGTTTGGATTGATTTGTGCTTATGGTTTGTAGATACCTTGATACAGTAACGGAGACGATCCACGTGTATCTTCGGTGCTTAGAAAGGTACTCCAAAAGTAATGCTGGTATGGTCGTCAAATCAAAGCGGCTGCCAAACTCACGACCAAGCGACATCCAATCACTTAGTGGTTCAGATTCGGACGCCGAGGCTCCTGGCCGTGCCCAACAAAGCGAAAAGTTGTTCGACTTCCAGCGATGCGAGGGTAGGTTTCTCTCACAGTCTTCCATTGAACCCTTTTTGGATTTTCTTAGCCATTACAAAGAGCTCAAACCAGCACAAATAAAGCGGTGCATTGGCTTCCTACATCGTGTTTTTGTGAAAAGAGGAGTCACTGTGGGACTTTTTCATCTCAAAGCAATACGCCTCCTTCAGGTGTTAGCCAGAGATACCAAGGGTTCCTCGGGCTATGCTGAGGTCGCTGGGTTTGTTCAATACTTTTGCAAGAGCCTCATTCGTAAGCTGAACGAATATCCGATTTTATTTGTGGAGGTAAATCACATCTGCCTAGAATTGGTTGTCGAGATTATAACTAATAGCCTGAGAGGTGCTATTTCAGAAATCCTCGAAGATCGGCTACTTTATACAGCATGGGGAGGATAGAGGTCACCGTGAAAGGGAACCAAGGTGAGAGGTAAAGGTCCAAACAGCTACTAGTTGGCTGACACGGTTGGTAGGCTTCCGCCCGCGATCGAGATCGAGAAAAGTTTGGATAAGGAAAAGCGGATTGCCGTCGCCGTATCGCTTGTAGCCCGGGATGATACAGGTAGAAAACAATTCGATTGGGTAGAGGTGGTGTTAAATCGAGCTGTTGTAGAACGTGGGAAGGAAGAGATAAGACCCCTGTTAGTAAATCTTGACGAGAACCCTGTCGCGGTTGATGATATAGGAAAGCCTCATTCTATTGGTAAGAATACACCCCTAGGAGGCGAACCTGTTCCGTTACTCATATATAGTTTTACCTACTAGTCATTAAGTTCGAAGACCCCGGTCATGCCCTGGTGCACTTTTCGAGCAGCAAGTTGCAGCTGTTGATGAGGGTTCTCGATTTTGAACTAGAAGGAACTCGTAAGCTCCGTTCTAGAAACACCCAGGTATATAATAGTCTAACCCGGAAATATATATTTAGGAAGTGAAGAATTCTGCTACCTCCTACCCGATACGATCTCCTCCCAGATGCTTCAAGAGAATATCGAAGGGTTTTTGAACTACAGGAGGTCGCCAATATCAAGGTTTGAGGATGGGAGGGACCTTGAAGCCTGCATTGTGATGAAACAAAGGAAACCTGGGGCCAAACATACGGAGCCTGATATCGAATCTGATACGAATTCCACGGGCGAGGAGTTCGAATTTCCAGATAATATCAAAGAAACACGGTCGCGGGTTGCGAAAAGATCGGGTATGCCTTCTAGAAGAAAAGGGCCCGTGGATGAGAACGAGGTACACCGTCGTCGCCAGGAAAGGAAACTCAAGGAAAAAGAGAGAAGGCAGGGGATAAAAAGTGGGCTGTATATCGAATCCTCTGATGATGATTCAGACTTTGAAAGGGATCGGGAGTTTTTTGAAAACGAGCGGGTTTTGCGGGAAGCCATGAGTAAGGCAACGATTAACGCGGAAGGGAGCGGCCAGGTAGACATGCCAACAGTCCATAAAAAGCGTTCCATGTTGGAAGACGCGGCGAGAGAATCGAAACGGTTGAGAGCGGCATCGAGCAGTGGCGGCGGTAGTGAAGGAGAGGGCAGCGACTCGGAAGGTGCTTCTAGTTCGGGAGGATGACAGAACGACGCAAATACTACTCAAGTACCTATTACTTGATGATAATGCAAATGATCATAACCATCGCTGCCGTACATCTACATATACACAATACAAATCTTGATTAATCTAAGCTAAGACGCGTAACTGGTTTGATGTATACCGCCTCCACACGTGACTGCGGGAGCCAAACGAACAAGGGCAAGGGGCTTCTTGGCGGAACAAACCGGGATGGTCATTCTCGGATCTCATTCATCCCTAAATTAGAAGCAGCTCGATGTAACTTGTCTAATTTTCTAATTTTATTGCCTTCTCCTTCAGCTAACTCAGGTCTCCTCCCTCAACCCCCCTTTCATTCTCAAAAGCATTCTTGCTTCTCTTTGATCACCTTAAAACGCTCGTTCAACGGCCTTTATTTATTTATTTCTAGCCCGCATACGCTACAGACTTGTTAATTCTTGCTTTTCTTCATTCTTCCCGTCTTTCGTTCAATTTTGCTGTTGAGTCGCGCTGTTTCTCCTTTTCTCAAGGTTCATTTCCTCCCATACGCTGAGCCCTCGACACACACACAAACAAACAAAACCTATCTTCACACCGCATCGCCGAAGCTACCTACCTATTAATATAGGCACCGTTGAAGTTTTGTATATCTGGAGTGTTCCTTATACGTCGACTTCCGGAACTCTTTCCGTTGCTGCAAGTTCAAAATCCCGGCTTCCGTGGTTTTCGAAGAGATCATCAAGCCATGCACCTTCTAAAGTCTTTCGTCCTCTCATCTTTTTTTTTGTTGAACATATCTCCTTACGTTCTTGGGTCGGCCGTTGATGCTGGCCCGAACTATAGGCGACAGGCCCGTGGTAATTATCTCTCCTTGAAGACACACCCCAGGCCTATATGTTAACTTGATGGGTTGTTAGAATCATCGGGATCGTCAGATGCATCGCCAGCCCCCTCAGCATCAGTACCCGCGAGAACGACCTCTCCACCAAGGGCTACAGAATCAGACACGTCCGCCAGTCGAAGCACCGGGAGGAATGGAGCATCATCATCGCCCACAACGAGAGCCAAGGCTACGTTTGTAGACCCAAGATTACCTCCAGGGGGTGTGGCTCTCCAGACACCAGTAACAACTAGTGGATCCCAATACTACAAAATTGGACAAAAGGTTACATTTGGTTGGAATTACACAAGCCTGATAGTCAGCCCGTCCGCGATAAATGTTGAGGCCTTTTGTTCCGATAATAGCCAAACTTACACAATTGCTCAAAATTTATCAATTGCGAAGCCTTCGGTGATTTGGGACACTGGTTCATACGAACCGCAAAACGGCCAGCCCCCCCTCGCAATGTAATATCACCCCAGTCTAGTCCAAAGGCGAGATTTTAGCCCATTGCTAATCTGTCCACCATGTTGTAGGGGTATATACACGCTTCTTATTTATGACGAGAAGTCCGCAATCACTGCTATCCCCCAAGCAGGTAACCTAGCACCGTTCAATGGGTTCAAATTCGGGATGTATACTCCCAAACCATACACACCACTTGCCGGTACGTTTGACCTAGTCATGTTTCTGAGAAATGACAGCTAACGATTTCTTAACTGATATCAAACAGAGTTCGACTGCCCTACTTGTGAAACCTCCTCTGCCGCTGCTCTTGATACTGTTGCGATACGCTTGCTTGTGCTCGTCAGCACCTTATTTTCGCTGTCATTTGGATTGTTCTTTAGCCTTCTCCCCTGATCCATAGGCGGGATTCTCATTATGAGCTTTTATTTTTTTTATATTTTTAATTTTTTTTATTTTTTTTTTTTATGGCGTTACGACTCAGGGATTCAGCCGACCGCTGGGCAAGGACAAAAAAAAAGTATCACATTGCGAACCTAATAACTCAAAAATTAGGATAGAACTCTACTTGCATATTGTATAATTCTATTTGTGAGACCATCTATCTGCATTTTCGAACCGGAATATTAATTCTTTTTCTTAAGGAGCCCATTGAAGAAGTCGAAGCTGTTCCCATCTGCCTGGAGTTTAAATTCCTTTCCTGTGTTTAGGTTATCCTCATTAAGTTCCGACACCACGAGCATTCCGTCATCCATAGAAATCCCTTGGATGCATGCCTTGGAGTTACTACCGTCATCGAGATTCACAATTTGATTGCTACTCAGAAAGGCTTTAGAAGTTACTAGGCACATATTTCAGGCATGAGGGGGCACATACCTGTGTAGCCAATGTTGATAATACTCCTGTTCGAACACCTGGAACCCTTCTTTAAGAAACCTTGCATAATGGAGTTCAAAGGTGGCTAAGATCTTCCCGAGGAGCCTTTCATGCTCATAAGCAGGGAGCGGTGGATCCATCGATTCTGCGAGAATCTTCAGCGAAGTTGTAGGCACCGCATTTGTAACGTTTATACCACATCCTTCTCCCGAGTTAGTTGATTCGTTTCCTTTCGAGATCACAGTCCCGGATTCTACCTATAACCAAGAAAAATTCTTCATCGGCAAAATTTGCATTCACCAGAATACCTCCGATTTTTGCAAACCCCCCCTGTAAGCTCGATTTCTCTGACATATCACCCTTGTCTTTTACATCTGTGACTCGTTTACAGTCTCAGGACCTGCTAGCCATAGAGGGGAGGGGAACGACCTACAGATATCATTAGGCCATTTTATGTAGACAGGCATTTTGTCATAACCAATATCATATGATTTTATCGATTTCACAATGGACAGTGCAATCAGGTATTGTATAAAAACGGCTGGAGACTTGGTGGTGTGTTTGGCACCATGCCGCAAGACCATTGAGAAAACAAGACCGCCTATAGGTGAGATCCACGGGTTACTACCTCGTCCCCGAGCTGCAGTCTGTCTTATTGCGACCACTGTGAATCCTGATGGTAGTTTCTGAAGGAGTTTAAAATTCCTAGCAGAAAATTTTATTGGTAAGCACAATTGGGCACGCAAGACAGAGGCGTTTACCTGTCAAGGATTGAATTCGTGCTCGTCATAAGCTCGCCGTAAAGCAGGGGTGAACCGAAATTAAATTTATTGGACAATTGGTTGTGGTAGCTGCGCAAGCGTTGGAAATATGTGAGGATGCTAAAGTTTGGCGTTTCTTCGTCTGTGGGTATACTATTTTCGTAGATTTTTACGCGGACAATAGAATCTTCGTTATTACGGTCGTCTGGAATCGATGTCGATGGTGCAATATCGTGACTCTCGAGTAGAAATGTGGTCGCCTCCGCTTCAATGACCACAGAAGCCGCCCCATCTGCCCCAGAGCTTCTCACGTCTTTCAAACCCCCCCAAAGCCTGGTAACTTCCTCCGGATTTAATCCTGAAAGGTGAAGCGTTGATGGAGAAGGAAGAGCCAATTCCGTGTTATTATTGCTTTTCAACCCAAGGAGTTTGAATAGTGCAGACATGAACATTAACCGCCGCGCTTCATTGGATTCCCACTCTCTCTGGAACTGATTGTTTCCTTGTCGCCCACAAGATGATCCTCCTGGCTTCTCAGTTGTAAACCTATGTACTAGTAAGAAAGGCCAATTATCGTGAAAATACCGTCAATCTTCAACCTACTCTGGGTGTGCTCCAACTAAAAGGGCATATCCAGCACCAACCTGGCACCCCACGGCCGCGGCATTTCCGCCCTCTGCGTCGACGTCGAGTTCTTCTCGGTACCGGGCTAGAACATCGATTCCCTGACCCATCAAGCGCTCAGCATTGATGAAAACGCCCCCTCCATTATAGTAACTCCTGAAACTATCCGGGGCTCCCATATCCAAAAGTTTTCCGGTGACCGCTAGCCCACAGAACCGGGCTCCGGCTTCGCTGTTGTATTTGAACCCTTTGAATGCAGCACCTCGACAAAGGCCAGGGAAAAACCCGAGCTCTCTCGTTCCGGTAACCTCTAGTGATAGTTCTCCCTTTTCGAACTCGATATCGGCGGAGGCGAAATAGGCCCCAGCACAGAAACCAAGAAATTTACCTCCACGACGGACATATTGCTTGAGAACTCGAGTCCCTATTCCATTGAGAGCCTTGCAGTACCCAAGGTCAGCGCCACCGGGAAGGCACAGCAAAGCGCAGGTCGGTGCCCATGGCTCCCGGATAAGAGCTTCAGCACTGATAGGCACAACGGCATAGTGCGGAGTGAGTAGGCGTCGAAGAGTGTCGGTGCACTGCCTGACGGCCTCTACGGACGCTCCAGGGCCTAAGGGAATCGGTAAAGTTAGTCAACAGGTTCGTGTTCGGGGACAGATAAGTGTACCTACCTGAGTAAACAAGTACGTTCATGTCTGGTGGGTATCATTGGCGGGTCGTGTTTAGCTAGTCCACGGCCTCAACGGGAATGGGATTGATTTGATAGCTGGGATCATTTGCTTTTGTTATGAAATGGACCTAACCAAGTAGCTTGTGTAAACCCCACCCCCGCCACCACCCTACTTAAAGCATTTACTGCCTCGCATGCATACGAAATATCAATCAATCTACTTTATCTGGATTCTGCTTTTTCCTTTTGTTTGCCTGGTTTGCTGCCCTTAAAGTACCTCCACCAAAACTCCTGTCGTCGCGACAAAGCTGGTTCACTGTCAAGATGGCTTCGACCCCTTCAGGCCTTCTCGGGAACCCTCATTTCCAGCAACAGCAGCAGCAGCAGCCCTCCCGTAACTCACCTGCCCAGAAACAACAGTTCACCGCACCTACACAATCGTACGCGCACCCACCGCAGGCGGCTTTGAGCACGTCTTCATCGTCTCAATACGTTGGATCACCTCTACAACACGCCGTCCAAGGCACCATCTCCCCTCAAGCCCCATCGCACCAGGGCAATATAGCACCTCTTACCCACTCCTCCTCACAGATTCCACAATCCAACGTTGACCCGGACTCCCGATCTCTACCGCCTGCCATGATGCACATACCCGGAACTCAGATGTCACGCTCCGGCGGCGCTACAGCTCCAAACGCTTCTTATACTACCCCAAAAACCGAAGTCGTACACAGTTTTGTCCGAACTGCTCAACCTAAGGACATCGTCGGACATACGAATACCCAGCCGGCGTACAGGAGAGCGCATCCTGAAGGCGGCTTCATAAGTGTAACTAGTTCCTGAGAGCGATCTGAATCCCACTCCGCTAACTAAGATACAGCCAGTTCAAGCCCTTACTTGCTATTTGCCGGCCACATATAGAATCTGCAACCCTAATTTTAAATACGAGTCGTCGCGAAACCCTCGGCGGGTGCTAACCAAGCCTAGCAAAGGCGTCAAAAATGACGGGTACGATAATGAAGATAGCGATTACATACTGTATGTCAATGACATACTTGGCTCTGAGGAGGCCGGCCACAAGTAAGCTTCTACACATCAAAGTAAATCGCCAGCAGCTAATTTAGCAATGCAGGAATCGTTACCTCATTCTTGATGTTCTAGGGCAAGGTACCTTCGGCCAGGTGGTTAAATGCCAGAATTTAAGAACCCAAGAGGTTGTAGCCGTCAAAGTCGTCAAAAACCGCACAGCATACTTCAATCAGAGTATGATGGAGGTTTCCGTATTGGATTTGGTAAGTGTATAGTTTTACGTTCTGGCCATGCGAACTCACTCTGACACGTATACTGGGCGTAGTTGAATAGCAAACTCGATAAAAATGATGAGCATCATATACTCCGTCTCAAAGATACCTTCATACATCGACAGCACCTCTGCCTAGTCTTCGAGCTCCTAAGCGTTAACCTTTACGAACTCATTAAACAGAACCAATTCCGGGGATTGAGTACGACGCTAGTTCGGGTGTTTGCTCAGCAGCTTCTAAATGCCCTGACACTGCTAAATAAGGCTAAGTTGATACATTGCGACCTCAAGCCCGAGAATATCCTCCTTAAAAAGAAAGTTTGGCCACAATTCCTGCTACCTATATCATCACTAATATCAGATTACTCTATGCAGTCTTGAAAGCCCTATTATCAAGGTGATTGATTTTGGATCCGCTTGTGACGAGAGACAAACTGTCTATACCTATATACAGTCTCGATTTTATCGGTCCCCGGAGGTCTTACTATTACTCCCGTATGGTGTACCACAGCCTCTGCCGTATATAATCTTTCTAACAAACACCTACTTTTGAAATGATAGGTATTCCTCCGCCATCGATATGTGGTCGCTCGGATGCATCGTTGTGGAGTTGTTTCTCGGTCTCCCCCTTTTCCCTGGTAGCTCCGAATATAACCAAGTTGCTCGCATTGTCGAAATGCTGGGGCTTCCGCCAACCTGGATGCTAGAGATGGGGAAGCAATCGGGCGAGTTTTTCGAGAAAGTAACGGACGAATTTGGGAGAAAGACGTATCGATTAAAAAGCATGGAGACATATTCACGCGAACACGGTACAAAAGAACAACCAAGCAAGCGATACTTTCAGGCAACAACCCTTCCCGACATTATAAACCAGTATGCGATGCCTCGAAAAAACATGAAACCAGCGGAGATAGAGAGAGGTAACAAAGCAACCATTCCTATCGCCGCGCGTATTCTTTATTAATTTACCTCTAGAAATGAACAATCGGGTTGCCTTCATCGACTTTGTCCGAGGGTTGCTGAATATAAATCCACTGGAAAGATGGTCCCCACAACAAGCAAAACTCCACCCTTTCATAACACAGCAAAAGTTTACGGGGCCGTTTGTGCCACCTATGAACTTGAAATCATCTCCATCTGGTGGGCTACCGAAATCCCCGCATCCACCAATGGGATCGAATGCAAACCAAACTGGCACTTCGCAGACTATATCATCGCAGCATATTGGCAACAACTCGGATCAAGTTTTGAAGAACAAGCCCAATACAGGCGGAGTACCTCAGCAACTAGCTGCTAACTATCAAAACCCCTCCGTTGGCGGATACATCAACCCGACAACCCATCCTGTACAAACTCAACCCCCAACCTATAGTGGTCCCAATTACGGCACCAATGGTAGCCAACAATTTCAACAACAACAAGTTGTCAACCCTCCTCCACCTTACAGTACAAACCACCCAGGATACAATGTTACTTCGACGGCACAGCATCAAGTGAATCAACAAACTCTCGGGGGCTCTTACCATGCGCCGCAACAGCAACAACAGCAACAACAACAACAACAGCAACAACAACAACCCCCAAGTTTATATCAGACTGCTACGACTCGAGCAGGGCGGCAGCGCGCTTCGACTATTGGACAAAATGATAGTGGCATCCCACCTCAGCTTTCACGCCATGCAATGCTCTTGGATCCCAATCAGCCTATACGGCTGCAGCCTAGCCCCGCCTACTACCCCCCTCCATCGGACGGGGAGGCAATAAGCGGCGGTAAATCGAGAAGGCGAAGCCAGGCGGGCCAGGCTGGGCAGAGGAGCCAGAGGGACTTTATTAGGACTCTTGAGGACCGGACTTTAGAAGATGGGCTGTTTAATAACCAAACACAATGGCAATAAGGAGTGACACCTATAGATGGGGTAGCGGGTAATTGAGGGACTTCTCTGTAGCGCTCTTGTTATTATAATCCATTCTCGATTCGGGGTTGAGGCATTGGCCGGAAGTGGCGCCTAGATCAGCTGGCTATTTAGCAGAAACTATCACTCCTCTACCTACACCTTTGTCTCTAGTCACCTCCATTATCCCCCCCTTCTCCCTTCTTCTCCTTCTCTCCCCTTCTCCCTCTTTCTATTTTTTTTTATTTTTTTTTTTTAATTGCGACAGTCACATTCATCCAAACCCATGAAAGTAGTTCCAACAGTTTTGTCAACCTATCCGTTTCATATCTATATGCGTCTCGTTATTCTTGTGTCTCCGCCAGCAATCCTTAAACTCTTGTAGCTATTTTGATAATCAATCAATACATGGGGCGTCACCGATGTGAACAGGAAGTCGGGTCGGCCTACTTGTTTTCGACACGCGCGCCAGTCCTTGGTCTTGTCAAAACACATCTGGAGGTTCTCGTTTTCCTCTACGTAATGTCAATGGTCAGCCTGTGTTCGGAGTATTTGGTTTTCTGCTTGACCACCTGAACAGCCTGTTTTCTGTATTCGTATGTCCCTATACAGAGCAAGTGTCGACGGATTTTTTGTCAACCAGATAAAATATAACGAGCCATGGTGGAATTATTTGATATATACCATTCATCATCGTCTTTGGAGCTGTCCTTGGGGAGCATCTTGGTGATTGTGCAAATCGTCGAACTTTGGATGCTCGTAGTTTGGGCTTGGGGTGCAGGTGGTGTTGCATTTATTGCTGGTTCTTCTCGAGGTTTTGATGCACGTGACTGGCAGGGCTATCCTTCTAACTCTTTTCCATTTTCTTTTTCTTGTGGGTATTTTTCTCAACCAAATAACCACCCACAACAACAGCAACACCACCAAGCAAGCACATACGGAATTCCGATTTTTCGATTCGTGCGGCAACTTCATCGAGATCTAACGCCGAGGACAATAATCCCGTTAAGCTGAGGATTGCGATTCCCAATACTGCTCCTTGCATGATTATTCCTCAATAATCCCTCTCACTCACAGTCGTGCACAATGAGCATGCTTGCTGGACAGACCCAGTACCAGAATGGTGCCCACGAAGACGATGATTTCGATGACGAAGGTATCTTGGCTGCCTCAATCGTTGAAGCGATCCAGAACGATGATGACGACCCATCACAAACCTTACAAACCTTACAATCCCGAGAAGATGATCTCCAGAGCAGGCTACAAGCCGCCGCGACCCCACTTGAATACCAAGCCTCACTCGAGGCGCGGTATGCATCCTACGATAACTACTGCAGCTTGTTTCATTACATTCTGAACTCTAACGGTCCGGTCGAGCTTGATCTTCCTACAGTATGTGCCGAAATTTCGTGACTCTGATACCCATCGAGAGAGATTTCCATTGTCTAGTTGAATTTCAGGCTAACCACTAGTAGTATTACTGGGCATGGGACGTCATTGACGAATTCATCTACCAATTCAACAACTTTTGTGCCTATCGAAACCGACTAGCCAAGAAAGGACAAAATCAGGACGAAATAGCATCGCTCCGAGAGAACCAGCAAATATGGGGCTGCTACAGTGTTCTAAATGTAACCACCTTCTCGCTATTCAAATTCTGAGGTTATGCTAACGGTATTTCTTCTCAACGACCAGATACTCTACTCCTTGATTCAACGATCCCAAATGAATGAACAGCTCGCAGCTATCAAACGTGGAGAGGACCCAAAGTAAGCATAACCCTTCTGGTATCTGGGGGACTCAATCTGAGGCGTCTTAAACAGCACTGTTGCGGGCGAATATGGTTCCCGGCCTCTTTATCGTATGTTAGGTTATTTTAGCATCATCGGGCTGTTAAGGGTTCATTGTCTACTGGGTGACTTTACACTCGCCCTTAAGACCCTGGACGACATCGAACTCAATAAGAAGGCCGTCTTCGCCAGAGTGATGGGAGCTCATTTCACAACTTACTATTACGTTGGTTTTTGCTACATGATGATGGGAAGATACTCGGATGCTATAAAGGCTTTCTCTCACATTCTACTCTACGTAACGCGCACAAAAAACTTACATAACAAGGGTGGGCAGTTTGATTCCGTAAGTTCTCGACACAAATAGTTCTCATTAGCACATATGCTCACCTACATTTTAGATCTCCAAGACAATGGACCAAATGTATGCTCTATTGGCTATTTGTGTAGCACTTTGCCCCACCCGTCTTGATGACACTATCCATTCGACCCTTCGCGAAAAATATGCGGACCAATTCCAAAAACTGCAACGTGGCGGGGCAGAGAGCCTCGCGGTTTTCGAGGAACTTTTTCAGGCTTCCGCGCCTAAATTCATATCCCCTATACCTCCAGATTTCGATAACCCGGCCAACAATATCGATCCTATGCAACATCATTTGCAGGTTTTCATGTTTGATGTGAAAAACAATATGATGGCCCCGATCCTTCGGAGCTACCTGAAACTCTATACTAGTATGGATCTTCACAAACTCGCTTCTTTCCTTGAAACCAACCCAGACGACCTCCGCACCAAGCTCCTGATTTTCAAACAAAAATCTCGGCAATACAAATGGACAGAGGGAGGGCTACTGAGCGGGGAGGCCATCAATACCTCTGATCTTGACTACGCCCTTCAAAAGGTACGGTTGCCTTACTTGAATGTTCTGAGATAATTATTGACACAGGTTCGATGTAGGATTTAATACATATCTCCGAAGCCAAGGTGGGGCGAAAGCTAGTAGATTGGTATCTGAGAAATCTTACCCGGTCATACGCTTGAGACTACAGTTTACTGGCAGGATGATATGAATCCTACTACAACATACACTGCTTTATGGAGGACGTGGCTTTCCTCGGTATCACCAGGGCATTTGAAAGGTTCCTGGGAGAGATGAAACAAGGCGGTAGCTTCCTCCCCCCACCCCCTTATAATACACTTAGCTCCCCATGTGTCGCTTGTGGTACGACCCGTCCCCAATATCTGTACATACATACATGTGCACAGGAAATTTGAGCTGTGCTCAAAGATCGAGATCAAAATTAATTTCCACAATGTCATCCGCTGTCGTTCCTTGTAACCAATCGAAAAGTGTTTTTTCTTTGTACCTCACAGTCCCCGACTCATGAACAATGATGACGGTTTGTTTCTGAGTTCCGTATAGACTATATAGTCCGGGCAGTTCCTGGTGCTGCCCTTGATCCGTAGCAGTTCTATCGCCAGGCTTCGTCAAGTTGTTGGCCTCAAACATAGGTATGAAAACTGACTGCTTTAACAGATCAAACTTGTTCTTCTCATCCTTCCAAGCCTCTTCTGCACTTAACGAGTCGGATGTAAGAATATCAAAGGCCCTTTGTGATATATCTCGATGACCGAGTCTATCGTGTTGAATGTCCTCAACAAGCTCATTAAGAAGTCGTTTACCGTTAAGCACCTTAGGCCATGGGTTTGTGAAGGCAGAGTTGCTGAGTCCATAAGTTTCTGCTTTAGTTGGGTCTAGGACATCACGCTTGCTGTCGTGTATTTCTTCCTCTGTCCGGTTAGAGATGACCCCAAAGGTATCGATCTGTACCCGGTTCTGGTGATCCCGAGAGAATTGTCCGCATAGCATTGAAAATCCGCCAACTTGGTCGATGTCGAGCCTAGCCCCAGAGCCCCTACTTCCTAAACCTGTCCACGATTGGCACGTGCTGTCTGAAGAGGTTAGAAATGAAGATACAACAGCTCCTCTACTGGCAGTTCCCACAGCCGCAATAGAGTTGGTCTCTCGAATATTGGTAAGTCCGGCAAACCGACCACACCGGGTGATCCCGAGCCAGGTACCTGATGATGTCTAAAGGTGTAAGCTCTCGAGTATTTAGTTGATTCGAGGACTCGTTTTTACCATTTTCGGGTCGGGCTAGGTCTCGCCCCCCGTATATATTTTTATCCCAAGGACCAGCAGTCTGGGTAGGGCGTTGCAGAAACTCCTAAAGTAAATCGTGAGGTTTGTTAGTGAGGGCTCACAATCAAAGGAACCTTACGATACGGACATCTCGATTGGAAAGAAGTATCAAAGGGTAGCCCTTATTGACGCAAGCAGTTGTCCAAAGTAGAATACACATTTTCCAAGTGGCTTGTTGCTTTCAGAACTAGCAGACCTTATTCTTTTTCGAGTTCGGTGATGGTGAAAATGGTATCGGTAGAGGGGGGAGTCAGTAAATCCGAGGCAAGATCTTTCTTGTTGTGACGTCTCGGTAAACTCGGATTGTTTCACGGGGATTCGAATGTTCTGGCCACCGATTTCTTGTCTTGGGAGAGCAGCATCTGTGGTGAATTCGAAGACCTACGTCCGTCTACATATAAATACATACACATGCACATGTACATACTTACTTTCTTATCCAGCAGGTGCTTGGGTGAGTGTTTAGGGACTAATTGTGACCCCGATATTTACAGCTCTACTCTTACTCCGGCTACATGACTTCGATATTTTTGGGCGACAACAAGCAGCACCTGAAGGCTTGCTTGTGGGAATTGGTGTCGGTCAATGCGAATAATCGCAAAGGAAGTTCAGAGAATTTGCGGTGGGGCGATGGAGAGCAGAAGCGGGAAAGAGCTCAGCTCGCCACTTAGCCTCGATATCTTCCGGGAATAGCTAGCTGGCTGATTGAAGAGCCCGGGCACTTTGCCGGTTCCGGTGAACAGAGAAAGAGAAGGAAAAAGGTGGCCACATGCAAACAAATCCTGAATTCCTCAGGATATTCACCAAGACAGGTACTTTTGGACAGTTGGTAGATAAGGGAGAGGATCCGGTACCTTCCAAGAGCATCAGCGTCGTTGGACCGATTTGCTAACGAAGGTGGCCTAATGTGTTTTAGGGAGCTGGAGGACTCCGAGAACCAACTGCCAAGGTCAAGAGAGGATGGTTTGAATTGACTTGAGGATGTCTACAGTTCCATATTTTCACGGCGCCGTCAGTCTTGCCATGCAATTCGAGTAGTTCCGACAACGCACTAGCGTGGATGTCGGTCCAATGGCAGCGAGCGAGCAGCGGACTGGTAACGAGAAACGAAGAAGAAAACACGCGAGGAATAGGTAAGTACACCTATCGTATCATGGCCAAGGCCGGATACAGATATCAGTGGCAATGTTGATTCAAAACAGATGGCTGGAGGAATTCAGCAGCTGCTTATAATTACCCTTCTACCCATGTGCGTACGTGCGTGTGTGGCTCTGAACAGGAATGAAGAAAGATTCGGAAGCAATTGGTGCTCACGTGCAGAGAAGGAGAGGGGAGAGAGATAAATGCGGCCTCTTTCATCCTTCGGGCCATTTCCCTACTCCGGGCCTTGCTCACTCCAGATAATGGCTCTTCTCTCCAAACTGTGTAGATCAGAATCATCCACAGGGATGACTAGAGGGTGTCTACTCATATGTAGATGGGAGGAGGCTCGTAGGTCGGGCCAATGCAGTGGGGAGAGGATGGCTAAGAAACATACGTAGTTTTGCTTGGGTACAGAAGAAGTACTTGCATACGCAAATACAGAGCGCTTGGGCTAGCGAGAAGGGAAAAGCAAGTAAGAGGTAGGTATATACGTATGTAATAAGAACCGGGGGAATGAAATATGTAAAAGTTTACAGAGTGAGTAGGGGTTCTATCGTGACGATGTCCTGAACTCAGATTACATACTACTTCTGTATGTATAAGAACTTGCCGGAGTTGGAAAAAAAAAAAAAAAAGAGACACAGCATGCCGGCATGGTAGTAGTTATTCCAGAGCACTATAGGCATGTATGTGTGTGTCTGTATGTATGGATGTACTTAAGCATGTATGTGTGTATGTGTGTATGTATGGATGTGTGTCTTGATGTGTGTGCGCGTGTGTCTGTCTGCATCTGGGGGGGGACCAGGGATTGCAAGAAAGAAGTAAATAAAGAGGGCAAAAAGCAACGATTCCTGACCCGAGATCCGCCTTTTTTTGGAGAGGTCGGCACGGCACCGTGGGAATTTTTAGTCGTGCTAAATTATTTATCTTCGAGCTACTGCTCGCTCGCTTCTTTTCCATCCAGAACCCTACGCTATCTGTCAGGATATTTGCCATTTTATTACTATTTTCAAGGTAACGTACATACTACTGCTTACTTGCTTAAGTGCTTGCTTGCTGGCGTCCCATACGACTTGCATTTCCATTGCCCGGCGTCTGCTGTGCGTGCCATCATGGCCGCTTCTTGGGAACTGGGATCGTGTACTGTGTGGTGTCTGTGGGAGCAGACTGTACTGTCGGAGCACAAGCAGCTAATAGTTCAGCCTTAGCTTTAGGTACATACATACATACATACTTACTTCCTTGCTTAACCTTAACTTACACTTCCTACTTATTGCCTCGCTCACTTCACCTACTGCTGCTGCTGCTGCTGCTGCTGCTGCTGCTTATTGCGTTGCCTTACCTTGCCTTACCTTACCTTACCTTACCTGACCTGGTACATACTTAGTATTTACACCCACACACACACACACACACATCTTGCTTCCTCCTTAACTACTTCTCCCATCTGCTCCTCCATCTCTCCTTGGCTTAAAGATTCCGCCGATTCCAACCTTTCTTTTCTTTTTCTTCTCTTTTTTTCCCACTAGCCATCTGGCTTCCCTTCCCTTATTTTATTTTTTCCCCCCTGCTCTGGACTTTCGAGAACACCTGCGAAATCGTTTAGCAGTGAGGATCGGGCTACCCCAATTACTTGCATCTTCTGCTCTGACCTTTCCAATTCCTGCCATATTACCCTTCTCACTATTCCGCAGGCCTCGTTGCTCAAGATCCATCAGATCACCCACACCTGTACTAACAGGCTTCCTATTTTTCCCACACCCATCCGACTGGACAAAATTTACCGAATTTTACAGTTTGCTTCGTCGTCTTTCCTCATCCCCATTCTTCATTGTCCACAGAAGGTAATTTTTATTTATTTTCTCGGTCCTCTTTTTTTTTTTTTTTTTTTTTTCCTTTTTACCAAAAAGAAAATAAAATTATTATTTCCCATTCCTTTGCCCTCTTTTTTTTTTAATTTGGTTTGGGGATGTGNAAAAGGATATGAACATAGTAGTCTCCAATCCATTGACCTTCTTTTTCTATAAGTTGGTATTGGGAAGTTGTTTTGATTGTTTTTTTGGGAGATTTTATTTATTATTTTTTTGATTATTATTATTATTATTTTTTTTTTTCCAGTTTTGTTCTTTCTTTCCTTTTTCTGCCTTCCCTCCAAACCCTTCTCCTTGGTTAACCTCAGGCGTGCTATCAGCAACTAACAACCATTTCACCCGAAAGACTGGAATACAGATCTTTGTAGAATGGCAGCATCCAGTCCCCCATACACACAAGGCTCACAATACTCGCCTTATCCGCCCCAACCGGGCCACGATATCTCGCAAGCTGGATACCCCCCTCAGCACACAGGCTGGCGACCGGAATGGGGCCAATACCATCCCTCCGTTCCTCAACAATACACTTCACCCACCGCGTCGGTCTCTAATCAATCATCACCGACTACTGCTACGCCACGATTGGCTGATAAGTCACGTCGAAAACGTCTCTCGCAAGACCAACAGCATCCACTAGCGCAGCAGCAACAAGTGTATTCGTTCGTCCCGATCCCTGGGGCGCAGCAGCACAAGCGTCCGAGACGACGATATGAGGAGATCGAAAGGATGTATAAGTGTGGTTGGAATGGCTGCGAAAAAGCTTATGGGACGTTGAACCACCTCAATGCGCATGTGACAATGCAATCTCATGGAGTCAAGAGGACGCCAGAAGGTAATTGAGCCTGCCTTTCTACTAGTGGACTATAGCCTCAAGCCGGACCTACTAACCGGGTTTCGAAAATGTTGCAGAATTTAAGGAAATCAGGAAAGAATGGAAGCAGAGAAAAAAGGAAGAAGAGGCGGCTAAAAAGGCAGAGGAAGAACAAGCACGTCAACAACGCCAGCTGGACGGTTTGTCATCTATGGACAGCAATACGCCAACGGCATCAGGCCAATATAACAACGTCCCTCAACAGCGCCAACTCCCGCCTCCCGGGTACTCGCAACCCCCAATGCAACCGGGAATGCACCATTACGCGCAACAGGCAACCGGGAGCCTAGAACAGCTCCAGCGTTTTAACCCTCCCACGGCTAATATGTATGGTGCATACTCTCATGGCGCTTATGGGCACGCCCAAAGTCATCACCTCTACCAACCCAGGCAACCACCTGGCGCCGAGGAACCTGATGCCGATGCCGATGCCGACCCGGATGTCCCAAACGCATCCTATACTCATACGTAGCAATGGGATTGGACACGGATTATTACTGAGAGAAAGGCTCGATGCACGGGAGACTAGTAATGACGACAGCCCCTCGATTATGTTTATAGGCTTCCACCCCTTTTAATAGGCTAAGACTGGCACGGTTTCGTCGGATCACAACACCCACCACATCTACCACCCCTTCTTTCGCAAACTGCTGGGTTTTTGGTATTAGCACAGGCGGTTTTCTTTATACCTGTTCCGCTGTAATATATTACGAGCATGCGACGCTCTTCGGATGATACAGCATTGTGTCCTCCTCCTGCATAGCCATTTCATTTCCCATTCGTTTTGCTTACCTCTTTTTATTTTCTTCCCTTTTTTTACTCGATATTCATTTCCTATCTCCCAAATTTAGAGCGGGTAGGTTGTGTGCATCTTCAAGGCGAGTTTGGTGGCTGTATGATTACTTGATTTTATTCCGTTTTCATCTTTCATTTCGTCTATTGCCTCTTTGCTTTCCTTATCATTATTACATACATTATTATCATCATTAACGATACTGGGCGATATGTCATTTGTTTCGGTTCTAACTGCCACTGTCTCTTCCCCTCGCCATCAATATTTCCTTCGATCCTGTCTCTACCTCGCACCCCCCCTATCATCATCTTTGCATTTCGGCAGTTCTGTTGGTACGTCTGATTTACACATAGGTGCGATCGACAGCAAAAACATATCAGTACTTAAGTACTTACAATCAAATTAATCAAAAGGCGCGAGAAAGCTGTGTTTCAGCAGTTGTTTTTTGATATTGACATTGAGAAGATAATGGTGGTTTATTTAGCTACGTGGAATAAATAGCATTGGATTCCGTATGCTTGGTATTATGGAACCTGTGTTTGCTTTAGGCGAATCCATGAAAGTGCACGTGTGAAACAAACGCCCTTGACTCTTCACTTCATCGGTTATATCTGCCGATAAGACGCTACTTGCGGTACCAAACAGTCGGGCTGAGCTAGGAAAAAAAAAAAAAAAAAAAGAACACTTAGGCATGTTCCTTGCAGAAGCCCAAACTTATCTGTGCAAGCTATTGCATTGGAATTTCGCCTGCAGAGACTAGAAGGTATTGGCCGAGTCAAAGCTCCGAACGGTTGCCCCGGTAGTTCAAACTTGCTGCTCCGGTGGAGCTTATCCCATTAGAGGTCGGAGCTTCGATCGCCCTGCACAAACATCTTCCATAGATGCTGAACCGAGGTACGGGCCTACATGTTTATTGCTACATTGGGGCAGGTTCTTTATGATGGGAGCTATTTCGCTGAAGCACATGTTTTTGGCCCTGAAATCGTTCCGAGCCTATTAATTAAGCGACAATCTTTGAAGGAACAATTATCAGATCCAGAGTAGTGTCTTTTGAAGTAAAAAGCATGTAACCCAGAACCAATATCATCTCGGTAGAGTACACACATACGGGCAACATATTTGGAAACAAGCTCGCACAGGTTTCAACAATACAACATCTCGGAGGGAGCAATTCACGATTTAGCAGAACGTTCCCCTGTGAACTGGGCGCTTCTGCCCCCCCTGCCTCTGCCACCACCCCTGCCCCTGTTGCCTCCAGAATTTCCGGAAAACTCTCCACGAGACTTACCACCTCTTCCCCCGCCACCGGGCCTCGTGGGGTTTTCTTGCAGCCCCCCTACAGTCCCACTTTGAGCCTTCTGCTCAAAGACGCGCTCGTTGAGTTCAATCAGACCACTAGCTTTGTCGCTAAGCGCCAGAGCGAGAGTTTGTAATCTTGATACTTCGACACCTTTTCGGAAAACGAGCGTCTTGTTTATCTGATCTAGGGCAGCGGCTATTTCGTCATGAGCAATCATCTTACTTACGAGGGCAGCAACCTTCCGCTCCGCAAGGCCGAACATCTCCGAGAGTCTTGTGAGGGATAAAGCATCGTAAAAGGGCGCATAAGTGAATATGTACGTCCGCAACCCTTCTTCCTGTATCCGGGCAGAAAGCATTTGTTTGAGGGACTCTGAATTGGGAAGCAAATCCCAAATTTTTATTGCTTGGATCAATTCACAGCTCTTCATCCAATCGCCAGCAGCCAATGCGTTAGCGGCTTGGAAAACGTGATCCCTTGTATTCTCTGGAGGACCCGGGAATACATTTCTCTCGTGAAATTCCAACATTCGGCGGAAGGTTTTGCTGATAACCTTTTTCCTCATGTCTGGGGAAGATCCGGCTGCTGCCATAGCAGGAATCTCTAATAGCATTGAGCATGTGAGATATGCAGCTTCCAAAAGTTCCAGGTTGATATGCATGTGGAATGGCAGCTGTCTCTGTTTTTCTAGCCGCTCTTGCTCTGGTGTGATGGTAGAGTATCGACTCTGCGGTCCGACTCCCTGAGCTAGATGCTCCTTTACTCTACCGGAGCCAAGTATTTCTTGGAGGCAAGATTGCGCTTCTGATATGAGACTGTTTCTGAATGCGCAGAGACCGACTTGGACCAGGGTTCGATTGTAAAGGATTTGGGTTGTGATGTCGGCGTTATGTATGTTCTCTTGCAAATGTGACATTAAGAACATATCGCGAGATTTATAAAAGTTCTCGCGAAGAGCGAGGTGGTAAATATGGCAAAGCATGGCACGTGTTCGCAGTATCGTTGCATCGTGTTTATATAGGTGAGAGCAGAGGCTCTGAACGATGGTGGCTGAGTCTTCCTTTCGAAGGCCGGAACGAAGGGTACCGGACGAAGATTCCGATGTGAGCAGTGTGTAGGAAGCTTCTTCGATCGTTCCGATTACGGCCAATGGCTAAATTCTGTTAGAGTCATGAAGGTATTTGGGTTTCAAACCAGTTCTAAAGAATGAAAATGTACCGACCTTGTAATATAAATGTTCCACTCGCCTCATAACTGTGCGATTTAAACTGTCGCCGATACTACCCACCTTCTTATTGTCCGAGAGACGCTCGAAGTACATCTGGCTACGGACAATGATTTTGTACAGAGCAGCTTCATCTCCTAGGCGTTCGACGTATTCTGTGGTATGTGGATCGATATTCTGGAGAGACTTCGTGAGTTCGTCATCAAGTCGGTCGACGAAGGATATGATGCTTCCAGAAATTTTAAAAATCTCGCCGGGCGCTGGTGTTGGAGGTGCCTTTTCATCGTCTTCCCACTCATCACCATTCTCAACGATCACCCACGAAGGATTCTCTTCCAAGACTCCTAGGAGTGTGTTTAATTCGATTTCGGCACTAAAAGCTTTGTTAGTCAAAATAATAAAAAGTGTTTTCTGGTCCAGACGCACGCTTTCCACTGGTCGGTTGCCATATACGAAAGGACCCCGAATGATAGGTCATATCTGGTGGATATAAGCGCGATGAGGACACGTATTTTTTGATAGGGTGTTTGAGCGAGCTCGAGGAGCTTCTCCATGGTACGGATTTGCTCGGTTCTGTCGGTATTCTTTTTGCCACGAGCTTCGATAATGACCTTTAGATGCTTGAAGATAGATTCCTTTGTAAGCTGAACAGCCTTGCCACCCCTGGTAACGACAGAGTACGCTCCTGAATCATCATCTACTCTCTCTGGTTCCGCTCCTTCGAGGGCGGGCTTTTGTGGCACAGGGATGTCCTCTATCTCCGGCTCGAGGAGGTAGTTTTCCTTATCGGCGCGATACTGAGAGATCTCCTGCTCATATTGTCGGTTATTCCTCTTGAGGCGCTGCTTTATGGAATTGAGAGCCTTGGCGTTTGTAGCATTCATCTTTTTGGCAGCGGTCTTCTCCTTCACGAGCGTCTCATTCATAAAATCTTCAAGGTCAGCGACGGCTTTGATGTAGGGTTTTGGCACAACATCGCTATGACCTGCTTTGGTGACGAGTTTGTTGAGCTTGTCAAATTCTAGGGTATATATATTAGCAAATCGTTCGGCATTATGAAGTAGTGACCGAGGGTAGTACCTTGAGAGATCACCACCCAGTCGTTAATCTTCTCAGCATTTTCAATCAATCGAATAGAGGTTTCAATTTCTTCGAAACGTTTGTCCTTCTTGTTTTTGACAATTCTGCGCAGTCCGTCCTCATCACTGTCCTCCTCATCGTCTGCGTCTCTTGTGAAAATATTTTTTTTATTTTGGCGTTCTGTGGCATTACCGTCCTCTAATTCGTCGTCATCGTCATCATCATCATCGTCGTCGTCGTCGTCGTCGTCGTCGTCGTCCTCAGTACTTTCCGAGTCTTCGGAATCGTCTTGAGCCTCTGTGTCTCCCTCAAGCTCCTCCTCCTCCTCTTCCTCCTCGGAATAATCTTCCTCAGAGGAGCTGGACTCACTATCGCTAAGCCCACCATGAAAGAATCTTGAAGTGGCCATTGTGGGTGAGTGGTGCGAGTATTGCGAGTATTGCTGGGTTTGTTGAGAGGTACGACTCTGGATGTAGCTACTATGCTAATCAGTTGTCATGCGTAGATCTGTTGAGGTGATCGGTTGGTGGTGGGTTTGTGATGGGTTTGTGAGGGTGGTGGTGGTGGTGGTGGACCGCTGCTGGGGCATGGGAGAAAGATGCAGTATCTTTTTTCTCTCTTTGTGTGTGGGGTGTCAGGTCTTAAAAAAAAAAAAATTAACAAAGATTTCTAAGAGAAAAAAAAGCAAATCAGTAAGGGACCACAACACAGTCGACGGCTTCCTGTTGTCTGGTACCAACGAGACCAGCCCTATGCGGGGATTCGCATCTGACTGGTGATTTTATCAAAGTAGGTGCCCTTTACGTCCTGGTAGATGATGGAGATGCTTACTTGGTACCTACCTGTTTCCAAGTACCACAGCTTTGCGGCTATCTAATGTGAACCGGACCTGCTTTGGGGAAACTATATCTATATATTTTAGAGGCACATAATACATTAAAATTGTCCTTTTCTATCCTATCTCATGAGCTGAAAGTCTATGAAGGTGAAACGCGAACGAAAAACAAAAAAGGAAGTCGGGTTGATAGAACACGGAGAAAATTGAAAACCTTGCATATCGCATCTTAAAGCTGGGGATGAAAGGGGCAAGCACGAAGGAAGGTTCTATATCCGCTCTAGCTTGCAAAAACTGACGGAACCGAGTCGAAAAATTGTGGCATCTTGGAGGAGTGCTATCCCCGGGTTTAGTTTTGAGCAGGTTTGATCTGCGAATGCATGCCACCCCCATTGTAGTCAAGGCTGTATTAGTATGTCGAAGTTTCAGTTTGGAGAATGGGAAAGCCGTAACGCTCAAGTATAGCCACTGTAAGCCTAGCGGTAAAGGTCAAGCCTGTAAGCGTTTATACTACCTGTTAGCTCGATAGCCTGTGCTCTCTAGCCTTCAAGTTAGTAGCGGCGGCTGCCTAAAGGTGCGGTATTTGACGAGGTAAATCCTGTTTTGCATTATCGGTCAGCAAGCGGTATATTTAGAGGTTGGAGGCGATTCAGTACCTCCCCGGCCACCGCGAGGCCCTCCCCAACGGCCTCTCGATGACCCGCCATAGCCAGGTCCTCTCGCCATATCCGAAAGACGAGGGTCTATTTGTTGTTTGGCCTCGCTAGTATATCTTAATGTTAGTAGTCATATTCAATGTGAGTGTATATATATGAAAGGAAAAAACGTACGTCAGAACAGTAACAAGGTCGCGTGCTTGCTTAGCATTATCAGTGGTGAAAAAAGTGATCGCAGTGCCCTTTTGTCTGGATTCCGTGGCGGTTAGATGGGTCGTAAAGAGTTGTAATGGGATCCTTACCCTGCGCGTCCAGTACGACCAATACGGTGAACATAATCCTGTAAAAAATGTTAGACCGAGATGTAGGGGTGCCATTGGGAAAAGCTAGTAGTACATACTTCGCTGTCTATTGGGGATATTCGTGTTAGTGTATGACTCTATAAAGGGTCTTGGGTCGTGAGTAGCGGTGTTTGACTTACTGTTTGGGTAGTCGACATTGATGACATGGGTTATATTACGAACATCCGTTCATTAGTTAGTATGGGATATGGATACATATAACTCACCTGGCGTGCACAGGAGGTCCAATTTTAGCCTGATGCCCTTGCAAGGTCGTGACGTCCGATATCACTGTTAAACCCCATCGAGAGTGCGAACAGATCAACCTGAAAGGCTGTGTAGTTGCATTCCTTAGCTTTAGCCGAGGAAGCGCCGTCTATCTTGACGATAGGGCGAATGTCCTCGACTTACCGATTTGCATTTCCTGACCCGATGATCTTCCAATCACCAAGAAGCAAGGGTGTTGTTTATGACGTAGCCTGCTCCAAAGCCGTAGAGGGGAATGGCAGAGAGAGAGCAGGTGCAAGCACTACAGAGCTGCCGCCGGCCACAGGAAAGCAGAATTGGGTTTTAAAAGCGGATATCCAGCGCCCTCGAGACGAAAAGAAGAAAAGGCTGGACCGTACTGTAGCACACATGAGTAAGTAGGGGTGAGAGTTCAACATACCGATCCCGCGTGATGCGACATCCGTCGCAACCATGATGGGGCTTTTCCCACTCTTGAATTCATTGAGAACCTACTCCACGTTAGTTTGAACACTATTGAAACTACGCAATGTAGTGTTGTCGTACCCAGTCTCGTTCGTTTTGAGCCTTGTCGCCATGCAAAGCTAAAGCGGGAAATCCGTCTTGGCGCAGAAACTGCCATGGGTATGATATATTAGTATCTTGAAACAGTGCAGTGATGGCAAGGAGAACGGCAGCGTACCCTTGTGATCTCATCAGCGGCGCGCTTTGTACCAACGAATATTAAGCACTTCGTCTCTTTATCATCCATGATTCGCTCAAGGTGCTTTACGAGCCTACAGAAATTCGTAAATATACACCGCAAGTCAACCGATTTGGTACACCTACTTGTCGCGTTTTTCGAATTCGGACACGACTTCGACAATCTGAGTGATCCGATGATTTGCTGAAAGCTCCAAGGAGCCAATGTTGACTTGAATAAAATCCTTTAAGTAGTCGTGTGCGAGTTGCCTGACTTCTTTAGGCCAAGTGGCGGACCACATCAATGTTTGGCGATCCGGACGGATCTGGCTGACAATCTTGTTTATTTGGGGAGCAAATCCCATGTCGAGCATTCTATCGGCTTCGTCAAGGACAAGATACGTAACTCGTCGGAGGTTGGTCTTTCCTGCCTCTAACATATCGATGAGACGGCCAGGTGTTGCGATGCATACTTCTACACCGCGGGCCAGCTCTCTAATTTGCTGGCCTCTCGGAACGCCACCGTACACGCAGGTGTTACGAATACGGGAGGACTTCCCGAATTTTGTAACTTCCTGTTGGATCTGGACAGCTAGTTCTCGTGTGGGTGCGAGGACAAGGACAATAGGGCCGTCGCCAGGCGCGAGTAACGGTTGCGCATTTATGTGAACGATTGATGGGAGACAATATGTTAGCGTTTTACCTGATCCGGTCTCGGCAATGCCAACCACGTCCCGGCCCGACAAGGCCATCGGCCACCCCTGGGCCTGAATTGGCGTGGGTTCCTTGAAGCCTTGAGCTTTGACCTCATTCATCACATATGCTATTGGAACATGTAAGTGGGGCGTTGGTAATCGTGCGTGCGGGATCAGACTAAACATACCAGGGAAACCAGCTTCGTCGAAGGATTGAACGGGTTTAGGGACATCGCGACCGGAAACGCGCATCTGGCGTTGAGTCCTGTAAGCATCGACATCTGCCGCCGACCGCTTTTGAACCGCATCACAGGGTTTATCTAGACCGTGTTAGGCTAAATTTAATGGTGCCATGGATTTGAAGTGCCACATACAGAATGATTTTTCAAATTTCGGGAGAGATTCGAGGTCTGTAATGTCGTGTAGAAGCGTGTTAGAATATAGTTCATACAAAAGATCTTCAATGAACTGACCCCATTGTGGTTTCTTTAAATTTGCACCGATTCCAGACATCTTGTCCCCGGAGTTGCCGCCGTAGCCATTTGAGTAAGAGCCAAATCCATTCGATGGACCGTGGTAACCGCCAGATGAGTAGCCGTTGGAGTTGTAGTATCTACGAAAGCCAAGTTAGCTCCTGAACGAACAGCTGACCTCCTTTCACGGAAACTTCAGCCCTGGTTTATCTGATAGTATGTCAAGAAGGCTAAGACCAGAAAGAAGTTTAAAGATAAAAGTACCCGTTCGAATATCCGCCGCTGTTGCCGCCACCGCCGCCGCTTCCACCGCCGTAGCCTCGCGCGTAGTCACCGTAAGACATGGAGTACTTTGGAAATATATTATCGTATCGCGTGATTGATGGAGGGGTACAAGGTAGATGTTTTTGTGGGAAGGAATTTCTTGAGCCTGGTGATATGGGAGGTTGTTGATGGTCTGGAAGGAAGGGGACCAAAAAAAAAAAAATTTGGTAAAAAGGGAACTGGAAGAAGGTTTTCTGGAAACCTTGGCGCCAAGACTAACCAACACGCATCATCTGGCATCCATCAAGCACATCCTTCACACATGTAGAACAGGAGCCGACGCTGAGCGATTATAATCGATTCCACCTACTTATACATGGCACGCCGCCATAGCTTCCCAGTACAACCTCTTCCGATATTTGGGCTGGCTTCGTCAGAAGTATAACCACTCAATCGTTGAATTGTTCTCCCGTCTTCTAGCTTCTAAAGAGGTAAGCATCGGAATTACAGTCTCAATATCGTTTTTGCTCGAGACCGTCTACGAAGGTGTACCCGGCGTCGCGAAATATGTATACGTTCATTGCTGATACGAGATGTTTCTTTTCTAGCCTCGAAACTTCTTCATATTTTCGCGATCCAACAAACGGCGTTGATATACCTAAACGCGACACACTGGAGCCATGGCGGCCCCGGTCGTCGCCAACGATGCGGTCGGCCGCGTCTTTTCCGACTTGAAGAATAGGTAGCCGCCGCATCTATGAAGTGGCTTTTAGACCTAGCGTTACTCGTTATACCGATCTAGTTTTCCAGTAGACATTTGCTAACTCCTCATCGACGGCTACTAGTAAGACCGAGGAAGCCCGTCAGAAGGCTGCCGATGATCTCCGAAGCATATTGGTCGTCAGTCAGAGAGGTTCGTTCGGTCCCACCTGGTTTTCGCCACACACTGGCCTGGGATAGTGATGCCGACTAATATACTGGGTGTAGAGATGCCGGTCGAGGCCTTCACGAGGTTCAATAACGATATAAATAAGCGGATATTTGAAATGATTCATAGTAACGAGACATCGGACAAGATCGGAGGCATTCTCGTATTAGATCGTCTGATAGACTTTGATGGCGATGATTCGATGCAGAAGACCACCCGATTCGCTCATTACCTCAGGAGTGTCATCAGAGGCAATGATACCGCTGCTATGGTTCTCGCGGCCAAATCATTAGGTCGACTCGCGACACCGGGCGGGCCCTTAACGGCCGAGCTGGTCGAAAGTGAGACACGACAAGCACTAGAGTGGCTGCAGAGCGACCGACAGGAGAACCGCAGGTTCGCTGCTGTTCTGCTCTTGAAAGATCTGGCTCGTAACTCCCCTACGCTCTTTTATACTTACGTACCTCAGATACTAGAGTTACTTTGGGTCGCTCTCCGGGATTCCAAAGTTTTAATTCGAGAAGCAGCCGCAGAAGCTCTTTGTGCCTGTCTTGAAATCCTCTATCAAAGAGATAGCCAACTGCGCGCTCAATGGTACAATAAAATATTAGAGGAAGCCCAGCATGGATTAAAAATTGGAACAACCGACTCTATTCACGGCAGCCTTTTGACATACCGGGAACTTTTACTCAGAGCCGGCATGTTCATGCATGATCGTTATCGAGACGTTTGTGAACTTGTTCTTAAATACAAGGACCATCGCGACGTCCTCATTCGAAAGTCTGTTGTGACGTTAATTCCTATTCTTGCCGCCTACAACCCCGAAGAATTTGTCAGTTCTTATCTCCACCGCTGTATGATGCATCTCCAATCCCAGCTTAAAAAGGAACGAGATCGGAGTGTGGCGTTCGTCGCTATCGGACAAGTAGCGATAGCTGTTGGGAGCAGTATGAACCCATATCTTGAGGCGGTACTTCAATGTATCAAAGACGGACTATCGAGTAAAAGGTATCACCCTAGCCCATTCTGACGGGAAGAAAGTACTGACTGACCGTTGCTTCAAAGCCGGCGAGTGCCTGTTGAGCCGGCATATTTCCAATGCATCAGTATGCTGGCCACAGCTGTTGGTCTGGCCTTGACCAAGCATATCCAAGAACTTCTATCTCTCTTGTTCAACTGCCCACTGAGCGATTCTCTCACCCAAGCTCTAGTAGACCTTGCCCATTACATACCCCCTTTGCTCCCCCAAATACAAGAAAAGTTGCTCAACATGCTGAGTCTTGTTCTCAGCGGGCGGCCATTCAAACCTTTGGGAAGCCCGGCAGAATTGCAAAACACCCAGCAGCCTTTAAAGGAAGTCCGTGAAGCCCCTGATATGAAAGACTCTGAAATCATCCTGGCACTGCATACATTGGGTAGTTTTGATTTTACAGGCAAGAAACCCTAGTCTCCCTCGCTGAGAAAATTTTTTGTTAACCATCTTCTAGGTCGCATACTGAACGAATTCGTCAGGGATTGTGTGATCAAGTACGTGGAAGACGATAATCCTGAGACTAGGAAAGCAGCTGCACTTACATGTTGCCAGCTCTTTGTTCGGGATCCAATATGCTATCAAACTAGCAACAATGCTATTCAAGTAGTTGGTGATGTAATGGAGAAACTTCTAACTGTCGGAATTGCCGACCCAGGTATATTGCATTTTCCCTGGACTCGAATCCGCTGAGCTAAGTAGTTGCGTAGACGCGGATATCCGGAGAACGGTCCTTGATTCACTTGATGCTCGATTCGATAGGCATCTGGCGAGAGCAGAAAACGTCCGAACCCTCTTTTTGGCCCTGAATGACGAGGTGTTCGCGATTCGAGAGTCTGCGATCACAATAATCGGAAGATTGACGGCTCATAATCCCGCCTACGTGATGCCTTCGCTTCGGAAGTCTCTCATCCAGCTTCTTACGGAACTCGAATACTCGACCGTCGCGCGTAACAAGGAGGAGAGTGCGAAGCTTTTAAGCCATTTAGTCTCAGCAGCTCAGAAACTGATTAAACCCTACGTTGACCCTATCGTGACTGTCCTCCTTCCCAAGGCATCTGATCCAAGTGCTGGAGTTGCCTCTAGCGTCCTCGGCGCTATCGGAGAACTTTCAACAGTTGGCGGCGAAGATATGGTGCCCTACATACCGCAGCTCATGCCGATAATCATCGATACACTTCAGGACCAAGGATCGTCTTCTAAAAGGGAGGCTGCCTTGCGAACGTTGGGGCAGCTCGCCAGTAATTCGGGTTACGTTATTGAACCGTATATGCAATACCCCCATTTATTGACTATTCTGGTCAACATTGTCAAGACCGAGCAAACTGGCTACCTTAGAAAAGAGACCATTAAGTTGATGGGGATTCTCGGTGCTATAGACCCTTATAAGCACCAGGTAGTTGATACTCGACCCACGATTTCCCTTCGTGTATGCTGACCCAACTCTAGCTTGTCGAACAGGGACCTGAAAACCGCCCACCGGATCAGACTAGCACTGTTACGGATGTCTCTCTTATAATGACGGGACTGACTCCGTCAAATGAAGAGTACTATCCAACAGTGGTGATTAATTCTCTGATGAACATGCTCAAAGACCAGTCGTTAAGCAACCAACACTCCGCAGTGGTGGATGCTATTATGAACATATTCAAAACACTGGGCTTAAAATGTGTACCATTCCTTGGGCAAATCATTCCTGGGTTTATTGGGGTCATTAGGACCAGCCAACCTAGTAAGCTTGAATCATATTTCAACCAGTTGAGTGTTCTTATCACCATCGTCAAACAGCATATCAGAACATTTCTGCCTGAAATCCTACAACTTATTCGAGAGCATTGGCAGTTAAACACAAATCTACAAGCTACTATACTCCAACTTGTCGAGGCAATTGCACGTTCCCTCGAAGGCGAATTCAAGGTCTACCTTGCTCAGCTTCTGCCACTAATGCTTCAGGTTCTAGAAGCGGATAACACTGCACGGAGGATACCAACGGAGAGGGTCTTACATGCCTTTTTAGTATTCGGTGCAAACAGTGAAGAGTACATGCACTTGATTCTTCCTGTTATTGTTCGCCTTTTCGAGAAACCAACCCAACCAATCCCAGCGCGCAAGGCAGCCATCGAAACAATTGCTAGACTTTCGAGGAAAGTCAATTTGTCGGACCATGCATCTCGTATTATCCATCCGCTCGCTCGTGTCCTCCAAAGTGGAACACATGATCTCCGCGTTGCTGCCCTGGATACACTTTGTGCGCTTGTGTTTCAACTGGGGCAAGACTACGCACATTTCATCCCAATGATTAATAAAGTATTTGGGCTCTATTGAATTTATGAATATGGCTATTGCTAATAGGGGCGATCTATTGCAGTGCCTGGTACAAACGAAGACCCAACATTCCAATTACGAGCTACTCGTATCGAAATTATTGAAGGGGGAGTCTTTACCCCAAGATCTAAACCCCGATGAAATGTCAGGCATACTCTTTCTGATATTCTCTATCGTGGCTGACTCGGTTACTTCGTAGGTTTGGGGAAAAATACGATGAGGTTCTAATCCCGGACACACATTCGAAAAAGCAGACGGTTAATCAACAACACCTAAAAAATGCGTGGGAGGCCTCGCAAAGATCTACACGAGAAGACTGGCAGGAGTGGATTCGACGATTCAGTGTTGAGCTCCTTAAAGAATCACCATCACATGCTCTTCGCGCTTGTGCAGGTTTGGCTGGCGCCTACTACCCTCTTGCGAAAGATCTTTTCAATGCTGCTTTTGTTTCATGCTGGGTGGAGCTCTATGATCAGTATCAAGTACGTGCTTTTACTCTACAGTTTCAATCTTACCCCATCTAATACCTCTCAAAGGAAGAACTAGTCAGATCGATTGAGCTAGCTCTTACATCCCCTAATATCCCCCCAGAGATTCTCCAAATTTTACTTAACTTGGCGGAATTCATGGAACATGATGACAAAGCGCTGCCAATCGACATTCGTACCTTAGGCAAGTATGCTGCGAAGTGCCACGCCTTTGCAAAAGCATTACATTACAAAGAAACAGAATTCCTGCAAGAGCCGCAGACTAGCACGATAGAAGCCCTGATAAAGATCAACAACCAACTTCAGCAATCAGATGCAGCTATCGGTATTCTTCGCCGGGCGCAACAGTACAATGATGTTCCTCTAAAGGAATCTTGGTTTGAGAAGCTTCAACGATGGGAAGAGGCCTTAAAGGCATATCAGTTGCGCGAGCTTGACGAACCAAATTCCTTTGAAGTTACAATGGGCAAGATGAAGTGCCTTCATGCACTCGGTGAATGGGATCAATTGTCGCAACTGGCGCAGGAAAAGTGGACACATGCGACACATGAAATGCAGAGAGCGATAGCACCCCTCGCTGCTGCTGCCGCGTGGGGCCTTGGCCAATGGGACATTATGGACGATTACATTGGTGTTATGAAACATTTATCGCCTGATCGATCCTTTTTTGGTGCGATTTTAGCTCTCCATCGAAACAACTTTGATGAGGCGGCGTTGCACATTGAGAAAGCGCGTGAGGGTTTGGACTCAGAGCTGAGCGCTCTTGTCGGAGAAAGCTATAGCCGGGCGTACAGGTATAGCCTTGTTGTGACGATATCCTAGCCTTAAAACTCGGAGCTTACTAATCTTATATATAGTGTCATTGTCAGAGTGCAAATGCTTGCTGAGTTGGAAGAAATCATTGTTTACAAACAAAGCTATGATCATCCGGAAAGGCAAGATACTATGCGACGGACGTGGATGAAGCGGTAAGTTACACCAGGTTTTTTGCAACATATACTTCCTCACTAACATACGGGGTCTAGTTTACAAGGGTGCCAAAGAAACGTCGAGACTTGGCAAAGAATGTTGAAAGTCCGAGCATTGGTTATATCTCCCAAAGAAAACATGGATATGTGGATCAAATTCGCCAACTTGTGCCGGAAATCTGGAAGGGTGGGGTTAGCAGAGAAATCATTGAATTCTCTCTATGACGTTGAGGATGGCACTTTGCTTGCGCTGTCCGATCCGCGTGTTCCGCCTCGTGTTACCTACGCTCGCCTGAAGTATCTTTGGTCGATTGGGAATCAGTCGGAAGCCCTCTCAAGCCTCGTCGAATTTACAGACCGAATCTCAAAGCAAATCGGCCCAAGCATTTCCGACACGGCCGCCCAGGCCCAAAACCACTTGGGTCTAGCAGCAAACCCTCCTGCTCTGTCGCCACAGGCAATTGAAGATCTCTCAGGGTTACTCGCACGGTGTTATTTGAAACAAGGCGAGTGGTTGGTTGCTCTCAATAAAAGTTGGTATTTGGGAAACGTGCAGGAAGTTTTGCGATCGTACTGGCTAGCCACCCACTTCAACAAGGATTGGTACAAGGCATGGCATGCATGGGCGCTTGCTAACTTTGAGGTGGTGACGAACCGGGAGTTGAGAGACGTATCTTCTTCCCCCGAGATGCTGACTAACCACGTTGTACCTGCTGTACGTGGGTTTTTTAAATCGATTTCACTTTCTGCTGGAAGCTCATTACAGGATACACTTCGACTCCTGACGTTGTGGTTTGCTCACGGGGGCCATCCCCAAGTAAACGCCGCTATGACCGAAGGATTTGGGGTTGTCAGTATTGATACTTGGCTTGCCGTCATCCCACAACTTATTGCTCGTATCAATCAACCAGACCCCATCGTCCGACGTTCCATTCATCAACTTCTTGGAGATGTTGGCCGCGCCCACCCCCAGGCTCTCGTTTTTCCACTGACAGTTGCAACGAAGTCGCAACATTCGCGACGTCAGAAATCCGCATCCTCCTTAATTGAGAACGTCCGGACACATAGCTCTGCACTTGTGGACCAAGCGGCGTTTGTCAGCCAAGAACTAATTCGGGTGGCAGTTCTTTGGCACGAACAGTGGCATGAAGGCCTAGAAGAAGCTTCGCGGCTATATTTCGGCGACCACAATATCGACGCTATGTTTGCAACTTTAGAGCCATTGCATGAAATGCTCGAAAAGGTACACCCTCTACAGTACGCCGTGTATGCGAGAAGACGAAAAGTTGCTGATATATTGGTAGGGGCCGGAAACGCTCAGAGAAATATCGTTCCACCAAGCATTTGGGCGTGACCTCCACGAGGCCAGGGACTGGTGTAACACATTTAGGAGGACCGGGGATGTCGGCGACCTCAACCAAGCATGGGATCTTTACTATCAGGTAAGTACTCTGACTCAGATAGGGGCTGGGGCGCCACTGACAGCTTCTAGGTTTTCCGTAAAATCACGAAACAGCTACCCCAGTTAAACTCCTTGGACTTGCAGTATGTGTCACCGCGGCTGCTTAATGCGAAAGATCTGGAGCTATCTGTTCCTGGTACGTTATCAGAACCGCAGCGTGACATGGATGCCATAGCAATACTAAATTGGTCTGTTAGGAACATACCAATCTGGTCGTCCAATCATTAAAATTACCGGGTTTGATTCTGTTTTCACCGTCATATCCTCGAAACAACGTCCGCGCAAGCTTTCCCTCAAGGGCAGCGACGGAACTATGTATCAATATGTCTTGAAAGGTTAGTCATGCCTGTGACCATTTTGCAGAATCGCCTAAGTGCTCACGGGTTTAAACTTAGGCCACGAGGATCTACGACAGGACGAGCGTGTCATGCAACTTTTTGGCCTTGTAAACACACTGCTTTCAGTGGATTCTGAGTGTTTCAAACGACACCTCAACATACAACGTTATCCCATTATTCCGCTATCTCAAAACTCCGGCCTAATGGGATGGGTTCCCCATAGCGACACATTGCATGTGCTTATTAGGGAGTACCGGGAAAGTAGAAAAATTCTACTGAACATAGAGCATCGCATAATGTTGCAGATGGCACCAGATTATGATAATCTCACATTAATGCAAAAGGTGGAGGTTTTCGGCTACGCTCTTGATAATACAACCGGTCAGGACCTCTATCGGGTCCTCTGGTTAAAAAGTAGAAGCTCAGAGGCGTGGCTCGACAGGAGGACAAATTATACCCGTTCACTTGGGGTAATGTCGATGGTAGGTTATATTCTGGGGCTCGGGGACAGGCATCCTTCGAATTTGATGTTAGACCGCGTGACAGGAAAGGTCGTACACATTGATTTTGGAGATTGCTTTGAGGTTGCGATGCATCGGGAGAAATATCCTGAAAAGGTACCCTTTCGATTAACCCGAATGCTCACATATGCCATGGAAGTAAGCAATATAGAAGGGAGTTTCAGAATAACATGTGAGGCTGTGATGCGGGTTTTGAGGGACAACAAAGAGTCCCTAATGGCAGTTCTCGAAGCCTTCATGCACGATCCATTAATGCACTGGCGGCTTGGGAACCGTGAGAGTCCTGTAGACTCAGGGACTTCTGGAGACCCAACTCTGGGTAGGTATCAATAGCTATCAATATTACCTGAACTTTGCTGATATATTTTGCCATGCATCTAGTCCCGACGGCGGACCTGCCCCCTCGTGGGCTTAGGGGTAAGGCAGATGTTAACAATCCTGGTACAAATGGTTACCAAACGGAAACGCAAGTTGGACCTGAGGACCAAACGCAAAACGCGCGGGCATTAGCAGTTCTAAATCGCGTAAAGGACAAATTGACTGGACACGACTTCCGGCCAAATGATGAACTGGCGGTTCCGGACCAAGTGGACAAGCTGCTACAGCAGGCAACTTCGCTAGAGGTTTGTTTTCTGACTCACATTTCGAGGGAGGCATCTGGCTAACGGACTGTGATTAGAACTTATGCCAGTTATATGTAGGGTGGTGTGCATTTGTAAGTCCATATATACCGGCCCTTAAATTCCCACGGACGATCTTAACAATCCTGCTGTTTAGTGGTAAATCACGAAAGCGACATTCTATAGGAACACATTTTATCATCTCCAGGTTTATTATCAAAATTGTGTTGAAATTTGTAGTTTTCTTAGATGATTAGCGGGCGCTTTTTGTAAATTCAATAATTGTTTTGAAGACATTGGTAAATTATAGTAGTTCACACAAAGCGGTCTGCTTCGTTGGGGCAGGTTTACGAGACCCGGTTCAACTCCAAGTACTTTAAGGGTGCGTGGGTAACCAGTACAACTGAAAGAAGACAATACGTACGCTCCCCGGGGCGGCCGCTGCAGACATCGCCCACTGTATCCTTGGTTTCCTGAGCGTCTGTGATTACTTGGAAGTATGTAGTTAACCTAGGCATGCATCGGCCATGCCTTTGCGTTGGTGGTGGTGGTTTCTATATATCGGAGGATCCGGAGGATCCGGGAGAGTACTCAGCTCAACCTCATACCCCCGACGCTAGGCCTTCTTTACAGTTACAACCCCCCCCCCCCAATTGAGCCCATTGAAATGGCTGGTGATCGTCACGATGGGTTCACAAGCCATGAAAAGTTTTGAGCATCTCGAAGGGCTCTCCGAGGCCATATTTAAACGACTATACCAACAACCTGCCACCGCTCTGGCTATTTTTCGTCGGATGCTGCCTAATTTGGGTGAGTGGGTCGTCCTCGTAGAAGATGGGAATATCACTAACAACTATGTATCAGCGAAAACATTTGTGATGGCGATGCTCTTCAATCCCGATCCAGTGCCAGTATCCAGCTTAGAGGCTTGTGTTCATCCTGATCAAAACAGGTATTGGGCTATCGGAATCAATCTACCAAATAGCGCTGCTAGTCACGTTCTGACCGCTGTAGATTGAAAGAGGAAGCATTCGCAAAACTTCGTCAATTATACATTGTAATCGAAAAACAAGGAACATTTGCGCTGGATGCAACATTCAAACTCGAACTGAGGAAGGCTCTTACCGGGGGGTTGGTCTCGACGCTTCTAGAATATGATATCTAGCGATGGTAAACTAACGGGGACTCTCAATAGCGGCTCCCCTGGGAGCTTTGGGTTGCCATGCGACACGGAGGACAAGAACAAAGTTGACATCTCCTTCCTTGACCGATATGCGGCAGAGCAGTGGGAGTCTATTCTCCATTTCATGGTCGGAAATGAAACTCAGTCATCGCGGAGGCCTAGTGAGGGCGTGGTTCGGCTGTTACTGCATGGGAAATTGATGGAGCAGACCAGGTTAGATCACCTCTTCCCGTGGGATTGAATTGGCTTTGTCGTAATCGGTTTTCCACAGGTCCTCGGAAACAGTTATCACCCAACTTGGTTTCTCATTTCTGTTACAAGAGGTCAACTCACAAGTCTGGACATTGCTACTGCTCTACCTTGATATGGCGGAACAGGTTCGTCTATGTACCATATCTCGGGATGCGTCTCTATCTAACACGGTCTTAGCTTCGAATGGATCCTGTGGATATCCTTCACTTCCTATTCCTCCTCGGAAGCTTAGATTTAGGCCAAGACTACGACATGAAGAGTTTGACCCCTACCCAGAAAGGCATGCTTGAAGACCTTCGGGACTATGGGATTGTTTATCAGCGGAAAGTCTGTACCATTGAAACCTAGGGCCGTTTTGATGTTGCTAACTTCATGTGTACAAGTCTTCATCAAGGCGGTTTTATCCTACAAGGCTAGCCACTGGGCTGACCTCGGAGATTCGCTCACTCCGTTCTCCCTCCGCTACTTTAGCGAATGCAACTCCCCGGAATGATGAAAATGGGTTCCTGATAATCGAGACGAATTATCGCATGTATGCATATACAAGTAGGCCCTCACATCCCCACATTCTACCGGACCCACCATGGCTTACGCTACATCGTACTGTCTAGACTCGCCCTTACAAATAGCCGTTCTGAACCTCTTTGCGCGTTTGATATCTCGATTTCCAAATCTCGTAACAGCCCGTATTACAAGAGAGAGCATCCGACAGGCAATAAACAAAGGGATTACCGCAGAACAAATCATTGATTATATGACTGCAAATGCTCACCCTCAGCTACGGAAAAACACACCCATTCTGCCGCCAACAGTCGTCGACCAAATAAGGCTTTGGCAAATAGAAGGAGAGAGGATGAAGTCAACATCTGGTTATTTATTCAAGGAATTTGGCGCGAATCTGGAATTTAACGCGGTGCGCAAATATGCTGACGATATCGGTGTCCTTGTTTGGGAAGACAAAAATAGGGGAATGTTGTTTGTGTCGAAACATGAACAGGTAGCTGATTACATCCGAAAACGTGCGCAGTCGAGTCGGTAACAACGTAGGGGCAATATGACTATTCGTTGATGAATCAACCTGATCAAATGTGGCTCTTCTTCCCGAAATACGGAGCCTGATAGAAACGGGGGAAATATCATCCTTGCGTTCTTAGTGCAGCGATTTTTGCTTCTGTCATCTCAAAGACATATTTCCCTATGTAGATAGACGGTTAATAATTGCTCGTAATATATCCGGCGTTCTTATGGCTCCTACCAAGATGTTCAACCCCTTCAATGACAGTGGCCTGTACTGGGCTCGTGAGTAGTCTCTCGGTTGGCCACATTTCCCCAGTCGTCAACTCCAATTTTGTTGGGAGCTGAAGCAAACGTGAGAAAGCGTCCTTTAGTTCGTAACATGTTTGAAAGGTTCCCAGTCGACCCAATATATAGAGACCAAGGCGAGCTCGGGATAGCCCCACGGTTAATCGTCGCATGTCTCTCAGGTATCCCACACGCTTAGTCCGAACTAAGGATACTATGATATCTAAGAATAGGGTTAGCTTTAAAAATCCTCGGTTTAAGGATTGCGCTTGCTCTGGACGCACAATCATTTTGTTCCCCTTGAAACTTATCTATTGTGGTAATATGTGCGGGTGTACCAAAAAGTGGGTTTTTCGCGCAGCGATGGTTGATAATGTCTCGGATTAAAGCACGCTGACCCGAGTAGCTCGAGATAATTGAGATTTTACTTGCGGGATAGCCAAGCAAACACATGTACTGGAAAAGGGCTACCGCATATTCTGCTTCACCGAGATTTTGGATGAAATGGGGTGACGGTTCTTGCTCTCCATGTCCTCTAAAATCATCCACATTGATAAACTGTATTTCGTGGCGGAACCCGGCGTTGGCTCGGAGAAATTCTGGTTCAGTATAAAGATAATCTAGGTTACCAAGGCCTGGGTATCTCCAATTATACAAGGAAGCGATACTCGGGCGTGCTCGCCCTTGTTTATCGAGATGGATCAGCGGGACTCCGAGTCGTACAAACCGAACAAATAAGCTTTGTTCCATGTTTGCAAAATAGCGGAGAGGGGCATTTTGGATTACAGGCGAGTTTTGCAAGTGGTCGCCGCAAAGTATTACCCGTTTGATGGGACACTTCCCATCCGATGAGTTTTGTAGGGTTAGTGGGATGAACGTTTCCGCTTCGCTGATTTGAGCCGCTTCTTCCATGACAATATTATCATAACGGAAACCGTGTCGAACAATATCATCTCTCTATAGGAATAATTTAGCAATTGCCCAATATTCACAGCCAAAAGAATGGGCATTGGAGGCCTACCTTCATTGCTGCATATGTGGAAGTCATAGCCACGATTCGGGCCCCCGTATTTAGAAGATAGTTGGCTTTATCCCGTCCATTTCGCAGAAGTTCGAAGGGCATCAGGTCATCAAGTTGTAAAAAGATCTTCGAGATTTGCTCGAAACAAGATTCAGCTGCATTCATCGTCAAATCGAATGACGCGTCGGTTGGGAGGGGCTCCTGTCGCTCGGTCGAAAAGTAATTGGCTGAGGTGTATTAGTATTGCTTCGAACTAAAGCCGATTCTATCTTGACTCACTAAATGGAAACTCGCGTATCACGGTGTTAGGGTTTGGGGACAAGGCCACTTTTCCAGTGAAGTTTTCCCAGAGCGGTTTGATATAAACTTGATAGAAATAGGAAGCGGTTTCACAGGAGTTACTGTGCGCTCCAGGCGCACCTATACTCGAGGACAAATGGTCTACTTGTTCAAGTAGTTTGAATCGAAGGTCCTAGTTACCATACCCGAAGTCTCAGTGGGACGTCTCTCATGAGAGCAGCAAGTACAGCACTTACAGTAAGAGATTCAATCCTACCAAATTTGCTATGGGTCAGGCCAGATACCGATTGTTGGGAGTCATCCTCTCCATGACCAAGGCGGAGTAGGTGCCGTTCGTCGACGTTTCGTTCAGCAAGTTTCTGGAAAATTTGATTAAGCGACTGGTTGCTATGCGCAATCACAAGGGTCCTTTCGGATGAGAAATTCGAGTATAGGTTGCAAATGATTTGGGTTGCCACATCAGTCTTACCAGTCCCTGGGGGGCCGACAATCATGGAAAGACCGGGGCTTGTGCCCGAGAGAATCGCATGAACTGTGTGTCATACATTGTTAGAGCAAAACGGGTGCGGCGAAGACAAATTAGCGGGGTAGCTATGCTGGGTGGATGAACTAACCCTGTGCGGTGGTATACTTGACGGTACGGCCCATTGAACTCCTTTCTTCTAGCGACCAACGAGTGGTGCCGCTAGAAACCGTATAGGAGGGATTCTGGGAGGCATTGTCCTTGGTGCGAGCATCATTGGGGGAGGGGGGGGGTCCCAGCTCCGTGAGGACAAAAGGCGTTTTCAGCTTGTCCACTGTTGGAATTTGAATATTGAGTGGTATCTTAGACAAAGTTTCCTGAAGATGTTCAAGATTGACAAGGGTCTCGCCCAGGTCGATCCTCCTTGGAATTGGTCGCAATTTAGGGAAGCAGGCCTCACTTGGGTCACCACATCCAAGGAAAGTATCATGGAGCCACTCGGGAATATAGTTCATCGGATCTTCAATTATGCATTGAATAGATGATAGCACAGCCTTGAAGTTATTTTCCTATTGGTGGAAAGGAGGGGAAAACATTACGAGACGAATGTTAGCACAAACGAACTGAATGACAAGTTGGTATTGAATTTGAGGGTGCCTTACGATGCCTTTTCTTCGAAGAATTATGTTAAAGGACCCATAGATATCAGTAAGGGTCTCGGGGTTTTGCTTGTCTGTCTTATAGTATGTTAGGAACACTAAACCCGGAAGAAAACATTGGAAATGTTATACCATATACGCTGCGCGGTCAAGACGGATATGAAGTTTTCGCTTCTCAGCTGTTGGGAAGCTTCCAGGTTTATTTTCGGCCACAAGCTGGATGACTTCCGCACACCGGAGTAAACAGACCTCCACGTTATCCCCTGTTGATGCGCAAATTCCTGGCCCTCGGGTATATGAAGCCCCCTGAGCACGGATACTTAAGAGGAACACCACGTCATCTGGACGTAAACCTTCCCATTCTCGTTTGGCATCCTCATTGGCAGCACCAAAGTCCAACAAAACTTCAGCACGTATATGCGCTGGTAGATTTTCCCCGACTCTGGGAGGGGATTCCTCTAAAATTCTACAAAACCATTAGTTCTTGCATCAGGACACCCCACTGGGATTTCGGCGGGAGGCTCTCACGCGACACGGTTAATTTCCGCCGCCATTTTCGAGTTCCCCGAGAAGATCACATTATTCCCTCGGACTGCTGGTTTCAATTTTCGGAGCGTATCTTGAATGTCCCGCCGAATCCCAAAGAATGATTCGGTTCTGTGCAGGAAAAACGCACGCCAGAGAAAATCCGTGATTGAAAGATATTGTATGTTGAGTTTTGGCACTGGAACTGGACTTTCCCGCCCATGGTTCTCGGCGTGAAGAAGGGAGTTTGTCAAAGTTTCCTAGGAAATAGGGTCAAGTAACATGTATTTAGCAAGTTTTTAGAGTATGAGGTATATTCTGATACGGAATTGGGTGGTCGAATACCTCTGTTGGCAAAAGACTTGAATCTCTAACCATATCAACTGGGCTAGGTCGTTTGGAGAACGTTTCCACAATGGCGGTAAGCATAAATCTCCGATCGATCCGACAAGGAATCCCTTCTGGGTAAGTCTTTCGGAAGAGTAAATGTTCATAAATCTCGCCAAGTTCACGGTCATCCAGTGTTGAAAGTTGAAGACTAAGATCATCTCTTTGCCCTATGGAGGCGTAATTCGCTAATCCCAATACAGTTAATTTCCCTTTAGAAATTTGGAGCGCCGCGTTTTGTAGCTTCGCAAGGTTACGTCTGTATCTCGATTCGACCGACGTCGTACTTTTCCCTAGATCGCCTACGAAACTATCTTCATGATAATAGAAGTGCTCTAGCAAAGTGACCAGGTCACGAAACAGCTGGTTTCTCTGCAGGGCATAGACCGGTGATAACCGAATGCAAGGAATAATCTGGAGATCTTCGAGAAGTCCGTGCACATATCGACGGGTAGGCAGCTGTGACAGCAAGTCGGTGAGAAACTCAACTATGCGCTCTGCGTACGAGCTAGCTTCTAACCTCGAATCAGTTCAAATCCCGAACCCTTTTTTCTTTGTCTTTTTCTGGAGGGGTCTTACTATCCATTTGGCCGTCATTCCCAGTAGGATAAATGATCGATACTAGTTGGAGGACAAGTGAGTGAAGCCAGGATCGCTCAAAAGACAGCCTAGCCCTTAACCTTTGATCTGTTAATGCGAGCCTCTTCTTTTCGGATGCCCTCCAAGCCTTCTTGAACTGCGGAGCCTCAGCCAGCTTCGTCTCCCGCGACTCTTCTGAGTAAAAGTTTTGCCATATACCAATTGAGACGAGAGGTGCACATTCCTTTCTCACTAGAGGGTTATCCAGCGATTGGAAGGCGGATATTATGAAGCACAAGATATGGATCCGGGGGACCAAGGGCAGAGATGCCGATAGCGACATTATCAGAACCCGACGAAAGAAAGATGTAAACGGAGCAGGGTTAGTCTCAAAATTTCCTTGGGGAGCACATCTAAATCAGTAAGAGTATCCAGGATATGCTGTTTACGATGGTTAGCTCACCCCACACTGGAATATTTTCTCTCTTCTTTGCGACAGCCATCATAACCAAGGATGTAACCAATTCATCGGTCGAGTCTTCGTCGTAATTGGGCCAAAGATATCTGAAGGAAAAAGGCAAGTGTTTTGCTTTATGTTAAAAGCGGAATCCAAGAATATTGGGGAATTGCCGCGAGAAATCCAAGGAATTTGTGGGGGGGCATTGGGAGCGGGGAGGCCCATATGGAGTATAGAGTTGGTTTCCAAAGTGCTATCCGCCCCAGAATCCAGAAGACCTGTCCATTGTTCAGGATGGATGGTATGCCCCAAGTGTGGGAGGGTTTCTCGGACGCACCGTTCCATATATTGAAGGTTCTCAAGAAGCAAAAGATCTCGCTGAGAAAACCCCTCCTTTTCCAACGCCGAGTAGATTTCCTTGACGACTTTTGATGAAAACCGAGGCTGCGCACCTGGCTTCAGCCAGTGCGTGTTCGCGGCGGTAGCGTAGACATTGCCGCCTTGAAGGTCGGAAAATGTTGGCTGGGCGTCCTCTGTCATAGCTAGGTCTAGCGCTTGCGGGGCCATATCTGTAGGGCCTTCGGCGAGATGAGCCGTATTCAGGTTCAGCGGTGGCCTGGAGTGATTTTTGATCGTAATAAGATTTCGTCGTCGTCGTCGTCGTTGTGGTGGTGGTGGTGGTGGTGGTGAAGTTTTCAAGGTCATCTTCTCGTGTGCTGCTCACCTCCAAGCTTTAAACGACGCGTCCAAATCGCCCTCCAGATACCTCCAGCCACCATACGACATCGCATTCACCACCATCGAAACGGCCACAGGCACGATGATACAACAAACACCTCCTGCTATTTCTGGGCTAAAAGAGAGCCTGACAGCTTTATTGCCTGACTTCCAATCGCTTTCACCTTCCTCCGACGTGCCTTCCTTCCCCACGACCCTCGATCGGGTCAAGTACTTTGATACATTCAAGATTGTCCCCGAGACCAACGACATAAAATCCTGCTTAGAGTGCGCATCGCGTGAGCTGCTCTATGACATAGTGGTTAGTTTTGTTCGTTCGTCTATAACTTAGTCTGCATTGCTCACCGAGTTGTTAGACAGATTTCGATGTGGAGACTTCGAGGGAACCGTTCATAAAATTATATCAATTCTTCGATCTGGTCCTTGCCCTCTCAGAGCTAGGTTCGCTCTCCAGCCCCGTACACGCTTCCCTCGTACATATCTGTAGTGTCTAACCCTGCTATGAAGAAATCAGTGATCCTCAATTACCCTTTGCCCTGATCGAGGAAACGCTCGACACTCAGCCGATAGACAACTGCAAGCGAATTTTCTCATACTTGGAAGCTCGTATTGAGCGCCTGACCGTAGTACGGCGAAACTGTCCTCCCCGTGCAAGTTCCTTTAAACCTTCACAATTTCGTGCAATTTCTAACTCTCACACAATTGCTAGGGTGTTGACGGGACAAAAGGGAAAGGGATCATTCTGCTCAGGTTGTGCAACGAACTCCTTCGCCGGTTGTCAAAATCCGAAGACACAGTATTCTGTGGGCGGATTTTTGTCTTCTTGACCAAAAGCTTCCCGCTTTCGGAACGCTCCGGTGTGAATCTTCGGGGGGAGTTCCACGTGGAGAACAAAACCACATTCGACGAACAGTGGAGCCCGCAGGCTGGAAATAAAACCTCCTTTCCAAAGCCCGATCACTCATCGCCAAACCTAAGAGATAGCGACTTATCAGAAGCTGCCGTGGCTGCCGATGCGTGCCATCGGCTCTATATTGTTCTATGGTCCACCCAGCACGAATTTGCTGAGCCTACTCGGCTTTTCCAAAAACAAGTTCTTGATAATTTCAAAAATTCATTAGATGCAGTTATTAAGGCATTCAGGTCCTCCATTGATGAACACGGACACAATGCGCCTTCCGTAACTCCGGACGCTAGGCGCGGCCTTAAGCGCAAGTGGGATGGGGAATCGAAACATGATGAACTAGATAGCTACAACCCGAAATATTTAACAAGTCGGGAGCTATTTGATCTTGAAGTTTGTGCCCAGCTATACCCTTGATGACCGTAATAAGATACTTTTCTAACGGCACTACCTTAGGTTCGCGACCTGGTGTTTCGAAGACATATATTGGTTCAGTTTCTCATTGTAATAGAGTTTCTTCTTAGTCTATCACCCAAATACAAAAAATATCTCGAAGCGGAAGCAAAGAATAGGTCAGTTCAATTTGCTTATACGCTATCCGAGGAAGATGTAAGTGTTGCCGCCAGTCTCCTTTTGGATCCCGTCCACTAACTCTGGCTGTCGCTATCAAGGATAAATGGGCGGAAGCCGCAAAGAAAGATGTCGTCAATGCACTAAACTATAAATCCGGGATGGACGGGTTGTTGTTTTCCCGTACCGTTGATTCCGTGCTGACACGGGAAAAAAACTGGGTTAAATGGAAAGCAGAAAATTGCGTATCTTTTGAAATGGAGCCCGCTTCCTCCGAGAATGTAACAGCGTCGAAATCTGCGGGGCATGAAGCCACGACACTGGCGAATAGCTTGGGGAAAGTTATGGGCGCCCCAGCGTTGACTAGGGTATGGTTCGATGGCTCTCTTGATGTTACGGATATCCGCTCAAATACGGAGAGGTAATCTTTATTTCCATTTCTAAATTTTCATTCCCCGCTTATTTTATATCCCCTTTGCAGAATCAAGCTCCCGGCTTATCGGTCTTATAACAAATCCATCGAAGGGTACCATCTCGACAAGGACTTCGCATTTACAGAACAGGAAAAGGAGGAGATTGATGAGTCTATCTCGAATGTAACGTGGAGGTCCCTACGAATCGCTTCGCGAGACCGGTTTCAGCTGTTCAAAAGCCTGGATGACGACTTGTCTGTTAAATCATTAATGGCGATTGAGGACGGGGTCGTATCCGGGGGGAGGGAAACAGAGAAGGAAAGCAAAAAGGATACACAGACTAACGCTGACTCCGATGGCGTAAAACCGACACAGTAGGTGAATGTACGCCCAATAATATGGATGAATTAGTGCTGGGGAGGGAACTATATCCAACTAAATTTAAGATACATTGTCTGATACAGTATAACTCTCGAGATCCCTGAGTTTTATGAACTGGGTATATTTAGCGGCTGAGATGTGTTATCTCCCATCTCCAAGAGCTGGTCTGTTCGCCAAGTAGACACTGACTCCATCTATAGCTAGTGTAATACTTGATGCTGGATGAGGCCCTAGGGTTCCCAGATAGTAGGAAATAAGCCTCGGCTACTAGCATACGTATATGACGAATGAACGGTGGTTTGTGTTCATGAAGGGTCCAAGGTCTCAGTATGGACCAAAATAGCGCTGTTATCAGTTCCAAAGACCGTGTAAATTATTGTGGTGCCAACAGAACACCTGGGCAGCTGGTGCGGGTTTAAGCTGGTACAACCACCTAATTCCGAAGTGCCCTTAAACGCTCCCCTAGCCCTTCTTCTTCTACTTCTGTAGGTTGCTGTATACCTTTAGCAGGCGTGGCCGCGTTAAGTTCTTGATCTAGGTCAACCCCAACTTTATCCGCAACCTCTCCAAGCAGCCTATCAACGTCTTCCTGCGGTGTATTGATAGCGTTGGCTGACGTAGTGGCGTTTTCATAATAGCTGGTTGCAACATCTAAGTCCTCAAACTGTGATTCAAACTTGTCCATCACCATTGAAATCTAACACCCATTGTTAACAACGATACAGCTTGAAGAAACTAAGGAAGACGTACTCTCTCAAGGTTCATTGATTTCATAGCACTATCCATCCCCTTCACAACATTCGCCATACTGTTTGAAACTTGTCTCATTGTTACAGCCGTCTGGACCCGGCTTGCGACACCATCGATCCGGCTTGCAAGCCTCAAGAGGTTGAGGTGCTCGTTTTGCTTTCGAATAACGTTTTGCGCGTACACCTTTGCGATATCCTGATTTCCTTGTTTCATCGCCTTTTCCAGTTTCGCTTTATCCTTTGCAGCTTCCTGTTTCGCCTTCGCTGCCTGGCGGGTGAGTTGCTTTTCTGTGAACTGCGGGGTGCGGTGTTAGCGGGGCGGTTCTAACAGGTCTAGGAATTAACGTGAGACCCGGGATACGTCGCATACCTTGAGATTGAACAAGGCTTTCTCTAAGCCGGACATTTTGTCTTGCCTTGCGGTCTACTCGCGGTTGAGCTTGGGCCGATAATATAAACGTCGAAACTGGTTTGAGGGACTGTATGTTGTGGCGTGGGTCCGAGTGTGATACTGTAACTGTTCGAAGATAGATAAGCCGGGAGAAGCGGGCGTCCCAGGTGCTACTGCCGGTCGAAAAGGGATGTCTCCAAGGCTTACTCTCAAGAGGCGGTTGTTCATGAGAGAGCTAAAACCGGGCTTGGATATATTTGGATGGCGTCACACCAGATCTGATGCTTCGACTCGACTCGATGGAGCGCTGCATCTGACGTGCGTTTTGAGGAGGCTGATGCGGCGGGCTTGGCAGTGTAACCACGGGGTCGGCCGAACTTCCAACACAACGCAGACAACACAGACAAAGACAACACTTTGATTCGTGGTATTTTTTGGATTGCAGTTCTAAAATCTATGTACAGGACATGCATGCATGGCGGATTCTCAAAACCCAGGAACACCTCGCCCTCCCTCCTTGTGGTTCAAACGCCGTTCAACATCAACTCAGAAGATCGAGAACATGGCGGATAAAAGGGGATGCGGGGGAAAGGAAAGACTAAACTAGTACTTACCAAAGGCCATGGCCGATCGAGGCGACGGCAGCGTACTTGTGTATATATATAAGGTATGTATTTTATGTACAGAGGCAAATATCGAAACTGGTAACCGAAGAAGAGGAAAAGAGCAACCAACAAGACGAAGGAATCAGAGCTGCAGCCTGAAACACATGGCACTATAGGACGACTCTATTCAGATGAGTGGGACAAAGGAAATCTCTCAAAAGGAATATCGAGTAAGCAGCGCTAACTGGGAAAATTCCATAGACCGAGGCTTGGAGGTACAGTGACAAAAAAAAAGAAAAAAAATTCGATCGCATCAAGCAGGGTATAAGACATAATCCATCAAGACAGCTTTGCACAGAGTGTTAAATTTCATACCAAAGGAAATTCGTCAGCAATAGCAGCAAGATATTCCCAGATACCACTTTCTATCCTGTAATGCAAATCCGCAGTCAAAATGTTCATTTCAAGGAAACCAAGAAGCGTTTGTAACTCAAACAATCGCTACGTTACTTGGAAGCTATTTGCCTTGAGGTTAAGTAGGAAATAGTAAGGAAAACTGAGGAATGCTCATTCATGACACCGTAGTTGTTGGAGCATGTACCAGATCGGGTGGATGCGAGCATGATCTTCTCGATCTGTGGCCGTACCAGCGACCAAACGATGTTGCCTTCGAACTAGGTGACTTGGGGCTTAAAAACGTATCGTGAGGCGAATATGACGGGTTCGAAGTTGCCGACGTTAGGTAGGACGTGCTAAACGTCGTGGCTTCTGGTGGCGCGCTTAATTGTTGCGGCAAATTCATCATTTCTGGTGACGCCTGAAGTGCTTGCTCAGAGAACGAAGTCGTGCCTGCTGTATGTGGGGTCATCGGCATTTGGTATTTATAAGGAATAAGGTTTAGAGGAGGACTGAAATCCGGTTTGTGGGGAGACGGATATGGCTGTGGAGTCGAGGCTACATCATTATCAGCTCGGACACGTCTTTAGGATCGAAGCAAGAGAATGGAGGAACGAACTATTGCCTTACCTGAGGTGGTTGCAATGTAAGAGGCCTGGCCTACTTGGCCGTTCGATGAATTTCGCGGAAACCCGTCGGTTTGGTTGTGTAGGAAAAACCCTTTGGGCTCATGGGTAAACCCTTCTGAGTTTAAGGCCGGAGGTGAATATGTTTGCGGTTGACCCTCAGATAGATTCGTAAGGTCCGAGAATGTCCTCGGAACGCTAGCTTGCTGAGAAATTTGCTGGTGCTGGGTTCTAAACCCTTCTCGGCTTGGGGGTGACGAGAACGGGTTTCCTCGAGTCTGCTTTGGACCGATTGGTGTTGACAAAAATGGGAACGAAGACCTTTCTCCACTCACAGCGGAAATCGGGGATGGAAGTCCGACCATTGGACGCGGCGAGCTGAACGGAAGGGGGGCATATGTGGGGTTATGCGGGGCGCTACCTCCTGCTACATCCGATGCCACATGCCTCTGGATCGGTTGGTATCCAAGAGGTTTTATGTCCGAGTGCTTGCCGGCGTACGTCTCGACCGGAGACGATTGAGCCTCAGTTAACTTGGACGACCCGTACGAATGCAAGGTCTGAAGGAGAGGAAATTCGTCCGGTAGCGCACGCGAGCGCATCATTCGATCCCGGTCATCGCTACTCATTCGCTTTAGTTTGGCCCTCCTGTTTTGAAACCAGACCTGAACCTGACGAGGGCTCAACCCAGGTATTTCTCGCGATAATCTCTCCCGGTGGGCAGCATCCGGGTGGGCCTGCCTAGCAAACTCGCTCATTAAATATCGAGTTTGATTATGGGTCAGTCTATATTCAATTCGAGCCAGCTGGTTAGTCTTAACTCTTTCCATAAGTAGAACATACATAGGCGCATGCAGCCCGTCCATTAAGGAGTTTGGTCGATTTAACATACCGAAACCTTTTCATCTTCCGCTTGTCTATCTTGCTGAGATCCAATGGCGCCATATGAGCTGATTCCCTTGATACGTCAATGGCGATACTAGTATTGTGACCTGCACTCATGTGGCCCGCATGATCCGCGCGGCCGACCGTCGATGGCTCCGATACCGTTCCCTCCGCAATCTGATCCCCTCCATCCCCGCGATCACCGAACGAGTTCAAGACTGGAGATCGTGAAAAGGCACTATTTCCAGCCATCCTATCGGTGTTTGTTCCAGATTGCATGCCAGGTTGGTCCCGCGACATAAACCTTGGTTCATACATGACTCTTTCCATCAGCCCCCAATATTTCGCCTTTTCAGGGTAATGTGCTAACTTCTAGAGGTGACGAGGCGGGATTTTGATGTTTTCGCTTTGTTGGTAGGCGTGAAGAGGATAGAATGCCTCCCTGGAACTGTAGTTATATCCTGATCTATGCAGCGCCCTGTGGGTGTAAACGAAGATATTGATCCTATAATATGTTCAGGCAGCTTTGAGCGAATCTGTTGGGCGAAGACTACAGAACAGGACCAGCCAGGGAGTCAAAGCAATAGTGAAGGTAGGGAAATGGTCGGAATATACGAGATAGGTATACGAGATGGTGTGCGTCTCCGACCTGATCTCAAATGTGATCTTGTCGACTAATCTTCCTGGAGAAAGTATTTTATGCACCCGGCTAAAAGAACGACCGTTGACGGACCGTCAACTGATGGGTGGCTTTAAATACTTGATTAAGGTTAAGTGTTCAGTTTGAGGCTCTCAGAGGCAGCATATTAGCACTGCAAATATGCTGGTCTGTTTCAAGAGAGGATGCCAGCAACAAACAAGGCCAGCCAATGTCTCCAGTGCTTGACGGCAGCGTCGACCGTTATTTTCAGTACCAAACCTCGAGTCTGGCTTATCGGTTTATGAGTGAGTTAGAGTAATGAAAAGAAGAAAGAAGGAAAGAGAGATGGGGGGAAGAGAAACGGGAGAGGGTTGTCGATAGATGGAAATGATAAGTATAAAAGGGAAAATCGACGGGGGGCCAACTGAGCGGCGAAGTGTCGGGATTCCGGAAACGGAAGATAAATATATGTATATATGTATATATAGATAAGGTATAGAAATGGAATTTGGAACTGATGAAGGGAAATATAAAAAATAAAAAAAAGAGAGAGAGAGAGAGGGAAAAAGAAGGGAAGCAGGTGCGTCGGCGTGTGGGAGGGAAAAAGAAGATGATGAAGAAATAGAGAAGAAGAAGAAAGAAGACGAATGAATGAATGAATGAGCGAGTGGGAAAAGAAGGAATGACCGAACCAGAGCCAAAGGAGCGAAGGAAACAGACGAAAAATCGAAGCAAGCACAAGGAAGAGAGAAAGCGGAGGGGAAGGACGGCCAACCAGGCGGACGATCCTCGGAATTATATGAAGGTTGACATGTAAATTCAGGACGGGCAGGGTCCGGGATTTGTCGTCTCAGTGGGCATTATCCAACACGCACAGTGCAGGAGCCCGGGGTTTTGGGGGGCACATTTTCTCGCTCTTGTTCGAGTTCCTCGATTCTTTCTTGGTTTCTTTCTTTCTTTCTTTCTTTCTTCTGTGATTCTTCTTCTTCTTCTTCGATCCGTCGGTTTTAATTCAAGCATGGTATATTTTAATCTGAGCGCTGGTTTTTGATTCGACAGGGCGCCAGAAGATGTGGTGTAGCAGCAAGCACTGCTGCAGCTAGTGTCGGGAAGCAAGAAAAATGAATCGTATCTCAAACCTTGCACTGACAGTACCGCTTCCGTCCACGTATCAGGGCCGGCCGGGTGGAGGTGTATGGACATGCATACACCATAAGTACGGAATGTATGTACATGTGCGTATATTAATTCTAATTAACGAATCAAAGTACCTTGGCAGCTTACAGCTTATAACAACCCTGTGCTTTGGAGTCGCTTGTATGTATGTATCTAAAAATCCCGTCCGCAATCAGCAGGAAAGACACAGACGAACAGAGGATGCTCATCCGTCTTTGCATTGCGAGCTATGGAAGATGGAGGCAATGTACTGCACTGTACCCGTCGGCACATGCTGCTCACACACAATTCGAAGTATCAGATTGCGCCCTGTCAAGAACAACTCCCTTGTTTACCCGCTAGGTGCGGATTGGATGCACAAGCACCCGTGCCATAGTTGTGTTTTGAGTCCCATATTCGCCAGGGGTGTGGCGTTTGAAGTTGGGCTCGAGGGGTCCGTCCGCCACCTCGCAATGGCTGACAGGAAAGAGCACGCATGCAAAGAATCCCAAGTGTCTAGCGTACATACGTGTATCTGCTTAAGTATCTACTTGTACTTCTCCACTGCGCTGTGTATTCACTCGATTCCTGAAGTTTCCTCAAAAGATCATATCTGAGGAAGTACATGGAAATGTACATACGTGCACAAATAGGACCAAATTGAGACGGCGGGGTTGATTGGGCGAAAAGGAGGCGGGGTAGAAAGATGTATGTACATACTACTTACATGTACATGTAGAGCAAACGCACTTCGGGCCGGACGCCGTGATCTACCCCTTCCACACGATGTCATGAAGGAAAGAAGGCCAGGAGGTGCCCCAGTGCAGGTCCTTGCAGGGATTCCATGGAGAGGAGATTGCGAGGAGGGTCAACAACCGACAACGGTTGGGTTCCTAGCCAGGCAGCAGAGGTTGGAGGTTTGGGGTAGGTTTCCAGAACGTGTTTCACGTCTTGGCGGGCTTGGCAACCGTCCACCGGCAACAACCAAACAAACTCCCAAAATTGATGTTTGATATCATCAACATCATTGCGTACACGCATATGCATACATACTACGGACATACACCGTTGACAGTCTACACAGCAGCACAGTAGCAAAGATGCCTCGGGTGAGCGTCCCCTGCTACTCATCTCATCTTATCTGGTTGGCGATACATCTCTACTCACAGCAGATACCATATCTATAGGGCGGTAGAGGCAGTCACTCGACCTCCGTCCCTGTTCCGTTGGTATGCGCTCATACCCTATCAATATTAATATTAATATATTCGACCGAACTCACAATCGCGTTCAGACCCAAAGTGCGCTTGATGCCAGAAAATCATTCTACTGTATATTGTCTCCGTCCCGCCTCCACCAAACACTCTACCCTACCCTACTCTACTCTACTTTACTTTACTTTACTTTACTTTACCTACCGGACCGCTAATTATTAATTATTATTTCCGTTGTCTCTAAAGGCGAACTCTGCGGCAAGGTAACCCTGATAAATATGGAATTCATACACCCACCCCGCTTTAAGTTCGCCATATTAACAAACCGCTTCCCCTCCCAAGGGCTATGGGCGAATGAATGAGTTCGAGGCTCATGAGTCCTCATATGATCATCAACATAAGAAGGTGGAAGCCTCACATCTTAGATAACACTTATATTCGCTAATATGTGTTTTCTCATCCTTCTCTTTTCTTCTTCCGCCATCTAGAGATTTATGGAGATGAAACAAATGCAGAGAGGTGCATCGTCAGTTGAAGCTCGAAGAGAACGGGAACGTCGCGCCGAGGAGAGAGCGGGTCTTATAACTATCAAACCCCTTCGAACCCAAGGAGATACTGGAAGTTCAAGGTACCCAGACGACTCAGTCCCTCGCATTGGGAAAAAGGGGTTCAAGAGTGCCTTCGGACGCGCGGACGAGCAACAGAGGAACGACAGCCAGTCTATGGGGTTCAAAAAGGCGTTTACGGGCGATCCTAGTGACGGCATCTCACACCCAGAACTCCCTGAGCCACACCGCACTGGAAGCACAAGCGACAATCTTCCTAGTGATACAGACGACGATAGTATCTACGACGTATACGACCCTGCGAGGCCTACGCTTTAAAGAGATCCGGCTCGGTTGACTTTGGATTGAGGAAACCCGTAATGGCTTAGATGGCCCAACCAAAGTTCAATATGGCATTATAAAGCTCATCATAATGTCTCCCCAGATGGCCGACGGCTCTTCCAATCCTTGATATCCGAATAACACTCCCAAGCCAAACACCAGAAACGGCGGCAACGAGGCACGCCATCCGACTTTTCCAACGTTTTGGATAGCCCCACCATCGAGCCCAGCCTACCAAAAATATAAGCAAATTCCCTATATAAGAAGGAAGTCGAATATGGTACCTTGGGCAACGTGAAATGTACCGATTGTCACGAGAGTGGGGTAGATGAATAAGCTGAGATATCTCAACCGGACAAAGCCGTGTCCCAAAAACCCGATTCCGATGCTCTCACTCCCTCCGTCCTTAACAAAAGGTAGGATCCGGGTAATGCCAACGTGGACGGCAACAATCGGCGTTAAAAGATACCCAGTCGCCTGTAGGATATTCAAGTCTCTAAGCCAGATCACTTGGCCGTAATCCTTATATCGTTTGGCCCTGCGAATGGCACGCAAGACCACACCGGACAAGACGTGGGTTCCCAAGCTCCCAAGGACAAAACAAGGCTCTATTATCCCACTCTGGTAGAGCACCCGAGACAAAAGAAGCGAGTTATCCGCAGTCTCCGTGTTTGATACCAGGGGGAGAACGCCCGTAGTAAACCAGTGAATACCCAAAAATCCAGTAAAGACGTAAGAAGATACTTGTTGAGTCTTGACAACTGCGTCCCATGATATGTAAATTTGTTAGAAAGGCATCCCAACTCAGAACGGTGACATCTTCAGTAATGTCGGGAGAATAGGAAGGGATATATGCACCAAGGACTTAACCACTTAAGTACTCAAGTACCTACGTACGGTATTGTGTGATATGATGAATTCCTTCCGAAGAGCCTGCAGCTTGAGGGGACGGATTCGCCGGGGTAGGCACCTCGGGTGTTGTCAGTGGTGAAGGCTCAAGCACTTGGAGCCTGGGCGAAGATCTGGACCTGTATGTAGTACCAAAGACATTGTAGTCCGCCCAGTTAGCCTCCAGAAGCGAAGCGATTTCGAGTTCCATACATAGTATTTGTGAGGTGGGCGGTGATAGCGCCAATGGGGTCCGTGACGGGATAGTCGGGTGGTTGTTAGTAATTAGTCGCATGCACGGTACCAGCGTTTTAAATTTGCCAACGTCCACAGCTGCATAGCGCAGGTGCAGGATACACTACCTACGACTAAACCCGACCCAGGTAGCCGTAGGTACGTATCGACACCTGGTGCTAAGCAAGAAATGCATTGATACAAGTTCTCTCCAATGTCCATCTGAACCGCGGCATCCCGCCATCGCCACCTTACTTTAAATTATAACGCGCAAATTCAAACTTTTTTTTTTTTTTCTCGCTCCAGACGCCTTCACGAAGAGTATATATATGTATGTATAGCGAGGAGCGAATATGCATATGCCACCACCCATCCTGCGCCGTGCGGGTTTTATCAAGCAAGCTGCAAAATGCAATCGATATTACTCCACCAGATTTGGTTATTCACACAGCCGGTCCCTTGTGTTTTCGAATTTCGGTCAACCGGAAAAGGTCTTGAAGTAGGTAGCAGAGCCGCCATTCGCACTCTACATCCGCAGGCCTAAAAATCAGTCTTCGCGACCAGATTACATTCCTACTCGATCCCTCCCCCATACGATGACATCATAAACGTCAGGTTCATTGCCTCGCCAATCAATCCCGCGGACATTAATCAGGTGAGTTTTCCAGATCCAATGCGATGATGATGGAATGTACCGAAACAATTCAAGACAGCGCTATGGAATTGGGCCGCATTTACCAATCCAAGAATATTTCACACTAACACCTCAATCAAAGATAGAAGGCGTTTACCCTGAAAAGCCAGAATTTACTTTAGGATTAGGAACAGGTGACAAGAGCGCAGTCCCCGGAAATGAAGGCCTTGCCGAGATTGTATCATGTGGCTCCAAGGTGAACCCTTCTATTCGGCCTGGTCAATGGGCCATAATGTCGGGCCCTAATTTTGGCACATGGAGAACATATGCCCAAGCAAAAGAATCCAATCTGATAATGATACCCAACAAAGAGGGGATATCTCCTGTTCAGGCTGCTACAGTCTCAGTCAATCCTTCTACAGCATACCGTATGCTCAAGGATTTTGCAGGGTTAGAAACAGGTGACTATTTCGTTCAGAACGCAGCCAACAGTGGGGTGGGGAGGTCAGCCATTCAGATTGGTAGGATATGGGGTCTCAAAAGTATTAACATCGTCAGGGATCGGCCTGAAATTGATAAATTGAAAGAAGATCTGAGAGCCCTCGGTGGCACTGAGGTTATCACGGAAGCTGAAGCCAAAGACAGAAGATATATTGCTAGAATAACGGGGGGTCAACCTGTCAAGCTGGCGCTGAATTGCGTTGGAGGTGAATCTGCAACAAATCTGGCCCGGATCCTAGGGTAGGTTCATGGATACAACTGCTTGGTTAAATGCTAGAACTAACATCCGGATGAATTTCTACTACAGGCAGGATGGCCATCTCGTCACCTACGGAGCGATGGCAAAGTCACCATTCTCAGTACCTGCGAGCGCATTGATTTTCAAGAACATCTGTTGTCACGGGTTTTGGATCTCAGCGTGGTCAAAGGAAAATGAAGCAGCCAAGTCCCAGATGATCACACAAATATTTGACTGGACCCGTGGTGGAGAATTTCAAGATATTCCATATGAGGTGACTAGGTGGTCTGAGGATACTGGGTTCGATACGTTAATCGAACCGGTGAAGAGAGGGATCTCGGAATACAGCGGGAGGAAAGGGATATTCGTCATGGAAGAAGACTGAGATAGTTAATGGAAGTTTGATTACTATTTCCCAAATACCGACTTGTTTTTGGTCGAGCGAGGGGGCCTTCGCGGTCGAAAGCAGCTCAGTCATCTATTTCCAATAAATTTTCAATCAGTTGAGCAACCTCGAACAAGCGGCTCTCGTCGCCGTACTGAGCTGTGACTTGAAGACCAATCGGTAAATCCCCGTGCCCATGTACCGGTACGGATATAGCAGGAAGCCCTGCCATACTAGCAGGTACTGTAAAAACATCGTTTATATAACTGTCCACTCCTGCCCCGTCCGCCTTTAGAACTTCCTCCAAGCTTGGGGCAGATGAGATCGACACAGGGGACATCAAGAAATCGACGCCATCCCTAGAGTCTGAGGGCAGCTCTGGCTTGGCATTGAGGGGATTTGGGGAGCTGAACAGGTTGTCGAAGTCCTCTTTAATCAGACGTCGTATTCTTTGTGCGTGAATAAAGTAGTTTTCCATCGCCCTACTCGGTGTTAGCTTTACTCAATCCCAAATAACCATCCGCTGCTGGACAGATTGGGGGGCGGGGGACATACTCGGAAGTCAAGCTATAGTTGCCAAGGAGGATTCTGCGACGCACTTCTTTTCCGAACCCCCTTTCCCTTGCGGCCGCGATTAACTGCAGAGAAGGAGAGATGTCGTTGGCGGACTTTGGTGCGGCTATTGCGTGGGGTCCAAACTGAATCCCATCGTATTTCGCTAGGTTTGAGGAAGCTTCAGCAAGAGCTATTATGTAGTATGAGCTCACGGCATGCCGCGTCGACGGTACGTTAACAGGTTTAATGTTATGGCCGAGGTCGCGAAGGGTGGCGAGAGTCGATACCCAAGCCCCCCTGAGTGGGGGTGATACTTCGGCAACATTATAGTCCTAGCTCAGGAATCAGAGATACGTGGTATACAAATAGCTAACGGTATGGTCTGGCATACTATTGGAACCCCTATATTCCACTGCCCACTTTGATTTGCTTTAGGCTGGGAGCCGATTGCCTGGTTTTTGATTTTGCTACGGGACCGGTCGTTCAGTGAGGATGGATCGGCTGGGTCATGCTCATTCAAGCAATCTGCAGGATTTCTATTAGATAATTCTCAAGTCAGTGTAATGCAATTTTATAGCACTTACCAAACACCAGCTGCGCGGAGCGGACGTCCCGCGTTAATATTCCAATAGTATCTAGAGAGTTCGCGTAGGCAACTAGCCCTCGTCTAGAGAGTAATCCATAAGATGGTTTAAAACCAACGATCCCGCAATATGAAGCGGGAAGTCTAACCGATCCACCTGTATCCGAACCTAAAGCTCTAATATTTTTCTCAGTTATATTTGGATCAGTCGATGGAATAATATGAACCAACCCAAAGCACAAGTTGGCCGCTACAGCAGCTGCACTGCCTCCAGAGCTTCCACCGGCCGAATAGACGGAAAGTCGCGAGGAATAAGGGTTCTTGACAGGGCCGTGGAAACCGGTGGTGGAGTGTGATCTATGGGCTTGCAGCCGATTAGCAGCCTCTCATTAACGTGACTGCCGATGTTTGGTATTCTTTCGGGATATACCCCATGCCGTATTCATCCATATTTGTCTTGCCGATAATTATGGCTCCTGCATTCTTCAATTTCGCAACCACAGTCGAATCGTATTCAGGGTTGAAGTCTAGGATAAACACAAGGCATTTGTAGATATTAGCCGGTGATCGGAAGGGAATCTTCGCATTAGGTTCCCCCCCCTTTTCTTCTTTCTTTAATTACCGGCCAACATGGAAGAGGAGCACGAAGTGACCATGTCCTTGGTACAAATGTTATCTTTAATCGCGAATGCAGAGCCATCGAGCGGGGACAGGGGTGTTCCTAGAATAGTCAATGTCAGGTATTAATGAATCTGCACCGGAGAACAACCCGACTTGAACGAGGTGGATGGAGGCCTGGCACCTGACTCCTTTCTCCGGGAAGCAGCTACCGCTTGCTCCGTAACCGCTTGCTCGGGAGGAACACGCATAAATGCGTTAAGTAATCCGTTTCTTTGGTGAATGTTCCGGAGGCAATTGACAGCCTCGAGTACAACGGGCTTGGCTGCCATCGCGGTTGAGAGGCCGGGGAGGCTTTAGAATCCGGCTCAGATGAGTTCGGTAATAATTACGTCGGAAGGCATAATATATTGCATTTGCATTGCAATGCACCGGCAATATTAACACCTGTGGGGAATCGATTCGAAGGGCAAATGTGTTGGAGGATGTTGGGACAAAGTTTTATGCCATAGACCCCTGCAGTTCGAATCGATGCAATAGCCAAGCTAGCCTAAGCACCAGTCTAGAATCGAATCAATTCGACATTTTATATACTTGGATTAATTTGGGTCTATCTAGATAGATCTAGATTGTATACGTATCGCATACATAGTCCTAGCTTAGGGCCCTGGCGCCGCGCCGCACACGGGCCATCACTTTATATTTAACGTTAACTACACGCATTACTATTTTGATCCAAGCGAGGGCTAGTTATATATATATAAGCTACGGCCACGCATGCAAGTTTGCACTTCTCTAACCATTTATTAACTTCGCGACATTACATTTACATTTACATTTGAAGAAGTTTAGTTGAAAGGTTACATGTACGCTCGGCCACGATGGCGGTCCTGGCGTCCCTCCGAACGCTCTTCACGAAGGTGAGCATTGCATCGAACAACCACGACGTGCTTACTGTCTTTGTTTGTGCACCGCCGTGATAGCAATATATACCTTTTGCATCCCCTGCTTCTTCCTCTTCCTCTTCCTCTTCCTCTTCTAGGGGGGCCAAGCTACCAAAGACTTACTCTGGTAGACACCTACTCAGGTACCAAGTAATAAGTAAATAGTACTTAGTACTTAAGTACAACCTCGGTGCTTCCCCTGTGTGCATCGCAACCACAGCCAACCCATCCTCCAGGGAATAATCATCACCCAGCCTGCCCCCGAATTGCTGTCCTAGACTGTTCTTTCTCCTTCTTCCCCCCTCCCTCCCTTTTCCACCACCTTCCCAACCACCGGTACTCCTACATCCACCATTCTCTCATGCTTATCACATTACCACAGGCAAGCCTAACTGTCGTCGGAAACACCCCACACTGACATACCGATTTAACTATTATCCAGATCTTGGTATTTCTCAGGATACCCTCTATCGTCCGAAAACTCAGACTGAAAATGGCCGACTACTACTTCCCCCTCAAAGATGAGAACCTCATCAGGGAATACTTCATGCGACAGGCGTTGGAAATGGTGAGAAGGCCAAAAACCTACCCACTAAGCATCACCTCCATCATCATCCGTTCTCCTTATCCCCTTTCCCGGACTTCTGCTAACATTTAATGTTCAGGGCGAACTAGCTCTTTCCATCGACGAGGTTCCTGTCGGATGCGTCTTTGTCCTAGACAACAAGGTGATCGCTAAGGGCATGAATGATACCAATCGTTCTCTTTCTGTGAGTATTCGGATCCATCTTCAAGCTACCTTCGAAACACGTATGCCGTGTTACCTTTACATCATGCTTACTTATGTCAAACAGGGCCACCGGCACGCAGAGTTTGCCGGAATCGAAACGGTCCTATGCAAGTACCCTGCATCTGTTTTCAACAATGTCGATTTGTACGTCACCGTCGAACCTTGTATCATGTGTGCATCTGCTTTGCGACAGCTTGGAATCCGCGCCGTCTACTTTGGGTGTTCCAACGATCGGTTCGGAGGGTGTGGCGGTGTCCTTCACGTTAACCTGGAGTAAGTTCTAGCTCGTGGTTGTTCGCTCTGAGACCCTGTATAAGTACTAATCTCAGTCGTGAATAGCGCTGGAATTGATAGGTGCTATCCAGCAATTGGAGGCATCTTCCGCGAGGAGGCTATCATGCTGTTGCGACGATTCTACCTCCAGGAAAATGACAAAGGTATGTGCCTTAGGAGTTTTGCCACCCCTCTATCCCTCTTTGATCTTAAATAGAAACAACTGACTCCTGAATAGCACCGAACCCGACTGCGAAGCGGAACAGAATCCTGAACACGATTGTCGAGAATATGAGTATCGACAACACGCGTTCGGATGCTCTCCTTGAAGCAGAACTCGGTGAGGCGTGTGAGCCTCTAAAGCTAGCATCGGCGGCGTCCATGACCGTCCATTGACCCTATAAATCCTTTTATCTCTTTCTTTTTGTGAGGGCGGCATGAAAGCTAAGGACTGTCTGTCCGCGGCTCTGTGATAACTCGGCGTTTCTGGATTATGGGTTCATGACATTTCTATCGTTTACTGTGCTGTGGTATCTTTCCGCGGCCCCGTCTCTGTTATGTTACACTGTCACTCCGAATCTTCATAATCGAATCTCTGTATCCCCTCCTGTACTATCTATCCACACCGTGCTGTGATCGAATCCGGCTGATGGGATACAGCACGCAGCTGCAGGGGTTGAGAGGCTCGTGTTGCATCTGTTGCATAGAAAAAAGAACCTGGTTTTGCCAAATGTAGTGGTCTCACAATAAGATCAGAGGCCTGTATTCCCTTCCATTGTACACTAGTGAATTCGCGCATGCGGATGGGTGCCCCTCCTTTGACAATATAGCCCCCCACTTTGTTGGCTTCATGCTTCGACCCCTCGTTCAGACGAGAATTTGCACCCGATGGCACGGACACTGTTGCGCGCACAACTCCCCAAGTCTTCACAGGCCAAAAAAAAAAAAAAAAAAACAGCTAGTTGTATTTTCCATTTAAGTAAGTATGATTTCAAACATTTTTTGACAAAGGAATGGGAAATATTTTGAAGTTGATTTTAGTAAAAATGTTTTCGCCGAATGATTAAGTTTTGTGGCCAGATCTTTCATTGAAAAGTTTCAGGCTTGAAAGTAAAGCAACGTTATTGCTGGCTGCACATATGAAGAGGGATAGAACATAAGGTAAAAAAAATAACAAAAAATTATATCAATGGATCGGATCATTGAGAGGCGGAATGCGTCCGCCGGGAGTCGAACCCGGTTCTATTGCTTGGACTAAGCATGATTGTATGTTAGAATCGGGTGTAGCTTGAGGTGGTTATCTTCGAAGGAAGGACTTACAGGCAATAATGATAACCGTTACACTACAGACGCTTTCGGATGAAACCCGTCGAAAAATTGTGTTCCTTGAACCTTGTGGCTCCAAGGCAATCTAAAGATAGANAAAAAACAAAAAAAAAAAATTGCGTCCGCCGGGAGTCGAACCCGGTTCTATTGCTTGGAAGGCAATAATGATAACCGTTACACTACAGACGCTGCTGATGAAAGAGTCATCCGAAGTATGGTATTTCACACGTTATGGTTTGTGTGTGTCACGTGATTGTACGAGCTCATCGAAAGAAACGCCGACCTGCGCATGCAAGGACTAGAGACTAAGTGGGGGTACGCGGGGTTTTCAAAACGCCAAACTCAACCAAGGGAATATAAGATAATAGCGATTGCAGGTATTCGATCAACGAGCACTCAAGTACTTAAGTAATTGTACAGGAGCACTCTTAGCTAGTAGGATTCTACCTAGACTCCGGTTCCGGGTTGACGCCGGCGTTATGACATGACATGACATGACATCCCTCCCGGATTGGATTGGGCTGGCCCGGCGTTGAATTCTTTCGATTTTCAGGTGTTTTTTTTGCCAACCAATTACTGAGTACTTAATCGAGCTCGCCGGGCTTTTCCTCCCTCCAACTAAGTACTGACTTACTTAAGTACCTACGGACTACTTCACTTCCCGGAAGCCCATTTTCAGTCCAAGCTTCCATTATTCTGTTGCACGGCTTACCCTAAGCTGAACTACGCACTTTACTCTTACATTCGTTTGGTCACACATCCTTTTAAACTTCAAGCTGACTTCCTTGCTCCAAAGAGGGCGGAATTGGTGCTTTTCTTGGCTGCGACTGCGACCCTCACCGCTATCCGTCACAATGGTCACTCAAGACGCTCAGAATCTTCACAACTATCTCGGGTACCCCCCCACCTCCCCTCATCGTTCTCACCAAGCCTTTGTACTTACTTGTCTTAGTGGTGTCTCATTTATATCTCTAGTCGCCCCCAATGAGGATCTGTTTTATGAAACGATCACATACTACACCGACCTCGGGTTTATAGAGACGCTCGTCTATGACAGAGCCAACCATTCTACCTTAAAGCATCAAGATGATCTCTGCTTCCTCAGTGACAAGGAAACTTGGCTCCATACCGATCCCGAGCAGGAGGGCCAGGGTACCGCCATAACTGTTAAAGTCCGACTGGTTACCGCCGCGAGATTGGAAGAAGAAGAACCCTCAAGTCCGATAAAGTTAAGGAGACGGTCTACTTTGTATCCACCTACCGAACTTCGAGACTGGAGAGGTGCGAAGCAGGCATTGGTATTGTTTGCTCCGAAGCTTAACGTGATAATCGACCTGCTCAAGGAGAAAGGATACGCCTACCAGGCTCAACCGAGCGAGCATGCTCCGTTCGAGATATACACTTACGACCCACTGTCGACCCTGGTAGGATTTACGTCCAAGCCGAACCCCTTCACAACTATCGTAAAGCCATTACCCGCAGCTTCGCAGGAAAACAAAACTATCTTTCCTAGCGCCGAGCCTACCTTAGATACGAAGAGAAGGAAAATCGCCGTGATGACTAGCGGTGGCGATTCTCCCGGCATGAGCGGGGCGGTCAGGGCTGTCGTCCGTACAGCGATAGCAATGGGCCATGATGCGTATTGTATATACGAGGGCTATGAAGGGCTGGTACAAGGCGGAGATCTCATCAAGAAAATGGGCTGGGAAGATGTTCGTGGTTGGCTCTCAGAAGGCGGCACGCTAATTGGGACTGCTCGGTGTGCTGCGTTTCGCGAACGCCATGGTCGCTTAGCGGCAGCGAAGAATCTCATCATCAATGGTATTGATGGGCTCATTGTCTGTGGTGGTGATGGCTCGCTCACTGGAGCAGACCTCTTTCGAGAAGAGTGGCCTGGTCTCCTCGAAGAGTTGATCAACAAAGAGGAAATAACGAGCGAGCAAGCAGAGCCTTTCCAGACGCTCAACATAGCGGGTCTCGTCGGCTCTATTGACAATGACATGTCTTCCACGGATGCCACAATTGGCGCATACTCCTCCTTGGCACGAATCTGTCAAGCCGTCGATTATATCGATGCAACTGCAGCGTCCCATCAAAGGGCGTTCATCATTGAGGTAATGGGACGCCACTGTGGTTGGCTAGCCGTTATGTCTGGTGTCAGTACTGGCGCAGACTACATCTTTATTCCGGAAAAGCCCCCAGGCGAGGGATGGGAAAAGCAAATGTGTGATATCATCGCCCGAGTAAGTCGCCCACTGAGTAAGATTACGACCACATTTTTGTTCTATGGGCTAAAACTATGTATAGCACCGGAAACTCGGGAAACGAAAGACAATTGTTATCGTTGCGGAGGGCGCTATTGATCGAGACCTGAAGCCCATCACCTCAGAGTACGTCAAAAAGGTCCTGGTTGATGTTTTGAAGCTTGACACCCGAGTCACTTGCCTGGGACATGTCCAAAGAGGCGGAACTGCCGTCGCCTACGACAGGATGCTTGCATCATTACAAGGTGTAGAGGCTGTTAGAGCAATTGTGAAAGCAAAACCCGGAAGCCCTAGTCCAATGATCGCCATTACCGAGAACAAAATTACGAGAAAACCACTCGTCGAGGCTGTAAGAATGGTAAGTAGATGGTGATTTCCTGCCCCACGAAAACGCCCCTCTATTTTATATGTGCTCAGGTTCAACCTCTCTAGACCAAAGGCGTCGCCGAAGCTATCAAAAACAAAGAGTTTGATCGCGCAATGAAGCTTCGAGATGCAGAGTTCGACGAGTATTATCGGGCTTTCATAGCAACTACAGTAACTGGCAAGGAAAAGGACAGGCTTCCTGAAGAGAAGGTAGGTGACACAATTGCTCCCTATCTTCTAAGGCCTAGTAGCTAACTCGGGGTTAGCGCAAACGATACGCGATCATCCACGTCGGGGCACCTGCTGGGGGCATGAATGCAGCGACGAGAGCAGCTGCCCTTTACTGCATAAGTCGCGGCCATCGGGCATTTGCTATACATAACGGCTTCCCGGGGTTGGTCCGACATGATTCTGTTCGAGAGTTAACCTGGCTTGGGGTGGAAGGTTGGGCTATTCGCGGAGGAAGTGAGATAGGGACCAATAGGACGGAACCTGGGGTAGACTTGGGCATGGTCGCCTGGTATTTCCAAAAGTACCAATTCGACGGCTTGCTGATTATTGGCGGTTTCGAGGCCTACAAGTCCTTGTCGGAACTCCGAAAGGCCCGGCAGTCGTATCCTGCATTCAGGATCCCCATGGTGTGCCTTCCAGCGACGATCAGCAACAATGTGCCTGGAACTGAATACTCAATTGGGAGTGACACATGTTTAAATGCTCTCATCGATTATTGTGATGCTATAAAGCAGAGTGCGAGCGCTAGCAGGAGAAGGGTTTTTGTGTAAGCCCCTTCGTCACAACGTGGTTGAGGAAGTGAGGTCTGGTTTTCGAAAATGATTCTAATACGAATTTTTCTAGTGTCGAATGTCAAGGAGGACGTAGTGGCTATGTTGCAACAATGGGAGGCCTCTCAACCGGCGCACTGGCTGTCTATACGCCGGAAGAAGGGATTAGGCTCGAGACCCTTATGAAGGATATCAATACCTTGCGAGGGAGTTTTGCCAACGATCAAGGAATGAACCGAGCAGGGAAAATCATTTTGAGGTGGGATGATCGCAGCCCCTCGTTCCTATCCAACCATTCATTATATATATTTCCAAGGCGAACTTTACACTAACCCAAATACGATGCACAGGAATGAGAAGGCGTCTGCTACTTACACGACCGAAATCATTGCCAATATGATTCGTGAGGAAGCACAGGGTCGCTTTGAATCCCGAACCTCGATTCCGGGTCACGTCCAACAAGGTGGAACACCATCGCCAATGGATCGTGTGCGAGCTGTTCGTCTCGCTACCAAGTGCATCCAATATTTGGAAACGCACGGGGGTACTAAAGCGGAGGTATACGACAACCCCGAATCCGCGGCCGTGATTGGTATCAAGGGGGCAGCGGTTGTTTTCACCCCGATGGCAATTCTAGAAGCCACCGACACCGATTGGGAGAATCGGCGCCCGAAACAGGCATACTGGCGCAATCTTAGGGGGATTGTCGACGTTCTTTCGGGTCGCAAACAGACTTTTGATGCAGCTGATCTTGTCGATGACAACGAAGAGCAGGGGCAGGCCCAAGCCCAAGGACAGGGCCTAGGAAGTGCTCGGGGGCAGCCTCAAGAGCAAGCGCAAGTGCAAGAACAAGCTCGAGGGGAAAATGCGGCCTGAAGTAGTTGGCAAATGTGAATAGTGCCGTTGGGATTAACCTACGTTGTTTTCTGTTGCCTACACGCAGCGCTTTCGACTTTTGAAGCCTTTGTTTACCCAATGCAATGAAAATGCGAATGGATGTTTGTGAATTCAAAAAAAAAAAAAAAAGTAACTTTGGATATTGCATGACCGGTTGGACCTGCTTAGGCAAGCAAGCGGCGCCCAACAAACCTCCAAACCCAGGCTGCTACGTAGTGTGGCGCTTCCAGTCCTGTCCTTGAGCTGACTAACCGGTTAGTGGCGTAAAGTTCGTTAGAGTGTATATGCTTTGCAATTGTAGATTCAAATGCAATTGTCCATTGGTAGGATTTAATTTACGTGGGGGCCGGACAGCTTAGCGGTTTACGCTGGTTAAATCGCTCTAGCAAATGTCATCAATCTAATTCCGAATTTTTGAGTTCCCCAACGCCTTTTCCCTCGCCCAGCCGATACCGCAAACAATATCGCTTCCGTCCAACAGAGTACGTACAGAAGTAGATACTTGCCATACTGTAAGGAACCGTTATCCATTGCATTGTCTTCCCATCCCACCGCGACTGGCCGAATATATTGTGCTTGCACTGCTGTGGATTGCTCCTACGACCCGCTCTAACTCGCGATAGCATTCGTCCCATCTTTCCCGTCGACACCGGCCGGATTGCTCCCTCTTCTTTCCTGTCATCAAGGTAATAAACCCCCTTTCAATTCATTACTACAAACATCGCCAGAGACGTATACTAACGCTTGCAGTTCTAGTTGGTCCTAAATCCGCTTGTTCGATATGTCGGCGAAGTTGACGACGACACGTTTGTTATCTCGTACCCTTCGAGGGGCGCTTGGAGGTTCTCACATCGCGAGCCGCCGGTCGATAGCGTCACTGACACGTACTCCTCATCCAATTCGCCCCCTCACCAATGGCCTACCGAAATTCAGCAACTCCCAAACCCGGATGTTAGCGTCCGCGGCTGACGTCAAGGAGTATACTGTCCGTGATGCATTGAACGAAGCACTAGCCGAGGAGCTTGAAGCAGACTCCAAAGTCTTCATACTGGGTGAAGAAGGTATTTTGGAGAACCCTACGAATATATCTTCAATGGACCGCCTTTAACAACGGTAAAATTGCAGTCGCTCTTTACAATGGTGCATACAAGGTTACCAAGGGCCTGTTAGATAGATTTGGACCCGATAGAGTGAGTTAAATGACCTCTAATGGACCTACCGGCCGCTATTGTAAATTTACTGACCCACGCGCCCACAAATTGACAGGTTATCGACACTCCAATTACGGAATCAGGATTCGCTGGTCTCGCCGTCGGAGCTGCCCTCGCAGGGTTGAAGCCAATTACAGAGTTTATGACCTGGTGTGTGAACCATTCATCGGAATCCATACAATAAGTACAATTAGCTAAAGTAGCTTACATGCGTAGGAACTTTGCTATGCAGGCTATTGATCAAATCATCAATTCCGCTGCCAAGACTCATTACATGAGTGGAGGAATACAACCCTGCAATATTACGTTTCGCGGGCCCAATGGTTTTGCGGCTGGTGTCGCTGCTCAACACAGATAAGTATCATATTCGTTCTCAATGTTGAACGTCCCCAGCTGACATGATCCGCCGGCTTCTACTCAGGATTATACGGCCTGGTACGGTTCGATTCCAGGGTTGAAGGTAGTGAGCCCGTGGAGTTCCGAAGATGCGAAAGGCTTACTGAAAGCTGCGATAAGAGATCCAAACCCCGTTGTTGTGAGTAGTCCTATAGGACCGGATTGGAGGGTGGGTCTGCTGACGGTAGCTGGAACAGGTTCTCGAGAACGAACTGCTCTACGGACAATCCTTTCCAATGAGCGCTGCTGCCCAAAAGGATGATTTTGTTATTCCGGTATGTGTTTGCGAGCCCGAGTGAGGAAATTTACACGCAAAATTAACCTGAATATGTTCTGTAGTTTGGAAAGGCCAAGATTGAACGGGTTGGAAAGGATATTACTCTTGTTTCTCTGTCTCGCTGTGTTGGGCAATGCTTGACTGCGGCCGAAAAATTGAAAGCCGAGTATGGAGTCGAGGCTGAGGTCATCAACCTCCGATCCATCAAACCAATGGACGTCGAGGCGATCGTCAAGTCGGTCAAGAAGACCGGTAACCTGATCGCTGTTGAGAGCGGGTTCCCAAGCTTCGGTGTCTCAAGCGAGATCTTGGCTCTTTCGATGGAGTACATGTTCGATTATCTAGACTCCCCAGCTCAGAGAATCACCGGAGCTGAGGTGCCCACTCCCTATGCCCAGGGATTAGAAGCCATGTCATTCCCCGACGAAGACCTCATCTTTAGGAAAGCCGCCCAGCTTTTGCGTGTGTAAATTGCTGGTTGATAAGTGGCCACGGTCTCTCAGGAAATCGAGGTTAAGTTAGGCATCACTCTTCCAGCTAATTCGAACCTCGTCATCACATGTATATCTCAAAATTCTTCATCTATTTTCTTTTCCTCTGTGAGGCGGATAGCCTTATCAGCCTTCAAGTATTTAGTAAAATAATGACGGCGACCAATATTCTGTACATAAAAGCGGTGTAGAGGGATAGAAACATGGAGCTTGGCCTCGGTGCCTCCAATCCAGAACCGGCCCACAATTCGAATTGCAAAATGCTGGAAATCAGATGCCTAGGTCTAACCGGTACTTGTTACGTAGGAAGAATTAACTCCCGATGCAGTCGAGTATGAAAGTACTTCTCAATACCAACCGGCTGAATGCCTAAGCACTTCTTACATCGGAACCTTCGCCTATCAATATCAATACGAACCGAGAGTTTTGTCTTGTTTGGGCGAAGCCTTGCGCCGGAAAAAACTTTGCGCCGGGCCATTCTCAACACAAACCCCGGCTGCAATCCAACAGGATCGCGAGTCCTCCGACAACCTGGGTGGACATTTTCGAGTTTTCGAGGCGGATTTATAAACTTGGGTTATATTATATGGTTGACCCAAAATGAGCGCTATACATGCCTACCGGGCGCTCCTTCGTGCCTCGCATTCCGCTTTCCAAGGTAGACTCTCCATTTTTACGCCCTGAAGCCTCACCTCATACCTGTCCGGTTCCGATTGTGGCCCCAAAATACTCCTTCGTTTTCGTATCTTCGCGAACTAATCGGACCGACAGGTGATTCAAAGCTTCTCTTGGCTTCACATCGGGAAATACGGGCTCAGTTTGAGCGTACTTCGGACGGAAATGCTACGGACGACAAGGACGAAAAGGTCAGACATGCGTTCGAAGTGGCTAGATTTCTAAAACAAAACGTGGCACAAGCAGAAAAGGTAGAAGGGCAGGATGTTTTCAGTACGCAGACACTCTTTTGAAGGCACTGTAGTGCTTTACCCCTCGTCCAGTGGAGTTGGCATTCTAATGGGTTATTTTCTGGATAGAGCTACGGATACGAGATGAGACTGAAAGAGGAGACAATGAAAGCATCAAAACTCCATTGAAAGGGCGGGTAGGCAAATTCGAGAGGTGCAGCTAGCTTGCCGCATAAAATTACATACTCTGCTTTCAAGAGTCTCGAAACGCTCCCCAACAAGCGATCATCGTCATGATCCCACAAACTAACGATGCAAAATAATGTACATATCTAAATAAATTCCCAGGATTGAACATCCGGCATATATGAACACACCAATCCAAATGCAAACCCACCGCTTTTTGTGTGAATGACACCCTAACGCCCGGAAAGAAACGAAAAAACCCCCCGAGACTTATTCCGGTCTTTGCGAGGGATATAAAAACCCGTCGTCTTCAGCCCCGGGTGGCCTCATTGCCGTATTGAGGCCAGTAGCCGTTTGGCTGTTGTCACTGCCACTAGGTTCTGCGGTATTGGGGGCATTTGAGCCAGAAGTTTTCGACCCAGCTTTGGTCATTGCCGTAATTTGGGCCCTGTCGATGCTACCGAGAGGGCGCGGCTTCCCCCACATTATTCGTAATGGACACCCTGCGATTATCGCCTTTCCTTGACACGATTCCGCTGCGGCTTCCGCCCCAGCGCGGGTTTGGAAGTTTACAAATGCGCATCGAGAATGGTGAACGCAGACGATGGATCGGATTTGCCCGAAGGCAGAGAAAAAAGTGCGGATGGCATGCTCTGCGAGATCGTCTTCGACCCTATATCATTTGGTACCGAGAGGCATTAGTTTCGGAACGGGCAATGGCGTGGGATGGGGGGGGGTGTAAATACCCTAAAAGAAAAAGCGATGTGATGCTTTTATCGGCAGGAGGTTCGACATCCTGTGGGCCGGGTGGTAGCTGAGCTGCTGATGGGAAATTTCGAATGGGTCCCTTATGTCCTCCCCTGCTTCTATCACCGGCTCCTCCCCTTGTCCTAACTGGGCCTGGGCCGACCTTATTCGCAATTCCACCCTCATCTCTATTCCTTCGGGGCCGTTTGTAGTATGGTTCGCTCGTTGCCAGTCGTTTTAACAGGTCTCTTGCCGCAGAATCCGTTTTTTCATATTCTTCAGGGGTTTCGCCTTCGATTAACTTGTTTTCGGTATTCTGGGCGTAGTATTGCTTGTTGATTTCGGAAGAGGGGCCTTGAGCGACGAGTTTGAGAGCGGCATCACGGACTACGATTGGAAGGCCGAACGAAAGATCGAGCATGCAGCACTGGCAGCAGTTTTTTAATCTGGCGCAGGTTAAGCATATCTGTGGCAAGAGTATTAGTAAGAAGAAGAAGACGACGAAGGAGACAAAAGGTAGGCTAGGGAGAATTACATTTGTCTTTTTATAGCGGCTGTTGCGATCGGGAAGCCATTTGAAAACTGTAAAGGGACGTGTGCAGATTTTGCATTCAGCACCGTAGTTCTCTTTGATCATCTGAACATAAGGGTTTTCGGGAAGGCAGTTTTCGCAAACGGACGGAAAGTCGGTGGACTCGGACCCGGACTACAAAGTATGTGAATGTCATGTTAGTACTTGAGAAGAATAGGGTGATGATGATAAGCGGAGACGCGATCCGACGCGACGTACCCTGTTGATATCGGCCTTGGGAGGCATTTTGGAGTTGGAGTGTATTGTGGGTGGTATGTATGGGTGTATGTGTGGCGATGATGAAATGTGTTGGACAGGACGTTGAAGAGACGGTGTGTGACCACGCGTGTTGTGTTGCTGACTCAGAGCTGACTCAGCAAGAACGAGCACGGTTGTCGGCCGACAGGAGCCCGGCGGCCGGTTATGCACAGCGCGCGGGAGTCTTGGCGGAATTGGCAGGGGATCCCGGCAAGGGCCTCGGACGCCAATCAGACTGGCTCGAATTCTCGCCCGACTGGGGCCTTTCGGTGCCCGTGAAAAAAAATAGCTGTCCAGATCTCTCCTTTTATCAAGCAGTTGCATGTGGCTTCTCCTACTTTCTCCTTCACTCCTTTCTATTCATTCATCCATCATATCCCTCGGTTTCTTCAATTCTCCTCTTTTTCCATCTTCAATTCGAACCTCAATTCATCTCAATTGTCTTCTAGTTAACGTTTTACTCGTCTATCAAACCAACATACACAATGGTCGCCGCGAAGCTCGAAAAGGAGGACCACAAGCGTGATGCCGATTTCTCCAAGGCAATGCACGGTCAAGTCAGTGAGGCTGGCTATTTTGCTGGCTTCCTAGGCAAGGACAAATCTGCTTCTGCTGAAGCTGCCAAAGAGTACTTCAAGCACTGGGATGGGTTCGAAGATGGCAATGAAACCGAAGAGGAGAAGCAGAAACGATTGGCCGAGTATGCTACTCTCACACGCCACTACTACAACCTCGCAACCGATCTCTATGAGAATGGCTGGGGCCAATCCTTCCATTTCTGTAGATTCTACCCTGGCGAAGCCTTCAACCAAGCTATCGCCAGACATGAGCATTTCCTAGCTCTGAAGATGGGTATCAAGCCTGGAATGCATGTTCTCGACGTTGGCTGTGGAGTTGGTGGCCCGGCCCGTGAGATAGCACGCTTCAGCGACTGCAAAATCACTGGTCTCAACAATAATGATTATCAGATCGCGAGAGCAACCATGTATGCGCACAAAGCTGGCCTTAGCAACCAATTGGTATGTCTCTCCCTTATCTTCCCGTCTCAACTTACCTCAGTGGAGAGAAAGCCCAGCACTACTTGAGACTAATGTGTATTATTCTGAACAGAGATTTGCCAAGGGTGACTTCATGCAAATGTCATTCGAGGAGAACACCTTCGATGCTGTCTATGCCATCGAAGCAACCGTTCACGCTCCTAGTCTTGCCGGGGTTTATGGACAAATCTTCAAAGTCCTCAAGCCCGGTGGTGTATTCGGAGTTTATGAGTGGCTCATGACCGAAAACTATGACGATTCCGACGCCGATCATAGAAGAATCCGTAGAGGCATCGAATTGTAAGTTCTTGCCACTGGCCCTTCAACAAATCGCAGGAGCATTTAAGTTAATCAACTATTTTTGTTCTAGGGGGGATGGAATTGCTCAAATGGTCCGCATTGAAGAATGTATCAAGGCACTCAAGACCGTTGGCTTCGAAATCGAATACCAAGAGGATCTCGCTGATCGCCCTGATCCTATCCCATGGTACTACCCCCTTGCCGGCAACATGAAATACTGCGCCAGTCTATCAGATATCTTTACCATCGGTAGAATGACGTGGGTCGGGCGAACCCTTGCTCACTACTTGGTCGGAGCTCTCGAGACCGTGGGGATTGCTCCCCAAGGTGCCCGAAAGGCTGCGGACTCTCTCGCGACAGCGGCTGATGCTCTCGTCGAAGGTGGTGAGAAGAAGCTGTTCACGCCCATGTACCTTGCCGTCGCAAGAAAGCCTGCCAACGCCTAGTTCTCTTTTTATCGGACTTATCGCTTGGTTCTTTTCTCTCGCACACTCTTTCACGGCTTATAATACTTTAATTCCTGTACCCTTTCTCTTTTTGCGAATTGAGCGTTTGAATGCCGCCTGTGCTGTGAGGCCACGCAACCGTTTTAGAAACAGCATACCCCATAGTGGTCAGTGTAATATAGATACTTTCTCGATAGACCTAATGACCTAGGCATAGCGTATGGATGCTATGTAACCTAATCAATACAGATTACTCCTGTCATGATTTAGTTGTTCGAAATATCAGGTGCTCATTAGGAATGTCATGGATAAAGAAAGAGGTCGATTGATCAAGGAGCGTGTGGTATTTTCTACCCCTTATTCGGGTTAAAATCAGTTATGGTTTAGCTATCATGTCTACATTGACACCAGGACGACTACTTCAACAAGATTTTAAAGTCACCCTCCGCAGCGGATCCTTTGCTGACGCTCCCACGGATACTACCAACTAGGACGGACTTGATATCATCGGAAACCTTAAGGCCAGCAAGCTTCTTGGCCACAACATCAAGCTCTTCGTTGTCGAGCTTGGTAATGAGGAGCTCCACATCAGCCAAAACATTCGTGATTACGTCAGGTGGAGCAGCCCCGTCACCGTGGAAGTAGTTAGCGTCCTCTGCACCCTTCCGAAGAACTCTTTTGTTCTTTTTCGCCGCATTTTTGGCGGCCTCCTTTGCTTTCTTAGCATCGGCCTTTGATGCTTTCAAAGCGGCCTCCTCCTCCTCCTTTCTTCGGGCATCTTCCTCAGCCTTCTTCTTCGCTTCTTCCGCTAGGCGCTTTTCTTCGGCTTCTCTGGCGATCTTCTTGGCGTCTTTTTGCAATCTTTCTTCTTTTCGGAACTTTTGCAACCTGACGTCCATCGCGAGGGCGTCATCGACGACTTTTCTCAGTCTCGCTGTATCTTCCGTCTTTCTCTTGGCCCTCGCGGCCTTGTTCTTCCGTTCAACGTGCCTCTTTTGATCTCTATTCTCATTGTCATCGGGGACATCTTCATCAAGGTACTCAAAAGTTCTCCAGGAGTCGAAGTTGTACCAGAAGTTGTAGAATTCCTCAACCTCGGCCTTAGTGGACTTGTCATCACCAAAACGAGGCACAGGCTTCTTTTTGGAGAAGCGGCCTTCGCTCTCGAAAACCGGATTCCAGAGCTTATAAATATTCCCCTTAGCCTTGCGAGAAGGTGGTTCGACATCAGCAGATTCATCGACTGAGTCATACTGTCGACGTTTGACGGGGTCGGTGAGAATTTCCATGGCTACAATGGAAAATAAAGAACATTAGTATTATGGCTCCTCGAGCAAAAGGCGAACTCGATCATACCTTTTTGGATGCACTTGAAGAAGTTATCGTCATCGACACCACCAGCGGCTGCTTTCTTGTCGGGATGATGCTTCAAAACCTTCTTTCTATGTGCTCGTTTGATTTGTTCGTCGGTTGCCTTCCAGCGGTATTTGCTGATACCAAGAACGGCGTAGTGATCTTGGTTCTAAACAGGGCGAGTGAGGACAAAATTCGTGGCAAATAGTGTATTCGTAAGATAAAGCAACCATCCTTACCTTCCAGTCCTTAGGATCGCGAGAGAGGAGCAGGGCGTCCTCAGGCTCACTTATCTCACCGGGGTCGGCATCCTCGACATTCTTGGCTTGCTGTGCGGCAACAATGCGGTCGTCCTCGGAGAAGGTTCTATGATGGCGCTTCTGTAATCATTAAGAGAAGGGGGAAATTAGCCCTGATTATAGAGGGATGATGGCGAAAGGGCTACATCGGGTTGAAGACATACTCTGCGAGCATGGGCCAAGTAGTGAGGCCCCACTGGTTCGAGGTTTCGGTGGGTAGGTTCAGAGAGCTGCTCAAGGATGTGAAAGCCGCCTTCATGAGGCCATTCCGGCTCTGCTGGAAGCAACGAGTGCTTTGTTGCGACGACGTTCATGGTGATAGAATATCCAGTTAACGTTGGGTGGTGAATCCTCTGTTGTGTGTTTTCCAAAGTGCAAAGCTGGACCTACGGATGGGAAGTTTTTTTTGGAGTTTGTGGCATTCCGTGTCGAGTCACGTGGTTGTCTCGCACACCTGCATAAGCTTAACTACGGCCTATAACTCTAGCGACTTAGGTCAACCAGGTAAGTACTTAAGTAATTAAGTAGGTATAGCTTGTAGAAGAAACCGCTAACACTGGTGTGATTGTTGCTTGTTCTCTATATCGCGTTCTTGGTTATTTGTCTCTATCTAAGTATATACAATTTGTAACTATTTTGCTTTCGCGGCGGCATTCGATCGTTCCGCTGCCCACAATTTCTGAGTTATCCTTTGGTGGGCGTCAAAGACCATATACATTGCTTTGTAAAGAGAGAAAGGGATTAGCATTGTTGAGGATACTCGAACGAGAATAACTAGTGGGGTTAGCTTACGTAGAGCTACAAAGGGTCCGTACATGCCGAACAATGCACAGAGTTCGGATGCAGACAATGCACCGCTCGAAAATTCGTGATACATCTCGGCAAGACAAGGGACGGTGGTGACGAACATATGATATGCAAATATAATCATGTTGACGGGTACCAGTGGGTGGTCTATGAGTAATTGATTAGGTTATGAAGGTATTAAAATGGGCGGCCGAGTCTTTGCTCTTTCTTACCAACAGTCCAACCCCAGAGCAGCCAGCCATTCAAAGGAACGAGAACGAAGAGCTCCAATCCAACGAGAGATTCGAACCATGGCCGGTGGATGTTAGGATTGAAAAAGGGATCTTTAAAGCTCTCGAATTGGAACTTGTGCATCTGGTTCACGAAAGCTGGCCGCAACCAGTCGGGGTATAGCGGTGAACAGTCGGCAACTGGAAGAGTCTATGTCAGCGGATCTTTAGGAACTGGGGAATCGCGACAACCGACACCAACCTATCGCGATGACAAGAATCAAAGAAAAGACAGATCTGTAAAAGAAGTCCAGAGGGCGTTCTGTTATCGGCTTTGCCATTGCTGCGACTTTAGTGGTGACAACTTTACTGAATTTAAATGTAGTGTAATGATTTTTGTAAAGGGGTGTGGTGGAGTACAAGAAATCGCAAAGGCCGAAATAACCAACCACATGGATGATATAGAATTAAGTAGGTAAGTAAGTACGTGAGCAGGTAAGAGACGAACAAACGGAGCGGTTACATAATCTAGGTAACAGCTACACGTACGCGGACGAAAGAAAACAAAAAAAAGATTCATGAAGAGAAGAAGCATTTGAAGCTCTACCAGTCGGTGTTTTCACAATGCTCTATGAATGACAATTAACGCCACCTGGACAGGACCCGAGAACTTCCCACAAAAGCCACGAAAGATACCCCATTCAAAGAACAAAAAGGCTGTTCCCTGGTTTGATATATGTCTTTGAACTAATAGAAAAAAAAGTTGGTAACGTGCGCACGCGCGAATGCCAGATGCAAAGCAAATAAACAATATGCCCGAAGTCCATTCGACACATTACATTAATAAGGTGGTCGAAACGGGAACGACCAAGAGATATACTTAATAATAGCGATTTATGAATTAATGACCGCTGGTGTATTATATATTCTTGAACAAGTCGGTATCAAAGGAAGAGACGGATGCCTGTGGTAGATCCGGAATCTGAGGGGCAGGGTCTTTCTTCACAACTTCAGCAGCTTTCTCTGTGATCGTAGGTTCCCGTTCTTTTGGGGTTGGCGGAGGCAGAGAAGCCTTTCGGCCAGAGCTAACAGACCTCTTGGAACTGTTCCTTCTGAAGCTGGAAAAGAATCCCTTGCTAGATATTGAGAGAGCTCTTTCGCTAGCAACATCGGAATCCCGGTCCTTGAGGAAAGACTGCGAGGTGTTGGTTGGAGACTTGAGGGACATGATAGAAGCCTCGTCGGATTCCTTGTAGGAGCCCGATAGGCTCATTTTAGATAGAAGCCTGCGTACGGACCCCGGTCTCGGGGACTGTGGAGACATAGGAGGGGAATTGGGCGACACTTGTAAGCTGGAGCTTGAGGGTTTATTTGTCAGTCCAAGCTCCTTCGATTTGGTCGCCCTGGAAGACGCGTTGGTGCTGTCGTTAGCAGCATCGGTAGCGTTTTTATATCGCGACGGGGATCCCGGGCGTGAATGGGGAGGAGAATCGGGGATGTGGAACTCCGCAGTCAACGAACCCCTGGACTCGAAGTTCAGAGGTGGGAGCTGTAGTTTAGATGCCATCGTCGAATAATAATAATATACCAAAGGGATTGGAAGGACCGAGAGCTTGCATGAGAGAAAGCCTGCGCTTTGGAGGTACTGGCTTGAAGCTCTGTTCGATTGCAAGACCACCGTCTGCAGAGAAGGGGGAGAGGGGAGGGGGGAATTCTGGACACAGGACTGGTCGAAGAATTGGATGGATGGATGGAGATGGGATGATGATACGATGGTCAGGGGGTTTGGGTCTGGTTCCACTCCCAAGCGGACGCACTGAATGCTGGCTTGCTTGCCTTAGCCTGGCCGGCCGCCGCGTCGCATTTCACTTTCGCCTCTCGCGTGGGCGCCAAAACACCAATTGACTGAACCCAGCACTGCGCTGCACTGCACTGCACTGACCGGCTGCATCCTGCACGGCTACATTTACTTCCATATCTCTTCCATCGTTAACGTTAATTAACGTTCCTCTGCTTTGAGCGGTCTACATAAGGACCATGCTATTCAATACTGACTTACCTAATGGAAATAAACTAGTCCGTCACTCGTCACCACCACCACCATGTCCTCCCAGGCGACAAATGCCCCACAGGGTACCCTCCTCGCTCAAGCCATTCGACGGAATCTAGGCTCTGAAGGCCCAAGTACTCAGATCGGGGCAACTGATAAGACCATTCTTGAACAAGTTCTTGCCATCTATCGACCCGAGCAAACAAGCACCAACGATCCCCCCAAGGGCACGCCCGCTTGCCCAACTGACAATGAAGATGTTAACTTCAATCTCGTCCAGAGTGTCGTCCAGCACGGCTTATATAATGAGGATCCTTTCCTCACAATAGAGTCTCGCCTATCCATATCAAAGGACTGTCTCGCCATAATCCGACTGGTTACTCAAACCACACCGAGAATCCTTATACGTCCTCTCAGCTCTGATAACGGCGGCTGGGATTCTGATACCTGCAGGATATCCGCATGGGTTTGGTTGCTGCAGCGTATGCTACCACTACTTTGCCAGGCCAGGATGATTTCTCTTCGGCGGGAGATGGTAGAAACCCTTTCGGTCATCCTGTCCGAACTTGGACGGCAAACTATGGATGGAGACCATTCCAGCGCTGCACGAGCGTATTTAAAGGCATGCGTAGACGGTAGGCTCAACATAAAACGCTATAGGGGAACTTCGCCAACCGAACCTAACTCAAACCTCAAAAGGCGTTGTCGAAAAGTTTAGGTCGGATATCAAGTCGACTCTCAAGAAGTCGTTTAGCATTACCCTTCCGAATGCTAGATTCACTTTGCCTGAGAACCAATACCGGTCCGAAACTGTGAATCCCCCAACATGGTACTTCACAATTGGAGACCCCGTCGAAGCCTGTTCGCTCGCCATCCAGATCACCCTCGTCGTTTCGAAAGTTGGGTTAGCCTACCGTGCTGTACAAGTCAGCAAACCTAACTCGGACCTCTCTGTCGCCTTGCTCGCAGGACTCTGTCAAATTTGTCAAAGACTTAAGGCCTGGGGAACAGTCCCTATTAGAAGCAGGCTATCTGTGCAATTATACAAGCAGATTCTAGAAGCGCTGGCAGAGATCATTAGTTATGACAATCTGGAAACGACCCAACCACTGTTTCAGCTCGTCCAAAAGTTAAGCATGGGGTCAATACAAGCACTTCTCTATCATCCAGTTTCAGAGATCGACCAAGAAACCGAGATATCATTGTCTGCCTTGCTTTTGTTGCTTCTTCGATTTGCTGAAAGATCCAATGCCTTGCGGATAAGTCTGTCGCATGACCTAATTCCCTGCATCAGAAGTATACTCCAGGACTCGCTCAGGTGGCAAGCAAGACACCGGGACCTAAGGGTACGGGCTCTGAATGCGCGGGAACGCGGCCCTCGGCTAAGAAAGGATATTACTGACTACGGATATAGGTTACCCTCCTGAAATTTGCTATGATGTGCTCTGAAGATTACGCATTTCATCAAATGCTCCAATCCAATCTACAATTGATCGCGGGGGTCGAATGGCAATTTCAGAGCCCGGTTTTGCAATTTCTTTACTCGCAAATCCCTTCCCTTCGAACCTCATATGCGTCTCCACCTGAGGCAAAGTTTGAAAATACGGATGGCCCAAGCAAGAGACGGAAAATAGATACGGACGTGCCAGACCCAGACTCTCAACTAAGACAGGAGTCTATATCAAGGATTTATTCTAAGCTTGGCGGCCAACCGAAGAGCGACCTGGCAGGGTTGTGTGCTATTGCTGCGTAAGCACTTGATCGCGATGTTAAGATATAATGCAATTTGGAACTAAAACAGACATTAGGGACGGTTTTGGCAAACTTTCTATCCAAGAGCAGTCCGATGTTTTCCGCGAGGTTAGTCTGCTAACGTGTTTACCTACTAGCAACATACCTCAGAAGCAGAAAACATCCGGGGATATAGAATCACGGCGTTTACCCTGTATAGTATGCGATGTTGCTAGGCATACGAGAGACCCCGAGAATAAGAACCGGGAGTCTGATGAACTGATACGAATCTTCACGACAATTCAAAAATCTGACGGATTCTTACACAGTAGCAATGTGCGGGTATCCGGAATGCAGGCCATGCGAAAAATGGTGAAGCATGAGCCCGTCATACTGGAAGGCCATTTTATTAGTCATCCGTTCGGTCAGTGGTGCTTACAAGCCCTAAGAAGCTCAAATCGAGACCTCAGAATGCTTGCAGTGTAAGATGACCTTCTACGCAGGCGATGATATTATAGCTATTGTAATTCTCACGCTTCCGTATCACAGAATGACACTCCCACACTTCTCCATTTTTGAGAACCATGACGAAAACTCGATAGCGGAGCGTACGGCATGCCTGCTGAAGGTTCGCGAAATATCTTCTGTTTCCGATGATACGATACAGGAAACTTGTATCATTGCCTGGGGCAGGATGTCAAGGTTAAACGTCACTTCCCCATACGCTATGATTCCGCCTAACTCGCTCTTTAGGATTCTTGAGGGAGACGACCTTCATCTCGCCCTTGGATTACTACTCAGCTACCTGGGGCATAGCAATACATATCTTGCGGCGGTTGCTTATAACGAAGTACTATTGAGTTTCTCCTTTCCTCATCTTCTCTTCAGTCATCACTCATGACGTGTTCGGATAGATCGAGTCTGTGGCCCAAGTAAAGAACATATCGATGTCGGCTCTCTTGGGGCAATTTTGGAGGGACCTAAGCGTAATGGTTGTGAGTCTCCTCAAAACTAAGCCGCAGGTCATACAGAGTGTCTCTACACTCTTGGGGATACCGACGCAGGAGTTTCTTTCGAATACTATGTCGTATACTCTCCCACATATGGTTCTTAATCGCAAGTTGGATATCCTTGAGAACTTGGTGCTGGCCTATAATAGCTGTAGGAAAGGTGACGCAGAGTCTGCCTTCCAAGTATGCATGCATCATATTACATCCATCCTAGGACTTATTCTTGTCCAGAGACATGATGACATTGAAGAACATGCCATGTCTCTGCTTCGACACACGGACCAAACCTTTCAGAGGTTAGATTTTTCGGAACTGATTAAAGCAGACCCTATCGCGATTATGGCTGAAACCATTCGATGTTACGCCGTCTTGAATCCGGAAGCCAAACCAAATGTAAGTCACTCCACAGCAGTGATATTACTGGGTATACATTGTATTGACTGGACAAAGGCTCAAAAGGCTGTCAAAAAGATCGCGACAGTATGCTACCGAAAGCCGGCTGGTGTGAAGAGAGAAAAGAACCCGGATATGCTACACGCATTTTTCGAGGTCCACGTCCTAGGAATTATTGCTCAATACTCCGAGGTTCTATTTAGTCTTCGAGCGAAACATTCTTTAACTGAGAAACGGCGTAATCTCAAGGCAATCGAGGACATGATAAGGCTAGGAAAGGGCGGGCTTGTAAATGGACTACCTCAAGTAACATGTTCATTGGTATTTCATATGATGTCCCCAGGTGCTAACTAGGAGTAAACTATATAGATATCCGCTTGCTTATCCTCAGCTTTGGAGATTAAAGGGCTGCAAGAGACGACACTATCTGTATGGTACGCGCTAATGACTGAAATGCCGTCGGTCGACATCGCACCATACTTTCCAGTCGTCCTGTGTCTTCTGATTAAATCGTGGGCAGAGTTCGGCGAACCTTCCAAAAAGTTGGGAAGGTCGCTTCTCTCCCAAATTTTTGAGATGCACAGGGCGGAACTGCAAGACGAGGCCGATTCACTTCCGTCAATGAGCGTGATCCCGGAATTCGATCAGTACGAAAAGATGCTTTCCGGGTCAAGAAACAAAGATCTAAAAGGACGGCTCCGAATTTTGACCGCCAGAAGCACCCACGAAAACCCGCTTGTCGTTGAACGGGCGCTGACTGAGTTAAAAGGATACCTTGAGAAAAATGAACATTTCATTCGGGACATCACGAACGACGAAATTCCTGATTCAGTCGTCGCGGAAGTCATACGGAATCTACTTGATGTCTGTGTCAAGCATGGCCAGTCTGCGAACTCCATCGCGAAACTTTCGTCTGAATGCTTGGGTATGATTGGGGCGGTTGACCCCAACCGGATTGAGAGCCCCAGGAAATTAGATGATTTGATGATCTTGCATAACTTTGAGAAAACAGAGGAGAGCATACAGTTTGCTCATTTCCTGCTTGAACATCATCTGGTCAGAGCATTTCTATCAGCAACAGACACTCGCGCCCAAGGATTTCTTTCTTTTGCGATGCAAGAGCTATTGAAATTTTGCGGATTCAGCCCTGAAGTTTTAGCCAAACAGAATGCAGATTTCACGGTTGCCCCGAGTCAGACTCGATGGAGAGATTTTTCAGTTACCGCGAGAAACGTTCTCTCGCCCTACCTAAGTTCGAAATATATCCTGTCAACAGCTGCAACCAGCCATATATCCTCGTACCCAATATTTTCAACTACGAAGTCATATCGAGAATGGCTAACTGAGTTTTTACTTGATCTCCTTCCAAAAGCGCGAGGAGTGCATACGAAAACCCTCTTTGCGGAGATCATAAGCAAAATTGTTAAAGGGCAAGACTTGTCTATCCTCAATTTTATCCTACCGTATATTGTGCTGCATATTGTCATCAGCGGTTCCGTGGAAGATAAGAATAACATCTATCTTGAAATTGTTTCTATCCTCCAACACGAGATGTCGGCAGATAGATATCAAGAGTTCGAGATGGTAAAGAGGTGTAGTGAGGTGAGGTCTCTCGCCCATATTTCAGATGGAATGCCGGGTACTGATTGTTTAGAGCGTGTTCATACTGGTCGACCATTTGTCAAAGTGGATACGAGAGAAGCGACGTTTTAATTCTAGCACAGCCGGTCAGATGGCCCGTCAACTATCTCGTCAGTCATCTGATTCTATAGACCAAGGCCCTGATTCCTCTATCGTACCGGTGGAAGCTTTGTTGTCTAAGCTCCCACCAAAACTGATTGGCGAGCGGTCTATTCAGTGCCAATCGTACTCTCGAGCCCTGTTTTATTGGGAGCAATACATGAGAAAATGCCGCAGTGAACAGGCCAACATGGAGGCACTTTACACACAGATGCAGTCTATATACTCCGAGATCGACGAGCCTGATGGTATTGAAGGAATTTCGACAAAGCTGAGTGTAGTTAATATCGAGCAACAAATCTTAGAGCATCGCAAGGCTGGGAGATGGTTGGCAGTACAAAGTTGGTACGAACATTTACTGAAAGAAAGACCAACAGACGTCGATCTACAGTACGGCTTGCTTTCCAGCTTGAAGGAGTCCGGCCAGCATGGTAACCATAACCGAACAATTCACATGTCCCTAAAGATTTCAAGCTTACTGTGGGTTTAGAAACACTCCTGGTGCACATGGAACCGATCCTTAACTTGCATAGCTCCCTCCTATATCGAGTACTAGGCTTTGGGATCGAATCAGCTTGGAGGTCTCTCAACTGGGATAAGTTGGAGATTTTACTACAGCGATGTCCGGACCAGACTTCATTCGATGTTACTATCGGGCGGACAATCAATGCTTTCCGAAATGGTGACAAAGGTTCTTTAGAAAGCATCATCCATACTGGACGAGAACAACTCTTGCGGTCGATGACAATATCTGGAACTAACTCGATACGATCGTCCCATGAAATGCTGTTTCAGTTTCAAGTTTTGTCAGAATGTCAATATATTACATCGACTATCCAGGATGGATCTATCGATGAGGCCGCTTTCAAGAATAATCTGGATGCTAGGCTAACGTTATTGGGGCCATCACATCGTGAGAAACAATATATATTAGCACTTCGCCGTGCTCTTCTTTCCCTCTGTCGGTAAGTTTGCGAGCGGTTATTAGAGCCTGGGACATCCGTTAACATATCGATCTAGAGGGTCCGACGATTTTACAAGACCATATATTTCATCATTATGGCTTACTACTGCGAAGCTTGCCCGCAAGAAGAAAGACTATCACCAAGCCTTTACAGCTATCTTGAACTCGAATGACGACCAGAACGGTCCCATAGAGCAAGCCAAACTAGCCTGGGACGAAGGCCGCCATCGTAGAGCAATCAAGCTGCTTGAAAATGCGATAGAGACCAACGCATTCGAAACTGTTTTGCCAACTACCGACTCCTTCCAGGGCCTTGATGCTTCCGAAACTCGAAAACGACTCCCACAAAGTTCAACCAAAGCAAGGGTAGGTAATCATAGAAATCGAATAAGTACTAGAGACATTATCTAACGAGGGGTTAGGCTATGCTTCTCTGGGCAAGATGGATGGATAGTGCTGGGCAAATTCAATCAAAGATACTCGTTGACAAGTTTCGAGAAGTCGCTCACTCATACGCACGGTAAGTAATGTTGTCCTCTATCAAACTTTCTTAAAATTATTGCTGATTCCAAAGCAGTTGGGAAAAGGGTCACTTTTATCTTGGGCGACACTACAACAACATCCTAAAGACCGAAAGAGCATTGCCGCTTACGAAGCGTCCAGAGAGCCTGTACGTTTCTCGTCTGTGTAATCTGATGCATCACTAACCTCGTTTTAGTCTTATCGGTGAAAATGTGAAGTTGGTATGCACTAACTACATGAAAGCAATGATGTATGGAACAAGATATATATTCCAAACACTGCCGCAATTTCTCAACTTGTGGTTGGATTTTGGTGTGGAATCCGGGTCAGAATTTGAACCGGAAGTCGGGGTCGAGTAAGTAAACAATTCTGATACGAGGAGATATCGTTATACTAACGATAAACCAGAGAATTCCGGAAACATCTCGCATTACGGCGGAAAAATGAGATGACTGGTTTACTGGACCAGATTAGGAAGGGATGCCTCCAGAGCATACCAACCTTTGTCTTTCTAACTGCCCTTCCCCAGATAATGTCTCGGGTCGGCATTCCAAGCGAGAGCACATGGGGAGTCCTGGAAAAGATCATTTTAAGAATCTTGATCGCGTACCCACAACATACTATGTGGTCTATACTTGCCGTGTTCAAGTCTGGCCAGATTGAGAGGAGGAACAGGGCTAACAAGATATTAAATAGGCTTAAGGTACTTATTATCCCCGATACTGTGTACTCAGTTTAGAAGGCTACTAATATAAAGCAGACCGAAAAAGCTGCCAATGTTGATTTGAAAACCTTTATTGTTGCGGCTCAGAGGTTAATCCAAGAACTACTGGCCTTATCTAATTTCGAAATCAAGGGTAAACCTAGCCATGTCAGCCTTCGGGATGATTTAAACTTCCAGCATAATGTCGCACCCGTTGCACTTATCATACCAGTCCAGTCGGCGTTAACTGTTTCCTTCCCCGCTGATGGCTTGATCCCCAAATCGGGCCATAATCCCTTTTCCAGAGACCAAGCCACGATTTCTAGTAAGTCCATTTATGCGAGCCGTCACGTTTAACACCTCTGATAACCGTCATTAGAATTCGAAGACGAGGCCGATGTCATGAGCTCACTACAAAAGCCCCGGAAAATTACGATTATTGGCAGCGATGGTCGCCGCTACCCGCTGATGTGTAAACCGAAAGATGATTTGAGGAAAGATGCACGCCTAATGGAGTTCAATACAATCATTAATCGTCTGTTAAAGAAAGATGATGAGTCGAGCAGGAGACAACTACGTGCGTTCTTCGTCCCTTTTATCTTGATGGTCTTGATTTCTAAAGCTCATAACATAGAAATTCGCACATATGCCGTGACGCCGTTGAATGAAGAATGCGGTTTGATCGAATGGGTGAACAATCTTCGTCCCCTGAGAGACATCCTTCTCAGATCATACAGAGCCAAGAACATCACCGTTAATGTAAGCCGCCTCAACTGATGCAACATAACTTCATAAACACTTGAACTGACTACTCACGACGGGGGACAGTACGGAGAAATTCGTCTTGTCTTGGATGATGCATGTTCACATCCTACAAAGTATCATAAGTTTAATGACGTGATCGTCGCACGGTACTGTGCTCTCGAATACCCCCCAAGTTTCACAGAAAGATGAGGATCCTCATACTTTGGATAGGTTCCCTTCCGTATTTCATGAATGGTTTGTTGAAATCTTCCCCGAGCCTGAGTCATGGTTCGCGGCAAGACTCTCCTACGTCAGGACTACGGCGGTCATATCAATGGTAGGGTATATATTAGGCCTGGGCGATCGACATGGCGAGAACATTCTCTATGATGAAGTGACAGGGGAGACTCAACATGTCGACTTCAATTGCCTTTTTGATAAGGGCCTTACCTTTGAAAAGCCCGAACGTGTGCCATTTCGACTGACACACAATATGGTGGATGCAATGGGTTTAACTGGCTACGAAGGCCCGTTCAGACGGTCGTCCGAGGTTGTTATGCGTATCCTTAGGCAAAACGAGGAAAGCTTGATGACAGTAGTTGAGACATTTCTGCATGACCCCTTGGTTGAGTGGTTAGCGGTTAAGAAAGTAAGGGCGATTGTGATCGAAATGTCTGAGGCCTAGCTAATGGTATTTGATAGCGCCGTACAACCAACCCCAGTAAGGCTCCAGACAACCCAAAGGACGTTTTGGAAAGCATTGAGAACAAACTGAGAGGGCTACATGCTGGAGACCCCGTCCCCCTTTCGGTAGAAGGGCAGGTTCAAGAATTGATCCAACAAGCTGTTAACACTGATAATCTTGTTCAAATGTAAGCGATACATTCCCTTGTACAATGCTCTCTACAAAAAGAGGAAGCTGTTTAGCTAGTTGCATCTACTGACACGTTCGCGATTAACGCAGGTACATCGGATGGTGCGCCTACTTCTAAAATCTGGTGTTAATACGTTCAGAAGCGCTTAGTGTTTCTAATGGTGGACATAAGCTACCCGTCCTGGGCCACTAGGATCATTTTGATCTGTATTCGAATTCTCGATTTAGACAAACGCACAGTACAATTTGATTACATACTAAGTGTGGCCTCCAGACTAGTGTGTATCTATAAAGTTCAACCTCTGCCCGGGGCAACTCAGATCCAGTGTTCGTAAATGTAATAACCAATCGAAGCGGCCGACATTCTGAATTCTGTATGTACACGTGCCATCACCCTAGATTGGAGTATGTATGGGCACATTCTCATGCATGAAGGTGTCACATTGTCCTCAACTGTGCACGTTCTCATCGAATTCTCGTGTCCCCAGCCAACGGCGGAAAGTTAACGAGCAATTCGAGCGGCTAGCTTCCCAAGTGGCCCAGTATATATTTGGGATTGAGCTCCTTCCCTGTTGAGCGCGAGCGTGTCGTACTCAAGCATTCTCCCACCCAGCTGGCCAACTCCCGACAAGATCAGCATCACCGAAATACAAGACAGAACTCCACGAGTTCCTGATATTAATCACTACCACCCGTTGCATTGATACCGAGATATCATCTACCCAAATTGAAAACACCAGCTAGCCATGACGTCAAGATATCGTGTTGAATGTATGAACCCACCTCCAACACTCACAACACAAGCATGCGTGCTATTGCCAGGCCGGAGAGAATTTGACTTCGATGACTGACATATTTAATTCTTATGTTCGTTCAGATGCGCTAAAGGTTAATATACCCGATACGACTTATATGCTCATTGGGGAGGGTAACTTATGCAGACTATTATCTCTTTTTAGACCCATCGCCGCGACCAATTCATTGAATGTGAGACTATAATTCTACCGATTTCAAATCCCGATTCCTGTATGAAACCTTTGTAACCAATTAAATACTGATACCCGTTATTTTTAGGGATCAAGGTTTGTGAAAACGCTCTCTACTCCCAATCCCACAATGCTAGAACTGGTTTTTGCTGACTACTATACTCCCTCTTCCGATTTTGGTCCCAAACTAGGGCTTGCTTGCTGTACCTTTTGTTCTTCATTCTCAGCCGAACGCTGCTTTGACCCATGTAAGAACGGACGACACGGCATCAAATGCGAGGAGACGGTATGCCGAGATTATGCGAGATGTTGAACAACTGGTGAACGACCATAGTACGTTGTGATAACTCTTATGGGCCTGCGCAAATTTTATTTTATAGTACTAACGAAAACTTGGCCGAGAACCGAATAGTTGAACATCAGAGGCTAGGAATACCGGAAAGGTCGAAATTGAAGCTACTTGTTCCGTCTTTAAGCATTTTCTTTACGCCGCTCCTCCTGGAAGAAGCCTTTATGGCACAAGACGCAAAAAGAGCTATTAGTTCGCGAAGATTCGTTTCCCCCGTAGGTTTTGAGATCCAAATTCCTCAATGTTGGACATCTATAGTGATTGATGCTTTGAGCGACACATATGCAGTCCTTCAATGATATCCGACTCATCTTGAATACGGCCCAAATCATGAGTTTGGTCAAGGGTGGCCCCCTCCAACTTGTTACATTCGACGGGGACGTTACGTTGGTGAGAATATTTCGAACACCTGGTGTCGTTATATTGACACTTTTTGAATATCAGCTGATTGAATATTAAGTATGATGATGGAGCCGTAGGTTTACAATCTATGCAGATCGGAGGCAATCAGAGTTCCCATGCTAACTTATCGCGAACACGATAGTCTCTAATACCATCAAATCAAGTAATGTGAGTTGAGCCCTATTCATCTAGCCAATGGGTTCTGTCCAGAGTAGCTTACACACTCTAGTTCGCGAATACTCGCCCTTATGAATAAAGGCATACGGGTTGGTGTTGTTACTGCTGTGCGTCACTGTTACTGCTTCCAATACTGTTCGCTATACCAAATTTCTGAATAGTTGCTAACTGTGGGCGCCAGGCGGGGTACGAGGAAGCTAAACGCTACAATGACCGACTCCATGGGCTTTTGGAAGCGATAAGCACTTCGCAATCAATAACCCCAGAACAAAAGAAAAATTTTGTTGTATTAGGGGGGGAAGCAAATTTCATGTTTCAATTCAATTTGGACTCTCCTCATCTATTAGAAAGTGTTCCAAGAGAGATGTGGGCTTTAGATGAAATGAAGGCATGGAAGGATGAGGATATTACCCAACTACTCGACATAGCCGAAGCCACTTTAAACGACTCTGTTAAGACGATGAGACTAAAAGCAGATATTATCAGAAAGAGCAGAGCCGTTGGTATTGTCCCTCAAACCGGCACAAAATTCTTCCGGGAACAACTCGAAGAAACCGTTCTTGCGGCTCAAAAGGTCCTGGAACTGAGTGATGTCGGGAGACGGCTCCCGTTTTGCGCTTTCAATGGTGGGTACCCAAAAGCCCCACTAATTGGTATCGATAACTAACTATCGTAAAATCGGATTCCAAAAGGAGGAAATGATGTCTTCGTTGATATTGGCGACAAGAGGCTTGGTGTCGCTTGTTGTCAACGTTTATTTGGTGATATCCAAGGACTAAACACCCTCCATGTTGGCGACCAGTTTCTCTCGGTTAGCGGGAATGATTTTAAAGTGAGTACTCTATCCCGGTTTAGACTAACATCAGAGTGGCTGTCACAGTTGCTGACAGAATCTACTAGACTCGGATGGTGTGCACAACTTGCTGGGTCGCCTCTCCCACAGAGACCGTCGATATTCTTGACGAATTTCTTGAATTAGCCTCAACAGTCTAGTTAGCTAGCTTTCTACTTTCAACTCCTGTAGTTACTCCTGTAGCTAAATTCGGCTGCACAGATGGGCATCCCTGTGTGGAGCGGGTAACCACCATGATAGTACGATATATTCGTATCCACTGCTATAGTACGATATATGTGTATCCACTGTTAGAACTATAGGTGTTTACGTATTGGGGTGGGGCGGGCTGCCAATCTATTCTAGCTTTATTAGAAAAATCCCAATTTCTCACCCGTCAGAGTCGTGGAATCGTAGGAAAACTTGATATTTGCAAATAGGTACCTGGTATACTGGCCATGTCTACCAGCTAAGTGAATTCTGTGGATTAAATACAACAATCTCAACACATCATGATAGAACACTGAAGGCTTGGCGTCCCCGAGACGCGGCCAAAGACTGAAATGAGTAATGTGATTATAGCAAACAGAACACACCAACACAAAACCCATCTTAGTCACAACTCTCTTGCTTGGTCTAGGCTGGTATCAAGAGCAGTGTGCCTCCATGCGACCAATCCAACTACGATCGCAATTGCGACCTTCTACCTGCACTATCGACGGGCAACTAGGTCATAGCTCTTCTAGTCAAAATGTCGGATTTCGACATCGAAGATGATGATGAATTCGACGAACTTTTTAACTATGACATCGATAAAATCGATACAACAGTTGACACGAACAAGACCACGGACGGCCAACAAGCCGCGACGACCACGAAGGCTAAAGGGAACGCGGGTGGCGAGGACCTAGGCGTCGATGAAGAAATCAAGATCCGAACCCGGAAGCCCAAAGTAAAACTTACTGAAGAACGGTACCTCTAGCCTGATATTCCTGTGAACTTTTCGGAAATTTCAATCTCATAGCAGAACTGACGGGGTCTTCTAGACTGCTCGGCCCGGATGGTATTCCATATCTGCAAGAGCACGCGGCGAAGAAGATCAAGTTCAAGGGCAAAGGACACGAGATTTCCGACCTTGAGCGGCTGCTCAAATTTTATCAAATATGGGCGGATAATCTTTACCCGAAAGCTCAGTTCAAGGACGTCATAGAGATGATAGAGAAACTGGGAAGTTCAAGAGGCATGCAAAGGAGAAGAGAAGAATGGATTGAAGAGTTCAAAACAAAGCGACTGAACGAAGACGATAGGTTAATACGGAAGGCGAAAGAGGTGTTGGAAGCTGATGCCCCGAAAATAGATGCCAAGGGGAGGATTGTATTGAGAATCGCGGATCCATTGAACAAACCTGAAGGGTCTGGGTCTGGAGAAAGATCCGGAGAAGGACCCGATCTACGGATAGGCGTACCGGGAAACAACAGCGCAGACACGGCCAAGAAAGATAATGGCGACTCTCTGTTCTTCGATGATGACGACGACGATTTGGATGAGCTGGACGAAATTCTAAAGCAAGCCGAGATATCGCGACCTACAGAAACAGCTCGTCAAGAGGCGTGGGATCATGATGAGATGGATGAATTGGATGCTATAATGAGGGATATGGAGGCCGACACCGGTACTAACAGAAACCCGGTGGCTAGTTCCCGAGGAAGAAATATCGTAGAATCGGACGATGAATTCGAGGATGCAATGGCGGCAATGAGAGAAATAGAAGGCTAACCTACGGCCCATTCATTTCAGCTAAGTTTTCTGACTATATGCCTTCGGAACCATATATTCCTGTCTCGTTGTCTAGGCAGATAATCTTGCAAATAAACGTACATGCATGGTATAAAACTAAAGAATCCGGGGGGATGTGAGAACCGGGATTATTATGCTTCTCGTCGCTGGAACCCGCTAGAGTTTCGACCTGAAAGCAGGGGCAACGAGTGGGTCATATGCTTTTAAGCTCAATGTATCCTTTATGGCTGTGGAATGTAAAGCAACTGCACGGGTATCCACCATGTTCTCCTCCAAATCAGCGATTGTTGGGGCTCCAATCAGCCTCATGTTCATCTCCATTTCGTCTTTGAGTAACTGCATCGCGCGATCAACTCCAGGTAATCCATATGCCGACATGGCGTATAGAAAAGGCCTCCCAATCCCCACACCTTTAGCACCAAGGCAGAGTGCCTTCACAATGTCGGATGCACGCCGAACACCCCCATCTATGAAAATCTCTATTTTCTTTTCTAGTCCTCTTTCCCTTAAAATCGGCATAGTCGCGGCCAAAATTTCAATTCCACTAGGGGCAGTATCTAACTGCCTACCACCATGATTCTAATTCAAAGTAAAGCTAGTGTCAGCGCTTTGTCTATTTTTGGCTTGGTGGAGAAGGGAGTAAAGGATCTCACCGATAATACCACTCCATCAACCCCAGCCTCGCAAGCTTTGATAACATCCTCTACACGCTGAACTCCTTTCAGAACGATCTTCATCTTGGTGATGCTTTTAAACCAAGGTATGTCTTTCCAACTTAACGATGGGTCAATGAAGGATGAAATGGCTCTGGCAGCGCCCTGTGACCGATCCATGGAATCACCGTTGTCGTTTTGAACACTGGAGCCACTATCTTCAAACTTTGATCGCATGTCCTTTTCTCTCCGTCCGAGTTGAGGCGCGTCAACAGTAATAAAAAGGGCTTTGCATCCTCTATTTTCGGCATGGCAGACTATTTTCCGGGTGATTTCACGGTTTTTGTTGACATATAGTTGAAGCCACTGAATTTGATCTTCGGATTTTGCATCACAAATATCGTCAAACGAGCATGATGCCAACGTCGGTATCTAAATTTTTAGCTTAATTTAAGCATCTCGTTTTCACTTGGCGCGTGTGCGGAGGTGCACTTACCATTTGTATGACGTTGTGCTTCGCGGCTCCTTTTGTTAGAACAACCTCTCCTTCAGGATGGCCTAACTTGCCCAATGCTGTTGCGGTGACATAGAAAGGTATTGAAGTCTTTGTTCCCAACATAGTAGTCGACATGTCGATTTTCTCCACGTCTACTAATACTTTCGGCCGGAACCATATTCGATGGAAAGCGGAATGATTGTCTCTTAGCGTAATCTCGTCGTCCGCTCCACTACTATAATACGCCCATGCGGTTTTCTTCATTACACGTTTGGCGACTGCTTCAAAATCTAGGAGATTGTAGCATTGGTCGAGAGTTGGCTTGTTTTCGACGTATGACTGCCTTTCGGCCTCGTAGGGATCGACTGCTTTGACTTCGGCTGTCACAGTTGACATGTCGACCTCGCCCATGTGCTTCGAAGGATCGAGATACTTCTCGAGCGTATCCGGCGGGTGGATTGGATCGAATTCCTAAGAATAGCGAATCGTCAGGATGACCGTTGGTCTATCATTAATGCCTTGTCATCTCCATGCGTACCTCAGTGGCATCTTTGCCTGCGTATTTTAGAATGATCTACGGAGGATGTTAACTAGGGACTACAATGTATGTACGAGATTCTTGTTCTTTTTTTTTTATGCTTTACCTTGGAGCCTCCAGGATGTTCTGTTGGAGGCGAGCGCCGCAAGAGATTAATATTTGGTCAACCGGAAAAAATATTATACAGGATATATTATGGATGGCAGTCGTCTACGAAAAGTGGCTTACCAGGCAAGAAATCGGTCACATCGTAGGCTTTGCCGTGAATGATGACCCAGCAGGATTCTGCGGAACTATGTTTTGCGATTTCGCTACTCGTTAACGGCGCGTTCACCATGGTCTAGCTCGTGTACTACGCAGCCTGTATGGTCCTAACTGTGGGAAGGAAAGAGTCTTTATGGAAACAATGGGTAGTGTGAGATCTCGTGGAAAGCGGAGGTGATGGGGGTCTTTTTAAAGAAGTGTACTATGTATAAGTACAGTGTCATGCCATATGGCCGGTTGATTAAGTAATTGATGCAGATAAAATACATGGACTGTGCGACAATGTGCGACCGCCTCGAGGCTGTTCGGCGGCGAAACGGAGAGAAATCGCTCGGATGTAAACCTGCGCTTAACCCTGACTTGGTAAAGCCTGGAATTTGATTCGCCGGGGATTTGCCGAGTCCCCCACTGCTGCCTACCCCATGCATCAATAATTACAATGTCGTATTTCGACCGATTGCAGCAGACTCGTCCTAGATATTGGGAAGCATATGTGGCAAAAAACATTGGAAAATCGTCCTTGACGGAAATATCACCGAGGAGCAATATCACGGACAAAATATAGTTATGGTGTCCGTTATGACGTCTCTTCCCGCGGGTAAAACACCTTGCCACGTTCCTTATCATCCACAAGTCGGCTAAGGCCTTTGAGCTTCTTGAAGAACTCGGCCTTATTACTGGGATTGACACGGCCGTGGAACTTCTTACTAATAGTTGCAAAATCGATACCTTCTGGGGTGAGAACCGCCTTGATCTCATCCTCCGTAATTGGTGCTTTCGATTTGTCTGCAAGCCGTTAGCAGCTGAAGTGGGAGTCAGGTTGACGATGGGTACGTACCTACGGCAGCGCTTGGACTGCCATCTCTGCTTACTCCAGCACTTGGGGAACCAGATCGCGATTTCTTACCCACAGCTGTCTTTACGACGGGGGGACTGCCAGATCGAGCCGGAATATTGGCTGAACCTTCTCCACTCACTTTGAGCTTGATCTTCTTTGCAGCCTTACCTCCCTCACTTGTAGCGCCCTCAGACATCTCACCGCCAGTTTCATACTCACTCCCGCTACCGGCCCCAGTTGGCTTTCTTCTCTTTTTTAAGTTTTTGTTCTTGGAAATATCTCCAGCAGAGCTGCTCGGGCTGGGTGCTCCACCGTCCGGTTCTCGCTTGATCGCGATCAAGCGGCTTTGAGTCGAGATTTGACCATTAACCGCGAGCGATTTGGCGTTAGTGGATTGGTCATCTTTTTTGGGTCGTTTGTTTTGACCACTGGATTCGGAACCTGCGTCCGCTAAACCTGGAGATCCGGATCGTTTTAAAGATTTAGCGGTTGGGGCGGCCGAAGGTTTATTTGGGATTGTGGTAGCTGTAGTAGGAGAAGACGTGCCTGGCTGGGTTACTGCTTTCCCTGCAGCAGCGGCTTTCAATGACTTGACGGCTTCTTCAGCCTCTTTCTGTTCTTGTCGCTCTCTTTTTCTCTCCTCTTCCTCTTTTTCTTTCGCGGCCTTTTCTGCCGCTTTCCTCTTTTCCTCCTCTTCCTTCTTGGCTGCCTCCTCATCGCTGTCGACCGATTCTTGCTGCATGGCGTGTTAGCCGTATCATGGGCCGTACAATTCAAGGTGAATAGCAAATATGTCGTTGACACGTTGGAGTGAAGGGGGGCGAGATTTGTTAGGAAGGAACTTACAGATGAGGCATACGGATTTTCATCCGAATCGGATTCGTATATAGCATTCTTCTCGCGTTGCTTCAAATACTTCTTCACTTTGCGTCCATGAGCTTTCCTAGATTTCTCCAAGGCTCGCTTTTCCTTTTCCTCCCTTTCGTAGTCTTTCTCATCGCGAATATCGAAGATATTGGCGGAAAGTTGCTCTCTTTGCATTTTTTTCTAAGAATCAAGTAAGTAGGAAGTCCTTGACGAAGTATCCAAGAAGCCATACGTACAGTTGCTGCCTTGAGTTCTTCTTCATCGCCTTCTATTATCGGGGGGGCCTCGTCGTCCGCAAAATCTTCCTCGAAATCGAGTTCATCAGCGTCCGTGAAGCCGGGTTTCGCCTCACGGCCCTCTAGGCGGTCACCCTTAACAGTGTAGAGCCTTTTTGTAGCACGCAGGTTTTCTTGTTCTTCCTTAAGCTTCGCTTCCTTTTCGTCCGCCTTGGTAACATCCATAAACCACCTGTTCAACTTTTCCTTCTGTTTCATTGCTGCTTCCGCCTGATCCGCGGATAGGGTTTTGAAGTTGTTTCGTGGCTGAAATCGATAAAACTTTTCCACTGGTATCATCTTGAACATGCCATCGTCCATAACGAGCATGACTGAAGTACCACTGAGGCCGCCTTCGAGATTTCCGATCCAGGTATTCTTGTTTTCGTAGTCTTCTATGAACCACGGGAAGTACTCTTCGTATTTAAGCCGACGCTCTTCCTCATCACGCTGGAAAACCTGCTGGGTTTTTTTCTTAAACATATTCTTCTTCTGTTTAACGGCTCCTCCGTGGGGTGCGATTCGCGCTAAGTTTTCTGCGTGCTGCCTTTCCTTCTCTGCCTTTTCGGCCTCCCGTTTCGCCTTCTCTTCCGGGTCGATGTCCTTTTCGTCTGGGTCTAGCGATGCACCGTTACTTCCGGGCTCAACCTTTGCACCTTGCAACGGGCCACGAGGATCTCTCCGATGCAGTTTGATAGGACGGATGAACTCCTCCGGATCCATGATGTTGACATCGTTTTTCGAGTATAGTCTCATGCAGTGAAAGCGCATGTTACGAAGTAGGGCCTTCTTTGTAGTGACAAGCTTGTACTGGGTGTAGGTGGACGGGTCATCATCGGGTTCTGGTTCCTCATTTATGGCAGGCTTCAGACCTGGAGGAGCAGGTCCCAGTGGCTTCTTTGGAGGCGGTTTCCTTGGCTTGGGTCTAACTAGCGGATCACCGGTAGCGCGACGTATTTTCCGAGGCGGGTGAGGGCCGTTTGGCCCTGGTGTCGTCTTGGTAGAGGTGTTTGGGGGCGTCGGTGACGCCATGGCGCGTTATTTGTAGAGCGAGATGCGGTGATGAATGGTCCAGAGAGATTGAAAGGAGAGTGGATGGTAGATACGTGTGACGGGATGGGCGTGTAATTATAAGATCGAAGATGGGAGGTTGGAGGTCGGGAAGGATCCTGCTGGGGAGGATCCAGTTGGAGATGGAGAGATGGGGAGATGGAGAGACGGTGGAAGGTGGATGGCGATGGTCAGTTCAATTGGTAGCGAGCACTTCCAAACCACCACGAACATCCATATCAATATCAATATCAATATCAACCACCCACCGGCGACTCCACATCGACGTCCGAGACACCGCTCTCGACTGCTTACTTAAGTATCCGAGTACGAAGGGTGCTCTCACACATCGGCGATGTCTACGAATTCGACAACCGGCCCGCCAACGGGAGGCTCGGGTTCGTCAACATACAAAACCCGACAGTACACACATTTGCAGGGCCAATTGGCACAGCTCCAAGCCAATCTGTCCGATATGGAAGAGCTGCTCCGGATGACTTCGAACCAGGCGGAGAAGATTAAGACCCTGGGAGGTCTGCAGGCTGGATTGTTCATGGGAGCCACCAAGGTGTTCGAGGACGGCGAGAAATAGCATCTCCAGGATCTCGAACCGGTCGCCGGTGGAGCACCGGCATGCGTACAACTGCTATTACTATCGTTACTACCGCTATTGTTATTTACTGGAGGAAGTTTTGAATTTCTTTCTTTCTTTCTTTTTTATCATATATTTTTTTCATCTACTTTTTTGGTCTCTTGATCCTGCCAAGTACGACTATATTATTATAGCATTGGGACTCAGCACACCTCCACAACCTCCACAACCTCTTCCTATCAACTCACCCAACATGGACGACCGCCTTCTTCTCTCGCTGGCGTCCTGGCCGGACCCGGACCCGCGCACAACTTCCCTCTCATCCCTCATCCCTCGCATTCAGTCGGAACGCGGTCCTTTCAAAAATGTCACTGAAGACAGCCTCAACGAGGAGATCGCGGTTGCCGAAAAGCTCGCCGAACAGGACGCGCCCCGCGATGACGATCAAGTTCCTCTCCCCACCACTACCGAAGACCAGCCCAATCCACGGGAAACCCTCAGCCTTAATAGACAGGAACTCATCAAATTGATCGAGTGAGCACCTTCCTACCGGACAGATGCCGTCAGTCTTCTCTCTGAAGGCTCTATAAAACACCTGGAATGCGATAGACTGATTAGTCCCATACATCTTCCAGGCATGCGCAATTCGAAGCCATGTACGCTCTAGATTTTGTCTCTTTGCTCCTCTCCGGCGCCCGACCCGCACACGCTGAGACTTCGATGTCCCGACACTTGAAAGACAATGTTGCTAGTGGGACACTCGGATTGGATTCGATACGGAAGAAGGACTCGCCCCAAACTGAAAAGACTGATAGCGAAACTATTTCAAAGGGTTGGAGGTCGGAGGCCCTGGTACAATCAGCCAACTCTCTCCTTGCTGCCGCCTCACGTCTGGCCCAAGAGTCCGAGCGGGAGGAGATGTACTGGGAGGATGTTCTAGATGTTAAACGAGAGGGGTGGGCTATCTGCAGAGTTCCTAGGGAACCGCAAAGCTTGGGCGTCAGATTTGGCTTTTCCGAGGGTATTATATTTCCTTTCGCTCACCATAATGTTATGACCGAATCTTGGACCATTAACGCTAACTGTTCACAGCCGGTGCTGATGAAAAATACCGTGGGTTGGGTGTTCTACGAAAAGGGACTGATGGGACAATAACGATGCAGGACCTCGGCCACGGGAACCTTAGTAGGAGCTCAGTCCGAGTCCGAGTTTCGCGCAGCGGACAGATCACAGGAACATCGAAGCCGTTTGCGGATGACACCCAGGCATCAGGCATTACTAGCATGATCCAAAACTCTAGGAACTATGCATACGAACATGAGCTATTCCTTGAAATCGCTCGGGAGGCAAGGTCATTAGCCAACCTTGGGTTCCGCAATGTCGACGAGGCGGTTACATTCGAACTTGGAACGGACAATGCTGTTATTATTGACATGGTGGGGGTCTCTCTCGATTGATTAGGATTGAAGCGAAATATTAACAATAATATCAGACGAGCAATGCAGACATATCAGTTCCAGAAACGACTTCCGATCAGGACAACGAACTTGCGCAGGGTCTCTCAACGGCTTTGCATCTTCTTTTGTCCCATGCTCACCGACAGACTCTCAAAAGGAGGCGCCTTCCACCTCCTTTGCTAACACAACGCCCGGCACCGAACCTCCCTCCCAATTTGCTTCGGCCGATAGTTTCACACCTTCGGCATCAGGGAAATACGGACGAATTCAAAACCTCTGCATCTAGACTCGTGAGTTACTCCAAGTCGGCCGGACTACGTGCATATCTCACGTTTGAGAAATGTCATAACTGTCTATCGAGAGACATTGAAAACGTTGATACGGCGGTTGATTCATTAATCGGACTGTTGGAATCAAAAGCTACAATATACCTTCCAGGTAGCTGGAAAATTACCGTTTTGATACAAACACTTCTCGGCCCACCAATATTCGGTACAAGATTCGTCGTACATACTGCACATGACGGCAGCTGCGCGACTTTGATGGGTACCAACTCCTTTAGTTCACAGGCGGAGGTTCAAAGGTATCTGCAGTGGTGTTTGGAACGAAGTGTCATCAATTATATAACTGTCAGGATCAAAGAATGGGAGCAAATCGCAATGAGCAACGAAATGACACAGGTCGGTGAGCAAAGCCAGTACAAACGTCTACGGGTAGAGGTCGAAAATGAGCACCTCGCAGTCCGGTGGACAGTCGGGGGAGGTGAAGACGAGAATTACAGCTGGACCGGCGAAGAGAGGGCTCTATCCTTGCAGGCTCTTATTGAATCTATTTAAGATTCACGTGATTTTTGTGGACTAAAAGCTAGAAGATAAATATATTTTCAGAAGCATACATATTATGTACAAATGAGTTCCTGGCCTCCCCTGGCCTCCCCTAAGGCCCCGTGGAAACGGGGGTACTTGTTAGAAGCAGGCGTTTAGTCTCGAGACCGTGTTTAGAAACCGAACGGGCTTTTACTTCGGATCAAGTCTTAACTCTAGCTCGATCTTTCTTTGGCAAGCCTCTCTTGCTCCATTTCTTGTTCGGCAGCTCTATAGTATTTCGCAGTATCAACGCCGTGCTTTGTACAATCGCACCTAGTTAGTACAATACCCGTAGACAAATATATATTTGCAAAGGTGTTTTTCTTACCTGGTCGTGGTTCGCAAGGTTGAACCACGGGAAAACGTAGAGCATCAGTTGTGAGTACCTGCTATTTCTAGCAGCGACACCTTGCATATAAGGTGTCAGGTTGCTCTCGCCGTATAACGGTTCCTTTCTCTTGACTTTGTCAATCATCTCTCTCATGTCCATCTTGACCTCCCGTTCGTTTTCTCTCCAGCCCCAGAAACGGACTATTAAGGTAAAGGGGGTTTAAAATCAGCCATTGTCTCTTCTAGGGAGTGGTTGAGGGGGCACTATACGAGAACTTTGCTGGTATGCGATGAAGAACCCGCCGGTTAGACCGATCAGGCCGCTCGTTCGCATACCAGACATGACAGCCGTCCTTCCCATGTATTGTGGCGCACAAATCTCCATCAACATGTAGAGACCTGGGGCCGCCGCCGTTGAGAGAGCAATTGTCGCATAGTCGGATGGCCGAAAGTATCGTATAACACGGGTAACATACCTAATGCCGGTTGTTAGCACTTTAGCCAAGGTCGAATGGAGGAGGGAGAAGCGTACGGGTCATTGTCTATAAGCTAGTGATCCTTCCATGTCAGTATCCGGCCGTTACAAAGAAATCATTTACAACTACTGTTACGAAGTGTGAAGCCACTGACAGGGTACGGATGGTCAATTTTCTTTGGTGGAACGGCCATCTTGTCTGTGGATCTCAGGAAACGCTGAGATACAAGATTCAGGGGCCAATCGTAGTTTATTGGGATTGTCGGACAGGATGGCTTCGGGTTCGAGTCGATGCTGGACTGATGGAGATGTCGACCTGGGGGGTAGAATTTCGTGAAGGTTGAACGGAACCTCCGAATGTCTTGGTAGTTGCTTCTTAGCGCAGAAACCCCAGTCCACATTACCACAACGTCCCTACGACCCACCATTCGCCAGACCTAACCACCACCACCACCATTTAACAACCTCGAGATGGAATCTGATATATCATCAGCAATGGCGACCATCCAGACCTTCAACGTGAGAACGACTGACGAAATCGATGTCGATGCAGCGCTTACCACCCCAAAGCCTCGGCCGCCTATCAAGATATCCCAGGAGGAGCTTCTCAAGCAACTTGAAAATGGTTTCCTCACCCCCCTAGACCATTTTCCAGTGGAATGGCTAAACAATTTGCAAGAGTGTGGCATCCAATGATTCAGTCAAGTTCCCACTTTCGTTATGTTCACGAACCTGACATCAACCCTCTTCCACCATTAGGCGATGGGAGGACCCTCCGGATTACTATTCTTTGTTTGCATTATCACCTACCATGACGAGGACTGTCATCCGGTTTACACGAGAGGGCCTTGAGGGTCGTGTCACCGGCTACAAGGAAGTATCCGTCCCAGCTCAGTCGATCAACGCCAAGAACTCTACATCTTTGCTACGGAAACCAGGAACTAGGGCGGATTTTGTTCGTGGAAAGGCTGGTTTCTTCCCTTTCACACCGGGCGGCCTGGAAGCCGGGTCGGCAAATGAACGATCAGAAGATATAGCCGCCGTTGAGTTTACTCAGGAGTTACTCTATGGGAAGGATGGCATGCTGCAGGTTGCTCCCGGACTACTACGAGGATTGAATCTAGAGGGCAGCGAAGAGCCGGCCGAAGATGAAGATACGGACGGATTTCAGTTCGGGGACGTCCAGCCAATCCGGAAACCAAAAGATATATCCGAGTCAAATGAGCAAAGGGTACGGTCTTCGGCACCGGTATCTGAGTTGGAAGGTATCGACGACCTGCTGCCAGTTGAATTCCCGCTTCTCGCCCCGCGGGGTCAACTGGCCCCATCTTCCGCCAAATCTCGCGGCAAAGAGTGGGCTCATATGGTCGATATCAACCAAGATTTAACAAATTTCAAGGAGCTCGTACCGAATATGGCCCGTGAATGGACTTTCGAGCTGGACAATTTTCAGAAAGAAGCGGTTTACCATCTAGAAAACGGGGATTCGGTCTTCGTGGCAGCACACACGTCAGCCGGAAAAACGGTTGTTGCTGAATATGCTATTGCATTAGCCGCTAAACATATGACGAAGGCGATATACACGTCACCGATTAAAGCCTTGAGCAACCAAAAGTTTCGAGATTTCAGGACCATTTTCGACGATGTTGGAATTTTAACCGGTGACGTACAGATTAATCCGGAGGCTAGTTGTCTAATCATGACGACCGAAATCTTACGGAGTATGCTCTACCGCGGAGCCGATCTCATTCGAGACGTTGAATTTGTGATTTTTGACGAAGTTCACTACGTCAATGACCAAGAAAGAGGCGTCGTTTGGGAGGAAGTCATCATCATGTTGCCGGATCACGTGAATCTTATCCTACTATCTGCAACGGTCCCGAACACTTACGAGTTTGCCAGTTGGGTCGGTCGGACAAAAAAGAAGGACATCTACGTCATCTCTACACCAAAGCGCCCAGTACCTCTAGAGCATTATTTGTGGGCGGGGAAGAAGATGCATAAGATTGTGGATCAAAACAAGAAATTCTTAGAAGCTGGGCTCAAGGATGCTAATGATGCGATGTCCGGGAAGAAGGACGAGAAAGTGACTCAATCGGCACCAGCCCGTGGAAATATTTCCCAGAGGGGTGGACAGAGGGGTGGTCAAAGTCACCGCGGAGGCCAATCAGCCCGCGGGGGGCGTGGAGGGAATGTAATGCGAGGGGCTAGTGGTGCAGCCTCTTTCAACCGTGGGGGTAGAGGGGGTAGAACTACAGCAAACCAGGACAAAAACTTATGGGTTCATCTGGTACAGCATTTAAAAAAGGAAGACCTCCTTCCCGGTTGCATATTTGTTTTCTCCAAGAAACGTTGCGAAGAGAATGCCGATGCTCTATCAAACCTGGACTACTGCACAGCCAACGAAAAAAGTGCCATTCATATGATTGTGGAAAAATCGATAGCTAGGTTACGAATCGAGGACAGGCAGTTACCACAAATCCGCCGTCTAAGAGACCTCCTTGCCAGAGGGATTGCGGTTCACCATGGAGGATTGCTCCCGATTGTGAAGGAGATGGTCGAAATCCTGTTCGCAAAATCTTTAGTGAAAGTTTTGTTCGCCACTGAGACCTTCGCAATGGTAAGTTTATCTCGTAACTCTCCTTTGAACAACCTATTTATTGGTTCTTAGGGTTTGAATCTTCCCACACGTACGGTGGTATTCTCAGGGATTAGAAAGCATGACGGAAGGTCATTTAGAGATCTCCTTTCAGGGGAGTACATTCAAATGGCGGGCCGAGCCGGTCGAAGAGGCTTGGATAGTTCTGGAACAGTAATCATTGTTGGCAATGGAGATGAAGCTCCTCCCGCAGGCACGCTTAAAACCATGATTCTTGGGCAGCCGACAAAGTTACAGAGCCAATTCCGCCTCACATACAACATGATTCTGAACCTCTTGCGAGTGGAGGCTCTGAAGATCGAAGAAATGATCAAGCGAAGTTTCAGCGAAAATGCTACGCAAACCCTATTACCTGAGCACCAAAAAATGGTTACAGCGAATGAGGAAGATCTCAAAAAACTTATAAGGGAAGATTGCTCATACTGCAACGAGGATTTAGACACGCTCCACGATGCAGCAGTAACTTACAAGAAACTGACACAGGAATTGCATATGTTAGCTCTGAAGAATCCCCAAGGGAAACGGATGTACTGCTCTGGAAGGGTGGTTATAATCCAAGACGAAAAGAGCACTCGGACCATCGGCGTCTTGATACGGCCTTCCCTAACCACCGGCTCAAATCCCTTTATCCAGGTTCTGAAGCTTAGCGGAGGTAATGATCAGAAAATCACCAGCGACTCTATCCCCTTTAGTACAGTTTTCTCGTCTGCAATTCGACAGGTAGCTGGGGACAAGATAAAAATCAAAGAAACTGCAGTACCGCTCACACAAATCGAGTACATATCGAAAACTGTTGTGGAAGCACGCATAACCGAGGCCCGGACAGGGAAAGCGGCCGTGATAAAGCAGTTGGCGCAAGAACTGAAGGATCTGGGCCAGAACTGGGATGATTCCGTGTGGATAGAAAACGACTGGGCAAAAATCCGAGACATGCAGTTCCAGGAGGTTCTGAAAGGGAGGAAGGTCGAGTTGCAGAAGATTAAAAAGTGCAAGAGCTTAAGCTGCCCGAATTTCCCGAAGCATTTCCGGGCCAGGAATGAGGAATATAAGCTCCAAGAGGAAATCAGAAACCTCAAGCAACTTATCTCCGACCAAAACCTTCAACTCCTACCAGACTATGAACAGCGAGTCAGGGTTCTGAAGCAGCTGGACTTCATCGACGAAAGCTCACGAGTACAGCTGAAGGGAAGAGTCGCATGCGAGATAAATTCCGCGAACGAATTAGTATTAACAGAACTCATCCTCGAGAATACACTCGCAGATTTTGAACCGGAGGAGATGGTGGCACTGCTGTCCGCCTTTGTTTTCCAGGAAAAGACAGAAACGGTCCCGGTAGTACCGCCAAAGCTTGAAAGAGGGAAGGAGAAAATTTTGGAGATCGCCAAACGGGTTAATGAAATTCAAGCTGAACACCAGGTGCTTATAAATGCCGAAACGGATGACTTCGAAGGACGACCGCGGTTTGGTCTCATGGAAGTCGTCTACGAATGGGCAAAAGGGATGAGTTTCGAGCGGATTACAGATTTGACGGATGTGTTAGAGGGTACCATTGTTCGCGTGATCACTAGGTTGGACGAAACATGCAGAGAGGTTCGGAATGCGGCCAGAATCATTGGTGACCCTGCGCTATATCAAAAGGCGGAGAAGTGCCAGGAAATGATTCGAAGGGACATTATCTCCTGTGGTTCTTTGTATTTCTAGTCTTCCCGCCCTCGCCCCAGTTGTATCCAAGCAAATATTGGTACATGTCTTCTTGGGAGGGGTTTTTGTTATAGCTATTACCTTTTTCTAGGGGTAGATGGGATCTGAGATCTACTGAATTTGTACAGGTAAGCATAGAGCACCTTGTAAATATACTTCAAGATCCACATATAGTACAACAGTTTAAGATAAGCTTTGCAATATACAGCTGTCAAAGACCCTATGATGCTTATGTATTGCCTATTATAACGTCGTACCCACTCCGAGGGGGCAGAGCATTGGTCGAAAAGAAAGATCTAAAAAAAAAAAAAAAGAACAAGAAAAAAGAACGAGAAAAAAATAGAAAACCCAATCTGCGCCCCCACCAGAACAAAACCACTCCACAACCACAACCCCGACTGAAGCGAGCAAGCAGAACCAGCCAGTACCTCAGCACACCACAGCAGCTAATCGCCCCAGGTTCAAAAAGCTGTGCCTACGTACGACCGTCCTCGACTTGCACGCATTCTTTATTTCTCGAGGTTACCTTGACCCCTGACAAGGTTGGATGACATAATACCCGCCAAAGATGGATCAAATAAATCCAATGCTGAGGCGATCTATCGTCGAGACCTTCGACCATACCTTAGAGATTCGCCGGAATGCTGAACGGCAGCTTAAGGAAGTGAGTTCGCGAGAGTATCCCTTTCCACGTGGAGAAACCACTAGGCCTGAGATCCCTCACTAACCTGGAATTATATCTTAGGCGGAGCAAGCTCCCGGCTTCATTGGAGCCTTACTGCACATCGTCGATACCGACCACGATGAGAATATACGTCTATCCGGTAAGCACTTGCAACAGGAGGCACACTCGGAATCGGAAGTTTGCAGAAGGAACAGAAAGCTCGTCCATCTAACACTTCGACTCGACTACTACAGCCGTCCTGTATCTCAAAAACAAGGTTCTACGATCCTGGGAACCTTCAGCAGCAGATGTGAAGCCCTCGCCAATCCCGGAAGACGAGAAACCCGCATTCAGAGAGCGTCTGATCCCGACGTTAACCCGGTCCAACCCCAAAATTCGGCATCAAATGCTTCCAATGATGGGCAAGATTCTACATTATGATTTCCCGGAACGATGGCCCTCATATATGCACAGTACGATAGCTCTGCTGCAAGCACACGATGCATCCTCTGTCTTCTCCGGGTTGCAGTGCCTCCTGGCCATTTGTAGAGTCTACAGGTTAAAGAGTGCTACAGAGAAGAGAGAGGAACTTGAGGGGGTTATCAAGGCCACATTCCCATTGATTTGGAGTATCGGTAGCAAATTGGTAGCCCACGATGACGCGGATTCGGGCGAAATGCTGAGACTCATATTCAAAAGCTATAAGCACGCCATCTATGTAAGCTTCTGCTACCACCAGTTATGACAGTGGGTTTATCTGACCTTGTACCCGTATTAGTATGAGCTTTTAGCAACATTGCGAGAACGAGAATCCATCGTCGGCTGGGCGACTCTTTTCATCAATGTTGTCAATAAGACTCCTCCTCCGGAATCTCTACCAGAGGATATCGACGAGAGGGAAATGCATTCCTGGTGGAAGGCCAAGAAATGGGCTTATTCCAACTTGAATAGGCTTTTTGTCCGGTATATACGATCTCACACTGCACGTTCAGGGGGGACCTTATGCTAAAACAAAACTAGATACGGGAATCCACAAAGCCTATCGAAATCCACGACTGCTGAATACGAACAGTTCGCTCACAACTTCATCGAAAATTTCGTGCCGGAAATCGTCAAGGCATACCTCGGCCAAATTGACCTTTGGGCCCAGAAACAAACCTGGCTAAGTCGAAACTGCCTTTCGTTCACCTTGAGTTTCCTCGAAGAATGGTATACCCGCCACATTGGAAGCTATAGCTAAGACATCTTGCTGACTTTGATTCTCTAGCATTAAACCGAAGAATACTTGGCAGTTGCTCAAGCCGCATGTCGACATCCTCGTCTCGCACGTTCTATTTCCCCTTCTCTGCCAAAACTCTGATGACTTGGAAATGTTTGAGTCGGAGCCTGTTGAATATATCCATCGAAAACTGAGTAAGTCGGACTTAGAATGTGGAATATAGGGTGTGTGGTGTGTTCCATTTCTAACAAATATGGGCCTTTAGACTTTTACGAGGATATCTCTGCTCCAGATGTTGCAGCAACCAATTTCCTGGTAACTCTTACTAAGAGCAGGAAGACGACAGTGTTTAACGTCCTCAACTACATTAACCAAATCGTCAACAAGTGAGTATAGAGCTTCTAAGAATTATAAATACTTTCGAATATTGACTCTTTCACTCTAGATACGAGCAATGCCCAGAAGGCGAGAAAAATCCACTAGAAAAAGAAGGCGCACTCCGAATGATTGGATCTTTGTCATCTATTCTTCTCGGGAAAAAGAGTCCTATCGCCGATAAAATTGAATACTTCTTCGTCCGCCACGTTTTCCCAGAGTTCCAAAGCGGGTTCCCCTTCTTGAGGGCTCGAGCCTGCGATGTTGTGGACAAGTTCAGCGATTTAGACTTCCAAGATCAAAACGTATGCTCAGATACACTTCAAGCTCCCGGAACCAGATTTGCTGACCTCTAAACTAGAATATCGTCTTGATATACGAAAGTATAATCACATGTCTCAATGATGAAAAACTCCCCGTGCGTGTCGAGGCAGCGTTGGCTCTTTCGCCCCTTATTCGGCATGAATACATCAAAACTCAGATGCAAGGCACAATCGTTCAGATCATGCAACAACTATTGAAACTCACAAACGAGGTCGACCTTGATTCCCTTGCGAATGTTATGGAAGAGCTTGTCGAAAGTTTCGCGACGCAGTTAACACCATTCGCCGTTGATTTGACGAAATCTCTTAGAGATACATACATCCGCATTGTCTCAGAAGTGTTGGACAAGACAGCCGAAGATGAATTCAACGAACTGATTGATGACAAGAGCATCACGGCTCTTGGAATCCTCCAAACTATCGGAACCCTGATATTAACCTTGGAAACATCGCCGGATATACTGCTGCTCTTGGAAACTATTTTGGAACCAGTCATCAAAATCACACTCGAGAACAAGCTCTACGGTATGCATATCAAGGTCTTGTTTCCTAAAAGAGTAAGGAACGCTAACGAACTATCTGATAGATCTTTACAATGAAGTTTTCGAGATAATCGACAGCTGCACTTTCTCCGCAAAGGCGATATCGCCAACAATGTGGATGATCTTTGGACTTATCCACTCTACGTTCAAAGATAAAGCGGAATTCTACGTGGAAGAGATGCTCCCAGCCCTTGACAACTACGTCACCTACGGTGCCGACGTTATGAAGCAAAATCCTGCATACCTCGAAGCCATATACGACATCATCCAGACCATATTCGTTCACGACAAGTTGGGGGCAATGGACAGAATCTGCGGTTGCAAACTTGCGGAGGCCGTTTTATTAAATCTACGGGGCCATGCTGATGTTTACCTGCGCCGACTGATTGAGCTACCGATGCTCTGCCTAACGGCGGAAAACCACGCAAAAGTCAAGGCCTATCGGGTTCATCTTATGGAAATGGTCATAAACTGCATCTATTACAATCCGAGCCAGACACTCCAGATACTCGAACAACATGGCTGGACGGCGAAGTTTTTCACGTTGTGGTTCTCGAATATCGAAAACTTCAATCGGGTGCATGATAAAAAATTGTCGATAGTCGCGATAGTAGCTTTGCTCGACCTCACACCCGAGCAGATACCCGCTAGTATTCAACCGTACTGGAATAGACTACTGCAAGGATTAGTAAAGCTCTTCCATACATTACCTCACGCTATGAAAGGTATGTATCCCCCACAAAAAACAAAAACCCTTCATATTGACGAGTTGTTGCTAACATGAAACCTACCCTGATTAGCTCGAGAAGAGGCACAAAGGGAGGACCTCTATGACGAGGGGTACCCATCCGATAGTGACAATGAATGGGAGGGAGAAGGAAACGAAGGCTGGGAGGAAAACGAAAACGATGACAAGGATGTTGCCGACGAAGAAAGCCAAGCATATTTAGAATTCTTAAATCAAGAGGTGAGCGCCTCACTGACTAAAGAAACTGCACTACAGAACTAACATCACTCACATAGGCCCAGAAATTCAATGCTCAATCGTACAATGCAGATGATGATGAGGGAGATCTGGAGGAGGAGTCGCTACTTGAGACTCCTCTTGATAACATTGAACCATACCAACTATTTAGGGATTCGTTTCTTAGTAAGTCGTCGATCTGCCCTGGGTTTTGTCAAGAGCTTCTACTAACAGTATCTTAGATCTCAAGAATACGCAACCGCAGATGTACGATAACTTAATAGGTTCACTTTCGGACGATGAGAAGAATGTATTACAGGGGGTAGTAAAACAGGCAGACGTTAATCAGGCCGCAATGGAGAATATAAACAAGGCTACAGTCTAACCCACGGGTCTAAAAGTTTTCCTGTTTATTTCGGAGTTAATAGCCGTCTTTTACGCTTGGAGGAAATCAAGACCGGATATCTTCATCTTCTATGTTGTCTGGAGAGAGCTCTGGGGTTATTTAGAAGGGAACGATGTACACTTAGGCTAATAATCCGAAACATTCATCGTCTATAACAGATCGAGTGGATTGTTCGCTCTTCTAGTCATCCCAGCTAATCTATTTCCCCTCCGTCATAAAGTGTCCCCAGGCCCCCGAGCCATTCGGAGTCACCCATTGTGAAACCGTAGGGAAACTGATCGTTGTGGCCTACTCTTTCTTCGAAGAAACCGGGTATGATCGGCACGGGCCGTATGGTGACGAGCTAGCTAGCGCTATTGATATGAAATGTGAGGTGAGTACCTTCGGGGTAGAGTGGTGTTACTTTGGTTGGCTATTGCGTGTGCACATCCACAAAGCAAACTTCCATCGGTACTGTCGGTATTGTTGGCATAGGCCACTCCTCTGTCGATCCGGTGGGAACCGGGGAAAGAATCGATTCCAAAGTTGTGCTCGTACTCTTGTGAACGGGGTTGTCACAGGGATGCTCAATAACCTGAGGGGCTAGAGAGGGGCTCGGCTCAGTCATGGTGCTGGGGGTGATTGTGGAATGAGAATTGTTTTCTGTTGGGGGATTCTGCACTGGGGGGGCATGGCCTGCGGCTTTCAGGATAGCGGCCTACACTGGTCCCGATGCCGCATGGGATTGATCAAATTTTGCCCGAGCTGAACCAAAGAGTTCCTCCTGCTGTCGCAGCAGCTCTTCGGCGGAGAGGCCGGAGGCTTCAAATTTGGTTTGCTTCTTTTCACGAGTCTGTAGATGTTTAATAAGTATGGTCCTAGGCTGTATTCGTTGGCATATGAGCAGCTGCTATGTATGACATACCACTTTCTGTGTCTCTTTATGCTCTTGGGCAGTTTCTTGGACATCCTCAACGTATTCATTAAAACCGAGGTCATTGAGAGCCCTCACAACGTGCTCAGATGCGATGGTCTTCTTTGCTTCTTTCTCGGCGATTTCGTTTGCCTCGGAGGAAATCAGAGTGATGAACTCAACGCAGCATTCGATGAGGAGGTCTCGAGCATCCTTTGCAAAGGCCAGATCGGAAGGCAGGATTTCAGATATTATCTTTTGCACCGTGGCCTTCGGAAGGGAGAGGTCATCTGGAGTCGTTTGGTTTTAGAAGCCATGCTCGGCATGTACATGAAGGGAAAAGGGCAATCTCTTACCGGACCCTCCAAACTCTCTGTCGGACATCTGTGGTAGCCGCTGGTGCGAGGTATTATCGTTCGGATTGCAGTGACGGTGGTTACGGGGATAGTGGTGATGGTGATGGTGATGGCCGTGAGCTGAGATCGGTGAAGTTGTGAATAGTGTGAATGGTTGCGGAGGGAAAACAGGGATCCTCTGGGCCTTGCGGGTTTCAAGATGGTCGGCTGCGACGCGCTTCTTGGAAAGCTCTGTCTCTCTTTCTCTCTCTCCACAGCATCAACATCACACCACCATCAACCATCAACCATCAACCACAGTCATATGAGCCGATAATCAAACATGGTCAAGGCTTCGGCAAGCCACCTGCGGCTCTCCAATGTCCTCGTCCTCGACAATGGTGCATCCACGATCAAAGCCGGATTTGCGACCAGAAACACCGATCTTTCTGATTGTTCGGTCGTCCCCAACTGCATCGCACGTTCCCGAGACCGGAGGCTCTACATTGGAAAGCAGCTTGAGAGTTGCAAAGATTTCGGCTCTATTGTATTTAGACAGCCAGTGGAGAAGGTGCGTGCTACTCCAAATCACCTCTAATCCTATTCCACGACCATTAACAGCTCACTGACCACAGCATCTACACTCCGTCGGGCATGTTGCTAGCTGTAGGGGTACATCGTGAACTGGGAATCTCAAAAGGAGATATGGGATAGGCTACTTCTTGACGAAGAGTCGCCGTTGAAGGTATTTTACGTGGCTTGGCCCTTTTATCCAGCGATTCCAACTGACCAGAAAATATTCAGTGCGATGCAAAAACAACTACCTTGGTCCTTACCGAAGCTCCCAACGCTCCAGCCCCGCTGCAAACAAACGTCGATCAAATAGTTTTCGAGGAGTACGAATTTGGTGCCTACTATAGATGCCCTGCGTCGTATGTCACACAAGAAGAGAACCGCATTTTTACCAACACCCAAAACCCCGGCTAACTGCTTCAATCTGGGCACCCTTAGGCAATTGGTCGCCTGGAACGATATTGGCCAACTCTTCAATCCGGAAGCACCAGCCCAGCACAATGCCGCAGAATGCGTTCTCGTTGTCGATTGCGGCTACAGTTTTACCCATGTAATCCCCGTCATCAACGGCAAACCCTACCAGGCTGGCATTCGCCGTATTGACGTTGGTGGGAAAGTACTTACCAACTATTTAAAAGAAATGTTTTCCATCCGGCAGCTCAATATGATGGACGAAACATACATTGTTAATGAAATCAAGGAGACCTGCTGTTACGTTTCCAGTGACCCTAAGCGAGACCTTGATATCTGCAAAAGGCAAAAACGGAATGATATCGTTAAAGAATATGTTCTACCAGATTATAAGAGCCTGCACAAAGGTCTATTGAGGGATGTACCAGAAAGGCATCACTTGGGCAAAGATCTGGAACAAACTCTGGTCGTTGGAAATGAGAGATTTATGGCGCCAGAACTTCTCTTTCATCCCGGTGATGTCGGCTATCGGCAGGCTGGCCTTTCGGAGGTTGTAATGAAGTCGGTGGACAGCGTGCCGGATGAATACAGAGCACTATTACTAGCGAACGTTGTGCTTATCGGTGGAAATGCGCTGCTACCGGGCTTGAAAGAACGACTGTACGTGGGCCCCGAAGCATTTAAATTGCTAATGCCAGGCTAACCATTATACCTGAATAGGGAAACTGAGTTAATTCCGATGGCCCCAGAGAACCACCTAGTCAGAATTAGCGTTCCCGATAAGTATGCCTCTATCATCCCTTGTCTTATAATCGCACGATCATAAGCCTGTGTTTTTGACAACTTCTCTAACGTTAAACTCCAGTCCGATCAAGTATGCATGGCAGGGTGGAGTGGCATTTGGAAATAACAAGACAGCATTAGAACAGCACCGGATAACAAGGGCGGATTATCAGGAACATGGCAGCGCGTGGCTAGCAAAAAGGATGATCGGTCAACCAGCACAGGCGATTCATGCAAGCGGTGGAGCGGCAACGTCCAACAAACGGCGACGCTCCCCGGGATAGGGCTGATCTGTATCTTTTGTTCTCTCTCTGCTATCGTGGTTGATACTGTTTTTTTTTTTTTTTGGTCAGACGCATAAACCCTGTCGGGTTGTTGCGGGGCACGAGCAGGGCACGCGGGGTGGGGGTGAGTCGGCCCCACCCGANATGAACAGATGAGCAAGTCATCGCGCCTGCCCTTTTATCGAAAACGATACCCTGCGCCTGCCCATTCGGTTCGTCTTTTTTCTCTCTTTCTTTTTTTTTTTTTTTTTTTTTTTAAAAAAAAAATATATATTCAAAGAGATACGCTGAAATACAAGCAAGAAGTTGGTCGTCAAAACCACGTCTGTAAGACTACCTCCGAGTCAATAAAACCTCACTTGCCGTCAATATTTTTTTTAAAACTTGCTTTCTTTTTCTTGTCCCTTCGGCAGAAATATTATTTAACACCATCTTCGTCACCCTCACCACCACTCCATCGAAACTATACTCCCAGTCCAAGCATCGTCCGACCGACATCATTCTCCCAAATCACCAACCAGATCTCAATAAATTCTATCAAAATGGTCCAGAAAGTCTACGTTACTTACAACGACGTCCACAAACTCTGCAGGGAGTCTGCCCAAAGGATCCTGGACGACTTCAAGCCAGAGCTCATCATCGCAATTGGCGGTGGTGGTTATATCCCAGCCAGAATTTTGAGGTCAGTCTGCATCCTAGCGGAAGAACCCTCGGTATCACAGAACCATGATTCCGCCCACCAACCATTTACCCCAGGAACTAGAGCAGGGTATACTAACATAAGTTTCGAATCTCAGATCCTTCTTGAAACAACCCAATGGAAAGAACATATCCATCCAGGCTATCGGTATGCTGCCTCCGGAACCTGATACCTGGCACCGGGCCCTCCTGTTCATCTCTTCTTACACATTTGTGACTCCCAGGGCTCTCTTTGTACGAAAACCTAGGAACCGGGGAGCCGGAAGAGAAACCAGGAACTGAGGTGGTTCGATTGCAATGGCTTGATGTAAGGCACAGATTCTCCTATTCCCAAAGAATGGAACCAAACTGACACAACTTGTCCATATTTACTAGTTTAGGTACTTCCGCTCACTAGTTATTCCCCAGCCATCTCAATCCTAACCACCAAACTTCTACACTTAGCTCCGAAGCAATCAACCATTTGATCGGCAAGAACATCTTGATTGTTGATGGTATTTACGCCTCACGCCTACCTACTAGTTATATCAAGAAGCTCGCTAACGCAGACCTAAATGTAGAGGTTGATGACACCAGGACCACGCTCCAGTATGCTGTCCAGGAGCTTGAGAAGGATGTTGCGGAGCAGAGCCGAAAACTTGGTCGCTCCGAGAAGACAAACTTCAGCATCTTTGTCCTCCACGTAAGTACTGTGAACTACCCCCGAGTTCAAAATCAAATCCCTGTCAAGTACTAATCCATAACCCCGTAACCGCAGAACAAGGATAAGGAAAAGCGTGGTACCCTCCCTGATGAGATAATCAGCTCTAGGTACCTTGCTGCCAGAACCACCAATGACGTCTGGCTGTGCTACCCTTGGGAGGCTGTCGATATCGAGGAACACGACCGACTCGCTGCCCAACAGGGTGAGAATAGCCTCTGATTACGGCCACCGATATTATCCAATAATCCAACTACAAGTCCCTTTTCGCCATTATTTTTCGGAGGATATTTCTCACACTGTATTCTACACGAAGTTTGTTCCACGATGATCTGGTGCAAGCTGTCTGCGCGGCTGCGCGTAGGGTATACGGGATAGATATTTAGGAGTTTATAGATTGGTGCACGGTTCCTTTTCATCGTCTATGTGTCAAATAAGGTATTATCTGTGATACAGGAGGAAACACCTGTCAATATTGAACAACAAAAACTTGGTATCGTAAAAGGTATCCGAAGCATCCACTTAGTCGACAGCGAATACAGTCTAAACTATACCACAAACGCCAGACATGAACTGAGAAGCATTGTGGAAGTCAGAGAGAACAGGAAGATGCATAGCAAAAGACAACAAAGGAAAGGCTTGGTAAATAATAAACCGGAATCAGCAAGCACAGGCGCCACCCTTCCGTTCAGTAGGTCCCGTGTTAATTTGTATCGACCCGTCGCTTCTTGTACCCTCATCATCATACTCGCCTCCGCTCGTCCCATACAGTCGTTCCCTCTCAATGTCGGCTCTTCTCTCGATAAGCTTCCTAGCGATAACCTGAAATAACTCGTCCACTCCAGAATCCTCCCTCGCGGAAACCTCGTGGCAGCAGTCCATACCTACCCAAGATTCATCACTATCCGATAGATGTTCCCCTGCGTATGCGAGGCAGCGCTCGAACGGGACCTCACGTTTGGAAGGATCGTCATTTACAAGGTCCTAAAACACGCGGAATAAATGGATAGGGTAACGTGTTAGCCATTTTCTTAGAAACCCAAGTTGTGATGTGAGCTAAGGGTAAGGCTTACGGTTTTTGTGCCGACAATGTGGATAATAATGTTGTTTCTCAAGTTCTTCTTCAACTCTTGCAGCCTAAATAGCTGACGTCAGAAGGAGGAGAGCACGAGGATAGCTGTGAAGGTCAAGTACCATGAGTTAACGGCAACGAAGGATGCCTACAATTGTGGGAGTTTTCATCAGTCACTGGACAGTGAGGAAATGAGGGTGTATCGGCAAAAAGATACCTCGCTCGTGACCTAGCCTCCGTCGGAACTTGTTAGATGGATTAAATTGAAAGCATCGGGACCCAGTTGGCGGACGCACGTCGTAACAAATCACCCCACAGTTTGCAGAACGGTAATAGAGCTTTGAGATTGAGCGGAATCTCTCCTGACCAGCGGTGTCCTAGTTTAAATGTAGCATAAGCACGATTCTCCCCGTGGCCAGCGCCGTCGACATATAGCCTTCCGCGGGGCTAAAGGTCCAACAGACGTATACACACCCAAATCTATAGCATTAAAAAAGGTCGTTTTGTCAGCGGATTTGGACTTTAATATGTATATCATTAGGGTACATCGTATCGGCCTGGAGGATAAGAGTTTGACGTTGGGTAGTCTGCACACACCTGTAATCGTACTACGGTATCGTCGACGACAACCTTCTTGGCTAGGAATGATGCCCCAATCGTCGATGGTGCTGTGGTTCACATCGAAGCGGAGCAAAGGGAAAACAGAAATCAGCGCCATGGGGGTCCGAGATGCTGGCATAGTCCAGGCCCAGATTTGGCTAACCTAACGGGTCGAATGTGCCTTGAACGTATCGGGTGAGAAGGCTGGTCTTGCCTGTTTATTCAGAAGACTCGGTGTTAATATTATTTTTACTCGAGATGCTGGGGAGCCATTCTTGCTGACATGCATGGTAGATGGCGGATTAACGAAGAGGCGACATTTAGAAGCAAACTTCAAGCCCCGGGAACATGCCCGTACAACAAAGTCCGATAGGTGAAGGCCATTGAGGGAGAAACGGTTTATGTTGAGACAGGGAAGGGTGCGAAGTAGAATCCGTAAAGCTATGTAATACAAAAGGGAATACTCGCGGGGGGGTGCTTTGGATGGGGACGCGGATTTGGTTGCTTGCCTACTCCCTGGGATCCCAGAATTACTATTTTATACTCATGATTGTGATTCATGATACCGTAGCTCATGCGCGGGCCGCGGGGATAGATATATGTATGAGGCCGGCCGATAGAAAGTTCTCGCCTGCTATATTACGGTGACCAGGCGGGCAGGAATATTGATATTGCCGACTGGGGAGCTGCTGTGCGACGTGCAAACTGCCAGGCGAGTGAGCAAGTAAGGACGAAAATCGGGTCGGGTCGGCTGGGTCGGCGGGGCGGAGTGGAGTGCCTCAAAGTCCTATGTAGGCTGGGGATATTACTGTTTTTATGCTGCCGGCCGCAGCTGATGGGGTTTGAAGTTGGAAACCGAGATGGTCACGGCGTTTTGGTCTTTAATTGTGCAGAGGAGAGGGAGGCAGGGATAAGCTGGGCAGGCCTCCTATCAGAAATAAATATTCCAAACTGTGGAGAGGTTCTTCGAACATGGCCGCCACCTCGTTATTGGTTACAAACTCCCTGGTCCTGGGAACTAGCTGGTGACCAGGCTTCATCAGACCGACTCGGGATGCCGTGTCCCGACGAACTAAACTGCAATAGGAAGCCTTCCTGCTGACTTTCGATTGGTCTTTTCTACCAGAAATATGGCTCCCAGTTTGAACACGGGTTCGTTGAGCGATAGGCTCAAATATCAGCATTTCACTATCGTAGTTCCCGGTTCGCGCACCAGACACACTGCTTTGCTGGCTGGTCGTCATTCGATTTCGATTATGCAGCAGCGATTCACACATATACGCATTCCCTTTTTTTTTCTTCTTCTTTTTTTTCTCATTGTTGATTTTATTTACGCACAGCAAGCGCATATCAACGAATAGCTGAGTTTCATGTTGATGCATATCTCCTAGACAAAAATCAGGCAAGGTCGACTATGCCGTCGTCGTCTTCAAGCTCTTCCACCCTCGGACCATCAAGTTTCGAAGCGTCCGCTTCATCACGTTTCAAAACATTAACAATCCGCTCGCAAATATCTCGGACATCGTCATCTTCTACCGCCAGGTGAACTTCTCTAACGATCGGGTACACCTGCAGCTCTCTTAACATGTCTCTTATCTCACGTGTGGTGGTTAATAGCACAATGCTCTCCAAATGCGTCGCAATAATTGAGTTATCGGATTCTCGCTTTTTGTCTGGGGGTAACAGCTGCACTTCAGCCGGCATGCTGAGCGACTCGTCTTCTGGGTACTCTTCGGAGCCCATGAGCGGCAAAAGAATATAGGGTAGTAGATTGGCAGAGGAATCCGACAATAGTGTCGGATGCGACGTGATGTCGAATAAAGAGTTCCTTTGTCGTACGTAAGCATTAAAATCTTAGGGGTCTTGGGGGGAAAGAAAGCGGAAGTAATATGAACCCTGGGCTTACTTGATAGTTGATGCGACTCCTTTTCTCCGGACTAGGGATTCATGTTCTGTAAATACTATCAACTTCGTAAGCGGTATGACGTTGTCATATGGCTGTGTTTCTGTGAAGTGTTTCCTTCCTTCAGGATGCTGTCGTCTACAAGTTAATCATGACGGTATAGAAAAGGGAGGATTTGGCCGATGTGCCTGAAGTTTGGGAATCTTACCCCAGCGATGTCCGCGAACAAGTAGGCAAGATAATCGAAGTCGGCATTTTTATTCAGTGTCTTCCCTGATCCCTTCACGAACAGGTCCATCAACTGGTCCATTGCATTCTCACTCTGACTGACTTTGAACTCAGCCTTTGGTTTCTCCCGCTTTAACTTCAGGATTTTGCCCGGTATCGACTCATGTTTTGCCATATTTGCCAGTAGCATGGCAATAGAGTCTGCTCCAGGATAGGAGGGGTTTGTGATCAGGGAAAACAGCAGCTCAAGGAAGCTGTCATCGTTTGCAAGGAGGTCCAAAACCGCTCTGTCGTCGGACACATTGACAAGGATAGTGGCTGCACTCTCCGAAGTTGCCTTCACTGTAATTAGAATCAAATGCACATACCGAATATAGCGCTCTATCTGTAGAAGACGACTTACAGGATGATCTCTAAGTAAAATCTTGAGGTCTCTGATAGGTTTAAGGCCGGGAGGTTTGAATATGGAGTTCTGGGAACCCGTTGAGTAACCAACAAGGGTCCCGCAAGCTTATTTTCGAGATTCCAGGTTAGAGACCGCAGGTATCGCTCCAGCCAAAGTGGCGTCCGAGGTGCAGACGGTACCAATGTTTCTGATTTCATGGCGTGGGGATGCAAGGAAGCCCACGAGCTGGAGAGATTTGTTTGGACCGTCAGATATCATCCTTATTCTGTTCGTTTGCACTTCACGGCGGGGAGATACTGCTTACCTCCTCCATCGGCGACGGTTCCGACATCGCTAGACGTGGACGCTGCGATATATTTTAAATACTCTTTCAGCAAAACGTAATTCAAGATTGGACTTGTAGCTGTTGTGGAAAGTATCTTTTTTTTGGTGTTGCAGTTTTTGTGGTTGAAATAGATAAGCAGGTAACAGCCATCCCGGCATCCGTTTCTCGAACCTCATCCCGGGCCTCATCCCTCCTCCTCCTCCTCCTTCCCAACTCCCATCCACCCTCTCCCCAATTCTTCCGCCTCCTTTATTATCCGAAACCCTTCTCGATACCAAATCATGTTTAAGCTAATCCGCAGCCGGCCGATAGCGGCCTCTCTAAATTCCGCCCTGAGGGTACGTAAATTGCCCTCAAATTCATGCCACACTGTGAACCCCACGCTAACTCCCCGATGATGGCATTTAGGACCCGACAAAAAGCTACTTCATTCGCCAGCAGGTCCGACCTTTGTCGATACACGAATACCTTTCAGCCAACCTTTTGAAATCGGTATGAATTGGCTTCCTTGAAGAACCCGAGCCTGCTCGTCGCGCTTCCTTCCGTCCGGTGTCTCCAACTCAGTCGTGAACGTCACATAATAACTCATATCTCTCCCTCTCTTGCGGACGATAATATAGTACGGCATTGGTGTTCCGAATGGCCAGAATGCTACGACCGTCGAGGAAGCTGAGAAGGTCGCCAAAAGCATCGGTATGCAGTGACGTCCCGATAATTTTTCAATGCCTACCGATTTCTGATTTTGTTTGGTTATTCCACGGATAAGGCGGCGATGACATGGTCATCAAAGCCCAAGTCCTCGCGGGTGGAAGAGGAAAAGGCACCTTCGATAATGGTCTGAAAGGCGGCGTGAGGGTTGTTTACTCGTAAGATACCCCCCAGCGGCCGCGTAGTACTACCCAACACCAATTGATCGAATTTCCCCGACGTAGACCTGCCGAGGCGAAGCTCTTTGCTGGAGAAATGATTGGCCATAAGCTCGTCACGAAGCAGACTGGGGCGGCCGGTAAACTGTGCACGTCGGTTTTCATCGTCGAGCGCAAGTTTGCACGGAGAGAGTTCTATCTCGCAATCCTTATGGACCGCGCGACTCAGGGCCCGGTGATCGTGGCTTCTTCACAGGGTGGTATGGATATCGAAACTGTTGCCAAAGAATCACCGGAGGCTATCATCACCACCCCAATCGACATTCACCAGGGTGTTACCGACGAGATTGCCCAGAAGATCGCCAAGCAACTCGGCTTCTCTCCTCAGTGCATCGACGACGCGGCGAAGACAATTCAAAATCTCTACAAAGTTTTCATTGAGAAGGATGCGACCCAGATCGAGATCAACCCTCTCGCCGAAACCAACGACCACAAAGTTTTGTGCATGGATGCTAAGTTTGGGTTCGATGATAATGCTGATTTCCGACAACAAGAGGTGTTCTCCTGGAGAGATATTGCCCAAGAGGATCCCGATGAGGTTCAGGCTGCGGAGTACGGCCTTAACTTCATCAAGTTGGACGGCGATATTGGATGTCTGGTCAACGGCGCCGGGTTGGCCATGGCTACCATGGATATCATCAAGCTAAACGGCGGCAGCCCAGCCAACTTCTTGGATGTCGGAGGCGGTGCCACCCCAAAAGCGATCCAGCGCGCCTTCGAGCTGATTACCAAAGATCCAAAGGTTACCGCTATCTTCGTCAACATTTTCGGTGGTATTGTCCGCTGCGATGACATTGCTCGCGGTCTTATTGGCACTGTCCAGAACATGAACCTTCGCGTCCCCGTCGTTGCTCGATTGCAGGGTACCAACATGCAAGAAGCTCAGAAATTGGTAAGCTACAACTGGACCTAGGGCTGGCGGTCGCCTCGGATAATGAATGCTTACACATATACCAGATCAACGAATCAGGATTGAAGATTTTCTCGTTGGAGGACTTGCAGTCAGCGGCTGAGAAGGCCGTCCAGTTCTCGAAGGTCGTCAAGATGGGTGAGTTTATAAGCACAGCTCGAAACTTTGGGAGTTAAGCATAGCATAACTGATTTTGATATCCAGCCCGAGACATTGATGTTGGGGTGGAGTTCACCTTGGGGATCTAAAGGAGGTAAATAAGTACTAAAGTAAGTATGGGAGGTTGCAATTATTGTCTATATAGAGGGTATTCCACATGGCTTGTTACTGTTCTTTTCTTGTTCATATGAGATGAGGCCCATCAATTGCCTGTCAATTGTCTGTAGAGAAAGTGACCAATTCATTCCACAATAATATCGATGCATTCATTTCTTCTCTTTCAGCGGCTCTACCCGACCAATTTGTGTGTTGCCCAATCTCTTCATTTAAAAACCACACCACCATCGTGTTGCTCGTCGGCAAGATGACATCCTCCACCGACTCAATAGACCCTCTCGTCCTTCAAAACCGAATCGCAGTTGTCGCCGCCCAAAGGCGCAAATTGGTAGAATCCTTACTGAGGCCGCCAACCGCGGAAGAACTCAAGAATGCAAAATCCGCTGAGGAAATCGCTGCAGAGGAGGAAGAACTCTGGAAACCTAGGCCAGCCACGTTCGTAGCACCCATCTCTCGTAATCTCTCTCTTCGCTTTCATGCTGAACTAAAGGTCTTGTGTGCGAATAGACTAGGTGCTGGCCATCCGATACCTACATCTGCCTCTGCAACAGAGACTTACAACCGCGAGCATGACCTCCTACGACGACGGCTACTCGGCCAGAGCATTATGAAGGATGCACGACAAAGGCACCAGGAGAGAACACAGCATCAATCCCGATCGAGGAATGTGGACAACTCGGAATCGAGCGACGACGATGAAGTGCAGACTAGTCGTGGAGCTATCGGCAAGAAGGCCTCGAAGAAACGGAAGTTCAAGACGGAAGATGAACCTCAGACAAAGGCCAGTGCTGCAGATACTCAAGATTCGGGCAGTGACTCGGACATTGGTGTCAGTGGCGGGTTTGTATCATTGGCGATAAAGTCTGTCACACTGAAGGGGAAGAAGATTAAGAGTGAATCAAAGATTTCGAAGCACGAAGCAGTATCTCGAGGCTTTAATCATGACGACGGTGAATCGGATGTGGAGGCTACGGATACGAATACTATATTCGCATCGGCAACCTCGCCTACACAGAGGGTCCTAACAGGAGAGAAGATTGTCGTAGTCGGCGAAAACAAGAAGAGGAAAAAGAAGAAAAAGAAGAAAAACAAGGGTCACAGTGCTGAGAGTTAGGTATTCTTGATGTTAGAGTACCGCTAGATCCGGGTACGGGTAGTACTATCCTACGAGTACACCATATTCGTCTATCAATGTGTCCAGGCTATGTGCCTGTGGGGCTCTTCAGATCAATTCATGTGTGTATTCTCATCGGCACAATAGGAAATGCATATGTATGCGCACGCATGTGCGATTGCTTAAGATACAACGAACTTATATTCAAGTTGAGGAAAATAGATATTGAACAACTGCAATAGGAAATGACAGGCTTTGTACAAAATAAATCAAGCTGGCGAAGAATGTCGAGGAAAATAAATCTGCCGTCTCCAGTCTAGGCACCATTTTAGCCTCCTTCCCGTGATCCTCCTCCGCAAAATATTTACTCGCAGAAGCCATCATGCACCATCATTGGCTAGAAAAAGCCAACGATGTTCGCGTCAATATGGAAACCACGGAGCCGCAGCAAAAGCATACAACGCCGGACCTTGCCCCTTGTCATCAAAAAATAAGGTACAGAAAACTAAAGGAAAACCTGAAATGAGAGTTCCGGGCCAACGTATATGTAAAAGGAAAGGAACGTCAAATCGCAAAAAAAATATAATAAAGATATGACGGAAATGTGAATGAGAAGGGGTGGATATTAAGGAGAAGTATGCAGAAGATAAGGAATAGTAAAAAATCAAAATACTGAATCAATAGTCGTTAGTAGGAAACTGAAGAGCCAAACTTTAAATAGCCATAATGCATATACTTTGATTAACCTGAAATTGAAAATATCCGCCTTTCTTTTAAACATAAGGAAAAGGTAAGATTAATCAATCCTCTTTCTTTTCCGGCTTTCTTCATTTGCTGGCTCGGAATCGGATCCTTTGTCGCTTGAGTTATCCGGGCGGGAAACGGTGTCTTGTGTGGATGATGGGTTCAACAGCGCATGGACGCCGCTAGCAACGATGCTGCCTCGGCGGGAGCCCATTGGGGGAGGAGGTGCGTCAAATTTAGAAGGGCTTGTCGTTTGCTTAGCTGTAGCAAATGACCATGTGCTGTCCGGGCCGATGGAGGATAGGGATGGTTCAAATGGAGGAGGCGACTTTCGAATGGAGGAGAAGGATGGCCGGGGGGCCGAATGCTGTGACCTTATTTCGTAATTCGAGAAACTCGGAGGGGCCTCGTCTTGGGCGTTTTGCGGCTCGCAGGATCTGCTGGAAGTGCTGTTGCCCCACTGGACTGCTGATTGATGAGAAAACGGTGAACTTCCTGGGGGGTTCCACCCCTGCAGTCTGATATCAGCGGAGGTATGGCGTCTCGATAGATGGCTCGGATGAACAGGAAGACCAGATGCCCTCGGCGCGAGTCTGTCGATCGAAGAGGGGTGGAGGGAAGATGTAGGTGTGGCTCCACCGGGGCCGCTCATGGAGCCAAATCTTCTCTGACCCAGTGAGCCGTTCTGGCTACTAGAAGAGAATGGGGGCCGGAAGTATCCACTACCAAGTCCGCCTCGAAGCGCTGGTGGGGGGCGTCGGCCATCTTCGTCATACTGGGGCCCTTGTCGAGGGGACATTGGTCCAGCACTATCCATCGGCGGGAAAGAAAATGTGGGTATGCGTTCTCGCTGGAAAGCCTCGATGCTCTCCTCCAGGGATGTTGCATATCGTTCTATTTCTTTTTGTCTCGATTGGACTATTCACCAATTTTATAAGTACTGATTCGATGGAATCTATGAACCTCATGGAAAAGAGGGGGGAAAAAACCTACTTTCTCTCAGAATGGAGACATCGGACTGGGGGATTATCCTAGCGATATACTGAGATAGATCGATGGTCCACTGGTGACACCGGGTTAAGCCCTCGAGGAGATTTTGGCATTGATTTCCCAAGGTATTATTTGCATCCTCCAATCGGTGGACTCTGCTGTTGACGTCCCAATATGCCTGTTCCAGGCCGGCCAAGCGGCTCTCAATGGTGTCGACTGCCTGCTCGTTCGGTGTCCCGGGGGCACTTGGAACTGCACTTCGATTTCCGGAGTATGGTGGCTCCTTATGGATTGCCGGCCTAGATGGCCGACGTCGAATATCCCTGAGGCTAGCCAAATCGCCACGTTTGAAGCTACCGCCCCCATGCTTAAATTCCCAGAGCGCAGAGTCCGGAGAGGCGGAGTGGAAAACGTCATTTACTTTGTGAAAGCCGTACATATTCAGTTGTCGAACAAAGGATGATACATTGGTATGTTTGAAGTATTGGCTATGGAGAGTTCAAGCGTCAATGAGAGGTGGTGACCATAGAGGAAAAAGGATAACCAACCTAAGGACCTTAGAAAATTCGCCGGTTGGGGACATAACAAAGCTTTCCCCAGAGGTTGCCCACGAAATGAGATGTTGAATGGCGGCATCCTCGAGCATACTACGACTTGTTAGTATTGGCGCCCCCATTCAGAGAGTATTGTCATGGCTGGCCGTGGAGATCCCGTACCTGTAGAGTTTGTGAATGAATGCAGTTTGGACTTTAGGCTGTTGAAGACCATTAGAAGCTGAGGCCATAGCGAGGGAGCTGCCGGCCGTTCCTGATTTTGTAGAATCAGAGGCAACGGCAGAGTCTCCCTGGGCATCCATTTCCGGACTCCCAGTGGTTGTAATGTCCATCGGCTCGGATTTAGGTTCTGACGAATGTGTATGGGATTGCGAAATCGAATGGCTTCGTTCTATCGGTCCGCTAAATGGTGACCTGGCACTGGTACTTCTCTCCATCATCATCATCTTGGCGATCCGAAGGTATTTGTGAAGCGATTCCGAGGTATCATGCAAATTACTCCAGTATTTGTCGAAAATCAGGTGGCGACAGTCGACGGATGGGGCAGCTGAAGAAATTGGGTGGTTTGCTTATTGGCAGGCACAGGACAAAGGCTTAGCAGTTTCCCGGGTGTACAGGTCAATGGGTATAACTAATTCGATAGTGGCCCTCCTATTAGTCGGTTCCTTTGGCAGTTGCTGAGGTTTCCGGGTGGAAGGATTGTATGCGTGTGTGATTGTTGCACAGGTTGGGGAGCGAGCTGGTTCGGTCGGGAATAGACGGGAACAACGGATACAAGACGAGGAATTTAGGTGAATGGGGATATTTGGAAGGAAGTGGTTGGTGAAGCTAGTCGTCGAGGACCGAAGGAGAGATTAGGAAGAGTCGGGGTGGTTGAAGTCTGTCGGTAGGTATGTTCGGTGGAGGAGAGTGGGAGGGTGGCCCTAGAATCGGCGTGGAATATTCTGCTCGAAGGATGGGCGGATGCGAATGAGAGTTGCGACGGAACTGAAGCAGGCAAGAGGGCGAAGGGGAAAAAAAAGAAACGAAAGGGCTGGTTGGTAGCGAGGAGGTTCTTCTGCTGAATGGACTAGAGCCTAAAAGACAACCAAATAAGCGGTCAGATAATGCGGGCGGCGTCTCGGACTGGTGGTTGATGGTTCTGGAAGGTCGGGCTTCGGAGTTTAATGCATTGGATGGCAAAGAGCAAAGAACTAGTGACTTCGGGGAGATGAGAGGGGGTGCAGGCAGAGAGGAGGAATGATATGATATGATATTGCACCCAGACCAGTTGAGTAGGAGTAGGAGTAGTAGGAGTAGAGTAGAGTGGAGTGGGACTGAAGTGAGTGAGAGAGTGAGAGTGAGAGGAGACGGTGAATGTTATATGCTGAGGTATGGATGGATGTGTGTGTGTCTCTCTCTCTGTGTGTGTGTATGTATGTGCACAGCTGCTGCTGCTGCTTGCTAGAATAAAATAGAAAATAGTACGCTGCTGCTACTCTTACCGCCGGCCAGTTCGGAAAAACAAGATGACAGAGGAGAGCTAGACGGCCCGGCGAGCGAACGGACGGCCCAGGGTATCTCAGATACTTCAACAATACTCGATACGTACGTGTACTCAGGTACTTTTCAATACGGTCTCGAGTGACTAAGTAAGTATCTCTGCACGGCTGTCTCGGAAAAAATTGATTCGACGAGAGACAGTCCAGTCCATTCATCCTCGGAAAGGCCCAGTCCGGCAGAAAGACGAAATATGCCTCGACCGCTCGTGTACAATCGAAGTTGATCCGAAAGTCAGATTTGAGTCGAGTGCCAATATCTCCAGATCAGAGTCTTCCAGACCATCTTTCCAGGCTAGCCTAAGCTAACCACGGCATGGCCATGGCTGTCTGCTGCACTGGACGGGTAAGGTGTGAACCGTTTATCCTTTCTCTTTTGCCAACAGCGGTAGCAGCGGGCAAGCAGCAAGGCAAGCAAGCAACGGAAAGGGAATAAGAGCGGGGATTCCGCCCAGGGTTTGGGGTCACAGCCAGACACATACCCGAAGTCATGTCCAGGCTGTCCAAGTCCTCGCAATTGAGTGTGGGGAAAGAAAGTGCGAGGATACATATTATTCTTCTGGTGAGGTGAGTGCTGGAGGGAATATGCATGTGGATGCATAAATAGATATACCTGGGTATGATATGGCTTGGAATGCAGCGCAGTGGGAATACGATCGGTTTGAAGGCTTGGGGTCTCGTATAAGATGTCTTGACTTGAGATCGAGATCTTCTTCTTCTTCTTCTTCTTCTTCTTCTTCTTCTTCTTCTTCTTCTTCTTCTTAAGCTTATGTAAAAAGCCGAAGGGGGGGGATTAAAAGAAGATACCCTGGAAAGATCAAGAAGAGGAAAAGAAGAAAAAAGGAAGAGATACTCTGGAAAGATCAAGAAGGCGGATGATGGGAATCACCTGGTTGAATCCGAGACCATTCAACCTCGCGACAACGTTTGAGCCAACGGAAAAATCGGGAAGGAAGTGAACATGTACCGTACCCTTGCCGGGATCACGACGGCCCAGCACAGAGGGAATGAAACAAGAGGGAATGGAAACCAAATGAATGTGCGTGCGTATGTGTGTATGTGCGTATCGAATGAATGAAAGAATGAATGAATGAATGAATGAATGAATGGGATAATGCGAGGGGCCGAAACATCGGAGCCCAATATTCAGCAGCGGTTCTTACTAACCTCGAGAGAATTCAAACAGCTTCGAAGGTGAAGACCAAGATAAGATGAGGTTTGCCTGCAGGTGTTGTCGCCCGGGGTCAGCTTGAAATCAGAAGCAATCAGAATACACTGCTATTAAAAGTCGAACCGCCAGGCTGCAGGTACATGTATGTATAGCACGAGCAAGCACAAACAGGCAGGCAGGCAGGCAGCAAAAGAATAAAATAAATAAAAACAATAAAAGAAGATGAAAGTATATGAATGAAGTTGAAGTTGTTGGAGATGGTTAATTAGCGGTGGCAACCTTGTGAATCCACGAATTTGCCCGCGATGCGCCTTTGAGGAAAGTCCAAGAAAGCTCGGATGCATCGTATCATCAGATCAGATCAGACCAGGCTTTTCCAAAGGAAAGGACATGGCCGCACAGACCCCCCCGTTATTTTCCTCATCAAAAGCGGGGACCGCAACACGATGTCGTATTGTGTGTGTGTGTGTGTGTGTGGTCAAGACTGAAATGAGGCAGGGGACAAGCGGGCAGGATGTCCTTACTCACTTGTACGGATATCCGAGGAGATGTCAAGTAGATATATCGTATGTTAGCAATGTTTGAGAGCCCTCTATCGTCAGACGATTTGAGCTTTAACGGTTTTAACGATTTTTCTTTGTTTTTCGTTGGCGGGAATTCCCTCCCGTTGAGAGTGTTGGCTAACCAAGCCCGTTAGTTAGTTGGTTGGTCTGATGAAGAGAAGAAAAAAAAAAAAATTCCTCAGTAGAAGGAGGAAGAAGAAGAAGAAGAAGAGAAAGCCACTCGATTACACTTGGTATATGTCTTTGTAAAATTGGCATATACCGATATATATAATGGAGAATTGAGTAGAAATACGGTGGGAGGGATGATATAAAACAATCGGACAAAAGAAAATAAAATGAAGGAAAAGAAAAGAAAAAAAAAGAATTGAAGGGAAACCAGCCTCAAACGCAGACCCAGGGTGAGGCAATCCCAGACATGAACGACATTACTTGATTCTACCAGGGCGTTTCAACTTACTGATAATAATAATCGACTATAGTACTATATAAGATAGTACTTGATATGATACGTATATATAAAAGTAATTTACTAGGGATATAGTAGATGATGTATGAATGAATATGAATGTCTTCCACTGGTAATGCTCCCTCACAGACCGATTTGCAATCCGCGGGTTCACATCAGAACGATGATGGGTGAGTATATGTGATATGGAAAGGATGGCTGCGAATGATATGATATGATTGTGACGACGACGATGAGGCAGTCGCATCTTTAAATATTTATGGTCTCCTCCGCATGCACCCTCTCACATCCCGGCTTGAGTTAACATTTGGTACCTGAGATAGCCCATCCAAGGTTCTCTCACTACTTTTGGTTTGTTTGAAATGCCCATGCCGGTGCCCATGCATGCAGCCTTAGCCTGGTTTGGCAATGTGGCTTGCAGTGCAGAATTCCCATCTGCTTTGCCTCCTAGTGTGGTGGTGCAGCAGCTTGTTTCATTTCGTGCTTGCAGGGGAGGCGCCTGCACCTTGCTTTGCTTGCAACTGCTCTTTCGAATCTTCCCCTCTTGAAACGTCGACCAAGAAAGCTTTCCTGCAGGTCCTGCCCCTAGCTTGGTTCCTGAGTCGGGCCTCATCGGAGAAATGCTAGCCGTTTACGCACCGACTGTTCACGCAGCTTAATCTCCAAAGATCGACTATCTAGTACTAGTAGTCGTGGAGTCTTCAACCTCCCCGAAAGAGCATCACGACGCCATACGGAATAGCTAGCTTTGATTCGGCCTGTCATCCACGCACATGGCCCATCACGTAACAAAAATATAATCGAGTACCACCGTCGAATCCGATGAGGATGTGCAAGCTTCAGCCGGTCTATCCAAGTTCGTGACCCCACATGCACATACACTTTGTACAATCTCGTCGGTAGGCGTTAACTGCACGACCGTACATGATCGCCCCGTCGGCCCCAGTTCTGTACATATCTGTCGTCATCTGGTGGAGCCTGTCGACGTAGGGCTGCGAATGAGGGTGTCTGTACGCATCTCCGCAGCAGGAACGGCGCTGCACCGTTTCGGAGAGTAAAATGGCCTGCGCTCATGCCACCTATCCGTCCCTATTGTTCCCTCGCGAAATGCAGGTACCGGTTTCTAATCCTCGCTACCGGCGTCTTCGTTCGTTTTTCTCTCGCAATCTTCCCTGCTCGTATGGGGCCTGTCGACCCAAATTTGGCATCGATGGTGAAGATTTCTTCCTGTCGACTGTTTCATGTTCTGCAACGGCATCTTAACGGGCTTGTGCTATATGTACGGCGAGCAGACACACGCCTTTCCCTTGGCATCTGTGGCAGAGGCACCAGTCTCTGCCACACCTCTCCCAAAACAGCAAAACTTGCCTCGCGCTAACGGGCCCAAAGCCAACCTCCAGCTAATCGGAGGCAAACTTTGTCCCCGTCATGGGCAGGAAGAGGCTGGAGTCCGGGGAAAAAAATTTTCCTTCCTAACCTAAATTCGAAGATCTCAATGATTATCACCAGCCAGCTAACTTAGCCTCAGCTTGTCATCAATATTCGGATGGAAGAAGCGAGAAAGTGGCTTGCATACAGAGGCGAATCTACGTTTCGTCAACCGGACGATGGTACGGTATAGAAGCTAAGCTAAGGACGACAATGAACATTTAGTATTGATTGCCCAGGCATGTACACATATAGGTAGATTCCTACCGGGGCCCTCTTCGATGTCCCTCACTTTATGACGTATGGCAATATTGGTATCATTAGAACCCTTGCAGCCGTGAGAATCAAATGTCTTCGGCGAAGTAGCCATGGAAGCTTCGAAACTTCCATCAAACTTCGATCAAGTTGCCATATTCGGCGACATGCAGACGAGTAATCAAATCAAATCAAATGCAGGATGGACCAATAATTCCCGAGATAAAATCTGGCGGCGCTTTGCCAAATATGGTATCACTTTCTTTTGCTCGCCTTCTTTTTTTGGCAACTTGGCCTAATCGGTGACGTTGGTGCATTTGTTCGAGCAAGGGGGCGCTGACAGCTGAAACGCCCTAATGCAATTAAGGCCACCGACGCCTCTGTTAAGATTCGATCCAGGATATCGGGCCCAAAGTCACTAATAATATCATCAACCTCACACCAGGCTGCCAAGGAAGTCGTTCTTCGGATGCATGCATGCATGCACTTCCTCACATGGGCCATGGTAAATTAAGCTTAGCACGAGAGAGTTATCGTCTGATGACTATCACATGGACGACTGGAATAGATGAAATCAGGTAACCCTTATCCAATGTCAAGCATATTCGGGCTTCAGAGGGGATCCGCCTGCGACTTTAGCTCCTAGATCCCAGCCATTTCGCGTCCATCTCTACCCGACTAAGGTCCGCGATACGAGTAGAGGTCGTTATCAAAACGCCAACGTTCCTGCGTCGGGGTTTCCACATTCGCGATATCCGTGCACCCGTCACCAGACTACGAACTAAAGTATGCACCCGTTACCCCACATTCTTCCACTTTCAGACCAACCAACATCCGTCCACCTCGCCTGTATGCACGCCTCCCAGCATGGAGCTACCGGCATTAGGCGAGGCTGTTGAAGCCTTCGAAGGTGCGAGTCAGAAGCAGAGAAGCCAGTTGTAAGTTCGCCTCTTCTCGGTTAGCTGCATGCGTCCGTATCTCGCCGGTTCTCCTGCTCCTCTTCCCACCGGCTTCTGCTCTATTGTTTCCTATTACCCAAGTGTTAGTCCTGCTGATGCCTTGAACTCATACCCGACTCTAGCATTGATGCGCTGTTTGCTTCCTTACGTCCATCTGAGAAGCATGCTTTGCAAGCGATGTTACTGCAGGACAACTACTTCTTTGACATATTTGGGTCTCTTCCTATTGAGATCTCCCTTCAAATCGCTGAATATCTCGATCCAAAAGAGGTTATACTCCTTCGCCAGGTATCATCACGATGGAAGTCTATCCTCTCATCTAAGCAGCTCTCTCTCAAGCTGATCCGCGTGTACTATTCAAACCGTTCCGACTTTTCCTATTACGCCAACCAATTCAAACGGGATCCTTTCTCAGTATTGAGAAACCTGGCATTCAGAAAATATGCTGGTCAAACAGGCTTGTTCCGGCTGAAAGCCATGCATAATATTTCTTCAAAGATCATCGATCAAGATGGTTTCTTCGGGTTTTTAGGTTTCTCGGATGACCTCCAATATGTGGTGTTCGAGTACCTCAGACAGAGCTCATTACCTACCACATCTCAACTGTACCTGGTTGACATGAAGAATTACCTTCCTCAGGGAGTCATACCGTTAATAAACAAACATCGGGAGACTTTAGATCCGGAATTGATCCATGTGAGCAGTCATTGTATAGCCGGTGTTACCTTTACTTCAGGGTATGTAGCATGAGATTGTAACACGCGGCGAAGTGGCATGCAGTTAACCTTTTGTTCATAGTCGGGTTCTTGTCTGGAATATGAGAGGGGAATCTATCCGCAATTTCAGGCTCATGCATGAAGGGGCCATCAGTATGGCCTCGTCGGAAAAGTATTTTTGTATTCGAGACGAATATACAGGCTCTGAATACTCCGACTACTACTTGTTGAATCTTCAAACCGCGGCCTTGCAAGTTTTTGAAACGGTCCCGGACTTTGTAAAAAGCGCCGCTGCCACTTATGTGAGTTCTGAGAATGAGTTCCTACATTGTGCCGAGTTACTGACGCGTTCGTCTGTAGGGGCGAGCCGCTTTGGCAACGCCAACAATAAAGATCCTTGACCCAGGCAATTATATTGTTTTGGTTGCTGACGTAGCTGGTAGAGGTGAAGTTGCCGTGAGCTGGATGGCTTTTAATGAAGAAGAGAGAACCTTCCATGAAACAATCGGAAAGTTTATACCCTTCAGGCCACCGGACGGGGAGCCAAACACCCCGCGCCCAGTAGTCTTCAAATATAGCGCGAACACATCTATCCTAGATATATCTAATGGGAAGACGAGAAATATATATCTCGAGGCAGTCATTCCCTTAGGTACTGAAGTATCGGTCGAACTGGGAGACTTCGGTCCGAATTCTTGCGGAGTTTTTCCCAGCGGCCTATCTGATGTCACACCCAAAGCCTTTCGCTATGGAAATACTCTCTATGCCGTCGTAGGCTCCATAACAAAGGGTTTACCGGTGGAGAGAGGGTGTTCGAATAAACGGCAACTTTGGTGCTCGAGAGGGGACCAACAAACTCCGCTCGGACCAGGTCGACTTCTAGACCTTGCACGCATGGGCGGAACATTTCAGACGTTGGGAGTAAGTGACGAGGCGTTCCTCCTTTTCTTCACCGGAGGGCTGCTCCTGTATGAATGGCTTGATTTTGACGGGTTCATGGAGCTTCAAAAATGCACGGGTACTTAAGTGTCGGCTACGGAGCTTGATGGTATGAGGTTATAAGTATGACTCGCTCGTCTACCAGGTATCAATATTTTATAACTGGGCTAGTATGTATTGAATCGTATCTATATATTTCTAGAATCTATCATATTTAGAACAAAGTTTCAAGTTGGATCGAAGACCGAAAAAAGCCTTTTGACCTGACCACACCTGAAGAAAACACTACGGCTTCGTAACTCCAGTTTCCCGCGAAGTTAGACCCTTGCTATCCCGGTATTCAACAAGAGGTTTCCACCGCCTCTAGCATCCTTAACCGCATCCTTAAGTGCCATCCCCAAGATCTTCTTCTTCATTGAGACTACATCATCCCTTAGTTGGGGAAACTTTGCGAGTTGAGTAGCCACAACACCAGCAACTAATGGAGCAGCCATCGATGCCCCGGAATTGACGGCAACCCAACCATTACTCCTGAGGGAGGTACTCTTGATATCTGTTCCAGGAGCCCAAAGGTCGATGCACGGACCCCAATCAGAAGCCTTTGCTCGAGTATCGTTAATATCAACGTTTCCCACTACAATAAGTTGTGGTATATCTTTGACGTATCCGCTAGGGAATGATACGCATGCATCATCATCGGAGTTTGTTCCTGAGACGGTCATGTGAATACCGGCAGTAACTGCATCTCTCAATGCCTTTTTGAGGAGCTCATGCCCACCCGGGGCCCTATCCATGAAATCCTTGGGAAACCCCCACGACATGTTCATCACGGAGCCCTTGAAGTCTTTCTCCTTCTTGCGGAGATTATGTTGCCGTATGGCTGCCTTGATCCCGTCTACTCTGTCCTGGATTTGGTCTATGAATGTTCTCGTCGTCATATCAGGCCCAAGTGCGTCTTCCATCGGAATTGACATGGTTTTAATTGCCCAGATAGAGACATTTTTTGCAACACCATAATGAGTTGAGCCGATCGTTCCGGCGACATGTGTGCTAGACAGGTTCATGTACTGTTAGCTAATGTGAAAAAATAATTTAGAAACTATGTTTGTAAAATATTGTTGACCTACCCATGCCCATCACGATCCCATATATCATAGGGATTCTCAGTGAAAATTATCTGCGCCCGAGAATTGAAATCCGGATTCAGGGGGTCGATACCGGTGTCATGGACGTACACATCGATGCCAGTGGCTGTATCGCGCGCATCGTATCGGTATTTATAGGTTAGGTCAGTTACCTTGCGACTACCCTTTGCAATAGGCGCTATACTAGATATTCTCTCCAGATTCCAAGGTGCATCCGTTTGTTCGATAATATTCTGGGTACCCTGGTTTTGTCTTCTGGGAATCTTTGACGGGGCCGCAGAGACGGTGACTGCGAGGAAAGTAAAAGTTGTGGTAATTGAAAACTTCATTATGAATTCTCTGTCGTAATTATGTAAAATTCGAACCGATGGATTGATGGTCCAGCCACCAAAAGCCTTATCTTCAAATATATATCGAGAGGGATAGTGATAATAGAAGGTTATAATATATGGCAACCTTTGAATTACTTAGATGCTTTCTGGTATGTGTGATGTTGTATTTTTAGGACCGGGACAAGAAAATACATTGTTCTTATATACTACCAACATTATTTATCTAACCGACGAATAATTCGAGAATGCTAGAAATCGAGATATACGCGTAACGGTTTGGGGCGTGGTTCGAATTATTCATGCTGTACGCAATTAATGGCCGACCCCCTTCGTCGTATCGAGTACTGACCTGCCAATTGTTGGATATAGGGTGTTGCTAAGCTAACCCAAGTAGTGAGGTTGGACTAGTTACGCCTCGATTTCTCTGTGGCGTTCTCAAACATTGGTCCTGTTTGCTGCCCACCTCACAATTGACTACAAAACTGAGGCTCGGGAAGGAACTATTTGGAGTTTGAAGACGAAACGTATCAGCAGGTGTAATGTGCTGGTCTGGAGCTTTCTATTGGGTAATCAGATCTTGTCCGTGTGCAGAGTTCTTAGATCGCTTGCGAGTGCAGCGCCTGAAGATGCCCAGAAATGGCATCCAGATCCATGCATATGGACCCACTCAGACAACGGCATCTTGCGTCCTAGGCTGCGCCTGCGCCTGCACCAACATTTTGATTTCAACCTTCAATAGCAAGTCGTATTTATCCTAACACAATGCACAAAGAGACCGATATTCTCGGATCCCTTCCTAGGGAGATTGCGTATCAGGTGGCAGGCCAATTCGGACCAAAAGAATATATTAGCTTCTGTCGAGTGTGTCTCCCTTCAGCCCAACGCAGAAAATCCAACAATTATCAGTTCACAATCAGTGGACTGCCCTATGTTAATCTGACGGTGTAGGTATCTAAAAAATGGGCTACACTCCTTCACAGCGACTCACTGGTGAATGATATAATCCGCCGGCATTTCAATAGGCGTTCCGATCTCGCGTACTACAATGATGTGGAGGATCGGTTTTCCGTTCTCCGGAATCTCGTCTTTAGGGAACATGCCCACCGTGCAGGGCTTGTCATGAAGACTAAATGGTTTAGCTACCCAGGAGGTTATGTTTCTCCGAAGTACTGTCATTCCAGTATACTGGTAATCGAAGCTAAGAGAGAGAGCGAGAAAAGTACAAGTGGTATTTACCTTCTGGACCTTGACCGGAAAGCGGAGGCACCGCTTAAGAGAGTTATCGCAACCGATCCCCATGGTCAAGATATTCACACGAGTCGATATCTCCGGGCGGGACCAGGGTTTATTGTAGATGTAGATAGGGGGAGTGAAAGGTATTGAAAAATTTTTTTGTTCTGTTTGAAAAAGCTAAGGATGCTAACTTGATTATATGTAGTGAGGCAGTTATTTTCGATTACTCTGGTAATCTCGTCTACAAATGGTGTATTCAGGTTCCTAAAGCTCTGAAGATGAGATATTTAGCTGGGTGTACGGATCGGTATGTCGTTATTCGGGCTCAGGACGATACAGGCCAATTAGTACACTACGAAGTCTGGGATGCAAGGACAAACAGTGTAACTGCATATGACATAGAAGAAGACATATTGAGCAGGCAAACCGTATTATCTAGAGAAGAGCTCGTAAGGGAGCCTGTGCTTTTTAAAGTCCTTTGTGTCTCTACTAACGACAAGGCCCGGAACAGGACGAGGATGACCCGTTCTCCCTTCAAGGGTTCGACTGGGCCGTACGAGAATGCGACATATTGATCCAGAACGACACAAAAACCATATCGTTGTCAAGCAGGTTCGATCCTGTCGGATTTTATATCCAGCGGCTTTCTTTCGCCTCCCAAAACGACCTGACACTCATCTCCGAAACATATGCCAACTTTACACTCCCCCAATTTTCATCCGATCCTTTTAGCGATCCACCGAAACGGGCTTTTGTCAATCGCAATCATGGTGTCATGACAGTGGCCGCTGACATAAATACTCCGAAAGACCTGAATGTGGACTATATCCAGTACAATTATGATTCGCCTCAAGACGGATCGGAAAATATCCGACAGGAAAGTTGGACGATATCGGATACTCGAAACCCTTATACCACGCATTCTCGCCAGGCATTCTTTCCCATGGGCAAAACTTTATATGGTATCATGGCGCCTTCTCTACACACAGTCTCTATGAGGCTTCGCCGTTTGGGACAAAACGAAAAGGATTGGGGTGACGAGGATCTCGACCTGGAAATTCCACGACGTGCATTTGTAGAGACATTTTCTGATGATAAGTATGCGGTCATTGTCTGGATGGGTGGAATGCTTGTTCTTGAGTGGCATGATTTTGATTCTTGGTGGGAGCTGCAAGCGGAGAAGATCATGTTCGGAGAGGGCGTGGAAATTCGGTATGAATTTTGGAAAGATGATAATGATTCTCTAGCAAACTTTCAACATAAATATTCGAACCGAGAGTGATCGGACTGCGCTCTAGCTGGCGTGTATATATACCCTGAAATCTGGAGCTTATATACTATAACATCAGAGAAATAGAACTTTTGATTGACTCTCCCACCTGAACGCCATCATTAAATGCAAGATGCCGAGCTAGGAGGTGTCTCCTAGCTCTTATTGGTACACTGATTATATATCATCCATGACGTCGTCCATCAAGCCGTCACCATCTCCTGGAGGCATCATCTCTTCCCTACCCCCCTTCCTGCCCTCCTCTAGTTCTGTCACGATTTGAGGTGCGGCCGCTGGATGGCCTTTTTTCCTCACCAATTCAAACAAAGCCTTCCTTTGGTCCTCGGTAATGTCATTCTTGTATCTTGTCGCAAAGCTTAGAAGGCTCTGATGCCATAGCAAAGGCATCGTCTCATCGCTATTTGCAAAGCGAATGAAATGGAATACTACTGCGTCGACAGCCTTGTATGGCAAGGCGTACTTCTTTTCCAATAGAACCCTGATGAATATACTGGTTGGTCCAGTATAGTCCATCTCGCATAACCGCTGGAGCGCCGCGGCGGAGTGCAGCACCGGGATCGACACTCTTGTGAGTACCGAGCCAACAATTTGGGCTTCACGTAGGGTGCAGGTTCCCGACGAACATAAGGGGAAAAGAAAACCCTTGTTGAAGGCGGCCGGTTTGTAAAGGGCTTTCTTTAGGGCCTTGTAGAGGTGGACATTTAACTTTTTGTGCTCGTAAATGTCATCGCGGACTCGGTCGAGAAGGATCAGATTGAGAAATCTATTTCAATTAGTATTGGTGAACATTTGGATGCCGGAGATGGGCTGTAGGGTTCACCTTTGTGTCTGTGCAGCATTTAGATTACTAGCAAACATCTTGGTGGCTTCGTAGCAGGCATGAGGGGACCATTCGTCGGGCCTTGTTAGAAAAAGTATTTCCTCCCAATTCCTCAAACTAGGGATAATCTTGAACGGTTTTGGAAGCTTCCCAGATTTATATCTCGACAGCAGAACGCCAATTTTGGTATAAACCTCAATGACCTTCGGGGGCAGCTCTACTCGCTCCTCATCGATGTCCATGCCCCCATGGCCACCCTTAACTTGTAGCGAGCTCTCATGCTGTGCAATTTTTTCCAGGATCTTGTCTGCTAGTGAGATGGCTGGGCGTTCGCTCGTCGATGGTAAGAACTTGTTGAATAATTCTTCATCTTCCTCATTCACTCTCTGTCCGTAAAAATTAGAAGCCATTCAATCGAACATGTCTCGATCCACTAGCAGGTAAGACGAACCACTTCCTCTGCAACGTCATCACCACCGTATTCATCCTGATATTGATCATCATCTTCCTCATCGCTCTCATCCTCCCACTCCCCTACACCCTGGTGGGGTATTAAGAAGTTATCGACAGCCGGTTTTCCGTTCTTGGCGGGTTTCTCTGCTTCGAGTTCATCTTGCTGCTCTCGTGCAAGTTGTAAAATCTTCCTAGAAAGAATTGGGTCCACAAAGCCTTCGTCGCCATCATTTCGTGCATCCTTTGACGCCTTTCGTTTCTGGCGGTGCGGGTTCGAGGAAACTGTTTTTGAGGCGGTTAAGTCTTCGTAAAGAGGATTGTGACGGGCTTGCCGGTTCGACGAGGATTTCGCAGAGTCTTTAGGCATTGTGAAGATGAAAGTCCGGATGCCTTCTAGAGCTTTGGGTGCTGCTTCTGTCGAGGTCGAAGTTTTGGTATTAGAATGTGGAGTATAGTATGCTATCTAACTTCAAAGACTTAACTGAAGCCTTTTTTTTTTTTTTTTTTTCGCTTCCTGTTTTTAAACCCGAGCTTGTGTTTGCGCCGAAAATTACTAGATTAGGAATGGTTGCCTTTTATGGTAATTTAGAGAGGTCTTGGGAGCTGATTTCTGGAATCAACGGTTGCTTCCGCTTCGTCTTCTGCATCCACCAACCCCCACAACTATCACGAACCAATTCAAACCAAACCTACGCTACTAATATCTCCTGTGCCGGAACCATCAGCCACCTCCAATGCTGATGTGGCTGACAGCAGTTGAGCATCTTCTTGACTGTCGCGTCCGTTAGCCTCAGCTTCAATAGAATGTCAGCGAACGACCTCCCCGTGCCCGCCATTGGAAGCGGTGGTGCTACCGCCAATTCGGCTGCGCTTTCACCTGGTAGGGCTACATCGCATCCACCACCGGTCATTCCTATGAAACGATCACTGTCCCGCGATCCGGAACCACGAATTGAGTCTCCTATTCCCGGAGCACACCACGCGACTCCCCTTGCTGGCTCACCAGAACCGAATCTGGTTGGGACTGGGGCAGCTACAAGCCGCCCTATCAAGACGAAGGCGCGTGACAAAGTAGCTCCTCGTGAAGGAGGCCGTGAGAAGAAAGAATCATGGAAGAAGAAGGAAGCTCAGGCTGCTGCGAGAGGCGGGACCCCAACATCTGCTCCCGCAAGTGGGCCTTCGACAAAAGGCGCCTCGAGCAAAGCAGCAGCAGCTGTAGCCAAGAACGCACCTCCCGCTCTACAAGTCTATCCGCTTTCTCCACCAAAGGAGGTTGATTATCTGCCTGCAAAACCGCCGATTTTTGTACCTGTTACATACCCGAAGAACTCAGACGTCACTTTCTTCGAAACGACGGAGCAGTATGTCATAAATTCCTCCGTTTTGTTAGCCTGTTGTTTATCTATATACTGACAATACTTTCGACGGAGTAGTCCGTCAAATCGCAAGGGATTTCGTTACTTACCCTGCAAAGCTTCCCGCCTCATTCCAACGCTCAAGTACCACACAACTGAAGTTCCTCCGTACGCCGCACGAATATCCTACGAGGACAAATCCAGTCACATTCATCTCGATGAAGCTGGTGTTGCTCTCACAACAGAAAAGGGGTTCCGTTCGGCTCGTGCCAATGTTGGGCTACGCGAGGGAGACTGGTACTATGAATGCAAAGTTCTTAATGGCATCAACCCAAACGACCCAACCGAGGAGAACGGCCATGTCCGCATCGGGTTTGCACGGCGAGAAACTAGCTTGGATGTCCCTGTTGGATACGATGCCTACAGCTACGGAATTAGAGACAAGGACGGCCAGATAGTTCACATGTCAAGACCGAAGGATTTCATGAAAGAGAGCGTAGTCAACGGCGATGTCATAGGTCTACATATATCCCTTCCATCGCTATCTGTCCAGCGTGAGATTCTTGCACCGTACTCCGACAATTCGAAATACCCGCCAGATGTTCTTCGGGATAGGGTCCCGATTAAATACAAGGCGCAGTTGTATTTTGAACAGTTCGAGTACATGCCAGTAAAGGATATGGAAGATGCGATGAATCCTGCAGCTCCAACGGCCAGTGGTGCTCCATCTTTGAATATGGTTAAGGGCTCCAAAGCTTGTTTTAGAACCTTGCCGGGCAGCAGGATTACTATCTACAAAAATGGAAAGCGTGTGGGCACCGCATTCGAGGATCTTTTTGTTTTCTTGCCTCCGGCGAGCCAACCGCTTCCGAACGGTGGCGGTAGGCCTCTGGATGATGGGTTCTGTGGGTACTATCCAACCGTCAGTGTCTTTAGAGGAGGCAGGGCGCAAGTGAATTTTGGACCCACTTGGGAATACCCACCTGAAGACCTGGTCTTCGGGAACGATGAGATCCCTATTCTCATAACTAACGATGATGAGATGCGGGACGACGATGTCGTTGTCCAGAAGGCCAAAGCAAGACCTGTTTGTGAGCGGTACGATGAACAGATCGCGGAGGACTGCGTTTACGACCTTATTGATGAGGTGGACTTGTGGCTTGCGGAACAAAAGGCTGCTGAAGCTGGTCAAAACAACGCAGAGAGTGGTGCTGGTACCTCTCTGAACGGTGTGAACCCTACTCAAGAAGCGAAGGAAATCCAGGAGATGCACATCGACGAGGAATAGAATGCCCCGTCGCGTGGAAGGGTCTCTGGTTTGCCGTCGCAGAAGGATGTAAGGCCGATTAGAGGGACTGGGTTGCTAGACCCACAGGCTTTAGGAGGTCTGATGGGAGGAATACAGATCGAGCCCGGCACAGGGACGTTACCAGTCAACAGAGAGGCTTTACCAACCGTAACGGCCTTACCAACTCCAATGGAAGGAATCCAGACTCAGGGCAGTGTGGGAATGTTGCCGGTACCAGCGAGCTCGCAAATAACACCAATTGGAGCCCCTGCTGGCTGGTTTATGGGACAGGTTCCTACGAATTATCAAGCCACAGGGGAGCACCTTCCCCGAGACAGAGAGCAGCAGCTACTGCCACCTCCACCAAAGAAACCAAAGTTAGACGGCGATCCTGGGGCATCATTCCCAAGTACTTCAAACACGACACTGCCACCATCTTGAGCCCCACGAATACTGTTTCCGCTTCTTCACATTGTATTAATATTGATTATTCTGGATTTAATTTCTTTAGCGTTTAGATCTTCCCTGTACATTAGTCGAAATAGGATGATAATGAGGGTGAAGGCCGTTGAAATAAAAGGCCTCCGCGGAACAAATAAAAAAATTCATGGAAATATTATGTTTAATTCTAATTCCATAGTATCTATGAACCCTAATATCTAACGCCACCAAAATGCTTTCATCATGTATGCAGTATGCTACATTGCCGACCTCGAACGCCAGTAACAAAATAATACTATGAGATTGGGATCAAAACGCCAGAATGTGGGTAGGAAATAGTATAAAAAGACTATCTGCGCTTGGGGTGGAGGCTTGTCTTCTTCATCTTTCTTGGCAACTCATCATCTTCTTCTTCATTGTCATCTTCTTCCTCGCTGACTCCCTCCGACCGACCTGCTAGACTTTCTCTCTTGATACGGGCAGCAGTGGAACGAGAGTTGGTAGATTCCGCCACTTCATCTTCGCTGGCGGATTCAGCTTCCCGGTGCATCGCGGAAGACCGTCTGCTCGTACCATTCAGGATACGCGTAAGTTTTCGAGGAGGCTGGTCTTCGTCGTTTTCGTCATCCCCGAGTGATGTTCTGTTTCTTCGTCCTAAAGAATTCCGCGGTCTACTTGGTCCTGGGGTGGCGTCTTCCATATCTTCGTTGTCTTCGTTGACTTCATCATCATCATCGTTGCCAAACATGGCGCTCCTCCGGCTTTTACTCTTCTCAATGCTTCTTTTTACGGCCTTGCTTAATCTCTGAGGCATGATTCCCTCCGAGTCACGACCTTTGGCCCTTCGTAAACCTGCCGTACCACCAGGGCCCTTTCCTGCTTTGGGCCCTACCGGCTCCCCTGTCCATTCCTTCTTACAAATCCCACACTGCCTTGCAGGTAGTTTTTCGAACATGGTTTTCGTGCAGTGGTTATGTAGCCGAAATTCGCAATGGATATCCGAGCACCGTTGTCCAATCGTGTGGATGTATTTACAATATCCACAATGCTTGATGCGGGTCTTCTTAGGACCTCTCCTCACTGTGCCATCTTCCTGTTCTTCCTCCTCTTCCACATTGTAGGTCTCGACCAAGTAGCCCTCGAGCTCCAGCAGTGCCCTGGTTGAGAGAAAGTGATACCCTGCACTATCGCGCTCAAGCCACCCCTCATCGACAAATCTAGTGAGACAATCTTCTGCCTCCTGCTTTGTAAGACCGATACCTGCACCGGCAATAGTCTGTCGTGCTTCTTCGCCGTTGGCTCCTTCAACAACCACCTCCCGGTTTTCTCGTTCTGACGGTGGGTTTTTGTTTAGACTGATGGCACGCATACTCTTCACAGCCATGATCTCAGCGTAGGCGGTATTACTCGTATCGAACATCTCGTCTAGTAATCTTTTGAAGTACGAGATCTCGTCTGGGGTATGTGTGGTAGCAAAACGGATGATATCATCGTTGGCTGAGTTGACGAGGGCATAGCAGCGATTTCCGTCTTCCTGATCTGGCATTTCACGGACATCGAGGTCGAACGAAGAGATCGTATTCTGGATCGTATGGACGATGGCACGGAAATCCTTCTCAGATACGGATTCGATGGAGACCTGGGAGCCTGCTTCTGCGGATTTGATAGCTGCGAGCAGCTCTCGGCCTTCTTGGACATCGATGAAGGGCCGGATGAGGAGGGCCTGGAGGAATGCCCTGTGGGTGTTTGAGTAGGACATCGTTGATCTGTGGCAGGCAGGGTGAAGATGAGATGAGATGGAATGGAACTACATTGATCCCGTAGATCAGTATGTACAGGTAAAGATAAAGATAGAGATAGAGCTTCGTGGAAGACGCGTTGTTGTGTTGGTAGGACAAAGAACAACCACAAACCACGCGAGGCCCCGATGAGAGCAGCTCCAAGCTGACCCCGTGCTATCACGTGGTACATATGAGCTCAGGGGTTAACCAGGGCCAAGGGCCAAGGGACGCCCGGGACGCCCGACCGCCACAAGGTGGAATCTGTCCCTTCCATGACCGCTCATGCGACATGCATGCACCTTCAACCCCGTCCTTCAACCTCCTTTCCGTCGGCGCATTCATCCTTTCCTTCTTGTTCTTCTTCCAGTAGCCTCTTTGTAATATCCACACACACGGTATTGGTATCTTGCGATGATATAAACGATAATACCGCCGTTACCTTTCAGTTCTCCCAAGTCGGTTCATGCGCGTACAGTTAAAAAGATTCTAGCGTCGAGTCGCGGTAGCTTCCAGAGACCCCCTATCTTCACCAAACGACCATTGTATTCGTCCAACACCTGTACGACCAATCAAGATGTGGTTATCCGATCAGCAGAGTATGTCTGAAGCTGTACTTGGCCTGCAATTCTCGGGTGGAAGCTGACTCTTGGTGGCTTCTTAGAGGTTGGCGTTGCCTTTTGTTCCGGCGGTATGCTCCCATAGCTCAACGATAGCGGTTCCTCGGCGTACCGGGTCTGATATATAGCATACAGGTGCATTCTTTTTCACGTTCGGGGTGATAATGTTTTTCGATAAAGCCATGTAGGTTTTCCAGGCAAGAGGATAAGGCTGATGACACTCGGGTACTGATATGAGCATCTTTCATCTAGGTTGGCCATGGGAAATGTTAGAATCCTCCATTCCTCTCCTTCGTACCTCGCGCTGGCTCTGAAAATGTACTAAATTTACCAATCTGAAATAACGACAGATCCTATTCCTAATCGGCCTGACCTTAACAATGGGTGTCAACCGCACCTTCCTCTTCTTCGCCCGTCGCGAAAAGTGGAAAGGCACAGCAACATTCGCCCTCGGCATCCTCGTTATTTTCCTAAAATACCCGCTTATCGGCTTCGTCATCGAGTGCTACGGCATATTAAACCTCTTCGGCGACTTTTTCGGCGTCATCATCGGCTTTTTGGGGAGTATACCGATTATCGGCCCGTATATTACCAGGGTGGCCGGGAGCTCGGGGAGGGCTTTACCAGTGTAAAAGCGACATTTTATGATCAAAGAACATTAGCTCCATATTTGGGGGTTTTGGATTTAGGGGTTTTGGCCGGAATGGGATATACGATAATTGCCTTGTGAGATTGGGGTGGATCGGATGGAAATACTACGGACGTATATTCCCGGCGAATTCTTCGAATCCACTTTCTAATGAGCTACAGATCCGCGTAGGGTCGTTGATAAATGGCAAGATACTGGTACAATTCAAGAAAGCCGTGGTAAACCTCGGTAGTGATTGGAGTCTCAATGTAGAAGCGCCAAAAGGCAGCGGAGTGCAATAGTTTGAAAGAACAGGAAGGAAAGAAAGACAATCATCACATATTCGTCCAACTAAGCACAAGTGTGCCTGTACCCACATTCAATACCTGTATGCGCTCAGAGCAACAAACCCAAGTTGGGAAGCGGAAAAATATATATATCCATTTGTTTGTTCTATGGACAAGGCTAGTTGAAGAGCTGGTTCTCCGGTCGTCCTGAGCGTCTAATATCCGACACCCTTGAGGTAGTCCGCAAGGGCCTTAGTTGTATCAACTGCCTTAAACCGGTCAATGGTGTCTGGGTGGTGGGCTATGATGAGGGCCTGGTTGGTTTTGACGATGACGAGGCCAGCCTTTCCTTGCTATAAAAAATCAAGAATCATTGTTAGTATTCGGGACCGAATACAGCCATATAAGATGACCGAATGATGGAAAGCTAGCTGCCTCGTACCCGTGCGTATACGTGCTCCTCATCGTGAGTGACGTTGATATGTTTCTGGCCTCCGATGTGAATTCCAGTTTGGAAAAATGGGGAGTCGTTGCCGGGCTTCCCCAGATTAGCAACAATCGCCTTAACTTCCTCGGGCTTAACCTATTCCCATGAGAGTGCTTAGTACTCTGTGTTACTAAGTGAAAAGGTGTGGACAGCTCGTACCTCGAAACCTGGAGAGACGGCCCAGACCGAGTCACCGGCAGCGCTAAGGATGACAGCCTTATCGATGTTTCCGGTAGAGACCAAGCTGGTAACAAGTCGAGAGTGGTTAGCATCGGTTTGTATACGGGTTAACGGGGAATATTTTGGCCGTGAGTGTCGTCGAAACGTCGACAAGGCCGGGACCTTGTATGGAAAAGTCGAAGGTTAGAGTATCGAATTACCTGGTATCGATGTATGCTGTGTATTTGCAACATTTTTTAGTTAGCCAAGTCCGATTAACTGTCGCGAGCCTTGTGGCCGGTGGAGATAGGTCGTTTGATAGAGGAGGGTAGATTGATATAAAGTGACGTACCTTGCCACGACATGGTGAATGTATGTTATGATTTGTATTAAAACGGGAGCACTTGAGGAGCTGAAGATTTGAAGTCGAAGAAGAAGTAGAGGGAGAGAATCTGAAACCAGGTAAGGATGGTTTTTGATAGTAAGGACAGATAGCTTTTCTAGGCGGAAGGGAGGAAGGGAAGGGAGGAAAGTTGACTGCGGAAGTTTGAAAGCACTAGATAGAAGGAGGGAGGGGTTCCGGTTGAGTGGGGTTTTGCTAGGTGGCGGGGCACGCCACAACACACCATCACAACCTGGCCTTTCCATTTGCTGAAGCTGGATGCTGCACCCGACGCGGTACGCCCTCCTCCTCCGCCGGTGATTTCGGTGGTCTGGCCCGCTCGCTGATAGGGAATTGGCATCCGAGATATCTCGATCGTACAGGATCCCGCATGGCCATGGGATCTGTCCAAGTCGGGGCAATTGCAAAGATTCATGTTTTAGCTACAGATGTGCACGTTTCAGTCTAACCCCATTTGCATTTGCATTTGATCTGTGGCTGACATCTTGTAAAGACATGATATATGATATCGGTCCGGCAGTGCACTGAGAATCTATAGTAAATTATCGAAATTCGGAGATCTATGGCACATGGATCCTGTATAGTTTTGCGAATTTCGATGGCCAGAATTAACACATCCTAAGAAAATTGACATTGTGAGATATGACAGTGTTTTGCTTCGTTGAGGCTGGTTTACGAGGCCAGATACGGCTGTCCTTTAGGGATTCAAAAACTTGCGCATTAATTGGCTACTACTTGAAAACTCTATCGGTGTTTGGGGGTAGCGACCTAAAATCAAGGTTATTTCATAAATTTGGTTTGAAGAACGTTGGAAGTCCAACAGATGAGTAAGAAGTATCAAAGAAGGGCTTGCACTAGCCGTTACGGTTGCGAAGATAGCCGCGCACATGCACAGAGGATTGATTTGGTGGTAATCGTGTTTTTGATATCATGATCATGATATGTTGGGTGCCCAAAATTATGTCACCTTATGAATATTCGGTAGGGGTTCAGGGTCTAGAGTATGGTGCAACATTCATCCATATGTTATAGAAAATCAATTGTTAATGGTGTAGCTAAGGGAGAGCGCCTTAATACTTGAAAAAGCCAACGATCTTGATAACAACCTTGGTGAGAGAGGAAGCAGGGAGTGCTCAAGATACCAGGACCCAATCAACGGTGGGCCAATTTTGCTGTCTGAATGAAGCTGGCCATATGGCGCCATGGTTTTGAATTGGAGGTGATGTGTACGTTAGAAATGTGTAGTTCTTTATTTGTGCTTGCCATGCCAGTTATACAAAACTGTCGCGTACATGTGATACTTCCACAAGACTATAACCCTTTGCAATTTTAATATTTAGATGTCGACATTTCTAGATGCATATGAAAATTACATTGATACGAATCTAATTACCTCCACACATCAAATACTTACCCAATCCGATGTAATGTAATAGAGCTGTAGGGGGGTCTGAGGCTTTGATACCGTGTAATTTTTATGCAGTTATGGCGGAACTAGCGGCAAGGCCCGAGCCTCATCATGGCTGTCCCGTCGATGACATGTTGAAGAGTTGGAATGTTGGATTTGAGGCCCTGTTGCGTTGACCAGGCTAGGCTGGCCCAGGACCGCCAGAATCCCACCCCTTCAATCTTCTTGACCTTAGCTGGGATTCTGAAATCTATTGGGCTCAGAATCAATTACTGCCAAGGCGCCCGCATCCACTTCGAACCGTCGAAATCAGCTGCCTCGTCAATATGGGAGATGACATTCCCGCAGAACGTCTCGGTTCCACCCAGCAGTCCGGCTGACACTCGTCCACGTTCATACAGCCTTTCTAGGAATGAGGCTCCCTTTAATATTAGACGGTTTCTCGGAATGCCGATGTGGAATTCTACAAGAGGTCGAGGCCGAAATTATAGTTGGCTTGATTTAATCTGGCGCCGGTGCACGCGAGCCAACCATTCGCATGGAACCCGATCCAATTCTCACCAATCGCCAGCCAACCATAGCCGACAGATGCCCAAACTGCAGGTATGACAGGGCTGAATTGCGCAACAACCTGCATGTTGCAAACCGTGGGCCAATTTGCATTTGTCCAATCCAGTTCCCCTATCACCTTCCATCGTCCAAGTCGAACGGTTCGCCTTGTCAACGGAAATGATGCTTTTGTTCAAGAGCTCTCTTTGTTTGATACTCTCAAAGAACGAAACACTTGTGTTCGAGAATAGCTTATCGAAGATATTAAGATGGGCGATGTTAATGCGTACGCTCGAGTAGCTTCCACAGAGGAGCGACATAGCCGAGGGAAAATGAGGCTGGGTATCAAGATGCTTGCCACAAACTGTACGCCGTAACCCCAGGTCTTTATTTGAAACTTCACAGAACCAACCCTTCCGTTCACAAGACACCAGCTGTTTCCACACGGAATGGACCCTGACATGCGACACAAAGCATTTACCAACGTAACACGGACCTGCTATCGAAAGACACACCGTGCCGAGTCACAGGTACATGAGCGAGCTTTTTTTTGGGCGGCCCCTCCTTACTCGATGCTAGTCATGCATCCAAGAAAGATGTCGATTTAGGCCAATTAACGCCTGATCCAAGGCAACGATTGCGCCGTTGGAAAGCATTCAAAATTGCAAACTCGCAGGCGCCCGACCAATGAAACCTATCAGCGTCCACTAGTCCCAAATCCCAATTGCGCAGATATGTCGTAGGTCTACCGCTGGGCAACCGACTCGATAATCTGGCAAGGGCACCGACGATAGGATGGGAGACCTAGTCCGTTACTTCATTAGATCGGCAGTTCATTACCCTAGGCGCTGTCTACTGCCTTGGTTTTGTCGGTTTAGGTTTTTAATTAACTAGTGAAATGCACCACAAGCCCTTGTGACAGGGCCTGACGACAAAGCCCGGCCCGAACTTACCTCAAAGGCAGAAGTGTGCGACTGGGCTGTCCTCAGACGTTGTGGGTTGCTAAAAGTCGGGACGATAAAAGGAATTCGATGCCCCTCTCCCAAAGGGTCCCTTTTCTTGTTACGATCTGGTTCCTGAATTTGACCTTTGCCAGCGCAGTTTCAAAGTCTTCCCTTCAAGAACTAGTGCGACCGTTCACTCTTTTGGATAGATTGCAGGTGCATATTTGGGCCAGTATTATAATTCCCCGCCTCTATGGCAGATCACCCGTAATGTATTATATACCAAATTCCCATTTCTTTGCCTGACGCATTGCATTGCTAAACCTGCCCGTCCAGTTCTTCAATCTATTGCGTACCCTCGCTCGCTCTTTCCGATTCCAGCACTGTCAGCATCCGTTCTTTTTTGCCTGCTTACATACATATCCCGTCCAGACCCACAGCCTAAGCTAACCAAGCTTTCCTTCTTTTTCCCTTCTCTTACAATCATTTGCAACAAATCGCTTCCAGGAGAAGACGGCTAGCAATTGCGGGATTTGTTTCTTCCATTCGTCTGTATATTTTATCTTACCACTTATCTTACTTTGCTTTCTTATTTCGTTTTTCGTCTTTACTTTCTGCATCTGCATTGCATTGCTTCACTTTCTTCTCTTGACATCGCGCTTGGTCGCTTGGTTACACAACTCCCAATCAGTCGACAACACACAAAACTCCAACATTGTCAACGCTTGTTCGAACATATTACGATATCTTAGATTTATTTTTATCTTTACTAAGAGGTGGAAGGTGGATTTAAACTATGGCGAAACTACTTCTTTCACGCTCGAGGTCGAGATCCGAGGGGAGACTGGGAAGGAAAGCGAAGGATGCTGCGAAATCCAGTGAATCGTTAGGGGTACTCCCACCCAAATTCGACGATGAGCCACTGCCTAGTCCTCAATATATCCCTCGCAAAATGGACGGCCTGACGGTGGAATCCTATAATATTCAGAAAAGGTCTTTCGATATCGCCCGACCGAAAACTTCTGGTGGCCATGATAGCCCATCCAAGACTGAAGAGCGACCGAAGACATCCCATGGTCCCAAAAAGGATACCAATCTGGAAGAGCCAAACTTCTCAGTTCTGAACAGATCATACACATGGTCTCGTGAGCAGGCGGGGAAGGCAAGGCCTATTCCTAAACGCCAAACAAGCAGCCCTATGTTACATGCCTTTCCTCAGAGGTCTGCTTCCCGTCAGCGGGACCATGCCCCGGATCTCGAGATCGGAGTAGCACTTGGCAGCCCAACTCACCATCCGAAGACATTGCTAGACGCTCGGAGCAGTAGGATGTATGGTTTGGACGAATGTACAAAATCATTGCCACAACACTATGTGTCGCTGGACACTAGAACGGACGGCTTTGGTTCTGCGCCTAGCCCCGCACCCGATAGTGTTCCGACTCCTGAAAACAAGGACGCTAATCAAAAAGGTAGTTGGAAGAGATTCTTTGGTAAAGGGCTATTCCATAAAAAGGCGCCTCAAAAAACGACAGGTGCACAGGCGTTAACATCTCAGACTTCTATCACGACTATGAGCTCTGTGACATTAACAAGCGTTCAAGATACTAAGGAGTCGATGGAGTCGCTCCGGCAGGATACTCTCGTCGAAGAACACCCCGAGCCTGAAATACAGGTAGAAGAAAAACCCAAGGTTGATTCCACTCCGTTGTTGGATGTGGATATTCCAAAGGTTGAGATGGAACGCTACAGCGTCATGTTCGACTCGTTACTCAATCAACAAGGCTCAAAGTTGTCAATCTATGCAAGGAGAAAGTCTGGAATACACGGTGCTGCCGCGGGGCAGAAGCCGGTAAGTTCCCATTCTAGAAATCATACACTGAGAACACCTTCTAATTATCCTATCTATCTAGTCTGAGAATCCAGCTCCTACTCCAACCTTGAATCTGCCAAAAAAGAAAGACAACTTGTCGGTAGGCCAACTCGGCCTCGTTAGCAAATCACCATTGTGGCTCTTCCCTGCGACTCCTCGGACACCAAAGAGCCCTGGACGCCCGCGTGCCATGACAACGCCCACAGAAGTAGCCAATGCCAGTGCATCTGAAACTCCGGATGCTCCTACATTCACGAAATCCCGACCTGAAAGCGATATTGTGCCCTCTCTACTGATGATGCTGGAAGAGCGGATTGAGCGAACCACCTCGAAGGCGGAAAAGGACCCACAAACGCCATTCTCTGTTATCTCCGAAGGCTCGGAGCTTGACAGCCCCTATACACCTCATGGGGAATACAGCGCTACCTCTGATAGCAGGGCTCCCTGGGTTAGAAAATTCAGCATGCTCGATGAGCCAGAGTGGGAAATGGTCACAACACCATTGCGACCCAGGACTCCTTCTCCAACTGAACTCGACCAATCCGCGAATGAGTGTGAGGCATATGTAGCAAAGGCGGCCAAAATCTCTATTGCACGACAGATATCCATCTCTCAGCGACAACTTCTCCTACCTGTGATTTCAAACCCAGAGAGATTTGTATCAAAGTCCAAGGGCAAGTCACAAGGTTCGAAATCGGACGTTTCTCTCGTCATCACTCCCGTTCAAAACGACACAATCAATGCTAGCCCCGCCCCGACCTCAGCAGTTTCATCGGAAAACATTGCTATGGCTTTATAGTTCACCAATCCTCTTTATATGTATACTGCGCGACCGCAATTGGCCTGACGAAAGTGCTTCGTCAGATCTTCTGAAAGCGCGTTATATCTTGTTCCCTATGCTTTTCATGACTTATCCCATTTGTATCATGTTATCCGGTTTTTGAGCCTAGTTCCGACATTTCGTTTGTTTTAGCTTGGCCGCCTCTTGTTGACCTTATGGATGATGAGCTGGTTGCATTCTGTGGTTTTGTTCGCTTCCTGCTGCAAGCCGGCTCATATCTGGGATCACTGGTTGGATTTACAGAGTTTCTTACTGTCCTTAATTTCCTTTGTTCCGTGCTTCCTGATCCTTCTGCGTTTTGGATCTGTCAAAAATACCCATTTCTTCAATTTTGTATATAGAAGGAGTAGACTGGCTGCCCAGGTAGCTTGCTCAAATCTAATTTCAATCACGCCAGTTCATGGTCACCCAATACTTCCAGCACTTCCTCGATTTTGTATGTAATTGGCGGGGTCTCAAACCTGCTATATTCTTCATTATCGAACAGACATTATTTCTACGAGATTTGGCAGGTTGACTGTAGCCTAAATTACAACAGCCATAACCCCTGCGTAAATCCTGCTCACTAGGACGCGGGTTCTTACAAGGTCACCTTCCATCTCATCCCCAGGTATCCGTCACTAACTATCCAAAGCACCATCTTGCCCGAGCCACCCCCACCTTCATAATCGTTTGTCCTAACTGCTTGGGGAACATCCAATGTGAAAGTAATCGATAACCCACCGGTCGATCGTCCCTTCCCTTTCCCTTTGTTGACGTTATTCGAAGGCCAGCTGACCCTCTTCAGCGCCCACACCGAATCCGCCTCCTCACTTCCGAATAAGATAAAGTACCCCTCAGTTTGTGGTTTTGGAAATTTTGGTGCGTGTATTCGGCCTTCTCTATCCAAGGGTTCGTTTTTCCGTGTCAACTTGACGGTTATTGTCGTCCCCGTCAGCTCGGAATGAGCGGAAATGTCAAGATTTGGTAGCGACAAAGCGACTCTCGAAAACTGTCGAGATATTAGCTCGGGACGAAATCACAAAAAAAATTGCAACGACTTTCAACACAAAATAAGGGTAACAGGGCCTTGAAGCTGGGGTATCCATCACTTGCGGGGTGCAGCTGCCTTGTGGTATGCAAGGGAGCAACGGCTAAGGAACGGCTGCGTGGAAGACCAGCGTTTATCCGGGCAGTTGACACCATATTCACTACCCAGCCGTCCCTGCATTTTATCCCATCTCATTTCGCTTGTCGTATATAATCCTGCTCAACAAAAAAGAGCGCATAAAACAACTGGGGCTCAAATAATTTTGCTGAAAATATTCAAGCCTGACCCAGGTAGATGATATAAATGGAGCAAACGGAGGGGAAAGCAGGCTAGCCTGGGTTGCATAAAATTCTCCGGATAAGTATGATAACATACCTGCTTCTCATAATTCGACGCCACAACTAGTTCCTTCATTAAGCTTGCAAGCCCCTTCTGCGAGATGCCCTCGAAGTTTTCGAAACTAGCCAGCTGTTGACCATTTCTTCCCACCCGAGCCTGCTCGCGTTCAAGAGCGACACCAGGTAATATGGATAAAGGACCATCGTTTGGCCACCTCGCCTGCTTAACGCATTGCATCAGGCTCATCATCGTGAGACAGGTAGACATTATCCCAAGTTCTGCCATAACGTCTATAGACGCCTGTTTCATCCTTAATTAGTACCGTTTATCAAAGGGACCCTCTAAAAACTATATCTCTTACCTGGAGAATACGAATGCTCTGGTCAAGCACCTGCCCATCATTACGAATAGCGTTTTAGCACGTCAACCCTACCCGGATTAAAGGAATGCGGACAATATATTTTGACTCACCGTAATTTGGTCCTGATTGTAATCGGTGATAGGTAGCTCCGCACGAGCCATATGAGCTTGCAGAAGCAAATATGCTTTCACGTGAGGATCCCACATCGGCAGCCCCATCTGCCCTGCTTGGTAGGGTAAATACTTTGATAGCTCTGCATTAACGAGATCCTATTCCAGTGTCAGTCGGCTGATCGTCTATGATATACCGGGTACGAATTATACCTCGTTGTGCCGAACCGGCAGTTCTAGATCGTATGAGAGTCAGCGTCGGCCCTGTCTATCCGCGAATGTGGGGTACCCACCGTCATATTCTGCCGCTCTTGACATCCAGAGAAGGCAGTCTTCGAAGGTAGCCATTCTCTTCGCCTTCTTGAGAAGATGTCTGATTGTTCTATGTGACTAATTTGCACACTATGGTTAGGACAATGGCCTCCTTGAAGGTATATAACTATGACCTACCAAATAGTAATAACTGGAAATTTTCCCAAGAGCTGTTGGTTCGAGACGGCCAGTTGGGTGCGATACAAGACATCCGGACTTCTGTAACTCGTTCACAGAATTGTCTACCAGGCCAACTAGGAACTCATTCGCTTCTTCTTGTGCGGATATCGACTGCTGGTCCTCCGCTGCGATCTCGAGCCCATAGTAATTCGGGTTCTTGTGCAGCCTTCGGAAGAAGAACGTCCAAGTCAAATAATCTAAAGAGTCCTGTTTGGTCTTGATCGTACCTGCAGAAACCTCGGCACCTAAATGGTCATCTAGGACTTTATGCAACGATGATTCGACCGGGAAGCCAGTATGAAGGAAGTATTTATAGAAAGACTTTTTAGCTTCCTGTGTGAAGATGCGAGCAATTCCACTGGTGTCGAACTGCGGTCGGCCCGCTCGCCCCAACATCTGCAACACGTCTGTCAAATCCATATCTTTGTATGCCTCAGTCTTTGCATCAAAGAATTGAGTTCCTTTAACAATGACGAGATGGGCTGGTAAGTTGACGCCCCATGCAAGCGTGCTAGTGGCCACCAAGATTTGAATCTTGTTAGTCAAGAACAATTCTTCGACGAGGAGACGATCGCTTTCGACGAGACCGGCATGATGCAGGCCAATTCCAAAGGCCAATGCCTCTTTCAAAGGCGTATCTCTAACGCCGCTCAAAATACTTATAAGACCCTCCTCAGAGACATTTAAGAAACGTCTTGGGTTATCTTCCAAACCGCAGAAAGCAATTAGGTCTTTTGCGGTCAATCTTGTCTGTCGTCTGGAGGCAACAAATATAATGACGGGTTTTGTTGGAGAATGACTCTTGATAGCTAAAAACGCAGGGCGGTTCATTGATGCCATCAAAGGACAGAATCCTTGCTTCTCCGCGAAACCATCGATGTATACCTCCAAGGGAACAGGACGAACGGAATGTCTAAAGTTAAACAATCCTTCCTCCTTAACGCCCAGCCAATTACCAACATCGGCGGCGTTAGCACATGCCGTCGACATACCCATTAACCGGACAGGATTCGAGGTTTGTGATGCAATGTAATTCATACGTGAAACGATGATCTCCAAAATAGGACCTCGGTCACTACCAAGAAGATGGATTTCATCTATGATAACCAATGAGATTTTCCTAACGTAGTCTCTCGTCTGCCAACTACGACTGATACCATCCCACTTCTCTGGTGTTGTGATGATAATATCGGCGTTCCTGATAGATCGAGTATCAGGAGTATTGTCCCCCGTCAACTCTACCAATCTAATACCCATTGGGCCGACGAGGCGGGCCCTCCAGTCCTTGACTCTCTCCTTTACGAGGGCCTTCATCGGAGCGATGTAAACCACTTTTGATCCAGGCTTATCGCGGAAGGCTGCCCACATAACAAGTTCACAGGCAACCGTCTTTCCACTCCCTGTTGGTGAGCCAAGTAAGATGTTGGATTTTGAATGGTAGAGAGTGTGGAATATTTGGGTTTGCATTGGGTTGAAATATTGGAACTTTGCCCCATAGATCCCCTCAATGAGTGGGTTTTCCAATGCTGAGATCGGGAGTGGCTGCAGGTTTAGTAAGTCGGTGTAGAAGGATTCGGTATCAGGCCGGATGAGATGTTGGAAAGAGGTGGCAGTAACGGTTTCTGCCCCGAGCCATCTGTCGGAGATGCATCTCACGTAGAGCTGAGTGGGTAGGGGATCCGTCAATGGAACCATGAAGTTTATTTCGTGGTCGTCTCTAAACTTCTTCTTACTCAGTATAAAGTATTCGTGATGTAGTATCTCGGATGTTTCCGAGTTCTCAACCCAGATCCAGTAGCTTTCTGATGTCCCATGCAGCCTGTCGTTCCACTCGAACTCTGGAATGATACTCAAGTGCACCTTCAGGACGTCTCGATTCAAAGGTGCTATTTCCACCTCTACTGAAATGATTGGGAAATTGTTGATAATTCGCTTGATATCGTAACCCACTTTTTTGTTATGAACCAGTTCTCCAATTTCTAGGGCATCCATATCCTGAAGCGATTGAATTGAAGACGCAGATTCCTTTTCCGCCAAGTTCTTAAGAATATGCGGGGGAAGGTCGAATTGCGAAAGTGGGTGCTCATATGACCAACGCCGCTTCTCAATAGATTTGCAAATGGAGAGCAGGACTTGACACAAGTACCCCCACTTCCTTTCAAGAGCCATCAGGAATAGAGCACGCGCTATTCTTGCAGCATTTTGCGCAACGTATGCGGAATCCGAGACGAGCGCGAAATCCTCTATGTTGGATCTTGATATGAACGATTGAAGTAGAACATTGGTTTTGCCGTGAGGCGTATCTAGAGTACCCTCAATGTCACAAGGGCATTCGTTTTCGTGAAGTCGAGTCAACTCCTTGGCTTCGTTGTCTCGAGACTTTATCTGGTCGAATTCACCGCTCATGCTCAGCATTTTGAATACGTCTGCTTCCGATCCAAGTGGCGACAGCATCGTATTGAATATTTCGATACTAGTGCTGAGAATATAGTAGTTTGAAGCGATCCGGCCGACGTTCTTCGAAGTCAGCGACTCCGTTCGGTCGTCAAATATCATCATTTGGGTTTTCTGAAGAGAACGGGCTGCCTTAATGATGAGGTCCCGGCGCCTCTTTCCGAGATTCGGGTCGTGCTGAATCTCGCTCCAGTCGATACCATATGCCATGGGATTCTTCTTCATACGAACGAAGAGATAGGTATATCCAAGCCACTGGACACCTTCGTCTACTGATGTAACGGTTCCTAGCGAAACCTCTGCGTTTAGGTTATCGACGAGCTTTTCGGTAAACCTCGACTCAATTGGCTGCTGCTGGGTGATTGCTGATAGATAATGTGCGAGCTTATCATGAGTCGTACATATTATACCAATACCATACTCTGGGGTTCACGATTAGCAATGTTCAAACATCTTAAGAGCTCCACCTACTAAGCTACTTACTCTCGAATTGGGGTCTTCCTGCACGCCCAAAAATCTGCAAAACATCGAGGATGCCTAGATCCACATGCCCACCCTTCTGTGGGCTATAAACTTGCGTGCCTTTGATAACGACGGCGGCAGCAGGTAAGTTGACACCCCAGGCGAGGGTGGCCGTGCAACATAAAACTTTGGTAACACCCTCTGAGAATAGGCGCTCCATGAGATTTCGGTCCGATCTCAACATTCCTGCATGATGCACTCCAAGGCCCTTCTTAAATAACTCTTTGAGTTCTCTACCCTTAGCCTTGTCGACGTCTTTCTTTAGAATATCGTATTTGGGGTGCTCTGAATTCTCGAACAAATCGGTACGCTGTTCGTCCGTCGCCATTTCGTATAAGAGCCTCGCTGTTTTCACTGTATCCTTTCTAGAATGCACGAATACCATGACTTGGTGTCCGAGTTCAAGCATCTCCTTAACTTTCTCCCATGCAATCCGGTCAAGATTATCATTCGAGGTTCTGCTGCCTGCCTTGCCCTTTACGCCGACGAAGTGCTGCTCTAGCGGTACTGGTCTGAAGGATTGGTCGAAATAGAACAATCCCTGCATCGGATTAACCTTTAGGAAGGTTGATACATCGACATAGTTGGGCAATGTTGCGGAAAGCCCAACTATTCTGATCATAGATTGGGTGGCTTCAACCTGTCGTTGAGTTCTGGCAACTAGTGTTTCTATGACGGGTCCACGTTCGTCGTGAAGCATGTGAACCTCGTCAATGATCAGGAGACGAACTTTTTGGACTAGTTCATTGTCACCAGTGCTTTTTCTTGTGACAACATCCCATTTCTCCGGAGTCGTCACAATAATTTGGGTCCGCAAAATCTCAGCTTTGGTAAGATGCATGTCACCTAATTTCGAACGATTTTTAGCATTGATTGTCAACGGCAGATGTATTATATATTTTTCAGCTCGATCTTACCCGTAAGTTCTCGGACTTCAATACCAAGCCAAGACAAACGTTTCGCAAACTTGACAACGACCTCCGCAGCTAGGGCTTTCATCGGGGCAACGTAAACCTAGAAACATCGGTTCGATCAGAATCTAGGCGGTACCTAATTAGTAAGACGGACTTACGATTTTAAAATCGGAGAGATTGACATGGAACTCGTCTCCTTTTGCTGAGGATGGAGGTGGAGTGCAGTTTTTACCGATGGTGCTGAGGATTGTCAGCATGGCAGCATCCGTTTTACCCTATAACCGATAAATTAGACTGGCTGTAGGAACCATTGGGGTCTGGGAGATGACTTACCGCACCCGTCGGAGCGCATATCAACATATTCTCGTTGGTATGATACGCCACTGGATACACAAGAGACTGCATCCTGTTGAGACTTTGATACCCGACAAAAGTTCTACGGCAAAGACTGTCTAAAGATTTGATATCCACTCTTTCGGCATTGGACCTCACGACACCGACCCGGTTAGGGGGTACTCTAACCTCTTGATGTTTCTACATTGTATAATTAGCGAATTAACAGGTACACAATGAGACGATATAGAATACCTCGAAGTCCTGGGTTACGCTACCGAAAGGCAAAGCATATTTCTTTCCGGTGAAGCTCAATGTATTCCCGGCATCATGGCTTTTGTAGACATGGGGATATTGGATTTCAGCTTGCATTAATTTCGGACCAAGTAGCTGAGTTTTATGGGCAAAGTCAGCCTGCTTGAGGCGTTCTCTTTGCTGATCCGGGGTCAACAGGTGGAATCCATCGACACCGGTGTTACTCGAAATTGGCTTGGTCTGAGTAGCCGGCGCCTGGACTATCTGTTTCCGATTTTCGATCAGCTCTCCAATGAGATCTAGTTCTTCGAACCCTAGGATATCCGGCAGGGAAGATTGCAATTCCATATCTATTCATAACATAAGCTCCTGCAAACTACTTCGGACCAAATGGAGCAAGTCGTATTCTAACCTGATGCATTCGATTGCAACAGTTGCAATACATTAGAGTACAAGTCGGACGAATCCATGGCAGAACCCGTCCGCAAGGCCACCGCTTCCATTTGCGAGGAAAGCCAGCGTTGATCATAGCTGGGTGGTCCATGACCGAAGGGCTTTTGAGCTGGTGATTCAGAGCCCGAACTGAATGATTCCTCGGAATCGTAGACGTCGAATAAGTCATCATCTTCGGCCTCATCATCTGAGCTTTGGAGGTCGGATAGGTCCAATGCGGGCTGTGGTTTACTGGATTCCTCGAAACTACTATGTGCCTTCCGAAACTCCTCGAGGAGCCGTTCCATCTCCTGAATCTCCTTAAGGAAGGCATCAGCTTCAAATGGCTCCGTGGACCCCATTTTTGATATTGATATGTGATATTGATATGTGATACTTGAAGTCGTGACTCTTACTGAAGCTTGTCGACTGTTGTTGGAAAGTGGAAAGTGGAAGGAAGAAAGTGTTGTGGTTGTCCGGAGCTGGAACTATTCACGTCCACGCGCTCTGCAACCAACCCTGTTGGAAGTTAACCCCTCCATCCATCCATCCCGCTATTTCGCCATCCCCGCTACAACCATCCCCCCAATTCCTCTACAGTTCCATCGTCGGTACACATACCTGGAGCTTCATCGCACTGAATAGCTGGCTCCAGCAACTCCCGAAGCTCCCTCTTGCGAGCTCCCAATTGCCTCAAACAAACGTTACACGGCCTCCTGGCGGAATGGATCGTGATCCCCCCATTATTACGACTGCAGATATCCTCAACTACTCAACAAACGATTGACGTTTCAAGCCCTTATATTCCTCATCATTCTCATTCGATACGTGCAAGATGAACCGACCTGGGAACCAGTTACGACAGGGCTCTAGGGGTGCAGGGCCTAACGAACCCCAGAACCTAGAAGCAAAGCTGCGAGGCATGCTGCAATCCGACCAAGTCACTAACCAACTACCCCCGCCACCGATGCAGCCGATGCCAGGCCAGTTCGCCCAGCTTCCAGTAACATCGGTGCCCCCAGGCCTGCTTCCTAGCCCTAATATCCATCGACAGCAACATCCGCCTATGTTACAGAGAAGTAGCACAATTCCTGGTCATGAGTTCGCTCGACGACAACAACAACCCCCAGCTCTAGACAGAGCAGGCACATTTCACAACGGGATGGCTTCACCCCCCTTCAGCGGCCCTGCGCCTTACCAAAGCCCACGTTCCCGTGGAGGAAGATGGAATAGACCAAATGGATTCCAAAATGCGCCGGTCCCTCAGATAAATAATACTTTGCATTTCCCTCCTTTGGGAAGCGTTCCGCCACAGCCGCCCCCGCCTCTTTCTGAAAACCGCTTCCCTTCCAACATCGATAATAGCCGCCGCCACTCTGGTATGGGACTATATCTTGCTATTGGGTTGTGTTATGCTAATGCATAGGGTAGGACCGGGACAGTATCAGCACGATAAGGCGCATAGCCCAATTTTTGACAGGAATGAGCCCTTTCATGGGCAGCATGGACAATATCAGGGCTTTGGAGGTAGCCCTCCACAGAATCGTCGAGGTCGGCCATACCAAAACTATAGAGGATCTCATGGTGGCAGGCCCTACCGGCACTGTGAGTCTAAATTTGCATATATATCCTAGATACGTAGGTCGAGCTAACAAGAATCAAGTCGTACCTCTTGACTATACATTAATGACCGACTATGCGAAGTCTATAGTTGAAAGCGTTAGTCCGGCACCCGAGGAGATAGCGATGAAAAACACTACATTGCGACGAATCACAGAAATTTGCAGCAATTTAGTCCCAGGTTCCCGAATAATACCTTTCGGGTCACTTGTCTCCGGCTTCGCAACTAAAGGGGCCGATATGGATGTGATCTTTGCTCACGACACCCTAGATCCTCAGCCCTTTAGCCACGAATCCAACATACCTGTCAGGCTCGCGAATGAATTTCTGAAGAGAGGGTTCGAAGTTGATCTTCTCATTCGAACAAGGGTCCCCATTCTCAAGATTAAAACGCCTGGTAGCAGAGAGCCCGGATCACGTCCGGGATCACCTTCTGCCGAAGAGGTCTTGAAGGAGGATCTCGGGGAGGAGCCGTGGCCTGAGAACATCTCCTGTGATATCGGATTTAAAGCCCATCTTGGGATAACAAATTCTTATTTTTTCAGAACCTACAGCCAGTGTGACCCCAGATTCCGAGAAATGGTGTTATTTGTCAAGGTAAGATCACCGAATTTGATCGTATATATTAAAAGATGACACTGACGAGCTGCAGCAATGGTCAAAAAATCGCGACCTTAACTCGCCGTATTTTGGAACATTATCATCCTATGGCTACGTTCTGATGGTAGCACACTTTTTAATCAACATTGTGCAGCCGCCTGTTCTTCCTAATCTTCAACTCATACCCCCAGAACCGGGCACCCCGGAATCCGAGCTTACCCAAGACGGGTTCAATATCTGGTATTTCAAAGATATCTCTAAAATAACCTCGGGGGAGCTTCTTCCAGGTGGAAAGAATCAAATGGGGCTCGGGCAGCTTCTATACGAATTCTTTCAATACTTCACTACGAATTTCAACTTCGTCGGGGAGGTGGTAACGATTCGTAAACCTGGAGGAGTCATGTACAAGCAAGAAAAGGGGTGGACAAGTGCCCGGGAACGTGTCGGCGAAATGACAACATACCAAGATCGGTATTTGCTCGCTTTGGAAGATCCGTTCGAGATTACACACAACGTCGGTCGCACATGTGGCGGGCCTGGCGTTAGAAGGATTCGAGGGGAAATGCAACGAGCTGCACAAATAATTCGAAGGGTTTCAACACCGGTGGCTCCGGAATCTCCAGCTACAGCTGCTAGGAATTCCGGCTGGGAAGTACCGGTCACTTTGGAAGATTTGATGGTTACCGTAAGACAGAACAATAGAACATTCAGAAACAGGAAGAACAACCAGAAGCACCTGGTGGAGTGGATCCAGAATAACTGGACTGTAGGTGAATGTCTTGCACAGATTGATGCTGCCGCAGAAGAGCTTAAAAAGAAACGAGAGCTCGGATTGCCAGATGACGCGGAGCTTCCTCCAGAAAGTGAGGAAGGAAGTGAGGGAACTGATGGAGATGAGGACGACGAATCGGCTTCTTCAGACGATAGTGCTCTACAAGTAGTTCGTTCAAGCCCTAGGGCTAATAGGGTCATAGAGGGCCTTGATGGGCTGAGGATCTCGTAGAATGTAAATATATCGAGGGAGTAACCTTGGTTCAGGACTGGAGGTCTGGAGCTATGGGATAGCCATGGTATTAGCCGCTGAATTCTATCGAATAATGCTACTAGTATAATACAATCTTAAAAAGAAAGCTTTAAAGGTCCATTTGAACGCCTCGAACACCGCCAAAATGCTCGTAAAATAGTATTTTCAGATTAAACATCCATCTCCCAGGCGTACTCCTGCTGTGCCCTGTCCCTCCGCTCATTGTTTTTGCGAAAGAACAGCGCTTCTGTCCCATTTCCTCTATCCACACCGTCCCATCGATGGCCAGGCCGAATCCCGTATCTATTCGGTGCGAAGGCGCCCTTGTACAGGGGGAGACCACTCTTCGACTGGCCGGCCGCCTTTTTCTTCAGGAACGGCGCGGCCGGATCATTCCATATCGCCTTCGCTTTCAATTCCCTATTCATATCCTCGTCATCCGCGTGCCTTGCCACTGGCATGAGCTTAGCATCCTCAAGTCTTTTCCTCCGCTCCTCGGCCTCAGCGAGCTGTACGACACCTTTGTTCATTTCTTTCTGTTGGAGTTTCTTTGCCTCCTCCTCTTCGAGCTTCCTGCGAGCCTCCGCGCGCTGCATAGCGATATTGATGATCCTGCCAGATGCATCACGGTATATTGTGTCCCTGCCCTTGCCCGCCTCCTCAGCATTGACTTTCTTGAATTCCTCGAGTTCCTTATCTCGCTTCTTCTTCATTGCAGCTGTGACCTGCGCAGCGGACTGTAAGCCAGCACGAGCGCCAGATTCCATAACCAAGGCTTCATCTTCTGGGTTTGTGGCAACAATAACTGGCGCCTCGGATTCAAGAAGTGCGGCCTCGGAGGCAGCAATGTCAGCGGCCGTCGACGCGATGATCGCGTCTGCTGCAGCGGTTTCTGCATCCTTTGCCGGCCCGGAAATTGTATTCCACCCTGACTTCTTTGTCTTTCTGAATTCAGCCGTTGAGCGATCGTTCACGGTGACGGGCCGGTCGTCATCGTCATCATCGTCCTGGCCTGCCTTTTCCCATCCTGTCGCATCATCATCCACGAGTGTGACCTGTCGACCCTTTGCTTTCTCTTCCTTTCTCTTCCGCTTTTTGGCCTTTTTGTCGAAGGACTCGTCTTTGGTAAGGTATTTAGCGTTTAGATAGTCGGCGAGTGAAGAGGACATTGCGATTGTTGGATGCACGACGAGGGTGTCGCGGTGACTAGATGTTGAAGATTTGAATGTGTTGGTGCTGACTAAGCGGATCCTCGTACATTGTGCAGGACCACCACGATCTCAAGGCACATGGAATCCATATGAGAGAAACAACCTCAAACGTTGACGACTATAGATCTCACTGTGGGTAAAGCGGATTAATCGATGGGAAGGCAAAGGCTCGCTGATGTCTACATACCCGGCTACAGGCAGACGTGTCAATATTGCCCTCAACGACGCTGAAGCAAGGACTTTGAACGGAAATAGAACATGACGTCGGTGCATTGATTCATATGCATAGGTAGAGAGACATGTGCCTGCCAATCCTACAAAGTTTGAGCCTTCTGGAATGTCTATCCGGACCAGATCTATCCAGCCACGGGTATCGAGGAGCCACAGCAGGAATTGCAATTATCTCCGATGACGACAGGTGATGGTCGTCAGGGTCCAGCAGGGAATATGACGAAGGAATGGGGTCATGAGAAACGCATAAGGTTCCCCAAGGCTCGGAAGCAGAGCATGAAATCACCTGCCGACGGCTGTGGGTGACCAACGGCAGGACGCCGTGCGACTACGACAGTCTACAATTGGGTCAACTAGAAGGGTGAGAAGGCTGACGAAATGATAGGTTCCCCAGACCTAGGTATCACGCCTTGGCTTTTGAGTCTGATCAAGTTGTGCCTACAAGCTCCCAAGGCATGAGTAGCTCCCTACTGCAGCTCGCCTATGCTGGTGCAGGAACGGGAGAACGAGGCCAATAGGAGGCCACTGATACGCAGCATGGGCCAATGAGAAGCCGGCATTCGGTGACCCCAGATGCAGCTCATCTGTTGCAAGCGACGTATTTTTGGAAAGGTCCAAAAGATGCTTGCTGTTTTCGTCGTTCCCTATCTGGCAAACCAAGATCGGAACTGGCCGGTACTGTGCACTCCGTAGGCTGATTCCCATGATGTTCAGCTCGATGGGCCCCCAACCGTCGACAGGGCCGAAAACCCCGGTGGTTGCGGTATATGCGCGCAGGTCAGCTATCGAGATAGAGCCCCTTGTCGGCGACTGTCTACCCCCATGAACTGCGGGATATTGTACATGGCTGACGTCTTGTGAACCGACAGAGCCATCCATATCGAAGTTATCTCGATCTGGATGGTAGGGCTCCACTCAGGAGATACAGAAATCATGGCAACGTCGGCAAGTGGAAGAGAGGCCGGCCTAGCTCGGGGAAATTAGCTAATCCAGGCTCTCGCCCGTTCCGAGGCGAGGAGTCATATTGTCATAGCTGAACTGAAATCCCCAATACAAATCCCCTGAATCATAACGGTACAGCTTGGGGATGATGACATCTTGGAAACATATAAAGCGGCGCCCTCCGCCCCCTTCGAGTGTCTCGAAGCTTCGGTCACGGGGTTACGAAGTTACCACTCACAACTGTCAGCCTACCAAATCATTCTAACTGATATTTATTGTTATTGTTATTTTATTTTATTTTATTTATTCGTTGATATCACTCTCGAACTCTCTCACACCTTTCTTCCTCTCTTCTAAACCCCCCCAACCAAACCACTTTCTATATTGCAATTTGCAGTATCATCATCATCATCCAAAGAATAACTCCAAACAACCTTTTCCCCTAAATCATATCCCAAGGAACTCGAAGCTTGCGAGCACGGACAAACATGGCATCTATCACCGACTCTGTTAACAGCATTGTCCCATCCACTGCTGACCTCAGGAAGGCATCCGTTGAACAGCATCGTGCCAAAAACGTGCGTATCCACTGATAACCTCACCTAGATAAACACCTTAAACACACACTAACTAGCATATAGCGCAAGGTCCGGTACCGAAATACAAATGTCAACCTTCTTAACCAGCCTATATCTCCAGCATTCGAACACGTAAACCCAAATTGTAAACGCTGGAACGAGCGTAACATGTTCAAGATGCCTAACCCTAATACATTCGGCGGCCGCTTCTGCCAATGCTCGTCATGCAGATCATATCGTTGGGAATCAAATAATCGAAGCAAGGGTCGCCTCCAGCGAGCTTGGGACCACGATACTTCCGACTGCGCTGACGACTCATTCGATCAAGACAATGTCTATCGCGATGGTGTTGACGGTGTCCTCTACTCGTACGATCGTCCTACCGGACCCAGTCACGGATCTCAGGTCCTATCCCAGGCCCTCAACATTGCTATCGACAAAATGGAGAGGAAGCAGCTTGACCTACTCATCAAGAACGAGTATGATGTCGTTGACTCCGAGGAATCCGCTTCCTCTGAGGATGACGAGTACGAGTTCGTGTAAAAAAAAAAAAACTATAACTACGATACCCTCGGGATGACTTCTAGAGAGCTACATCCCGGTCTTTGGCTTTCGGCTCATGTGTGTTTTCGAGCGAGTTCTTTCGGCAAGGTTGGCTTTTTCCGGATATTCTTTTGATGATACGATGGTTTATTGGTTCATGTTGGCTTTTTCTTTCTTTCCGGCTTCCGTCCAAGCCTTTTTTTTTTTTCTCTCTTTTTACAAATAATCGTTACAAACACAAATAATTGCCTTGGTGCTTTTCGATCTTTACTGCTTGGTCACTCTTTCTGTTTGATTATGGCTATGCCATGAACCTCTCTTCTCTTTTGACGGATGCTAATTTTTTGTTTCGTCTTGCTTATGGCATTTAACATACCCCTGCTTTATTGGGCAGCATAGTACCTTTTCATCCCCTTTCTACTAACATTACGGCGGTTTTTGGTTCCGGTTTTTGGCGTATATCCTCTACATGGTGCTTGACGACGGGTCTTTTATACCACTTGGGTGTTTTTCTGGCGGGAGTTTTGACTGGCTTTTGATGATGACCGAAATGAAAGACTTGGAAGAATCATACACTATACCCCTTTTCTCTATCACTTTCTTCTTTCCAGCTCCTCCATGTTCCCACTCTTGCTTGCTTCTCCCTCGCAAGAATTTTGTTTCGTTGGTTGTCTATTTTAGCATCTCTAGGGGTTCTAGACCGGTGTTCTGTTTTCGGAGTTTGGGAACCTTGAGGACGAGATGCCATTTTTCTCTTTCTACTCTACTCTTTTATAAAAACAACTTACAGCTGCAGTTGGTTCGGATGCGCCCCTGTGCATTCCAAGTCCAACATGCTAACAGCTGATATCTATAGTCTTCAAAAACTAAATAGAATATCGTACGGTTTCGAGAAGTCTTGTCAAGCTTCATTACCAACTTCGAACCCCATATCACATCGCTTTTGATATCTCAAATACTCGTACTCAGTTAGAATATATGTGATATAGTTGTAGTCATAACATGCGGCTTTAGTCCAGGCTCATGAAACTGGCCGTTTCGAAGCTCTGAGATTCTGTTAGCTGTTGATTGTTGGTTCTGTTAACTCTTGTTAACGTTTGTTGTTGAACGGGCTCCGTAGGTCGAAAAAGTTGAAAGAGTGCCTGAATTGAAGCACGAAACCCTGTCGCAACTGCACCACAAGGCTCATCCACTCCAACAAAGATACTCGACATCACCGTATCGTAACCCAACAGCGCGCCTCAAGGTCTTCCCCTCTCACAATGACGACAAGACGCCGTCAGGCGCCATCTATCACGCTGGTTCCAGCCCTCGCCAGAATCGTTTCAGGAAGCTTTGGAACCGACTCTCTGTTTCAGCGGCCGCTCCTTCGTATCGTCAAGGTACAAGGCATATCCATGACCGCTGGACCTCGCACCAACCCTAACGATGAAACGGAGCCAGAGGAAGGCGAAACGCTGTTTGCGTATCGACTATTTCTAACTGACGATGAATATGTTGTTGCTGGTTAGTATCTTTGGTTTTTTTTTTTTTTTTTTTTTGATTTTATTTTGATTTTTAGATACATGTTACTCGAGTTATGGAGGCTGATTTATGATGCCTTGTTATCGGTAGCCGTATTGGATCCCGTGCTTCACCCGCTTGTGCACGACAAGATCTTAACTGGTCCGGGTACCTATGTCAGGTTGACGGATTATGACGTAAGGACATCATCCAAGAGGATTGGGACAAACAGGTTCACGAGGTAGAAGATCCCAAGTGTCGCGGTTTTAAAGAAACATAATGTTTAATCTACGCGGACAGGTTTCTTAAGGTTCGAGGACTTGATGTCATCTACTCTCCAGGAATCCATTTTCATCCAGAAAATACGGACGCAGACGGCGACTCTACCATGGGCGGCATCCATCGCACCATCGGCCGACTTGCCCATCCCAGAGCTGAGGGAGAGGAAGAGGAGGATGCAGAAGACGAGGTGGTAGTAATCAAGCAAGAAGCCGCGTCTTCCCAAAACAGAGCTGATTTAGGACTAGACGGAACTCGAGATCGAGAGATTGACGACGACGACGTCCAATATGGGTTAGATGTTGATGATGAGGAAGATCTATTCCAGCTGGAAAGCCAGGGTGGGCGTGATTCTATGGAAACGCATAATACGACGCCAGATAGCTTTGCTACGGCGGATGAGCGGCCTCTGTCACCAGATTATATGTTGGACGAGCTTGACGATCTGACAGAAGAGGAGATCTTGCAGTTATCGCAACAGATTGAACCAAAGACGGCTATCAAGAAGGAGACTATCGAGTCGACGTGGAAGTCCACTCAGAAACAGAGAATGCCAGAGGAGGAGAAAGCCAGGCCAGGAGGAGGATTAAGAGAAGTTACGGCGAGTACGTATGGAAATTCAAGCCAGCAGGGAGCAAAGAAGGGGTCACAGCCTTTGTTTCACGAGAAGGAAAACAGTCGAGGGCCAGGATGTTCCGCTGTTGTACCCGGTATCTCGAAAAGCCACGCCGGTGAGAGCAGTTCACAGAAGCCCCTACAGCCTGTTTCACCTCTTCCACGACAGGATAAAGGGTTATCACCAGGCCCATCCACGGGTCCAAGACCGTTCCCGATAGGACCAGCCACCCCAGGACCACTCACCCCCCAGAAACCTCTAAGGCAATCTACACTCTTCAGCTCCCCACAATTCACAATACCAAAACAGCAGCGCCCTATTCAGATCACAAAGCTCGGCGATTTATTCAACAAACCCTTGAAAAGCAAAGTCGATGTACTTGTTATTATCGATAAAATTGATGATAACACGATTACTCGCTCGATTGGTGTCAAAAGGGATATGCACCTGCTAGACCCGAGTGTGGAGAAGACGGTATGGTTGTCTGTATGGGTTGACGCAGCTACTTTCAAGCCCCCAGTGGGAAGCTGTGTGCTATTCAGAGGTTTAACGGTCCATAAGTACGACGGCCGGAGTCTGAATGCGTTCAGTGAAGTCGCGGGGACCAGATGGTACATTGTCGAGCCAACTGAAGATATGGTCCCTGGTGTCAACGAAGTGAAGGAGTGGTGGACGCGAAAGATGGTAGAGGATACGTTGAAGAGTTTCGGAGAGGATGATGATGACTTTTAACTGCCCCGTATCTTTGCGATTCGATCTTTGATTGATGGCGTTTTAGCGTATCCATTTGCTCTCTGTTGAAAGACATGTCGATTAGCGTTATAGGCGTTAATATCCTTCCGTGCCAGCAATTTATTCGTGCCCTCAAATCAAGAGTTCTTAATGTTATGAATGTATGTATGATCATGCATAGTCAAATCCCATCGACAGAGCGTAACGAAATGGCATTCCGGCTTAATTGTGACCACTGTGGAAAGTCTATTCTGCACCTCATCGCGCTACCGAGAAAGAATAAAAGAGAAAAGACTCAGTTACGCGAAATATATCGTTGTGAGTTTCATACATTCTATCAGACGACAAGAAGCCGTCGATAGGATGTTGAAGATTTCGCGTGGATGAGGTGGTTGAAAAAAGGAAGAAGAGAAGAGAAGGAAAGAAAGAGCAGGGAAAATTTGTTAGCAGGGACGCCACGGCAGCTCGGCTCGGGGACGCACTGCTTTATCGATAACAGTTCAAACCAACTTCTTAGTAAACCACCAGAAATAACCAGAAAATAGGCAAAAAGCCGAGGAATCGGTCGCTCTTCCAGATAGAAGTTGTGATTGTCGATAGAATGGCTCCAATTGACAGATTGTCGGTCAAATACCGGAATTACTAGCACATGGTGGGGCAATCTGGATTGGCCGTGGAAGCCACGCCCTCGAGACGAGAACATGGAGGCCATGAGAGAGCGACCAACCCTCGCTGGAGCCGACCCCGGATTGTCACATCTATGCTATCAATCTAAACTAGCTCGCTGATTGTCCTCGACTGTTGATATCATGCATGCTACCGCTCGATGATATAATATTACTCTTTCCCTCCTTCAGCTCTTCCCCGGATTCCCCGCACGAAGTCCTGATTCCAATTCTTACCGAACATTAATTCAAAGATTCTTTGGATACACATATAAAGCCAAGTAACTGGATCTTAACAACTAAAAACACATTGTTCCCGTCCACGAGATGTCCGACCCGAAGAATACCTTTGCCGTCGGTGTAGACGTTGGCACTGGCAGCGCACGAGCCTGTATTATCGACTTCACTGGTGAGCTACTTGCTGAGGTCTCGAAAGAAATTAAAACGTGGAACTCCAAAGCCGACTACTATGTAGGAATAACTGAATGTTTAAAATCTATTGAGGGACAGAGTTAATGTTATGTCTAAAACTTAGGAGCAATCGACTACAAATATCTGGGAATCGATATGCTATTGTGTTAGGGCATGCCTTACAAAAACAGGTGTAGACCCTTCGAAGGTTAAGGGTATTGGGTTCGATGCTACTTGTTCGTTGGCAGTATTGAGCGAAAGCACGGATAAACCGGTGTCTGTAGCGGGTCCCGATTTTGAAGAGCATGAACGAAACGTCATTCGTACGTCCTCCGATTCCACCCCTCTCAATTCATTATAAAGCCAGAGTACTAAACATTAGCATTGCAGTATGGATGGACCACGTATGTCTGCATATTACCCGTCACCGATGTAATATTGACATTAACAAATAGTACGCAGCGCTGCCCTGACGAAACTGCTTCAATCAACGCCACAAACCACAAGCTTCTTAAATATGTCGGCGGCAAAATGTCAATCGAAATGGAAATTCCCAAGGTCCTCTGGCTTAAAAACCACATGCCCACCGACAAATTCCGTGATTGCAAATTTTACGACTTAGTCGATGCACTAACACACATCGCCAGTGGGAAAGAGACTCGCAGTTTCTGCTCTGCCGTGTGCAAACAAGGCTATGTACCCGTTGGTATTGATGGAAGTGTTAAGGGTTGGCAAGAGGATTTCTTGAATAGCATTGGGTTGCCAGAATTGGTTGAGGATGGATTCAAGCGGATGGGAGGTGTACATGGCGAGGTAGGCGTTCTAGACCTCCCCCAATTTCCTAACGTTATATGCATAACTGGAAGCGTAATTCGAGATCATGATTTTTTGGTGTTATTATATTGACTAGTATGCAAAGACTGGAACGATACTATCTGCAGGCGAATTGGTTGGTGGGTTGTGCAAAGAGGCGGCAGAGCAACTAGGTCTACCTGTGGGAACAAAAATTGGGAGTGGGGTTATTGATGCGTACGCTGGTTGGGTTGGTAAGTCGGGCTATAAAACAGAACATCAAACTGGTTGGTGTATGAGGTGCTGATGGCAGTATAGGGACCGTTGGAGCGAAAGTCGAGTTACATGAGCCGCTTCTTAACGAATCGATACCAGACAACAGTCTCGAACAAGCATTCACCCGTCTAGCCGCTGTTGCTGGAACATCAACTTGCCATCTCGTTATGTCGAAAGATCCAGTATTCGTTCCCGGGGTTTGGGGACCTTACCGAGATGTTATTCTTCCGGACTTCTGGATGGCAGAGGGTGGCCAATCAAGCACTGGCAGCCTGCTAAATCACGTTTTGACGACACATCCAAGCTATGCGGCCGCAAAGGCGCAAGCGATGGAAAAGGGACAGAGCGTGTATGAACTCCTGAACAAAAGGCTTGAGGAATTAAGAGTAGAACAAGATGCACCATCTATCAGTTATATCGCACGACATATGTTCTTCTACGGTGACCACCACGGAAACCGAAGGTACTTGAACTGAATCTATAAGCACCCATGCACGGGAAACTATCATTGTTGTACTAATATTTGTTTTATTTATTAGCCCAATCGCCGACGCCACGATGCGAGGCTCTATCATCGGCCTCAGTATGGATACCTCAGTAAATGACCTAGCGCTTCAGTATTACGCTGCAATGGAATTCATCGCCCAGCAAACCCGTCACATTATATCTGCAATGAACGATTCTGGGCACACAATCAAGACAATATTTATGTCCGGCGGACAATGTCGAAACCCAATACTAATGTCATTAATCGCGAACGCTACAAGATTACCCGTCGCAATACCACGATATATCGACGCAGCTGTCGTACTAGGTTCCGCGATGCTAGGAGCAAAAGCTGCCAGCGCAGACGCGAGCGGGAAAACCGAGGGGCTATGGGGCATTATGGATAGGTTGTCGAAGCCAGGGAAGATGGTGGAAGTTACGAAGGACAAATACGAACTCGCATTACTGGATGCGAAGTATAAGATTTTCTTACAGATGAGTGAAGATCAACAGAAGTTTAGGAAGAGTATCGATGCAGAGCTTCAAGGCTGGAAGCAGTAGCTTGTGGTTTTGAGTCATCTTCACGATAGTATTCACAATATATTGGTGTTGGAATTGTGGGATTTCTCTGCAACATTTTCAACGCCTTGAAGCGGAATTGAACTGGCTACTTAGTTGCGTAGCCTACGAAACATAACAAGTTGGGCCCATTGGATTATTCTTTTGATTTTAGAATGCCATTTCGTAATACGGGGCGCGCGACTTAGCCTGTCGAACCACATACACATGCTCCTTATTGAAAATATCCTCTATCCTCTAAACCTTAGCGTAAAGCAGGCAAAACAATTTTGCCAATTTTTACGAACATGATAGACTCTCGATAGAATACTAATCTTTCCCACCCAATATTCAAATGTAGTTGCTACCCAATCCTAGTACAATATGCAACCCCGATAGGAATTAGTATTCAAGACATAACCTGGAGCGTTTATGGGATTAAGGGCTAATCCTACCAATGGCGGCAGGGACTTCCCCGCTTCGTCTACGGTGCATGCATGTGCATCGTATGCATAACAATCCACATAAACCATCTAGAGTCTGTGAGACAGGTTAGCCAAGCCTCATTGCTCAAGTGTCCAAATATCCCCAGACCTTTTCTAACGCATTACTTACCCTGAATCCTCAGTTCCCAATTTTTTTATAATCTTATTCAGAACCAGCGCTAATCCCACTCCCTCGTTAACCAAAGAACTTCGTCATGCGATCCAACCGGCTTTTCCAAGGAGATTTATTTTCTTTGTCTTGATTCTGCTTGAAATTATCTCCACCGCTGGGTGCATCGACTTGCAAAACTCCATGAACTCCGGGAATTGTCGTCCTGGGGCTGACCGGTTCCGATTCCACCTCGTTTGTCTCTCTGAACGTAAATTCGTCAGGAAGTGGAAGCCCAGCTGGCCCTCTTTTCATTGGCCGGGTTGATTTGCCAGCCGCTGCATATGCCCTTGTCATTTCGGGCATATGTCCCTTTCGGTTTGCGATTTCCTTCCACTCCTCGTCCATATAAAGATTCGTAGCCCTCTGTAAGCGTCGGGCCTCATTCATCTACATTCGCGCCTTCATGTTTAGAGGCTTCATGACCTCGTTGATATTCCCATAGTATTCGTCCCATGGGTGCTCGTACTCTTTAAAATCGGGCAAATCAGGCATAAAACAGTGGCGACCACGGGATGGTCCCCATATAACTGCCTCGGGCTAGGTAGATGTCAGCATATGAACACGAATAAAACTAAATAGAGAAATTAATTACTTTGGAATACTTACTTTCTTTGGAGGCTTTCTTTTGTCGAATTCGGGGTCCTCCCGTTTAAAAATTTCTTCGAGAAACCCCGGTGGCGGGTAATCCGGCGGTGCAGTATAGTGGTACAAACCATTGACGACTTCGACCTTCCGAAGTATGGTTCGAAGCCAAGGCTCAGATTCAATCATCCATTTCCAAGGAGGTGGTACCTTCTCAATTAGATCCGTCCACAGCTCCGACTCTTGTTCCTTGCGCTTAGGGGCATTCTCTGCCTCTGCCTCTGCCTCCGTCTCGGGTTTATTTTGAGATAGGGATGATCGTCTTCTTACATCTTCCCTCATTCTATCTTCTTGTTGAATGCAGACAGATTGTCGTCGGGCTCTATCAACACTGCTCTTGCGACGGTCTCGTGGCATAGGAACTCTTGTATCAAATTCGTCCCTTTCATTTCCCATCGTGGCCTCTGGAGGATTGTCGTAATTATCCCACGGAATCGGAGTCCGCAGGGGCTTCATCTTTTTTACTTTCTCTGCTTTCCTCTTCAGCTCTTTTTCCACATCCGAATCATGTTCAACAATGTTATTTTCACCAGCATTATCTCCGGTAGCGTCATTCCCAGTAGTATCATTTTCACCAGCACCGTTTTCGCCGTTGTCACCCTCACCGGTGCTATTCTCCCCAGCATCCTCCCCACTGGCATCTTCTCTAGAAACCTGCTTTTGAGCCTTCTTCTTTTCAGCTGCCTTCTTTTCAGCTGCCTCCATTTGAGCTTTTTTCCTCTTCCTCAACCACTCCCCCTTCGGCTTCGTCAACCTCTTGAACAACATTTCCCTATACCTTTGATATGCCTTCTCTTCCTTAAACTCCTTCTTAAACTCCTGTTGCACGTATGGCAACTCATGTCCTATCGACCTCAATCGATTCCTGTTATTCAACCCCGTAATCTCAACCTTTTCGTTTTCTTCCTCCCGACGGTTTTTCTTTCCGAGGATGTAGCTGCCTACGCACATAGCAGAAAATACCCAGGTGAACATAAACATTAAAGTGACCCGCCACATCCAATTTTCCCAGACGGGGACTCGTCTTGTTCCGCGAGCGATGAGGGAGTGAACATGGTGCGTTTGGAGAATGTAGTTTTCGAGAGTTTGGTACGATGTAACCTGTGGGTAAGGGATAGAAGTAGTATATGAAGGTAAGATGCTACTCTTTCCCGAGTATAGAAGTGTCGATAGTGGAGGCATGGTATCGTTTGAAGGTGCACCGAAGAGATGGGATAGATGGACGGTAGGGTCTTTCTCCAGGGACGGTTCACGATGGCACTGCACGATCTAGTCTTCTACATAAGTACCTAAGTATTTATCTCTCGTTATTGCCTTGTAATTTAGCACATTTATTCAACTATTAAATATATGTCAATATACTAGAATATTTCGTGGCCAACATTGATCGCGGCGTCTATCGTCTAGTCTACAAAATGCAACAATATCACTTAGTAACCTACCAAACAATTGGAGGATATATCGCCTCGGAGTCTACCGAGGGAACCTTGCAATTGTCTGCAGAGTACTGCAATAGCATGCACCAGAGGAACGAGTACTAGTATGAGCGCAGACCCTGGTTTGAAAGGCACTATCCATGGGACTGAACCATTGTTACCGAAAATATAGCAAGGCGGGTGGTGGCAGACTCAAAAAGTGTCCAATGAGTTCGAGTTCGCATGAACGAGGCCGGCTAGAGGCAATGTAATGGCCAGTAGCGGTGTCTAGCGGTCTGGCAATCGATTCGACACGAACCAGCCACATAACGCTTAACGAGAAACAATTCACTTGATCGGATGACCGTTATAACTCTCGATCCAAAGTGACGTTTTGATTCAATTGGATTCACTTAACTGGCCGAGGTCAGATGATGTGCATGATCATGGGTGAAGCTAAGAAATAGATGTCTCTCATGCTGTCCAGACATCTCGGTCAACCAGATTATGCACGCCTCGATTGTGTTGTCACACAGCAAAACAAATTTACCTCCTGTCAAGAGAGAGCTCGGTCCAGTTACTAGTACGGTACCAGTGACTGGCTTGCTTACCTACTTTCATGCTTGCATAGCCGTTCAGGAATCAAGGTTACACTTTTCTTCTCCCAGGTAGAGGAATACAATGGAACTGGAGCTTCGAGCTACCCTGGCCTGGCCTGAATAGCAGCTTGGGGCATGGGAAGCTTAGGATCAGATCAGATTAGGAGCTGGCAGCTGGCATGAACATGGGTCTTGGACATGGGAGAGCTGCTGCTGCTAGCCACAGCCTCTTCTGCTTCATGCAGCCACTGTCACTCAACCACAGGGTTCTACCCAGACATAAATCTGCTGTGCATTGACTGGCTCTAGGATCCATAGGATCGAGCAACGGGGCAGCAAGCAGGACATTGCATTGCAAGAGGACATCATCATCGCCATTGCATCGTCGTTATTATCAATTGCAATGACCATTGACTTACTGACTACCTGCAATTGTTTCCCTTTCAAAGTAACGTCACCAATGACATGTGTCCGGCAATTGAGGGCAAATATGGTCACCGTGGAGTGAACATTAATAGGACTCTGCCGCAGAACCCACCTCTGTGCCGTCCCTACAGCTACAGATCCTACCGTCTACCGTCTACGGACTCGAAAATGTTCGTAGACATCTAGACACATGCATCATGAAGATTCGAATACGTAGCCACAAAAACACCGAAAGTCTCCACTGCCGTCTTACCGGCTGCAACCGGTCGGGGGATTTTTGGTTCAATTGGCAAGCCACTAGCGGTCCTAATGGTTGACTAACGATCAATGAAGGAACTATAGCACGATAATGTCAAATATCGTCAAAGTGGCCATGATATTTCGCTATCGATAGGGTAATCGATTATGTTTCCGTAGCTAAGAGCTCGGAAGCTCGACGGGATAGCTCAATGGCAAGCTACCCTCTGCCCGCTAGTTAGCGCCCTATCGAGATTAAATGCAGCTTGAAAGCTCCCCACTGTCGATAGTGCGTCTCCACCAAACTAAGCCCTTCAATCCTGTTCTACCTGACAGAGAATAAAGTTGCACGCACATTCTGGGGTACCCGGTACAAGCTATAGCAGATGGCATAATGTAATAGCCCGCGCTTGGCCGGACGCTTTCCCATGATGGAGTTCTTCAATGAACATACGGGCGGGCGTCTACAAAAGACATGTAGACGTTTTGTTCTCTTTTGCCCAGCATACCCGAAGAATTGCCCGATTTGTTTTCTGGTTGCCTCTTCCGTCCTAATATATGGCGCTATCATAATACCAGGACTCCACCCAAGGCACCCGAGCTTGTTATTCCGAGCCGACGAGGACTGGTGTTACCCTCCGGATTTCCGGGGAAGAATTATATTGTACAGATCCTTATTCGGACATGGAGGGGTTCGCCCTTTCAATGCGTCTAAAGAGCTTCGAGAAGATCTTCGAAGTTGGCAATGGAGGGGAAAGAGCAGTCCGTATCAATCCACGCTATGCGATAAAAGCGGATATGCGTCGGCAAGGACGACCTCGATATTCGGTTTTGGGCATTTTTAGGATTATACGTTTAAGACAGACTTTTGACTTGACTGCGACCGACTTTTCGATCGATTCTTGACATGATATGACATGATTGATGCCATCGACGGATTCATCGACTCAGCGGTCTTCCCAAAATCGACTCATGACCATTATCACTCCGAGACGGAGTTATGACACGAGTAATTCAAGCGCTGTAGCTTATTTTTAAAACGAGTTTGAAAACCAAAGTTTCGTTTCAATGATTCGAGACCCGTTTCGAAACAGGAATTATTTTCAGAAAAGTGTGAGATTGTTAGAAATGTTGTATATTGTATTGTGGGAATAAAATTAGCAGTGTCTCCAACAGTCTACGAACTCCAACAGCCTCACCGATGCATCGAGACAATCGACCAAACTCATTTCTAACACGGATGCAAATGCAACCTCAAACCCCGCAGAAACACCGCCGTTTTTTTGCTACACCTACCGCTTTCGAGGGTCTGTTTCAATGGTGCGGGCGGGGTGTATCTTGTGAATATGCCCTAACATGAACAAGGACGAACCCGCACAAGCCAAATGCTGGAAGCGAAAGGCATGGCCTCCGAGGCTCGAAGGAGACAGGGAATTTGTAGCCGCAGTCTCGGATCGCTAATGTAGATATGGCACTAGCGCTAGTGCTTTCTGAGCCAGGACCTTTATTTTAGGATCCTGCCTCCAATCGATAGCAGAAAATGGAGCTATCGCCAACACTAGTAAATTTCCATTGAAATGTATTTCTTGGCGGGCTTTTGATTTTCGGTTTCCAAATAGTAGAGTTTTGTGGGCAGCTTGTCTTGTAGTTTATTTTTCTTGCTTTTAACTAGCTGCAAGATTAAGATCACAGAGCTCAAGGTCAACCTGGGTTTAGTTAGTTAGGTGGTTTTCTGGTCAAGCTTCAAAGCTCAAGCTTCGGGTGGCGGACAGCTCCCCACATTGTATCAATCGAGTTTCCAATTGCGTTTGCTGTGCGGTTTCAATTAATTGCAATTGTTGTTACAACAGAACACCCCCCAAAAAAGGATCTGGGGATAGTTTGATATTGGCAAAAATTGGTAGAGCCGGGGACAGGCAAATGCAATGGAAATTATCCCGACCATTAAAATTTGCATCTGAACTGCACACCAAAAAGCAGAAAAATCGATTCTGGCAAATGTTAGATTGTTTCCCTGCAGAGTAATAAACGACGAGGCTAAAGGAGGGGGATGGAGCATACCCTTACCCGATGCGAGCTAGTCACATTCATGCTTGGAATGCATGTCGGTGACGATGGTCCTATAGTGTCTACACGCAGAGGGCCCCATAAGCCCATCGACAAGACGGCCCCGGTCGATAGCTGCCATCGACCGGAAGAAGTAGCCCATTTACGGCTCCGTGCATTTCTTAACAGAGCCAGATTATTACTTGTATCGATAGGAAAGAAAAAAAGTTGAACAAAAGGATTGTGTCTTTCCAGAATCAAGCTGGCCGCATCTGACAGGGCCCACCGTGCACCGAGGCCAATACTGCCAATGGCTGTAGACATGCCATCCTAACCGTCGAGGCCTGAGCTAGACACTATTGGGGGGAATCCAACATGTACCGGTCCAGGTCGAGGTTTTACGAGACCAGAAACACACCCCCCGCAACGGTAACGAGCCCAACACCGCCAGACGAGACATAACAGTGGGAAGGAACAAAAGTTGGAGATTGTTATTGTATTGGATTTTATTTTTACATTGGACATCACCAACAGCGTCTGGATTTCAATTTCAATTGAATTAGAATTTTTTTGTTCTGTTCTGTTAACGAACAGTAACAAATTGGGGGGCAATGGATCAGCCTGGACAGGGCCGGGATTGCGTATAAGTAAGGTCGCGAACCCTCGATGCCACACCATGGTTAGGATGATATCCCAAAAGGCCAATGGTATGCGCCCAAACACGGAGCCTATCGTAATTGTCGACGGTCTTCTTTCCTTTTTGTGAGCATATAGACATTTCCAGACTTCTTTCGTGCTTCCTCACTTTTATATAATAGCGGCCTTCTGTCCCTCTCCTTTGAATCAGCATTGCATCGAGCATCGAGCATCGCACGCACGCACCGGCCCTCAATTCTTAATCTTAATCCACACACACTCTTATATCATCATCATCCTCTATCATCATCACTATTATTACTATTACTACTACTAGTTACTACTGTCAACGTGCCTGCCATTCTTCCTGATTATCGCTTAACTGCAGACGATCAGAGAACCCGCCGAAGCTTCGAACAAGAAAAAAACATTCTCATCCCCGTCCATATTATATACGGGATCAACCGCTCGCGCGACCATTCAAGAACATAGCGTGGGCAGCGTGGCTCTCTCTTGACAAGACTAAATATCTCGAGCTCCTCACCCACTGGCTATTACATGTCAATAATAGTTATTGTCTAATTCCCCCATTACATGCGCACTATCTGACCGGTTAAGAGCCTCTTCCCGCTGTTATACTGCTCTCTCTCCACCTATCCACTCTCAGCTTCTATAAAACCAAAATCCTCGATCGTCAGCCCTCCTTCCCTTTCCTCGAAGTACTCCCTCTCTGCACAAGCCAGGGGAAGAGATACGTGTATCCCATCATCGTTTTGTGCCAGCGAAAGACCCGCATCTTCCTTATTTCCCTCGTCCTCCCCCCTCGTCTCTCTCCTGTCTTGGTGTTTATCTGGACTCGGTTGCGGCCGTAGCCTTTTGCCTTTTGCATTGCCTCTAGCTGTGAAGGGAAGCTCCCCCATAGCTACAACCCAAGCTACCAACAAGCACACGACTTTTTCATCTTTTTTTCCTTTTTCCCTGTGTGGCAGCTGGTTTATTAGCCGAAACGGCAAGGGCCTTTTTCCACACTAAGTTTCGGTTTCAGAAGTACCCTGCAGTCCCAATTAATATTGAAAATGGACTTCGACCTGGATCTCTACTATCAGTCCGCCGTCTTCCCAGGCTTTGGCGAGCCCACCCTAGAAGAGACGGAAGCTGCCACCAAAGCAGCCTTGGAAGCTGAGCTTCGAGGTATGCGGGCCAGTTTTGCCTCTGGCATGGAGCATCACGACCTTTTCATGGACCCGTCGACCGCGGCCTCGTGGGACTTCGGTTCCAACGTCAATGCCAACAGCAACAACACACTCTCCAACACAACATCTTCCACTGCTTGCTCGACCCCCAGCCATTCCCACAATGAAATTGTGATCAAGACCGAACCAACAGAGTCTTGCTCTCTCCCGCCCGATTCGCCTCAGAAGAAGCGGAGACAGCCATGGGGCAGGCAGCTGACCCCTCCCACCACCAATCTCCCACCAAGGTATGTTATTAAGCCTGTTCCATGCAGTCGAGGAAAAATTTTTATTCTAATATGTGATCTATCATTTAGAAAACGTGCCAAGACGGAGGCTGAAAAGCAACAGCGTGCCTACGAGCGTGTTATCAGGAACCGCAAGGCCGCTGAAACCTCCCGCCAACGAAAGCAGGCCCAGCAGGACCAGCTTTACAGGGACCTCCAGGCCGCTTTGGACGAGAACAAGGCTTTGAAGGCAAAGATCGGGGCTATCGAAAAGGAATGCACTACTTACAAGACCCGTTCCGCTCACCTCCAACTGCAACTGCAGGGGATCTCCAACGGTTCCACTGCCATGTCCACGGCCTTCAAGGTTGAGGACCCAGTCACTCCCATCAAACTGGATACCGCTGCTGCCGACCACTATGTTAGCCCAGCCGCTCTTACTTGTGAATCACCAACAAACCAATTCGACGACGTTGTCTCGCCTACGTCCTCGCTTGCTGGCTCTCCAGAGACCATGTCCGAGGATGAGAGCCCCAGAACCCCAACAGAACTCAAGTCTGGGGTTTACTCCCACATGTTCAGCCATTATGCCGCGTACCCCTCTGACTCCATCCTCCTCCCAACTGCCAATGCTGGTACCGAACCACGAAAGATGGTCAATGCCATGGATATCAATGAACACTTCAACGATGTCTTCACTGCATTGAACTATGACAGGAACCCAGAAGCTACCCAGCTCAACGACTATGTCCAAAACCTGTTCTAAAAAAAGAAGAGGCGATATCTCCATTGGTTTTCCGGTTTTATCTGGCATCTCGAATAAAAATAAGAGCTCATCTTTGTTTTTGTGTTTTTATTACCTCATATGCTGCATCGCATCCATGCTGAGGGTCTCCCATGGTTGGAGACATTATACCCCAACCCAGTCTTCTCTTCTTTGTACAGGGACACAGAGTATCAGAGCCGCAGGGCGGGGCATCATACTAAGATCACCACAAGGTAGTGGTGTTTCGTCTGTCGTTATCGGAGTCATTTTGCTTCACAGGAATCGCCACACTAACGGAAGGATTGGCTTGTCATCTCTTTCTTCGCTCAGGGTGCTTTTGGCTTTTTTTTTTTTTATCTCCTTGCAAACAAAATTATATCAACGGGCGTTATCTGGAGCAGCGGGGACACGATACGAGATAGAATCCGAACTGGCTTGGTTGGCGTTTGTGCGTTAAATCTTTTGGATTCCATTGGGCTTGTATATACTCTGCACTGAATAGCAAAAAAAGACCAAACAAACAAATAAAACAACAAATAACAAATACTTCCTCTCTTCCATACATTGTAGAAGTAATATCTGAGTAGCAGCTAAGTCGTAGATATAAAACATTTTCGAAAGAATATATTAGAGTGGGCGTGATATCGATTGTGTTGGTTGTGTGGTCGTTTTGTCGCCGCAGACATTGAAATTTTGAATTTGAACCTCACCGCCTTCGCCTGCATCCGCATACATTCTGCAGGCACCCCACCATAGACGTCCCAAGTAACTCACCACCCACCAACCTATCAAATCCCACCATTGGCCACCATCCTGCTGTGTACTGGTTCGGCTGTAGACGCATACTCAATTGGTACATTGTACTAATCCGGGATCGCTCAAATTAGCAGTTCCAGGCTATCGACGTATCCGACCATTCACACGTCCCCACCATACCCCACCAGATCTATAGAACATACATAAAACGGGAGGACAGCCCACCAATCGGTTCTTCTGCCAATAGTCGGTTCAACCTAGGAGACCTTTGCTGTTTAATTGGATACGGGAACCGATACACTGCGAACCTGCCTGGTACGACCTGCCATGCACGCTTTCCGCTGCGCCAGACGGTGCGCCAGCGCCCTCCCGAAGCCATCTTCGGGAATCCACAGGGGAATCCCGTCGACAAACCTACCGGCCACTGGTCAATCGCTACAGACAACATGCAGACGGCCGTACTCGTCCGATCCAACCGAAGGTAGCAAACCAGTCTCTGACAGCGGTACTCCGGTCAGGGACTTGGGAGCAGTAGGAAAAATCGAAGCATGGTACGGGCTTCGTGCAGATAAGGATATGACACCTAGCGACCAAAACATGACGGACAAGATAACCGAAATTAATCGGAGAAAACTCAAAGATGTCGTGGGAGCGCCAAAGTTGCGATTCACGGATATAAAAACTGGGATGAAATACCACGCAGGGCGTTCACTAGTCACCGGCGAAGAAGCGAAGGCGCTTTATGCAGGGTTCAAGCCATACGTTGGTATTGTCAAGCCGGGACCGACGGATTTACCGGGTACACCGACGCAGGTCCATATTTTGTACAGGGACACGACATCGCCACCAGAGAGAATCATTGAGAGTATTCGGAGGCTATGCTACAACCCTTGTTATATTGTAACAAAAGAGTTTGGCCCTCATACAGTAAAGAGTACGGATTTGTTAAATGTGGAGCTGGGATATAGCTCGCATTTCTTGCCGAATGAACTCAAACCCATGGTGATGGTGCACAAGGCCTGGAGGATATCAAAAGGGGGCAGAGCTCTTGAGAAAATCTTCCGGTTTGATAATAGGGAAAGCGCTCGCGTTAGTCAACGGATTCCGCCATTATTATATCTTTTTCTTCCGTCTTCTTTACCTCATCTTGACTAACATCTTGACTTTTTATGAACATCAGGAATTTGCAAACGGTCTTCAAAGACTCATTAAAATCAAAATTACCAAGACTGCGCTCATAGAGCACCACCCCGCGTTCGGCATCTACGGTAGACGAGTTTTCGTCCGTTGGGGTACCGAGCAGCCCGAAGAAGCTATCTCGTCGTGGGACGTCGCCTGCGCCAAGCAGACGGATAGATGGGCAGGCTCCTGCAACGTTAAAGACTTGCTACCTGAGATTCTAGACTGGAAGTTCGAGACCAAATTCGTGGATAGGAGCTTCCAGGAGCCCAAGCCCACGCCGGAACCAAAACCAGACCCAGATCCAGTAACCGATGCTTCGGATAATTTAATGAACATTATTGAGGGGTTGATGGCTACAACCAAGGACCTAATGCAAGCAGCTGAAGAGCCATCAACGGTTCAGAACGCTTTGGAAGCGGCATCAGCGGCTTTGTCGGAGACGATAGAGAAGATAAAGAAAGAAACGGAAGAAAATAAGGTCCTACAAGAGGCTAAAGAGGCGGAAGTTCTGAAGTGGTTGGATAGCGAGGATGGAGATGACCAGGCGGAAACACGGGTGGAAGCTGAGGGTGTGCAGGAGACAGTAGAGGAAGTGGTGGAGGCCCTGGACTCTGAATCCACGGAAGCAGTGGTCGAAGCGGAGACGGGAACTGGGAAACTCGAGATAGAGATTGAGGTTGCAGCTGAGGCAGAAGATCAGTCTCAGACATCGAAAACTGAAGTTGTGGAACCGGTTACGGTTGAAGAAGCAGAGGGTCAACCGAAGGAAGCCCTAGCTGACAACGAAACACCCAAAGACGAAAAGCCGCCACAGTGAGGGGTGTAAAGAGTAATGTACATTAATTCTTAAATTTCATCTGTATATATATACAACCACAAGATATCAACCCTGTGCTAAAAGTATTTACGTCAAATGCAAAGCGCAGACCTACGAATCAAACTCCAAAAACACCGTGTATCCATGCATGCTTCGAACTATTCCCAATAATCGCCCAAAATTGGATGATATGAGATGGATTTCTGTTACTTTGAACGTTCCCATAGATTCTCGCTTTCGCCGGGCAAGCGCTCCACACGCTTCTGCTCCCAGTTGTCGAGGTCCTTGCCCATCAGACGCTTTTTCGTATACGTTAGCTTTTCCACTGCCACAAAAGTGTAAGCAAGAATTCAAAACATGCGTAATACTCCTCATTAATATCTACGCCACGCCTATCTTTCTGTAGCCCCAAAGCTTCCTCCTGTGTCATCTACAACCCACAAAAAAGTATATTAGCAACCATTCATAATATTCCACTGAGAAGTCGTTATGAAGTCACATACCTTCCTAACTTTCCGATCATGTTTCTCGTACCGCAGCGCTTGAGCAGGAGTAAGGAAGAATGCACCGGCAACCATGGTCAATATGAACGGCAAGCCAAATAGGGCGAACGGATGCCGCTTGAGCTGTCGGCGGTACTTTGCGGCAATGGTGCTTTCCCACGCGGAGGAGCGGAAGGGTTTTGATTGAAATGTCGGCATCTTTTTGTTTGAAGCGAAGCCACGACTAGATCCAAAGATTATCTTAGGATACCCAGGGCGTGTGGGAATTTGGAGGTTTCAATGCATTTTCCTCCGACGAGCGTCAGGCCATTTTCGAGGCGTGAGGTTTAACGCCAAGCTAAATAAAAGTCACAACGCAAAAAATACAACAGGCCGTCTCTCTCACCTTCGTTTTGTGAACACCTAATTGCTCACAGGCTAGCTGGTTACGACAGCTTAGGACCCCTATCAAAGAGCTCTCGAGTATATCATCCCTTTAGCGCCGTAGCTTTAAGCTATCATCATGCACCTTCATAGCTACCCCCAGTCAATCACAACTTAAGCAGTCGATTCGATAGCTCCATTTCGCCACCAGAGTACCAGAGTAACGAGAATAACCCAGACAAAACCCCCCCCTCCACAAGCTATCCGATTGCATGATCCCGAGAAATGTCCGTTATATCAAAAGAGCTAATGAATTCTTAAAGAATACCTTATTACTCGTATTAAGTACCCATTAGCTAGTAATCGATGATCTTCGCCCCCGAAGCATAATCCTACGTACTTTAGAAACATATATTACGACGCCTCATATTAATCTCTAAAAGATTGTCTTTTTCGATGGAAAGCTAAACTTGGGTGCTTAACGCTTATGAGTACATTTAAGAAAAAAGCAGTCTCACTGCACTTAAGCATCCCAAAGTGAACAGGCGTAGACGCCACAGCATGCACATCACTAGCTCCAATTTATGCGATGAGGAAAAATAAAATAAAAAATAAAAAGTAAAAAAGTAAAATAGAAATTTACAGCTCTAGCTTTCTTGGAACTTAGTATGGGAAAAGCAAAGAAGTAAGAAAAAAGGTCCAGAATTATCTCCAGCTCCCGGGTAGATACTCGAACCCGCGGGTATACTTTCCCACCGGGATGCCTGCAGTGCATACATGTTTTTTGTTTTTTTGTTGGTTAGTTTTTCCGTCCGGAACTTAGCGAGTTACCCGATCTTTCTACTGAAACGGCTCGCTTCGATGGGTATGAAAGAGAGATTGATAATCCTTATCTAAGTATTCTAGAAGAAATGGATAAGTATACCTATGCGTTCTAGAGGAAAGTATAGACCAAGGTGGTATTTATTGAAAGGAGGGGTAAAAAAAAAGAAGCTTTTGATCCTTTGAGATCTCCCTTCTGCATTAACCCCCCCAAAGTTTTCTGCTCACGATCTTTGCCTGGGTCCTTGAAGAAAAGAACCCGGTCCATCGTCACTGTTTAGCTATTTTCCCTCCGTCTGAACTCGCATGAGGCTAACCTACCCTTGTTCAGACCACAAACCCAACACAAACGCCTCAAGGCCTTACCAGCTCCATAACTTTCTAGCTACGAGACCGAATACGCTAGGATATACCAGAAAGAAATGCCTTGCGCAGGAATCTTCACACCATGCGAAACATACCACACCTTCCCCCCAAACGCCTCACAAGATCTAAAAACCCTCATGCGCTACGGTTTCCCACAAGATATGGCAGAGAAGATACTAGACTCCAGAGGCATGGCCAACTGGGAAGTCCTACAAGCGGACTGTACCGCCTTACTATTTAAAAAGTACTGGGACTGGATGAACATGAATCTCGCGTCGAGAAGGCGACGGAGAGGGACGGAGAGGGAGTTGATGGAGGAACTTGATCGGTTTACTGGATCGATGCAAAGGAGGAGGAAGTGTGTTATTGTCTGACCTGTTCAAGCTGTGCTAGATGCTATTCATTGCGGGCCGTAGGGATGGATATAGCCTGACATATAGCGTAAAGGGAGCTTGTAGAGAGGTGGGAGAAGCCGTGTGTATATTTCGATGGCTAGTTGAGATGAACTAGCCTGTGTTAGTTGTGGAGCAGCAATTAGGTAAGTAGCCATGTAGAAGTAGCCATGTAGCAGCGTCGCAAGCGTTAATGACAGGAGTTAAAAATGCCCATATCTCTTTCTCGAATGTTGGTTTTGTAGTATATATCCTCCAGATGTTTCGAAAGAATGATACAAAAAAAAAAAAAAAAACCCCCCATTACCACCAATGCTCCACCTTTTCCTTCCGAAAATACAAATCCGGCGTGATAGAAAGTACAAGATTTATCCTCCACCTCAAACATAGACCCGGCGGACGCTCATAATAGCTTCCTCAGGAATCCTATAGAGAGCCAAAAACTCATCCCTGAAATAATGTTCTTCCGTTCCATGGGGCAGAAGACCCGGGTACTGACCAATGATTTCGCTAACCTTCAGGATGGGAAGAGGCGCCCCACGTGCATTCCTGATTTCTGAGGGATCTATTTCCATGATTTCCGCCTTTGTCACTCTAGGTTTCTCGAATGCCTTTTGAGCCCATTGGATGGCGTGTGATTTGCTGCCAAACATGGAGATAAAGCAAGTAGATTGGCCGGAATACCAATTCAGGTGGTTGCTGAGCTCTTCGGCGAGTTGGTTGAAGTTGCAGATGTCAATGCGTCTGGCAGAACGGCATTCGAAGCCGCTGTTGCTATCATAGAGGGTGTGAGAGGTGTTCAAGTGGATGCGGTAAAGTACGTCGGGGTAGTCGTCGAAGTCAAGCCTGGGGTTTGGAATGTTGAAGTTGCGGGTCATTTTGAATGTTGAACGTTGGAATTGGATTGGTTGATGTTGACGGGGAGGGTGGGATTCTCCTAAGACAATTGAAGGGGTCTATGAGTGGAATCCTCTCGGGCGCGATCTAGGAGGGCGTGATGGAAGCAGCAGAGAAGAAACTAGAAGAAACGAAGTTATAAATTCTCGATATTCGGCATCGACATGTCGATGCACGTACCCCGTTGTCTACGGGGTATATACACCAGTGACAAAGGCCTTGACGACGCCCTCTTTGGGGGCTCTCGGACTGCTTCCTTGGATAATAATACTTAAGAGTCTTTTCTAGATCTCTCTAGTACGTCTATATATGAAGCGCTCGCCCACCAGCGGCATAGCTGTGTGATCCAAGCACTTCAGTGAGGTCTGTATTCCGGAGATATACAGAGTCCTCATTTCAAAGAAACACCGAATCTTAGTTTTTAAGGATCCGCTCACGGTCTCGCTGCTACTTTTCCCCGTCAGGATTGGTCCCATCCGGGTGCTATATGGCCATGTATTTCGCCATCGTCAGTTGGGTCTTTTTAGACCCACAGTCAGCCTCCCTAGTAACAAGTCGGCTTTTCAATGCCCCTGTTACAGTAAGCTTCAAGCAAGAGTACTTCATTTTCCTCTTGGGTCTGTGCTTCTTGGGTCTCTGCTTCTTGGGTCTCTGCCTCTTGGGTCTCTGCCTCTTGGGCAACCTCTTGGGCAACCTCTTGGGCAACCTCTTGGGCTATACCTCTTGGGCTATACCTCTTGGGTGTGACGAGCCTCTGGGTTTGATGAGCCTCTTGGTTTATGCCTCTTGGGTCTCCACCTCTAGGGTCTGCACCTCCTAGGCTACCTCTCGGGCAGTACCTCCTTAGATACATATTCAGACCAGGCCTAACTGTGATCTATCTTTCCGTTCTCATTTTAATCAGAACAAAAGATATTTCAAAAACCGACCAGCTTTTGTATGCAATCGTAGACGGTGAGCTTTCGGTGGTTCAAGGTCCACGCGGCGTTACCACTTCCACTGTCTTTTTATATAAAGATCTCGCGTGGATTATGTCTACTGCTCGCGTTCGTCCTTTTCCTCAGCCCATGGAAACGTCGCTTTTAACAGCTTTTTCAAGGTCCGAAGAGGGTTGTTTTGGAGGTTTTATCCAGGTCTTCGTAGTCGTAGTGGTTGGCTGGTTCCATGATGGAGAGATCGAATATAATACCTACCCTGGAAATGCGGATGGACGATTAATAGTAGGAAATACTCACATACGAAGTAATACGACCAATACTATTTATTTATCGACTAGAATGTGTATGTATGCATAAAGGAGAAGGAGATCAAGATCAAAAAGACGGTGCGCAGGTTCCAATTTAAAGTCTCGTTGGGAGTCCTTCCAAAGGGTGGGGTTTCGCAGAAAAGGTGCCTGAAATGGGCATCCCTGCGACCATGTTTCCCGATCGGGTTTAGTCTCACACTATAAAGTCAACCACCAAATAAAATTCTCTGCCAAAACACCCTCTTCAAATCCATCATCATCGACTCCACCATTCTATTTTTCATTTCTTCACCTTCCATCACCGCCATCGCCATTGTTATCATTTGTAAGTTCTCAATCTTCATATCCACATCCACTCACATTCACCGCGCCCACCCGCTTTCAAAATGATGAACTATTCGTGTCGCCCCTATCAGACCAAAGATTTGGTGACCTACACCGTCCAAAGCCAAACGGACTTCTCTGATTTCGAAAGAAAAAAACAATCCTTCTTTAACAAAAATTCTCAAAACTCTTACCCGTCACACGGAACGCTAACATTTCCGCGAACCAAAAGTATTTTTCTTAGATTCTTAGATTCTTTTCTTCTATATTTCTACTCGCGACATTCACGTATACATATCCAATGGTAAGCCGACTTTTTTTTTTTTTAATCACAACCACCACGCGGAGCTGATGATGCAAACATATCCATGCTAATACGGAGCCGTCGAAGTTACGACTTCTTCGGTTGCTGACGAAAGCAAAATTCTTTTCATCTTTCACCTGAAGCTCCATCCCATCCTCCTTCACCTTACTATCGTATCTTATACCGTCGGGTAGTAGTAGTAGCATATGCTAATATAATATGCTAGAACAGACCTCTATGGATTCTTGTTATCGCCGCGTAGACACTGTATAATATCGAATATGATACAATATAAATATATTCATCGATAAGCCGCAAGCACCTCATCGTTCCAACTGTATGGTTATTATAGTCAGCACAAATAAAATCCCGTAAAATAAATAACAAAAGGAAACATACTTCAAAAACTTCCCACTAAGCCCCTTCTCCACCTTCATCCCCAAATTCCCCAGCACAGCGCCCACGTCCTCCTTCACATAATCCATTTTAGCCACATAAAAGGAAGAGGAGAGGGAAGTGATACTCACCGGCTTCACAATCCCACCACTCTTCTTCAAATTCAAAAACTTGACATGTTCCTCCGGCTTCATGACTTTCCCATGAACTTCCCTCAAAGCCGTTTGCATATCCGTATCCACGACTCCAGGTCTAATCGCTACGGTCGTAACATCCGGTTCTTCGAGCGCAAGCGTCTGATTAAAGTGATTCAACGCCGCCTTTGAAGCCCCATACGCTCCCCACCCGGTCTTTCACCCCCATAATTCACCCAATTAGTCACAATATAAGATGTAAAAGGGAACGGGAAAGGGAACGGGAAAGAAAGAGAACATACATAAGCCCCCACCGCCGCCCCGGAACTAACCATCACAACCCTTCCACCGACCTTCCTCAGTTCCCCAATAACACCCTTAACAACCTCCACATTCGAAAAGAAATTAACCCTAAAAGTCTCCTCCCACTCTTCCACCTCCGCATCTCCAACCTTAGCAACAGGATCGAGTCTTCCATGATTCAAAATCAAAGAATCAATCCTCCCCCATCGTGATAACGCAACATCGATTATAAGACTTTTGATATCGGATTTTAGATCGGATGGTTGGGATGAGAAATCTACGGAGACGGCTTCGAGGGTTTGAGAGTGCGTTATTGAGAGGGATTTTAACGTCGGCGTTATCGTCCGGGTTACGGCCAGGACGTTGGGTGGGGACGGGAGAGTGAGGAGGTGCTGGAGGATTGCCAGGCCGATGCCTATTTTACTATTTCGTTAGCAATTGCATTCTTTTATTGTATACCCGTAAGTATTGTATAGAGATGGTACCTCGTCCAGCACCGGTCAGTATAACAACCGGTGTTACGCTCATCTTTGTTATAGGCTGCTTGTTGTGCTACCTAGTCTAGAGATTTCAACCGATCTGCAGGTCGTCGAAATTTATACCGAGATATCCCCGTCTACCGATTAGCTTAAGCTTAGTCACCATAACTTTTTAGAACTTCAAAAAATTTTTGTTGATATTCGTGATCAAAATGTGTCTATTAACTAAACCATCCCTCGTTTTATGTATACTGGAAACCGGAAAGCAAAGCTAGTATACAGCAAATTTATCAAAGCTCGCCAAAAAAAAAAATAAGAGTCAAAGGAAAGGCATCATGCGACCAAGATATAAAACCTGTCCGTATATATACAACGAAGAATCCCCANCTCGTTTTATGTATACTGGATACCGGAAAGCACAGCTAGTATACAGCAAATTTATCAAAGCTCGCCCAAAAAAAAAAAAAAAAACAAAAAAAAAGCAACAATGAAACAAAGATATAAACACAGTAACAAAAAAAAAAAAAAAAAAAAGATATCGTCAGATATGCATGGCAAGTTCGACCATTGACAGGTAGAACCCTTCAATAGCCCATTATTAAGAGTAGTAGTAGGAAGGTTAGTTTAGTTTTTTCATCCCTTTCGTCTCTTTGTGCTCATTTTTTGTAACGTCAACAGTTATCACCATTTTCACCCCATCAACCAAAAAACCGGAACAAAAACAGAACAAGTATATAAGTTTGGAAAAATCATCGAAAAGAAAAAAGACAGCCCCACCGTATTTCATCCGTTGATCGTTTCACCTATGCACAAAAAGTCCCAGTTAATGCGCTGTATAAGTATTTTTGTTTTTGCCCCGTAAATGCTGCCAAAGTTTTGTGAGCTCAGTATGATTATCGTAACGAATTAATTTTGGAAGGCGGTGGAAAAGAAACCCCATACAATGAACGGAGCAAGGGGGTTTGAAAGAAAAGAAAGAAAGAAAAAAGAAGACCATATTAATACAATTATAACACACCGCTAATGCATAGACCCATGAAGGATTTAAGGAAGGCGAAGGGGTATATCGAAGAGAGAGAGATAAAGAGAGAGATAAAGGTAGAATAGGTCACCGTTTTAATTTTTCATCCACGAAACCACGCTGCCGTCCGCGAGTGGTCTCCTAACAAGCCACTCTGCTACTGTCTCGTAGCAAAGGACGTACTGCCTGAGAGTCTGCACCATCGAAAGTCTCTGGTCTCTCAGGTTCTCAACAGCCCTTTCAATCAGATCCACGCGATCGTCGCCGATCCATTGACCTTGGAAATCATTATTGTCAAAGCTGTAGCGCATTGGAGAGTCCCCTTCGTAGTCGGTACCGTTCTGAGGATACCTGCCGCCGGAGGTTCTTATGTACTCCCGTTGGCGTCTGAGCATGTCGATGACGGAATCGGTTGCACAGAAAGTACCCGTTCGGCCACACCCTGCGCTGCAATGAACCAAAACCGGTCTCTCAGCATCGGTTCGTGAGGATCGCCTGTCGTGGGTGTTCGAGGACGAAGATCGTCGAGAACCGCCGGAAGAACGTATGACCAATTCGGTCTGTTCGATGAGGGCGAGGATGTGGGCTGGGTCGGCTGGAGCACCAAAATCGGGCCAGGAGGAATACTGAAGTTGAGTGATCTCTCGGAGAGGGGAGAACGGATGGGCGCTGTGGCTCAAAGTGAACTTGCGCATGATGACATGGGGTCCGCTGGATTCCTTGGGAGACTCAGGCTCATGGCGACCAGAACTCTGCCGACGAAGCGACCCATCCTTCTTGTAGAGATGCCCGTTGGTTTTGGATGGATCCAAAGCTATCCTCTTCTCTGAGATGTTATTCAGTTGATACGGGCCGTAACTGTGCTCCTTCCAGTACTTGTGACACTTGAGCTGGCCACCCTCTGCTTCAGCAGTAAGCATGACAATAACACGGACGTCATGGTCCCAGACGACGCTCCAGAAGTCCCGGAAAGTATGAGGGATAGGTCCCTGCGTGGCGATATATCTCTTGGAGCTGAAGTCGGTCGACACGTAGCTGGCGTTGATGTAGTCGCAGGACTCCGGGGAGAAGTCGGTGAGTCTGACTCTGGTATGGTCGTACGGCCAGATATTGTTGTAACGGTTCTTCGCTCCCTTTTCAACACCAGCCAGAGTATGAGTTTGAGGCGGTCGGAGGGTCTTTGGCGATTCGTAAGTGACGTTGACGTTCAAGGCATCCTGCATCCTGCGTTGCTCGGCTTTCTCCAGCTTCAAAAACTTGTCGGCGATCTTCTTAGCTCCGTCTTCTTTTAGAACGTCCCGCATCCATTTCGGCATCGCCCTACGAACTTCCGAGGTGATGTAGGGTGGAAGCTTCAGGGCAATTTCGCCGACACCTCCAATCAAGTCCATATTTTGTCGGATGTTGGAAAAGAACGGGTTAGCAGCGGCTTTGGGCATGACACAGTTGAAGGCCGGTGGGCCACCGTCTGAAGATCCGGAGAGGGAGAGAGAGTTGCTCTTCTTGGTCTCAGTTTGGACAGGTCCTAGATCGACGATCCCAGGATATTGTTCACTAAACTCTTCAAAGCCGCCTATATATAAAAATTAGCACATATACACACATATAATTATATATATACGAAATAAAGTAGTAGAAGAAAGGTACGCACCACTCAAGAGATAAGCCTCGCCATGCCATCCTTCTCGAACGAATTTACTAACAGTATGCGCAGCGGAGGCGGATTCGTTGACTGTCCTGGAAACTGCATCGTAGACAACGATGATACTAACTTCCTTCCACCGAGCAAGCTGATTCTTCATTTCAGGCCCTCCAAGGCTTTCTGTTAGTTTTGCAATGTTGAAGGATGGTCGCTTTAGGAGAGTTGTGGGGATTGAAATGTTGATGGAGCCTCTGATTCTGGATTGGGAGAACTGTTGAAAGGGTCTTAGGTCGAGGAGAAGCATTGTTTTGGGAGCTAGATCCAGTATCTGGGCTAGTTTTGAAGCGTACATCAAAGAGAGGCCGTCTACTTGGGAGCTGGGAGGGAGAGTTGAAGATCTCTGGCGTTCAGCGGGTAATCTGATAGAAAAATCGCCGGCGACAGGGCCTTGAAGATGAGGCATGGATGCTGACGATGAGCTCCAACCTGAAGCTGAGACGGAGCGACTTGGGATGATTGAAGAAGAAGAATGATGGTCGTAAGTTGTAGGAGAATCATATCTCGTGGTAGTAGGAGGTTGATCAAAGTAGTTCTGAGGTTCTTCGTAGATGCTTTCCCTTCGTAATGCTCTCTGTTGCATTTCCCCTTCCGATCTCGGGGACAATACTTTTTTTGAGGAAGGAGACTTCAGAGCACCGGCGAAGAAGCCACCATCAGCGTCCATGTCTCTACTTCCAGCTCTAGAACGTTGATTGGCGGCATGGTTTTTATTGTGAGCGGCGATGGCAGAGGATTGACGGCGAAAGTTTTCGGAGGCAGCGTTCGGCATTGTGTCGATGTCGATGTTGAGGATGTGAGGAGATCTCGCGGCTACGGAACGAAGGGAGGAAGAGGCAGACCAATTGTTGTGAGAATATGAAGATTCCTCGGCGTGGTGATCTCTATCGAGGCCAAAGTAACCGGAGGCCGGACTGGCAGTGGTCATGTTCATGGTCATATCAGAAGTTTTGGGCAGGGGGCCGGGGGTCTTCCGGGGATTGTAGTTGTAACCCCCGGGGGTTTTTGGGGGAGGAACATCGGCGGGGGTTCCTGGAATGGTGTAGAGATGAGGAGGCTGGGCATGCTGTGGCCTCGAGGAAGAAGACGATGAGGATGAAGAAGGAGTTCTGGGAGCGACGAAGACGGGATTGTTGTAATGATCAAAGGGGGTTCCGGGCGAAGGACGCTGGGATGATGTCAGAGACATCTTTTGGAATTCCTGGTCGTACCCGAGTTCCAGCTGGTGCATCAAGAATTTTTTCCCCTTTGACTGCACTTGTACTAGTTATCCTCTATATATGGTGTAGTATATATTCGAAGGGGAGGAAGGGAGGAAGGGAAGAAGGGAAGAGAGAAAGGGAAGAGAGAAGAGAGGATATAGGAGAATGTGATATTGAATTGAATTGAATTGAATTGGGGGGGGGAGTGATTGAGAGGGAGAGAGAGAAGAGAGAGATGGCAGGCAAAATTCAGCAGAAAGCAATTGCCTCGAAAGTGTAAAGTATAACTAGCAAAGTCGTAGTAGTTGGAGTAGCTCAAGTAGTTAGAACGGCAAACCCGGCGAGTCGAATTTAATTAATTGTTGAATTTTAATTTAATTTGATTTTTATTTAAAATAAAATAAAATAAAATAAAATAATGAGACAGAGCCAGAGCCAGAGAGAGACACAGACAAAGACACAAACTCTGGCCGTATATATTATAAGTCAGTCGACGTGAAAGTAAAGTTCCGCAAAACCAGTTTTTCGGGTGGTTCCTGACAAAGCAGAACAAACCCGAATCCCCCTGGCAAGTCCCGTAACTAAGCAGTCAAGTAAGTTACTTCTATTTACTCAATCATTCAATAATAATCAATAAAATAATAAGGGCTGATGTGAGACGAGACTCGGACTACTGAGAGCAAGGTTCTGTTACCCCTCTTTTTTATTATTTATGTGATAGATTATATTCCAATCGTATATACAGTAGGATATTCTACCATAGATACAGGGAGGCGGACACAAACAAAGACAGAAACAGTCGGGTAAAGATCCAATTGGGACTAGAAAAAAAAGGGAAAGAAGAGGAGAGAGAGAGGGAGAGAGGAGGGAAACAGAGTCTAGACCCCCGGCTGAACTTCCCGCCCAGTGACAGGGCTGGAAAGTCAGGCGATGGCTGCAGTTGCCAACGACGTCATTCTCGCCACCGCTTACCCCATCCGGCTAGTTCCTGTTCCTCTGACGTCATCTTCCACCACCCAACCCCCATCCATCCCAATCTCTGACCATATCCACCCGATCGATCTCATCTCAGGGTCCTCTTGGTATCAACCCCCCCCTGCCTGCCTCCCAAGTATCCACCCAAACATACTCCATCCATACATACTTATATACTTACAATATATACATGACAAGCATGTATATGTATATATGTCAGTATGCTTATATTCCAAATGATGCTCACATTTCTGTGATCTCGGAAACACGCTTTTAGTCATTCTTAATGCTACAACAAAATATTTACAGTGTCCATTATATTACATTCAATATGTAATCCGCTTGCGGGTCACGCTCGGTGACGCTGGCTCTTCCCCTCCCTCTCCATCATAATCCTCGTAATCCTGATAATTGACCTTCCTGGCCGTGAAGAACGGCGTCCTCTTCACCGGACTCCTGCTCCTCCCCCTCCCCATGTCCCCTCTATCCTTGATATTCTTGACTGCCGGCGTCGCGAATATAGTAGCGGTCGCATACGGATACTCCACAAACCTCGGTGCAGCCGCTGCCATAACCGGCGACGGATGCCCCCCAACCTTCGCTCTGAAAAACCCAAACGCGAAATTGCTCACAAAAATACACCCAAACACCAGCACAAAACAAAACACCATGCTCTTGTAACTGATCGGCTCCACGAACCCGTTTATGATCTCCGCAAACGTCTCAGCCGATACCTGACTCCTCCCTACCCTGTCCGGGTCCAGGTCCATGCACACCTGCAGCCTCTTACACTCCTCCTCTATCAACGGCACCACGTGCTGAGGGTGACACCGATTGTTGACCCACTTTGCCTGACACTCCGATATATCAATCCTAGCCTTTGCCGTATACTCTGCAACCTTCTTTTCCACATCCTTCTGTATCGTAATCACCACCAAATAGACAAGATAAACCCCCAGTGAAGCGATCATGATGTTCACCGTCAATTGCAAATACTGCGACAGCACCTGCGGTATATCCCGGTGCGTCTCCGCCCATGTCCTGCTGTCCTGTGCCACTTTCTCTCGGCGCCTGTTATTGATAGTCCCCGCCGGTGCAAACGGACTATCCGAATCGTCGCCATCATCGTAAGAATCCCCAGAATTAGAATTGGTCCAGAAATTCGTCTGATTCGACCCTTGCCTCCGTCGCCTCTTCTCGACCTTTTTCGCCGCCTTATCACTGAATTTATGAGCCTTTGTTTCCCCCTTCCCGGACTTTTTCGGTGGTAAAAACCCAAAACTCCCAAATAACCCCTTGGCCTCTTGCTGCTTCTTCGGCTTCGCGTCAGGTGTCGCGTCGGGATCTTCATCTTTCGCCTCCGTTATTACCAGCGGGGCCTTTGTTGGCGTATCATCCGTCATCATCGAGTCCATCCCGGCAACATTGGGCGCCGGTGAGTCCCCGGCGTCGGAGTTTACGGACGGAGATCTAAAATCCCGAGGTGTCTTGAACGCGGACGAGTCGAGCGGATTCTGCTGCGAACTGAACAGGAACGGCTTCATGGATGGTGTCGTCATGTCGAACTGTCGGTCTTTAATCGGTGTTATTAGGGTTTCTCCGATGTGACCTGTACATACATACTACGTGTTAGAAAGAAAGTAATTCTAAAGAGAGAGAAAAAGTGAGTAGGTGATGGTGTCGTACGTTTCCTAGGAGGGCCTCCGAAGGACAGCTGTCGCTCAATGTTCTGCCGAGACCACGGTGATTTTGGGTCTGACGGTCCATACTCATTGTCGTAGGTCCACTCCATCGGCGACGCATGATTGCGTGAACCGGCCATGATGTCTTTTGGAAGTGGTGATGTTGATGGTGGAGGCGTCGATGGTAAGATAGATGGATGTATGTCGATGGTGGGAAAAGGATAAGTTAGGAGAGATACATGTCAAGTTGAGATGTATTCAATTCAACCGCGCAAACAAACATCAACACGCTTCATAGCAACCACCACCACATCTTCCTCAACCACGTTCTCCTTCCATCTCATCTCATCTTCTACAATCCATCATCACCTAACAACCGCGAGCAAGAACATCAGCTCCGACATCGACAATGGCGCCAAATAACTCACCCGGCACTGCTCTCCACGAATCCCTCGACATCACCAATGCCGACAAACCCTTCAAATCACCCACCTGGAAACCCGCCGCCCGCAGAAACAAAAACCTCAAACAAGTCCTCACCGAAGTAAACCGCGCCCAAGCCGCGTCCATAATGGCATCGCAGGCCCAAACCGAGGCAAACACCGGTGATAACACTCCCATCCCCGAATCAACCCTCGCCGGTCTCTCAGCTCGCGCGACGGCAGCTCAGCAAGCTACCGCGCTTCAAAAGCTGTCTCTATCGGTTGGCCAGCCGGCTCCGACGTACGGCAATATCGATGCCGCACCGTCTTTGCATCCGGCGAATTCGGGGCATTGGTGTGATATCACGGGACTCCCATCTAGCTATGTGGATCCAAAGACGAAGCTACGATATGCGAATAAAGAGGTATACGCGGTCATCAGGGGATTAGGACAGGGAGTTTCCGACCAGTTCTTGGCTGTTCGAGGTGCAAACGTCATATTGAAATAGATCCTTTCCTTTTTGATACTATTTGATACTCTAGATATGCTTTAGGTTTTTGTGGGTTTTTGGGGTGTTCATGGGGTTCAGGGCGTTTATCATACGATTATACCGGAGAATACGAAACCTTTTACGAAATCCACCTTCAATACCTTTCCTGTTTCACCATACCATCACCTGTCACATTTACAAAGAAGAAAGAGACTTTCCTACTGTAATCCTAACTGGGACACATCCGCCGTTGTCTCCTCACCCAGCATCATCTCCGCCATAACTTTCCCCGTCCCTAAACTCATACTAATCCCCCACGGCCCATGCCCAGTGGCCACGAACACACCACCACCACCTCTATCAGACTTCGTAACCAACCCACCCAAAAGCGCATCAGGAACACGAGCGAGTATCGGTTTCCCAGCCGGCGTAACAGGTCGATGGCATAGCCCCCTCCTGATTACGTTTGCCCCATCAATATTCGTCAGTCCATTACGTGTGTCGTCGTTGCCACCACCACCGTCGCTGCCGCCGACAAACTTTACTATCGTATCCTTCGCAACGGATATTAACCGTTGAATATCATCCTCATTTTCTTTAACGTCCGTGGCGAGTTCTGGAAGTGGAATGGCAGATGAGTTTATGCCGGCGAGGTAGATGTCTCCGTTCACCCTGCTGAATGCCTCCGGATGCCAATCTAGACCGTCGATGCCAGCGAATACCGCGTGGAGGTCTAACTTCTTCTCCTCGGTTTGCTGAGATCGATAAACCGGTGAACGGATGATTATGCTGTGTCCTGCCAGCGAGGAGACGGGTAGTTGATACTCGGACGTAGGAAAGAGTTTTTCAAAAACCCGACCACTCCAGGAACCCGATGTGATTAGAATATGCGAACACGGTAGCACCTCTTCGTCCTGGCCGTCGGCTTTACCATCCCCATTGGAGATAACTAATCCCTCCAACTGTCCGTCGGCCGATTGAACGACCCTCACAGGCGTCACGGGGTGCCGAACATTTACCCCGCGTCGCATGACCTCCTCGAGTAAGAATTCGCAAAGTAAATGCGGGTCTCTGCGTTTAGGATTTTTTTTTTTCAACCGAAAAACCGTCGGCCGGTATAATCGTGGTTGATTTTTTTTACATCAGCAGGTGATCGTATTATTTTTTCTTACAAATCAAAAACAATGGGGAGGAGCATTACAAAACCCACGCACGAAAAAAAANAAAAAAAAAAAAAAATGTTTCGAATTATACGAAAACGAAAACGAAAGAGGGGACGGGGTTGGGAATGAAAGACATACAGCTGCGCGGTAGAATCACCCGTACTCGACAACTCCACCTTCCCACCTTCACAATTCCACCAAACCGGCGCAATGCCACGTCGCACATCACCACCACCACCACCATCTCCAGAAGCAATTGTGGAAGAAGAAGAGGAGGAAGAGGCAGCAGCAGCAGCATTGACCCGACTAGTCCCCTCCCTCAACCAATCATCACCCCTCTTCCTCCCCTCCCCGGCCCCTCTTTCAAAACTATAACTATTACTAGAACTATACCCCCACCGTCTTCTCCCGTCAAAGACATCCGCAAGCTGCCGGTGTAAACCAAAACTCAATTCACCGAGTTTGGAAGACGCAGGTGCAAACCAGTCTTTAGCCAAGAAGCCGCCGGCACGGCCGGACGCGCAGGCGAAGAGGGTTGGGGAGGTATCTAGCAATGTAATGTTTTGAGGTGAGACCTTTGATGAAGATGATGATGAGGAAGGGGAAGAGAGGTAGTAAGCGGTAGAGAGGCCGATGATGCCGGTGCCCAGAATTAGGATGTCTGATGATTCAGCTGGATTAGTAGTCGATGCAACGGAAAAAGTAGTGTTGTCGATTGTGGTATTTTGCGGCATGGTGGTTTATTTTTGCCCTTTCTGGGACTATAATAATGCAATATCGAATATCAGTCAGCCAAATTCACTTGCTGCCACTGCGGGTCTGCCATTTGGTGATTAGGTCAGCCAAAATGTTTTGAACTGCCGGATTCGTAGGGAAAAGGAAGGAGTGGGGATTCGGAGCGACGGGGTAATGTCTGTCCGACTTTTTGCTGTGAAACGGAGCGAAGCAGACAGCGAGGAGCGAGGAACGATGTACGAGGGTGGATGCATGTAACCTACATAAACTGCGAATGTGGCGGGTTTAATCAATCAATTGAACGGGGATATCTAGATGTCTGTTGAAGTTCTCTTCCTGAAGTTGTGAACATGGTTTACACTGGGAGTTTACAGTTGTTTAAGCTACTCCAATTGAAATGGCATTCCTAACGCCAAAACTGGAGCTCATGAATGAATATTTCTGTGAAGGATCCAAATCGTAGTGCCCATATTCGCTGTAGCTTCCTCTTCCCCATTACGGCATATCGAACGAGGTTTTCCAGTTAGCTAAGCTCGAGTTTTCTTTTTGGGCGGAACCTTTTCATGGGGATTATGTGTATCCGCGGTTCCCGGGGCGGCGGCGGAGATTAGCTAAGCTACACAGCTGTACTTGTGCAGCCCCACCATGCCTATGCACTGCTTCCCGCGAACTTCCATCCACCGTTTTGAATCCGACGCACTCTGATAGGTCACATTTCCTACGTCGAGTTTTCTGCAAATAGAGCTGTATTCCCACTTCCCTTTTCGCTCGCTCTTTCTCTTGTGATCATAAAAATTAAAACAAGGAGTGGGACGGGAACCGCACACTGCGCTGCACTGTCGCTGGCTAAGAGTATACTAAGAACCAAACGAAAGGCTGTAGTTGAAATAACGTTATCCACGATGTAGGCAATTCTTTCCCATCCAGTTCGTATTCAAAAATACGCCTTCAGGCGCCATGCTATCTGGATATATCAAAAGCGAAAGAAAAAAAAAGAATGAATAGCTGCTTCGGTAGTTGAACTATACGTGTATTTACAAACTGGCAATTGGCCCACAAGGCTGTTTCCAAATACCATTCTCACAAGGTTGAAATTTAAATCCTAAGATAGGTATCTTGATCCCGCAATTCACAGCCAAGGATTTTTAATGCCCAATCCCATGCGGCTGGCGATTTATACAGAAGTAGTAGCTTAGCTTAGATTCTCAACAAAAGAACCTCTCGGTCTCTCTCGGCCCCGAAAGATGCCTCACCGGGGCTTTTCAATATCAAAATCGGACGAATAATCTCTCCACAAGTTTCATAACTTTGTTCATTTCGTTTCGCTATGCTAAAAACTCACAAAACACCCCGATGAATGCCTGTAGTTATGTTATGCACAATGTATGTAATGTAGTTTTAGGTCGTAAAAGTGTATCACAAAAAGAACCAGAATTAGGAAAAGAAGACCGTAACGCTAAAAAGCCGCTCGCCTTTCGGGCCCTAAACTTCGGCTCCTAATCGCGCATACACCAAGAAAAACGCTCAGGTCGGTCAAATCAGTTCATCCACTTCGCATAAGCCCTGTGACGAAAAATATTACACTCCGTCAGTAAAACCCACGTAACCTTACGTACGCATAACGAAATGCGGATTCGTAAAACATACCATCTAACCCTCTCCACAACCCCCCTCTGAGCCCTGACTCCATTCCTAATGCTCCCCATTTCCTCTAAATCCTCCAAGAACTCCTTCATCACCACCCCTCGTGGCAAAACATACCCAGCAAGCTCCCTTAACACATGAATCTCACAAAGCAACAATCCATGCTCCTTAAACGTTAATATGCTGCTTCTCTCCCCGCGAACCTCGGCGCCCCGGCCCTTGGTTGCACGGTACGCTGCACTGGTGGATAGTATCCTATCAATGTGGCGTAATATACGGACCATCCGGCCCTTTGCTTCTCCCTTCTTAATACCGTTGCGGCCGCCCCATGCACCTCTTATCCACCGGGTTGTCCCGACCACGATCAGTACTCCCGGTGTGAGGCCCAGCATACCGAATAGTAGTTGCTGGGACTTAAGCATATTATCTATCCCGCTGACCGCGACTTCGACGTCGACTTTTGTTTTTTGGATTTGTATTAATAGTGAGCGAAGGAGTTCGCCTGTTATGGCGCCACGGATGGGTTTTCTCATGTCTTGTTCGTAGACTCGTAGTACCGGGGTAAGATCCCCTTGCTTGACGTTCTCTCTGATCAATTCGATCTCGGCGGGTGTTAAGGGTGTAGATGCGTTATCGTGAGCAGCGGAGGGGTTATCGATCGCAAATTCGACAACCATGCGTTCCAAGCTTTCGCGGTCGGAGATGAGTGATTCACGGCTCATTAGGGCAACGTCCTGGTCTTCGCCCGTACGGATCGTGCTGATGATACGTTTTATGGGATCGACAACCCAATTGTCCCAGAATTCGTAGGCCGTTTCACCGGCTTCTTGGATCCACATGTGGATAGCCTCTTGTCTGTTGACGAGCAGGCGAAGCAGCGTCCCCGATGAGAAGAGGAGTGCTGTGATAGGTATCCAATACCTCACGATCCAACTGGGTCGACCGTTTTCCCTCAATATCTCCCTCGACAGTATTTCCTGCTTAGGTAAATGCCCCTTCAAGATCTCCAACAATCGATTCGAAAGAATCCCCACATCTTCAAACTCCGCAACTCCACTCCCCGACGACCCCATAAACACCAAATCCTCAAACTGCTCAACCCCACCAACTTGATGAATATCACAGACATTCTTAACCACACTATCCATCAACAAAATACTCTGCTTTACAACACCCTTCCAATCCTCCTTATCAATATCATCATCCTGCCCAAACATCAACCCTTCATTCATCAACACGCCGAGAGCAGAAGCCTGCATACCCCTCAATTTAGAAATATTCGCATGCTTCTTATGGATAGAATGCGTAATCAACGCGAACGGCGAAACTAATCTTGCGTTAAACGCCGATAAACTCCGTTCATGCCATGATGTACGTATGAGACCGTAGAACCTCTGTGCCGTTTCTGACAAGCTGGCTGCAGCTGCAACTGCCGCTTCCGGTTGGATTACGACGTCGTCCGGGCCGATCCAATCCCCTCGCTCGAAACGGGCGCGGGCATCGTGGTATACGTCCTTTGCGAAGGAGTATAACCGCCAAGGGGAGGTTTGGAGGGAGTAGAGAAGTGTATAGCGGTATGAAGAGAGAACTTCATCCCAGTAGTAGATGTCATCGCTTAATGGGATGGTAGCGTCGACGAGGGAGCGAAGAATGACGCCATATGTTTGAATGGCGGCTTTGGAGACTATGAGCCATGATAGTTCGTGATCGAGGTATGCTTCGACGTTTTCGTCGGTGATGGAGATCGTGGAGGGCGGGGAGCTGGAGGTGGCGGCGGATATGTCGGCTGAGGAGAGCAGGGATATGATCTGATGTGGGGTTAGGAGGGTAGAGGAGGTGGAGGAAAGGGACTTGATAAGGCCACGGAGCTTGACGATGCGCGGGGACGGAGGGGTGGTGAGGGAGACTTCTCTGGTGGTCGGGTCGGAGTCGGAGGTAGCGGAGGGAGCAGGTTGGAGAGTGGAAACGTGCTCAAGATGCAGCCTGTCCAGCTGCAGGTCGATGGCGCGGACTTGGCTGTTGAAGTTAGCTTAGCTTAGCACCGAGCCATCAATTGGAGAAGATGATGGTGGTGATGATGATGGTGGAATGGAATGGAATGGGAGGGAATGGAACTGGCTTACTCCGCGACAAAGCTCATTGGGGATGGATTGAGTCGGAGAAACGTGGTGGTTGCAGTCTCAGAATATTTTTAGCGGACACTTTCTACAGTGTGGACAATATCAATATCAATATGCATGTGGGGCAGATATCATGCATCGACAGGATGGACATCTTCCAATCGGAACAGTTCGATAACCCGTCGTGAACCGTCATGAATAATGCTGACGGTCAGCCTCGTTCGCTCTGTCGATACCATTATCCATATCCGTCTCAAATATCAATATCCAATTCAATATTGTAACGTAACTCGAGTATCAATATCAAACTCCGACGACCGGAGTGTTCGACGGACACAATATCCTATCCAGCTAGCTTCGAATCGAATCTGCACAGCTGCGGCTCAAATAAAAAAAACTAGACCAGCACTTATGACGCCACACGCATAAATGGCAGGATCACGCATTTCGTTCAATTGAACAAAGGAGTCGGTCCCTTCAGGGCTCCGGGTCCGGTTGGCGGACAGCACCCTCGGCCGTGGCCCAAATGAAACTGCCGCGGGTGCATGCCTCTAACCGCTTCAGGGCATCGGTCTCCCTAAACTCCTTCGCTATCTCCGCTCCTTGCAAGGTGCTCTGACTAAGGCCTTAGTCAAGGGTCTTCAGTGCTTCCAGTTCCGACTGCGAGAAAGGCTGGCTGGAGGGCTGCCATGGAGGCTGAATAAGCTGTGTCGGCTAGAACGCCCCATACAACCAGGTCACGAAATACTGCCCAATGCCCCTCTCCGTATCTCCAGGAAATTCTTTCTAAGGACTTCAGTAATTTTGGTTGGAAAAATAACTTGTGAAATTTTTTCAAGGAATAGATTTTCAAAAGGAAAAACAGAAAAGCAAAATAAAATAAAGAGGATCAAATACACCTCGGAAAACGCCCTTTTTTAAAAAAAAATTCTATGCTGTGCACAGGTTACAAATTCCCGTCGCAGCAGGACGTTTCTGAACTGTGCATTTCCTTCAAAGTAGTATGGACAGAAGTGTAGTGAGGGAAAAGGAAAAGGAAGAGTAAGAACGATCGTTAGTTAGAATCAAAAGTAGTAGTAATAAACAGCCTCCCTGACTAATAGAAACAATTTTTGGATCCTGTAAGAAAAGTGACCAACAAATACGGTGACTATGGTATAATTTTAAGAAAGAAAGAAACACCGGTGTATGACAAATAATTTTGTATACAGCCAAAGACTAGTAAAACAATTAAGCCAAAAATAATAATAATAAAGATCCGCTAACTCCTGACGCTCAATGCACCGAATTTAAATGTAGAATGGAAAGGAAAGGAAAGGAAAAGCGAACGTATCAAGACATCAACAAGAAGAAAAATAACATCTTGCGTAGAGTGGCGTTCATCGGGAGGGTATTGTAAAAATTTTGGTATTCGAAGCTTTGTGGTTGTTGTGTTTATTCTTCAACTCGTACCCTCTTGACACCAGCTACTGGCTCTGTCAGAGTCTTATCGTGAAGTGCCGAAATTGGTGGCAATTCTGGCTTGAGTGACATCCTGGCCGATGCTGGTCGGCTGGAGATATGTAGGTTTTCAATGTTGAGGCCAGCTGGCGGGTCCGGGAGAGCTTCTCCTTCACCGAGGTGGTCGAGTAGCCGTCGCTGGAGATGCATGATGTACTGTCGGAGGGCGGCGTTTTCGGTCTCTAAGGCTCCGTTTCGTTCCTCAACAGCTTCGTAATCGCGGACCTTCGACTCGAGGGACTTGATGTATTCCTCCTTCCGGGCACGGAATGCTCTCTAAAAAATTATTAAGTCAGCGATCGTGCGACAAAAAGAAAAAAAACAAAATGAGTTGACAGTCGCGACATACCTGGGCATTTCGATTCTGGGCGGCTCTCTTGGAAGTATTCAACTCTCTCTTCTGTCGCGAGTCCGCCTTGCTGGAATCTTCGCCACCGCTTCCTGGGCTGAGGCTTGAGCTCGGTCGGATATCGTTCCTCTGGAGAACAGTCGGAGAGGAGTTTGGTGGTTGTTGAGATGACATGGGCGTCGGCTGCTGCATGGGCTCCTCTCCCGAGATGGCAGAGAGAAGTTGCTTTCTTAACAGTTCGGTGTCCTTGCCGAGGTGGGGATCAATGCCCCAGTCCCTTACAGGCTGGGACGATGCAGGTGGTTCGGACTCCATGGGGAGAGATTTTCTTGAAGGCTGTTCAGCCGACGAGGAAGGAGTAAGTTGTTGTTGATGATGATGGTGGTTGTGGTGGTGGTGATGAGAAGAGTGTTGTTGGTCCTGAAAGCGTGCAAAGCTCGGAATGTTAGTCGCGGAACTAACACGAGGAGCCTCCTCGACAGGAAGAAGAAGAAGTTTGAGAAAATTATGAGGTACCTGAGTAGAGGTAAGAGTGGGGGCAGGGAGGGTTCGGTGTCCGTTCGCCATTGATACGACTTCCGTCATTGTGTGTATATCTTTTTGGCTTGTCTCTTTCTGTGTGTGTGTGTATGTATGGGGAGTATGGTGATGATGGTATGATGCTGCTATAACGGAGCCAGTGTGGTGTTTTTATAGAAAACAAGACGAAATAGAATAAAATAGAAGATGAAATAAAATAAAGAAGAGACAGGAATAGATAAAATCACTATTTGGCAGGGGACGCGAAAGCCGCTTAGCAAAATTATATAATCCGGAGGGGTGTATTTGAGTTAGACGGGCAGCCGATGGAAGCCTGGAAGGTAGTCTCGAATGATGATGTCGGGCTCGCCTGTTTAGTATGTGGGAGAGTTATATTTAAAATGCGAAGTGCGAAGTCTTTCAACTAGTAAAAGAGCGGGCGGGCGGCAGGGGTTTCTTCCTAATCCTTTCTCGATGCCTGACTAAAGGATTCGAGAATATAGATCAATAGTCTGTTTGGATATGTATATGGTATATGCACTGCAGTCCGGCCGAGGTTGGATGGGGTCTATCTTATTTGAGAGAGACCGGGCGAGGGCTATTAAATATGTCAACGTAAGATTGAACGGTCAGTCAGGTTAGGCAGGCCAGGCAAAGCAAGGCAAGGTAAGGCAGGGCAGGGCAGATGCACAGCTAAGCAGGCAAGCTTCTTGTCCGTGAATGTGTAAGCTGGGCCCGGAGCTCGAATTGTTTAAGTAATCCGAAAGGGACCTAGTCGGATATATGTAATGGCGAGAGGCTTAGACCTTTTTTTGGACAATTGGCGGCAGGAAATTTAAAACTGAATTCGAACCGAACTGAACTGAGGGACCAGGAAAGAGCCGGCCGAAAGTTGAGCAGCAGCAGCAGCACTAGCAGTCGGTCTTTAACTTTAACACAGCTGCTTAGTCGTCGATTATGTCTGGGACAATAATCGCCCGAGGAGATTTGTGCTTGACGCTGGTTATTCTCCGTGGGAAACTTCAATCACCTGCGGAGAATATCATGTGTCAGTATGTAAGCTGGATCCGCGTATTCCGTTTAATTTGGATCTTTGCCCTAAACCGACAAGACGCTGCCAAAGGAAAAAAGGGATATGCCGAAGCAAAGCAAAATCCATCCAATTTCGATTCTCGGATCTGGAAAACGATGATGCTTGGATCGACCCACTCGCACGCTTTCCCCCCAGATTACTTTTCCGAGGGGGCACTAAACTTCGTCCTGTCGGATGGTGCAAGTGCCGATGCGAAAAGAATCAAAGAAACGGAAGGTCTTGAATGCGGGAGTATGTAATCAGGGCTAACCAGTCAGAGGGTATATGTAATACCTGAAACCGTAATCCTAGAATCTGTCTATCGGTCTTTCAAGAATTGCGAAAGGAAAGTAATATCAGATCGGTATTGTGATCTTGACGTGATGGCAATTCCTACGTATGTAGTATTGCAACTGCAAGAAAGACCCAACAGACAGACCTGAGAAAAAGGCCCGAGAGGATAGGGCTGATTGGTGCCTGGTCGGGACAACGGGACGTATGCAGGTTCAAAAATGGTGCAGGGGAAAAGAAGAACGATTTCTGATGAGTAAATATATCAAGATAGTGTTCATTCAATCAATCGCAGACAATCCGATTGTTCGTTTTTTTTTTTTTTAATCCCAGATGCAAGTGAGATGGGAATAGGTAGAATAAAAGGCAGTGGGAGGAAGCGTTACACGAGAGGAGAACCAGAAGCAGAGAAAGATGTCAAAGCGGGTCCGTATGCATACATACGCAGAGAAATATGATCTCGAGGTTTGATTTTTCTCTCAGACCGCAGTTTTATACAATCCTGTTCAAAAAATCCTATCAAAGATGGGGTTTTGTGCTTGTTCGCCGTTATATAAAATTGAAGGGCACTGGAAGCAGGGGTGGTTGGTGATAATAAATAACGATGATGATAATGCTGTAGGTCTCTTGCTGAGTAATAGACTTTCCTCTCAAAGTTCAACGACGACGGATGTTCCAACCTCCCTTGCGAAAGATGGTGCCGACCGACCGACCGGAGAGAGATATATCTATACTCTTTCGCTCTTCTGCTTCCCTTTTCCCTTTCTCTCAGGGCTGGATGCACATCCAGAGAGTTCTGCCCAACCGCCGCCCGACTGCTTACTTAAGATTGACGGCTATTTCGCTGGGCACTCTGGTCTCGGAACCATCGTAGTTCCGAGAAGGAAAGCAGTTGAGAAAAGTAACGTAATGGCACATGCAACCTTTTTTTGACTCCGGCCCTTCGCGATTGCCTGAAACCCCGGCCCTGTACATCCACCAGGCCATGTACATTACGCTGTAATGTACAGTGGTGTACATACATGACATCTTTTTGCCTGGGGGGGGGGGTTAGGAGGTAGGAGGGAAATAACGTAGTGCAGTGGGCACAATTTGAGACAAGACAGGAACAACCAGACGAACCTACCTTTTCGCTCACAAAGAAAGAATGCCCGCCGGAGAACGTCGGTTGGCCCGCACTGGATTGTATTGGATGCTTAGTAAAAAGAAGCACGCTGCTGACTGATCCAGCCCGACTTGGTATCCACAGGTACTCGCTGAAAGCACTTGCTGTATGCACGTCGCTCAAGCGAAAGGGCGTCGATGGATTCGATTCTACCAGGATGTAATCTGAGGGTGGTTTGATGGTCAGCAAACCAACTGGTCGGCCAGGAATGAAACTCAGGTTTTAAAATATGAACTATCTCTTGAAGTTTTTTTTCTTGAAGACAGGAAAAATGAAAATGTGCAAAGTAATCAGGATTCTCTTATGAAGGCCCTCTTTGAGCTTATAAACGTCTTGAGCTGACGAGCCCGGTGAAGGTATGAGCAATTCGATGACGCGAAGAACGCTGCACCAACTGCGAATGAACATGAACTCGGATAACGAAAAGTATGCTTTTGGCCACGGTTGAGAACCCTTACCTGGCAGGTAGCAGAGTGCTTAGGTATGCGTCTACCCGACCAAGAAGCAATCTGCGATCTGATACCGAACTGCAGGCAGGCAGAGCACTGCAGAGCACTGATTACTGATGACAACTTGACTTGACAAAGAAGCGAGACGACACGGATAGCCACACAATTTCCACTACCTAGTGGATGTACGATATACAGATATCGATATATAGCCGATAACGTGACGACGATTATGGTAATGCTGATGCTGGGGCCTCTTCTTGTATCGGGCTGACGAATGGGCTGACGGCGTCGTTTGAATGCCTCGCGTGGGTGTTGACTCACAACCTCACAGAAACGGGAACAGGCCACGCTATAAATCATCAACATTCGATCTTTTGGACTTCAGGCGTGCCTAAAGCTTGACCCTTTATTACATTATCCAATATAGTAGTATAGACACACTCGAAAGAGCTCGAGGGGAAGCAGGAAGCAGACGAAGAAGCGAGTAGCTACCAGATCTGGATCCTCGATCCTGCCAATGGGAGAGCTGCTATGGCCCGTGGCCTGCTTTTGGTTCCACCACTTGCTATGCTGCTTGCCAAACTGAGGATTCAATCCTACCAGACCACGAGATCCCGAGACCGCCAGCCTGCTTCTTTCTTGTCCTTTCTATTCTGTTGGGGCGCTTGCATGCAAGACATATTTCCACGTTGAAATGCTTCCAAGCGACGTGACATTTGACGATTACTTACTCGCTCTGCCAATGTCCAAGCCCTTCTTTACGGTGGGAATATACGAGACAGAATATATCGATTCGAAGCTCATTTCACGATCTCATTGCCACCCTCTTTTGGACCGTGAACGAGCTATACGCCGGTGGGACGGCGAGCTTGTTTTAATCAATTATTATTATTTGATGACTTATCAGCCCGGCTCCAGCTGCACCAGCTCGTCCGAAGCCCGGTTGTAATATAAAAATGATCCGCTGAACGAGTCCACAAAAACCCACCGCCTCCAAACACCGACTCACTCGAGTCAAGGTCGAGCTAGGGGGGGCATGGGGAAGCTGCATGAAATCCTCGGACAATGTGAGCATCGACGAACAGGATAAAAGCCGTTGGAACTTAAAAAAGAAACAACAAAACCCACCACCACCACACAATTGCACCGTGCCATCTTGCATGGACCAGAAACCAGTTTTAAGACCCACCATTTTAGCCTTACGTAACAAGCCTTCTCGCTGGACAAGGATAGGTCTTTCGGTCGAGAGAAAATTCAGCCGACCTTGGGGCAACCCCCCGTGACATGTTATTCAGCTGTTACCTCAGCCATTTTTAACACCTCGGGGTCAAGCTTCCCTTGGCACACGAGCAAGTGTGGATAAGGATGGGGTTAACATCAAACAAAAAAGAAGGAACCACCAAATTTGAAATTCCCAAGCGCCGGTTTGGAAGAAAACGTCAGCATCTGCTTTCGACCACATGGAAAGCTCCGTATGGCGTACATCGTAAAAAGCTAGTGGCAACCAAGAATCCGCATTCTGAAACTCCAAAGGATTGCCATCGCGATGGAGATCCGGAGTTGGTCCCATTCGGCGAATGCTACATAATCAAAGTCGTCTTAACAAGCGAGGCTGGCTGTATTGCATCGTCGGATACACAGCATGTACATGAAATAACTTCGCTCGTTCGCTGAGCCGCAAAAGCAGAAGCTGCAAAGGAATTTCCCGAAATCCTATAAACTACCAATCATATGTGTACTAGTGTACAATGCAATCCGATGCATTTTTTTTTTCTCTTCAAAACTCCGGTCTGCGGGAACATCGCATTCGAGATGAAATAGTGCTGAACAAAAAGCCCTCTTGAAAGATATGCACGATTTGAAGGGATTTTCACGTCAGCCAGCCTCGCCTGAGAATGCAAAACGTAATCATGGCTGCACTGCTGGATTGTGGTTTTCGTTTAGGGTTTTGCATGGGGTTTTTTGCATGCTGTGCCGAAACTCCGTAGGCTGTGCGTCGTATTCCGCCCGACCAATTAGAGGTTGCAGAATTAACGACCAGTCGAGTCAAGATAATCTTAGATTAGATCGCTTGATTACGATTAGATGCATTTACCCAATTGGCTCATCATTGGATTAAGTGTAAATCACCTGACCAAGCCCTCGATCGCAGCCAATGGGAGGCCGTTTATTGGTAATGCTTCCAAATAAGGCAACTTTGCCAGCAACAAACATTCCAGTCAACGCCTCGTTCAGGCCAGCACATTGGGGTCTATAAAGCTCACATCTCAGTGCTGCGTATCAGCATCCGTAACTTCAACCTTCCATCTCCATCAGTCCTCAATCAAAAACCATCTTCCTCTTCAATTCAAATAAAATCAGAGCTACCAAGCATATCACAGCCTTTTCATCTACATCTCATCCGCTATCAACTAAAAATGGCAACCGTCGTTAAACCAGCCAGCTGCTGCGGAAGAAGCACTGAATGTGCCTGCGCCAAAGAAGCTACAGTATGTTTGTCCCCCATCAATTCACCATTTCCCCACAAAATGGCATTACTCGTATTTGAGAGGGCGGGCCCCACAAACCCCTGCAGCCGCAGCTCAAAGTTCCTGCTATCAATAGCCAGCCCTGCCTATCTTACTAAAACAATATATCTCTTACACTTTTCATATCATATCATCCTCCCATCGCATTGCATTGCATTATCTCTGAAACACTTGACTAACTACCGAGGAAAAAAAAACCAACAGTGCTCCTGCGGCCAAAAACCCGCCCTAGAATGCAACTGTACCCAGTCTGCGTCGGAAAACCAAGTCACCGGCGCCCGTTGCTCGTGCGGGAAACGCCCCGCTCAGGCTTGCACCTGTTCTCGCGCTGCCTCTGAGAACCTTGTCGTCAAGGGCGAGAGCTGTGCTTGCGGGAGCAGACCGAAAGATAGCTGCACTTGTGAAATGAACAAGAGCGGCCCCGCTGGATTGAGGGCTCATGAGATTGATTTTACCAATTTGAAATAAAATAAACGGAAGGTTCAATCTCCAATTGGGATTGTGATGTATTGGGTGGAGTCTCCGCTTTTTTTTATTTATTATCGGGTGATAAAGGGAATTGTTTACTGTTTTTGTGGGGTTTTTGAAGGATTATACTACACATCATGGGGTTACGACCGTGGGGAAGTTTTTTCCCTTTATTTTGCATCTTCGTTCATGGAGTTTGAGAAGGAGAATCATGGGGACATGCATAAAAACTGTATTTAGGCATTGGACAGACTTAGTCAAAGGATCCCGTCCATAATAATAAACCTATCAACTGAACAAGTTTGCTCAATAGTAGGTGATAGAATGGTTATGGTAACGTTATAACGCTGGATGATAAGTATACAAAAGTGAAGGAGGAAGGTCAAGTAATGAAGTTAGGTAAGTAGCAAATCAGGACCAAGTAGACAAGCTTAAGAGACGGAACATGTGGGGACTATTCAAGCCCAACATTCGCTTTTTAGTTTTATTCGCTCGTACAATCTCGCTCGCTGAAATGCCGTGGGCGCGGTATCATACTCATATCGCTGAATATCTTCAATTAAAAAAGAACTTGTAAGAAAAAAAGCAACGAGAAAATCCCATTGCTTTAACGCCCATTGATAACCTCCTGCGGGAAGAAGCCCTGCGCCAAGCGCTCTTCCATCGACTTGGCGATTACTGGCGGCACATTCTCATCTGTAGCTCGAATCGTCAATCGATACATCTGCGGCTAGGCATTAGTAAACCGTGACAAATTCTTCCAACAATAAAACTCGTAAGGTAAGAAAAACTCACCGATGTCTCGAAATTAGGCTCCAGCCTCAAAAGGCATCCAAATTTTCCACCCTGTAGCGTATGCAGAACGCTTGCACCGACCCAGTTCTTTGAATTTGCATCGACGCCGTCCAAAACACCCCATCGGAATCCTTCAACCACCCTTCTTGTCTTAGCCGCGTCGATCTTCCTTCCCACTCCCTGTAATCCAAATACCCTCTGCGCCTCCCTTGGCGCGCCGCCGATCTGCTTCCACCGCTTGAAGAAATCATCCGCGCTCAATTCGGCCGGTTCCATGAACTTGTGCAGCGTAACTGGCAACTGCAGCGTCACGGCCTGTAACGCGCCAGCCAGGTACGACACTCTGATAGTTGGTGGGTCCGAAAATACATTATTTGCTTCAAATATCAGCATCTGCTGGACCTGAGAGTCAGGTTCGATGTTCGGATCTGGGATGTTTTGCGTCGTATAGCTTAGCTCGTTACGTGAGGGGTTGTTGATCGTAGTTGTGAAGGAACCGTAAGAGTAGGACGATTTATTGGTGAAGTAGAGAATCACGATACCCTTTGGCCCTCGGAACTCGGATCGCAGACCGATTTGGATCTGTACGTCTTCGTATAACACTCCTTCATTTCTAATCAACAATCTATTAAATCCGATCTGCCAGTCGGGGCTAAGATGCTCTGCAGACGCAAAATTTGTGGGTTTCGGTGCTTGAGCGGCTGGTGTGCTGCCGTTGATCTGTAACCCTGCGAGGTCCGCCGATAGCGCGCTGGAACTACCGTTTGCCGTTAGAGGTGTCCCGTTGGAGTTTGTGAATGATCGCTTGAGGCTTGTGTTTAGCTTCAAGTCAAAATTAGCAGAATCGAGGTTGGCGTCTTTTCCGCCGATAACCCATGTCCTCTTGTCACTTGTCGCGGCCGCTTTCTGGTGTAGTCTAGAGAGCAATGCGGACGTTCGCTCAGGAAAGGGCGGCATCTCGTCGCACACTGTTCGGAGCAGGTCGTCCGTTGGCATTGATACCAGGGCCAAGTATTCGCAAGCTCGCTGTTGGAGTTCGGAATCCAGAGTATGGGAATAAATCTCGAAGACTTGCACGAGCTGCGGTTTGATTTCCGGGAAGAGGTTGACAAACTTGACAAAGGCTGAGAGGATGATAGCCCTGGTGGCTGAAGAACATCCATTGAATTTTGATTGCAGGGCCATGAACTGTTCGATTGGGCTGCATCCTGGATTGTCCGCGATCAAATGCCCAAACTCGCCGAGCAGGTAACCTCCAATCTTGACCAAGGTTTCGTGGCACTGCGGGCCTTTGACGAGCCCGAGAATAGTCTGGGCGGCATAAACCTGCAGTTCCTCGTTGTTTGTCGTGATTTGGATAACTCTCTGCCAGACTTCGTCGCTGACGTGCTCACCGGCCATACTTATGAGGCGTAGCGAGTTGTCGACGTACCATTGGTACTCCGTGGCGTACTTCTCCGTTAGAATTGCAATCTTGAGCACCATCTCTTCTCTGATAGCATAGTCCGCATTAGGGAGATACTTGAGTAATTCCCCTACTATAACTCCAGCATTAGTGGAGTCACACATGCTGTACAGTAGGTCGAGGGCCTTTCGCTTAACACTGATATCTCTATCCCTCAGTGATGCGATGATGGTGTTCTGATGCTTCTTTATGGGCTCCAAACTATCCGATTTCGCGGCTAGATGTGCCATTGCTTCCAGACCTAGGTACCTGACATTTGTCTCTCGTGATTGAATAAATCGGCCGAGGCGTACTATGATCTGTACCATGATTCCGGTTTCGGTACCAATGTGGATGGCGAGGTTGATAGCTTCGAAGAGGATGGCGTTCTGTGCATTGTTTTGCTGAGTATTCTTAGGCATATCAGATGATAGGTCAATGATCTTTTGTAAGGTTTCCCGTATCATATTTTGCACATTGCCGTCGTCTATGCTTCGTTAGCTTTTTTGAGAGAATGTCGAGGGATTAGAGGTTCGCGTACCTGAAGGAGGGTAGTACTGCAGTAGCCTCAAAAGCTTCACCTGTAGCCAGGGGCATGGGATCTTGTAGTAAAGATAATCTTGTGTATAATCATCATCCACCACAACCTTTTTTAGTCTGAAGGCCGCCTTGACGTAGCATCCCTTGTACAGCTCCGGGTTATCTTGCACGAGAGCCAGGACCAGCGAGGTCACTGAGAGACACACCCCTATGTCGGCGTCGTCCATCAGGGATATTATTCTCTCCGCCCATGTTTCCTGCACTATACCAGGGTGTTTCCTGTACAACCTCAATAATGTGAGAGCCGCCTTTTTCTTAACGAATGATTTCGATGTCCTGTCCCAACATTATCAGCAGCGGCCCAGCATCGACAGGATTTGTCTCCACATACGGTGATATTAAAAGTCTGTGAACATCGGTATTTAGAGCCTCTCCCATCTCTCTTCCTCCAACATTGGCGATGGCGTGTAAGGCCAGACAGTTGAACAACTCATTGTTGTCCATAAGATCCTTCTTGATACTGTTGACAACGAGATGTAACAGATCATGGTTTTCGTTTAGAAAGAGGGTAACGGCGAGGTATCCGATCTGTTTTTCCGAGTATTTGTTGGCTGATATCAAGCTGACGGCTTCGAGATGGCCAAAGTCGACGTTCCACCCGAGGATATAGATATACAGCAGCTATATTTCCGAGATCAGCGACCTTCATCTCGCAACCACAGCGCACGGATGCTGGGTACAACCTTGCAGACGTATTTCTTCTTGTGGTATCCGTTAAGACCGCCATCTGGACACTATCAGCTAACCTGTTCTGTAGTCGTTCGTCACATATATACTCGAGGTTCGGGCGTATATATATAGGTTATTGTACCTTTGAATTTCTGCCTTTAAGAAACCATTAGAACTAAGAGTCTTTCGGGAAAATAGGAAGGGTAGACCAGGCACACCGTATATTGGCCAGCTCCTTGTTTATGCGTTTTTCTTCCAGCTCTCTGGCGCGGGCGTTCCTAAGGTCCGCGATGAACTGCACCAATCCTGCATAACGGGCACACACACACACGCACAGTTCAGAACAACGAAACGAGCTTTCGGACGAATTGGAGCAAGAGCAAAGTACCTCGCATAGACGACATGACGGGCTTTCGTCTGGCTATTCCGTCGATCTCCAAAATGGCGGTTGCCGGGCGGGCGGCGGCAGGTGGTTGGAGGGTCGTTCCCTAAGCTATCGAGTTCGAGACAAGGGGATTAAAGCGCAGTTTCTTGGGGGGTTTCGCGACAGAGACGAATTCTCCGGGAGATTCGGGGCGTTTTAGGAAGGAACGGACCGCGTGGGCGATGTTGCAGGAGTGATGGAGGGATATGATGTGATATGAAGGAACGATATGAATGATAGGAATATGAATAAGGGGAGCTTGCCGGGGTCCTGTTTAATGGCAGCTTAGCACTCGAGGCTTATAAGCGAAACGGAGGTCGCGCTGAATATTAATATTATCACTGTGGAGAAACGTGACTTGTCTGGTCCATGTGTAAGTTAAGTACATGTTCAAGACCCATGAAAGTGCCCATGTACTGTATTCTGTATTCTGTATCTGTACCTAACAGACCCTGACCATCTACACCATCGCATTGCAATTTCTGGAGTCGTTAAAGTACCAGTACCAGCATAATCATATCATTTGATTGGGAGAGGGTCCTTGGCAAGGCAAAGTGACGTGAGTGCCTTTAATATTAATTATGTGTTGCCCGCCTGCTGCTTGCCTGCTTGGTTACTTGCTTGCTTGTGATTAAACCAATATGGCCACGAAACCCCAGATTAAATAACATGTAGTATACGTGCTGCCCCTCTTTATCTCTGTCCCTTTCTCTCCCTCCCAGTTATTAATAACTAACTACACCATCACCGTCATCATCTACTCCTTCTGGTGATATCTTCTTTCTCTCTTTCTCGGTCGGTAACGCCTTCCTGTCTGTGGTTGGCTCTTTGGCCGACGCCATGGTTTCACTGTGGCCCTTCGGCGGCGTATGTACAATCCATCTCAGAATGGTACCCACATGATAACCATCCACTCGGGACGAGACTAACGTTTTCTAAAGCAGGACAACTCTCCTGATGCCTTTGAAAAGAAACTCTCCTCCCTCGCGACCCAGATACTCGACCACGAGAAGCGACTTATTCGCCTACGAGCGAGAGGCAGACGGATAAAGGGCCTCTGGACCCTCTACACCCTCATCGCTTGGGTCATCTACGCCAGCATTCTCACTCTCGTCGTCAGGCTCGAGAACGCCAATGTCTACCACCTAGGTGTCCTTGGGGGCTCTCCTTTCGTGTACGTACCGATATTATCCTCCCTCTAAATCGAATTTGATGTTCGTTGGCTAACAGATCGGCGTGGGCGTATAGGGTCTATGTCATCCGTCAGAGCATTAAACGGTACTACGAGTGGAGGGTCCATAACGTGGAAATCTCGCTGGAGACATATCGCGAACAGCAGAAGGAGACCATCGAGAAGCTAAAGGCCGTCACGAAATACGATTCAACCCAGGCTTTGCTGGACAAGTACACCAAGACCGCTACCACAACCGGCGCCGAACCCGTTCCTCCCCCTATACCTCAAGGAAATGGACCCAATCAAGCCCGCACTGGATCTCAACCCAATACTCCACCGGGAACCTTGAGGAAACGACATGGGTCGGCTCAGAAGGCTCAGAAGGGCAACGCCGTGGGACCCTCGCCTCACCAGCTTCAGACGGAACAGAGACATGATGATCGTCCTGGAACACCGCTTATACATGAGATCCCCCCGCACGAGCTTCTTCCACCCGAGGCATTCCCACCAGACATCCTCCCTCCTCACATGATGGGTGGGATCCCTCCGATCATGGGCCTACCGATGGGCCAATTCATGCCCCCTCCACCTGAAGAACCGAGACAACCGCAATGGTACGACCGTTTCTTAGATGTCCTGCTAGGCGAGGACGAAATGTCTGCGAAAAATCGCTACGCATTGATTTGTTCCAATTGCAGGCAGGTCAACGGTCTCGCTCCACCGGGTACCACTAACGTTGAAGACATCCGGTACATTTGCGGTCGGTGTGGCGCAGAGAATGGTAAACCTGAGGTCAAGGAGCTTATTGGGAAGGTTGCTGAAGAACAGCAGCAAGCTAGTGGAGCGGATGCTAAGACCACGAGGTCGAAGTCAAAGAAAAAGTCAAAACCCACTAGAGGGGATAGAGTTGTGTACGAGGATGAGGTAGAGGGTCCTGAAGAGGGAACTTCAGACGGGGAATTCAGGGGTTCGGACTCGTCCGGATCTGGTATTGAGGAAGCGGTGGTAGTCAAGAAGAAGAAGGGCAGGCCGAGTAAACGGAAGGGATAGAGCCCGCGAGTATCTCCGACGAAGATGCTTTCTGCCAAGACATGTATGTTCCTCTCCCCGGATCCACCCGAGTCATTCCAGCTTTCAACTTTATCTTCAAGTTGCGAGGTTCTAACTATTGGATCTTGGGATCGTCAGGTACATAGATTCGTTGATGCTCCAATCAACGTGTTGGAGTTTTTACTTCACTTGTTAGCCAAAAGTTTAAATTCAGTTGAACTTTCATCAAGATGCGGTCAAAGTTGTTCGGTTATTCTGATACCTATAGACGGCTTCCAGAAGATAGAATACTAATAAAGTTGGGAACGGACCCAATGCAGCGATTATTTAAGCTCGAGAGGCTAAAGTTTCCCCGAGTTTATAGCAAGACATATGTCATTGAACACACACACACAGCCATTCTCATCTGCTTTTTTCTCGTCTAATTATTTTATAATTATATATCGTGAGGGCTCGGTTCGAAGGAACATATAAAGGAAGATGAATCCCCATCGGACTTGACCAAAGGGTGGCACCATCTTTACTGAAATGAGACTTGTCTTTGTCTCTGTTCCTTTCGCCGCATTATCATAGGTTCCAGTATCATTTCATCTTTCGCTTATATTGAAGTCTTTTAGTTCTCCATCTCCAGCATATATTATTTACCTCTTTAACATTCCGACCATGTCTATCAGCGAAGAATCACCCAATGCAACGGTGGACTTGGGTGAGAACAAAGAATGGAAGCAAAAGTTGAGGCACAGCGCCAATAGGCTGTCTGTGGACCTTTTCAAGTTGAAGCAGCAGCAGTACTATGACCGTCGGCCGTCTTCAGTAGACGCTACTACATGGTACTCGGCAGGTTCATCCGTTAGCGGTGCATCCGTCAACGGTGGAGCTGCTTCCTCCAACTACAACTATTCATCTGCAGGAGGAGGCAGGAGGAGCAGCGGAGTCGGCCTCATCGGTACGGGGTCAGCGTCCGGGTCTATATCGATAGCGGACGACGATGATGATAGAGGAGAAGTTAGGTACTCTTCTGCTCGTATGTCACTCCTTGCTGGTGCGCCGTCTCCAGCTTGCGGTGGAGGGTTCGGACCTTACGAAGGTTACAACAACCACTCAGATGTCCATTATGGCTTTCAGCAATCACTTATCGAGAAGCTATATAGCTATGGCACTGGCGGTGGCGACGGCGACGTGGACTCTATGGGCATGGATACGCCTCCCAGTTCCGAAGAAATCCTCATGTCATCGAAGCTTCCACGGAATACGTCTATTTTCCGTTCTTTCGAAGGATGGGGTTTTGATCCTGAGGATGTATACCGGATGGATCCGACAGAAGAGAAGGAAAACGAACCGGCGAAGGGGTTTAGATTCGACTCCTCGATTCGTAAAGCGGCTTATAGCGAGAACGAAGCTAATAGCGCAACTATGACTGGCGTGGATCCCCTTGATTTGATGGATACTTCGCGGACACTCGTGGAGTCACATCCTTTACCTATTCCCGTTCGACTTAGCAACAGGAAGAGATCAAGTCAGATTTATCCGAGGGACCAACAAAGAAGACGTCGGGGTTCCAGCTTGCACAGTGCGCAGGGACACTCTCGTCAACATAGCAGACAGTTCTCTAGATCTGCGAATGGATCTGTCTCTGAGGAAGGGTTCACTAGTAGCCCTTACCGACCGTCAATTGTTATGACAGAGATGCCGATATTCGATTTTAGCGAGAGTGAGCCGAATACCAGGAACGTTAGTGTCACTGCCAGCAGCATGAATGGGAGTATTTACGGTGGGAAGTCCAATATTGCTCGCGCTAGCATCGGCAGCGGTGGGAGCCGTAGATCTAGCAAGATCTCAAAGAAGTCTGCCAGCAGTACGGCTGCGGTATCTGGTAGTCCCGAGGAGCCAGCGAAGAAGAAGTCGTTCTTCAGGTTCCTTTCTGGGAAACGGTCCAAGTCTAAGCTTGCACCGACCTCGCAGGCGAGGGTACCAGATACATCGTTTGTCCCACTGCTCCACGATATCACTGAGGTTTCTAGTATCAGCAGTCGCGAGGCTACGCCTGAGATCATGACCGCTACGGAGACGCCGCTTCTTAAGGTCCAAAGAGCGGCGGATGGGAAACCTCGCATGCTACCGATTGCTCGACCGGAACATGTCATGCGAAAGGCGTCTGTATCCCTTCAGATGGACGACGACGATGTATTCGACAACCCAGCACCAGTTATACCACACAAAGAGAGGCGTAGCTCCTCAGTCTACTCTCAACATGACCTGATTCCGTTCAAGGCACGCCAGAGTTCATCGGTATACGAGGGTGAACCGGGTAAGATGCGCCGTCCTTCGTCGATATACGACTTTGATAGCACCGAGCCAGGTCTGAGGGTTCGTCGCACTTCATCAGTGTACGACGTTGAAAGCATGATACAGCCCGGGGAGGAGCCGTCACCGCCATCGACACCGTGGAGACGGTACTCCGAGCATCATCTGTCGCATCCGGATGTATACGTCCCGCCTCGAGCGAATTGGTATAAATCCGACTGGGGCCTCGACGATAACAAACAGTTGGACGCTGATGCAAGAAGTATTTCGTCGCATGCGACGGGCGCTGTCAAGGCTGTTTTGTCCAGGGAGCCGGGTGGAAGCCGGCGAGGGAGCATGGATTACGGCAATTATACTCCTGATACAAGTGGTAGCGGTGGCGGCGGGAGTGGGTTTAACCTGCCGAGGAGGAAGAGTACGGATGAGAAGATGGCAGACTTGAGCATTGCATTGCGAAACGCTTTGAAGATGAATGATATCCTGGAAGAGGATGAATATTATGCATGATATTATTTTTATTCATTTTATTATTCTCTATTACACCCCTCATTCGCATGGTATACATTCAAGCATGCATTGGTGTTTGTGGGGGGTTGGAGGCTGGAGTGGGGTGTTATCATTGTTGTATTTTGCAGCATTTCGAGATGCATCTGCATTTCCCCTCGTATTCCTTCCTGTAGTATTGCAATATCTTATCTTATTTTAAATTTACTGGAAAACGGTCTTTACATACTTCGGATTCCAATCTCACGCGCTCCGTGTGACCACCGGCATCGTTATTGTGCAACCGAAAGAACACGCTCCGCTCGAGCGAGCTCGGATGCCGTGGCTTTCCATGGCCATGGAGGAGGTGTCATGTCAAATGTTGCAATTCAAGAGGTCATGCGGCGTAAGAAAAGCTTGTCTGGATGATAAGATCCGCAGCGACCATGCTGAATAGGGCTGACGGCTGGTGGGAGTTCCGTTCGAGAGCCCGCCTGACATTGGCTTGACCGACACCATTATTGACATTTGAATTCCGCCATCGCATCCATGATGCTTTTAGTGCTTTTCGACAATGACATACTAGATATTGTGGTATGATACCGATATATCTTTTCATGATAGGTCGTCCCACGCTATGCACGAAATACCTTGGCGGACGCCATGCCCATGCCGGCTTCCTTCTTGTCGAAGGCTAGTTTTGTCGCGGAAGCCAATCAGAGAGGCCTCCAGTGGCAGCATCCCGGCCCACTTCGCGTATCACCAAAACATGCAGGCTGGTCGTCATTTCAGGTTTCCCGTTTCTGAGGTCCGGGAAGGGCTGGGCTTTCCTCTTCCTCTTTTCTTTTCTCCGGTCTTGACTTTTTTTTCATTGAAGAATATCTCTCATCCGACAGCCGTAAAGTAGTCGACGACGTTCTCGGGGGGATTGCCGGTGGCCGCTATTTGGGCTTTTCTTTTCTTTCTTCACGAATTAACTGTCGTATGTTCTCCTTGTTTAGATCCAATTCCATCAGTCGTCGCTTCATTCCATCCATCCATGCAAAATACCTCGGTGCATGTACTCGTACACACAATACATACCGGTATACCTGATAAACCCCCTCCCGCCGTAGTAGTATGCTTTCATAGTCTCCTTTAACGTCCTAATCCGGCCCTTTATTTCCCCCTAAAAGCCGTCTGTCTGTTCTTTGTAAGCCCTTTGACCGTCATCTCTTTGTTTCCATGGCGGTGTTTCCCGTTAATACGTTAACAACAACAAAACCGTATGAACGACCTCATCTGACCACACTTCGTAGTAGCGTCCTATCCTAAATACTAAAAACAGCCCGCCATTCTCCATCTGCTCTGGTCACGACGTTTCTTTCTCCGAATAATCCGTAAACGAGCCTCCGATTTCACCGTTATTAACCCCTACGTTCATGAAATCTATGACATCCTCCCATCTGGTTATCATCCAACCGGTTACTTTCCACTCTCTGTGACTGCACTGACGACGGTCACATACCTCGCTAAATCATACGACATATCTGCTGGAATTACATACAACGTTCAGACAGAAACAAAAAAAAAGCCACTTGCACAAATCCGGCCCAGCGTAGCCTTAGATTTCGTTTTTTTTTAAAAGAAATATCCATAGTGGCTGCTGCGGTTCCTAGGAATAAACGACCAAAGGGGTGTTGAGCTATTTCATCTAAAGGGCCTATGGCGGAACCAGGCCGACCTGCCTCGCCAGCAGGAACTACTTCAACTATCGATGGAGCGGAGAATAATGGCGAACCATCTAGGCTTTCGGAAAGCACACCGACCATAGCTACCAATACTAGTCGGTCTGACCATCCCAGGGTGACGATTGTGACGCCTGAGGATTATAGAGGAGATGAAGGTGTGTATCTGTATTATATGTCATTTAAACAGTTACAAATTAAAAATACTTTTAAATATGAAACCGGACTGTCGCGGCTAACAAGATTTCTTCCCTAATTACTTATATCATAGAGAGCATGCGAACTACTACTACTGCGCGAGACCGCCGAGAGAGACAATCCGCACCACCTGCAATATCCCGTCCTACACCTACTCGACGACAGTCCAGCCATCGCAAACATACCTACTCAGTAGATGACAACGAAGAAGAGGTTCTCGAAGACCAGAGGTTGAAACGAGCAGAAGCTTCGCAGGCGTCGATAGGTGGTAGGAGAAAGAGCACTGGTATTGGTCCGGGATCTTTGCGGAGAAGGGAGACTGGGAGTTTACCGGCTTCGGTTCCGGAGACCTTGCTGGAGGAGGAGGCTTTAAGTCCTACTGCTACGAGACAAGCTGTTGAACCTGTTGGGGAGGATGAAGTTGAGGAACTTCCTCTTGAAGAAGAAGAAATGCCGACACCTGGAAGCGAGGAGGAGGAGCACGTTGAGGAGGGAGAGCATACTTTGAAGGTAGGTCACGCCGGCTGAAGTTTGATTCAATACAGAGAGCTGATATAACATCTACTATAGGAACGTCAAGAGGCCATCAACGAGACCCATCCGTTCGGTGTCAAAATTTGGAAATCTTCGCTATACAAGAAAGATCGTTCGGTACAAAAGCTCGCAGAAGAGGATGTCCACTCGGCCCCGGGAGCCCGTATGGGCACGATCCAACAGATTGGTAATTTCATGTGGTCTTTGATAGTTGGCTGGTGGATGTCTGCAGTTGCATTTTTGGCGGCAGCGATATGCTACCTGACTTTCACCAGAAGCGGCAGGGAGTACTCGCGGCTCTTGTGGGGGCTATCGAAGTACCTGTTCTATCCCTTTGGGCAATACATCCAACTCAGGCAAGACGAAAATTACTTGGAAGAGGATCTAGGTGAAGGCAGAAGCATCAGCGAGTACGAACAGTGGCAGGCGGGTGATATCGAGGAGGGCAGATTGTTCTTTGGCCCCCTGCCGCGGCGTTCGTTGGTGGGGCAAGAGAGGAATAGTCTTGATAATATTAGCGAGGTTGACTCTGTCCATGGATCGAACGAACGGACTGGCCTGATTAGTGGTGACGACGTTGACCCGGATAACCGGCCGAACGCGGGAAAGAGACGAAGATTGTTCGGGCGCGGTAAATGGTCGGTAGGGCGTGTTACGTTCTATATTCTGTTCTATGGTCTCATTGGTAAGCGCTTATATCCGCTTCTTTATTTTTCTCGACTAACGGAATATAGGCCCCATGTTGTTTTTGGTCTCCACTATCTGCTGGATTATTGTTTTCACCATCCCGATGGCTCGTGTGAATGGAATACTTCTATCGCACCTTCGGAGGCACCCTCTTGCACTATCATTCCACTCTAGCGAAACACGTGGTAGGAGAAATGACCACTCTCCAGTCTTGGTGTGCACGTACAGAGCAGTGGGATGGAAATACTACAAGTACACGGTGGACGGTACCAATATCTTCCTCATCAACTTGATGTTGGTTGTCGTGTTCGTAATCTTCGACTACTGGATCTTGCATAAGGCATTTGACTACCATGGTCCTCTTGCGAGCCCTCCCACATTGTTCGTTTTGGCCCTGCTATCGATTATCCCGCTCGCCTACTTTATCGGGTTGGCGGTTGCTTCGGTATCTGCGCAGTCGTCGATGGGTCTGGCTAGCGTGCTGAATGCGTTCTTTTCAACTATTGTTGAAGTCTTCCTCTATTGCGTTGCATTGTCGCAAGGAAAGGGTAGACTTGTCGAGGGTAGTATCGTTGGAAGTATCTTGGCTGGTATTCTCTTGATGCCTGGTCTTTCCATGTGTGCAGGTACTGTGTTCAGGAAGACGCAACATTTCAATGCTCAGAGTGCGGAGGCGACGATGACCATGTTGTTGTTCGCTGTGATCGGAGCATTTGCGCCGACATTGTTTTATCAAATTTACGGAACGGTTAGTGCCCAAGTTAAGGTTATCTATGAATCAAGCTAACGAATTGCGCTGCTTAGTACGAGCTGAAATGCCGCGAATGTGAGGATGACGAAGTGTCAATCTCAAGAACGGAAGATTGTCGAAGATGTTATTTTACGCAACCTCCCTCGGTTGATGATCCATTTTACGCCAAAGCTGTCCAGCCCTTCTGCTATACAGCATCTGTGCTTCTCGTCATGGCCTATGTTATCGGGTGTCTGTTCACTTTGAAGACTCACGCACAGTTGATTTGGGCGACACCTGAGAAACCTCCTCATCATACGCAACAGCACTCGCAGAAGCCGCGACAGAGTAGTGAAACAGGTGGAAAGCTTCCGGAGGCACAGCGTGGCAACGGTGCGGTATCGATCCAGGAAAACCCCGTCTATAAGCGGGTGCTGGGTCAGACTCTGAATTCGACCGGGTTGACCCGATTGTCCACAGGATCTGCCCAGAGTTCGACACCGCATCTGGTTCCGCCTCAAGAATCTGCCACTACAACAGGGCGCGCAGGAGGCTCTCGCGAGCCTGTTCATTTACCGCATCAGAAACCCCTCCCGTCCCTTTCCACTGAAGAAAATGAGTCATTGGTTCGTGGGGTGGCTGAAATGGTTGCGGCGGCTGCGGCTACGGTCTCTGGAAACGCACCCTTTATTGGTGAGGCTGGCGCGAGCACGGCTAGTTCCTCGGAGCACCCCAAAAAGGTTTCTCACAAAGTTGCCGAGAACGCCGTCACCGAGGCGCACGGTGGGGCTGCAGGGCACGATGCACCCAACTGGAGTCGCACGAAGAGTTTGGTTATTCTTTGCGGGGCGACGGTTCTCTACGCAGCTGTTGCGGAGATTCTGGTTAGCACTGTGGATGTGGTTCTTGAGAATTCGAATATCGATGAGAAGCTGCTGGGTATTACCTTGTTCGCTTTGGTTCCGAATACCACTGAATTCTTGAACGCCATCTCGTTTGCGATGAATGGAAATGTGGCGTTGAGTATGGAGATTGGGTCGGCTTATGCCTTGCAGGTTTGCCTGTTGCAGATGCCGGCGTTGGTGGGGTGGACCGCGTGGACGACTGGGAATGTATTGGATCAGGATCGGTACAACAAGATGTTCACGTAAGTTCTTCTTATTTTATAATTGTTGAAGGGTTTGAAGCTAATGGGTTGATGTCATAGATTGATCTTCCCGCAATGGGATATGGTCACCGTTGTGCTGTGCGTCTTGATGTTGACGAACATCATTCATGAAGGGAAATCGAATTACTTTAAGGTTGGTTTTAGTCTTTCTCAGCGAGAAAAATGGAGTACGATGCTAATGAAATCAACTAGGGCTCTTTCCTCTGTCTATCATATCTGACCGTCATGCTCGGATTTTATTTCAGCGGATATAACTATCTCGCCGGAGGAGCTAGCGAAAAGGCTCAAATGTTCGACGCCATGTCTCGGGGAGGGCACTCAAGCTACTTCCTTGGGAATAAATATGGACATCCTTCGAATGGGCTGAATGTTCAAACATAAAAATATTTATTAAGTCTATTCCGATCTCCCTTCATCATTTGTCATTGAGGGAGCATTTTGCAACGTTTTCTTGTATAGCATTCAACTCTGTTATATGTATACTGCTATAGTATGAAAATACGGTATATTCTTTGCCTCTAATATTCACTGTACTCTATTTGCTGTCCTGTTTTTCTTTTTCTTTCTCTTTTTCTGCTTCAAACTGCAGTAATGGGGTTTTGCATATTGGTATGTCTTTCTTTTCAGGGACAGTATGTATTTTCGAGTTTTTATTGGTAGGTCTTTGCTTCGATGTGCATAATTTGACCTAGCTGGTAGCATGGGCGTTATAATTTGTACAACATGCTAGCAGCTCTGTACTGTATTTTTTGCAGCCTAGTCACAGGCTGTGCATGTTTTTATATAGAGCGAAGGATATCATTGAAGTCGAGGATGCAAAATGCAGTATATACTTAAGCTTATATATCACGATTTCAAGCTATCTTGGTAATGGTAACTTGGGAATAATAGGAGTGCTAGTACCGACTGGGACAAACCCTGTATCCAAACCTGGGAAAACTGGCAAACAAGCACAATGTCATCATTCAGAGGTTGGAAAACGGGGGTTGGTTAGTTGGGAGCTAAAAAGTTGGTAGGTAGTAGGTCGGTGGTGCGTCTGGGCGATTCTATTGGATGGGGGAGATGGATGGATGCATACGATTAGGTAGAGAGGGAAGGGGGGTCTATTGGAGTCTTATCTACTACTACGGTGAAAGTACAATATGCTTTGTGATCTGGGAGGATATTGTGGCTGATTTCCTCGAATCCAGAGATATTCCGCTTTAAACGAATCCACTATGGCGGCTTGGTATCGTGAGGATCTGGTTTCCGCCCCGCTTTTTTTTTGCGAGTCGGAGTCGGGGAGTACGTGCCACCCAGACCAGACTATGGTATGTATGTAAGAGTGAAGGACTGAGCTTAACTCAGGCCAGATCTTTCTCTGTTCATGTCAAGGATACTTACATACATACAACCTAAGATGTGCCCGATCGATATCTTGCTGCAGGCTTCGGGACGTCGGGCGCCAAAAAGTTGGGAAAGAAAGGGGTCCAAAAGTGTAAGTAACAAAAAGGTACCTTCCGGTGGAAGTTTATAAACAATATTGACATCTCCTTGACATTACCATGCCTAGCCTCGCGCGAAAAAAAAAAATTCGAATAAAAAAATAAAATACCAAAAAATTGAGTAAGAAAACTTCCATGTAAAGACGGACTGTGGCTTTTTTTCTCCTTTGTTCGCGCTGAGGCAAAACCCGAGATTTTAGGCTTTTACGTATAATGTTCAATAATCATGAAAGCATGTATGGACGTATGTAACATTGGATGGATGATATTTAAAACCTCATGCTTTTCAGTCTTGCGGAAGCAACTGCAGTGCACTGCTTTTGCTCCAGCCTCGTAAAACCGCGGGTAGATTCAGTCTGGCTGTGGCATGGATGGGAATGAAAATGCACCCCGCTTCGCATACCAAAAATAATATACTTGCTTGAGGAAAGAAAGAAAGAACGAAAAAAGTGAGGCAAATGATATAGCCTGTTCCTTGTATGTATGGTATGGATGTATGGCTTCCATCCCATCATAGAGCAGGGGGGGTTCCGTCAAGTACTTACTTACTTTCCGGAGACAGGTTTTTGGCGGAGTCAGGAGCTCGAGCTGTGGTGTTCTGTGCGGGGTGCCTTTCTCTTTCTTGCTCGTGAACGGCAGGTGTCTACCAAAATCAGGATATTTAGGGCGTACCTCCTGATATCAGAATCCTCAATACCTCCTAGCTTAGGGTACATACTTAGATAGCAGAGTGTAGAGTGTATATTGTAGTTTGGGGGGCTGGTATACCGGTACTTTGTTCCTGCGCAGACAGACGCAAAAATCAAAAAGCAGGCAGGAATGCTTCGATGATGAAATCATCATCATTTTTTATACTTCATCTCTGGAACTCCCAAGTGGATATTCGCTGTTGGTTAGCGTCCCCGAAGCAGCCTGTCATATACATAAGATAGTATCATATCGTCTTACTTGTTCTAAACATCCCGGCACTTTTCCAAGTAGAACTGTAATTAATTATAGCTCTTCTCTTCATGCATCTCGTTGACGGTCCATCGGGTTGATGCTTCAGCGCTTATACCAACTAAGCACTCTCTTAGAGACTTCTGCCCGCTCACTACCCACTACCCACTACCACTACCACTACCCACTACTACCACTTACCTCCTACCTCCTACCTCCTACCTCCTATCAAATTAGTTTCGACAACTTCAACTTCACCTCCTCACTCCACTGAACTCTCTTCAACCACCTTCACACACACCCTCGAAACGTCGTCTCGAACGGGACTCCCATGCAGTCCCTCCAGCTCTGGCGCTGAAACAAGCCCGCGAAAGAGGTACAGAGGGTATTCCTGCCTGGAACGAACGACCCGCAGCATCGGATCCCGCTGATTACGCTATTCGCCAGATTTTATTCCCTCCCAACCGACACTAAGGTCCTTCAAAACGTACCTACAGACGGACAGACTACATCTCTCGACACATTCCTCTCTGAGCCCCAGCTCGAGGTTCCTATCGATAATTCCCCATTCTCCCTCGCTTCCCTCGCTCTCCCTCTCTCGAAGTCGTCGTCCATATTCTTCCATTCTACTCCCCTCCGACGTCCCGACTCTTGCTTCCCGTTCTTCCCGGATACAGCGAGCCCCTCATCGTTCACGTTCCGGACCTAGAAACCACCGCCATCCTACGTTTCGTTTTCGTTTTTTTTTTTTTTTTTACTTCTTTTCCACTATATTTTTTTTGGTAGAAATTTTGGGTGCTGCCTTTTCTTGGGTCAGCCCTTTCCCATAAAATTCACCGTGTTCACCCCGCCACAAATCACGTATCTCAAGATGGAACAGCCGGCAGTCAGACCGCAGCTTACGAAAACCGTGCCGACAGTTCAACAACATCATGTCCAGACCTCTCAACAGCATCAGTCGCAAGCCGATGCTGTGGCGACAGATTCCCTAGTCAATGGGGATTACAAAAAGGTATCCCATTCGCCACTTTTCTGTCTCTTTCGTTCTCTGCCAGGATATGTCATAGCTTTTTTTTGGTTTCTTTTACTGACAACATGGCTCTTCAGGGCCAGAAGAGAAAGGGCCAAGAATTACGGCCTATCATAACGGCCGACGGCAAGCCAGTTGTCGGGGAGGCTGATAGCATAGCTCAGGTCCAGTACATCGCGGCGAACCCGTAAGTCAAAGTCGTCTCGAGTTTCTTTTTTATTTGGGGTTTTTATTTTATTATTGTCCCTTATAAAAACGCCCATTTTTATATTCTTCTTTAATCCTGTCCACACATTGCTTCCCTACCGTTGCCCCGAGACACGAATCAAAGAGAAAAAAAAAACGTGGGTGCTTGAAGATCCGCGAATAGCTCTCGATCTCCGTTTCCTGCTCCTCCCCGTGAAAGCCTCAATGTCGTTACGTTTACCTGTCTGCTCTGGACTCGCTTCTGCAGCTCCCGGAGTTTTAAACTTTTCTCTCGCAATCCCCCCTCAAAACATCACATACGCTGACATTATGAGAAATAAAAAAAGGACCCTCGCCGAGCCTTCCGATGCTCCCCCGTCCCAAAAGGCGTATACTACCACGGCCGCGATTCCGGAGACCCAAGCCAGGCAGCAATCCGACGACTCGGAGGAGGAAAACGAGGTCACAGCTGACGAGGAGGATTTCGAAGACTACTGCAAGGGAGGCTATCACCCGGTAGAAGTCGGCGAACAATTCAAGGATGGGAAGTATACGGTCATACGGAAGTTAGGTTGGGGCCATTTCTCCACCGTCTGGCTCTCGAGGGACAACGAAACCGGCCGACATGTTGCCCTGAAGGTGGTGCGTAGCGCTGCACACTACACGGAAACAGCGTTGGACGAAATCAAGTTGCTTCAGAAGATTGTTACCGCGAAGCCGGACCACCCTGGCAGGCAGTTCGTGGTCTCGCTACTGGACTCGTTCGAGCATAAGGGCCCGAACGGGACTCACGTGTGCATGGTCTTCGAGGTGCTCGGAGAGAACCTTTTGGGTTTGATCAAGAAATGGAATCATAGGGGTATTCCAATGCAGCTTGTCAAGCAGATCACAAAGCAGGTGCTCTTAGGCCTCGATTACCTGCATAGGGAATGCGGTATCATTCATACGGACTTAAAACCGGAGAACGTGCTTATCGAAATCGGCGACGTGGAGTCGATTGTGCGACTTGTGGAGGGCGATACAGCCAAAGTTAACGGAGACAAAACGAAACCGGAGCGGCCTTCAAATAGGAGGCGGAGACGGACACTGATAACTGGCAGCCAGCCACTTCCGTCGCCAGTAGCGACAACATTCGGCGCGAACCCATTCTTTGTCCCGAAATCGAAAACGCACAGCCATAGCTCATTAAGCACATTTATGGACTCGTCGGACAGCTCGACTCATCTGGATCCAGAATCCGCAAATAAAGCAAGGGAGAAGACTGCGTATGTCTAACTTCAAATCTATTTTTGGGGGTAGCAATGTGCTAATAAAAACCACAGAGAACTACTCACAGGTGCTATCTCCGGAATAAATCTCGAAAAAGCCGCCGACGAATCAGAGCATACCCAAGAAACGCCCTTCCCGAATGATATGATCAAGGTGAAGATCGCGGATCTTGGAAATGCTTGTTGGACAAATCACCATTTCACCAATGACATCCAGACTCGGCAGTACCGCTCGCCCGAGGTTATCCTGGGTGCGAAGTGGGGCGCTAGCACGGATACCTGGAGTATGGCGTGCATGGTAAGGATTTCTTAACGCGATTGCGCATAAAATATCCCAGCTAAAAATATGGCTAGGTGTTTGAATTGATAACCGGCGACTACCTTTTCGATCCACAGCAAGGAACGAAGTATGGCAAAGACGACGACCACATCGCGCAAATAATAGAGCTGTGTGGTAGTTTCCCACGGCATCTATGTATGGCGGGGAAATGGTCTATCGAAATATTTAACAGAAAGGGCGAGCTTCGGAATATCCACCGACTTCGTCACTGGGCTCTTCCGGATGTTCTTCGAGAGAAATATCATTTTAGCGAGAAAGATGGGAACGAAATTTCCGACTTTTTGTTGCCGATGCTTGAATTAAACCCGGAGAAGCGGGCGAACGCAGGTGGAATGAGCGGCCATCCGTTCTTAGTCGATGCGAAGGGACTCGAGAACCTCAAGTTAGATATCCCTGTTGGGTCGAGAGGAGGGATAGAAGGATGGAGCAGCGAGGTAAAGAAAAGATAAATAATTCCTCTGGTTTAATTGCATGGGTTCCATGTGGAGGAGGCGTAAGTTAGTGATACCTTTTTGATTGGCTCTCTAATTCGAATTCATTCACGTCTACAACGATAAGCTTACCTCCCGCGACCTTTTTTATTCCTCTTTGACATTTGGATATTTGTGTGGCTATGAGGAGTCTCTTTTGTCATAATAAATACTATGAACAGGGCCTGCAAGATGAAATCCGCGGTTTTCTTATTCCCTTTGTTGTTTTCTTTTCATACGAATAGCGCGATCAAATATGATAGGGAAGGGGATATCGGATTTACGACCACGATCGTTATATTTTCCTTTTACACAAACTGTTTTTTATAGCTTACTAGACTTTCAATTCTCTTCTCGCCTGTCGTCATTGACAGATTCTTAGTGCCTGCACGGGCCCCTCTGTTCGCTTCTCCCCAGCAGATTCTTTATTGGCTCTTTTCTCTATCTGTCGTGGATCTTGCAGGACCCCAAGTCGTTCGCTACTAACATCTGGAACCGGCGTTACCTACTCCATCGCTGGGTTTTTTGTCTCCTGTTTTTCACTTTATATTACTGCTACTATACTATATAACGAGCTGTACTGTGAGAGTGTGTCTCTGGGGACGCTATAGCTACATGAGATCAGATCTGCCTGTCTTTTTTCTTTTCTTTTGATACAAACAAAAAGAGAATACGATATGATATGAATGGCTTTTGGAATAGGATACCTCAGTAGATACTACTGGGTCCTGCTTCTAATGCCCCCCCTCTTTACCTATTTGGAGGGTTGTCTTTTGGCCACAAGAATACCAGAATTCTTTCTTGCTGTCTTTTATGTAAATGGCCCTACGTAACTTGGGGCTTATACTGATATAATGGGAGTGAATGATCGATTGAGTGGTGGAAGACTGCAACAGGATGCAAGGCAGCGCGTTACACAGACGACTGGCTATCAGCTGGGATATAGGTTAATCCTTGTGAGGCAAAAACGTATAGCGGAGATGGCTAACATGGCTTATTCCATAGTGTACCGATAGATCAATGATATGATCTCCAACTAAACGGACGAATAGCTGGAAGACGGGGCAACCCGCAGCTTAAACTTGCTTGGCTTCATGCAGGACTGCTCCTGCCGTGACATAGCAAACCCCCCAAATCTAACTAGCTTTTCTGAAACTGGATTTGTGGATCCTGTAACAACAAGCGATAATCGAAAGGAGAATGCCATTTCTTGCCAATTGCCGGCTTGGTGATGATGATGGGGTTTTGTCATGGCATGGGCCATGGGTGTATGATCACAATTAGCGGGGTTCGAATTCTTCGAACGTTCAAGGTGTCAGGCTCTTACGACACTTCAATGTATATTCTAGATTTCATATAAAATTGTAACGTAAGAATTATTTTTTAATTGAGCAAGCTTGTAAGTCCTCATGGCCTTATACTCACGTATTATTCTCAATCAGAAATTTAGGAACCATTCAGGATGCATCTGAAGTCTCTACGTCGTCGACAGACCCTACCCGCCTCTGGCGACGAGTCGGACTCAGACTCCGATTTGAGTATCCTCTCTGCAGCTGATACACAGCAGACGTTAATTGGAACTATCGATTCGGATGGAAATGCGAAGGGCAATGTCAAAAATACGTATGCACTACCCATAAATGCTTAAGTATTTTTTTATCAATTATTCACTAACATAAATATACTCTCTTAAGCGGCCTCGACAAACTCTGGAACCTAGCTCTCCAGCGTCTCGACGAGAAGAGCCGAACCCGTGTCATCTATGAAGGCAAAATCACCGGTCAAAACAACACATTCCGGCTTCTCCTCGATGGAATCCAACGGCAGCAGAATGCGGTCGCTGAGTCTAGGTTGACTTACACACGCAAGGATGGAGAGAAGGTATACGTGCGGGATAAGATGGAGAAGGTGGTGACGTGGTTTACCAAGTCTCAAATTTTTGAATTTGGGAGTGTTTTGAGTGAGGTTTCTATATGTGAGTTCTTTCTAATGACTTGAGTTTCTCAGTTGTTATATTATACTGATGGAATTGGGGATTAGACGCTGCAATTCCATGGGCGTGTATCAGTGCGATATTCACCGTGACGGAACACCATATGCAAGCCGATAGGGATGTTATGGAAGGAGTTGAAGATGTTTCCAACATGATTGCTCGGTACACCCATTACCACGACGCATATTTACAGGGGGGCGATGACGACTATGATGATATTATGAAGGAAAAGCTTGAAGAAGCTGTTGTCAAGACTTTTGCGGCGGCATTGGATTTTTTGTCGAAGGTTATTAGCTTTTATAAGGGGTCTGAGAAGAGGAGGAGTAAGTTTTTTTTTATTCTTCTTTTGTAAATGTGAGATGGCTAATGTGGGGGTGTGTTATAGAACGTATGCTGCACACGTTGAAGGCTACCTCGATTAGTACGATGGTCACGGAGTGTATGAGGGATGTAGTGACGGAGGATGAACAAGTTGGCAAGATCATTGCGATGATGGATACGGATTATCAAAGAAAGACGAGGGCGTTCATGGACGTCAATTTCACGGACATGCGGAACGTCCTAATGAGCATCCAAGCCCAAGTCGACGACTTCAAATCTATGATGAAAGGGGATGATAAAAAGCTCCAAGGCATCGTTAGCAAAATTATGGATGCAATAGTTCCCAAAGTTGAGCCGATTGAGACTTTGAAGAATTGGTTGGGAGGGTGGGTTATTGATGATACTTTTCGGGATGCTAATGATGTTCGAATGGAGAATACTTGTCGATGGTTGCTGGAGCGGGACGAGTATGTTAAATGGAGGCAGCAGTCCGATGAGACGAAATTGCTGTGGATATATGGGCCCCCGGGATCTGGGAAGAGTGTTCTGTGCAGCACTGCTATCAAAGATCTGAAGGACTCGCAACCTAGTGCGCATAATGTTGCGTTCTTCTTTTGCTCCGCACGGTTCGAGAACACGAGAGATCCGGAGAGTATAGTTCGATCTTGGGTGCAGCAATTACTTTCGGACGACTTTGCGCACAGAGAGGCGAGCGAGTATTATGGCAAGCAGAAAACAGGGACAAAGGCTTCTATGCATGATGTATGGGAGCTTTTCACGAAGATTGCGACGAAGATGGAGGATTGCATCTGTGTCCTTGATGGGCTTGATGAGTGTTTTAAAGTTGGCGCTGCGGTGCCGCATAAAGCTACTACGAACCGGTGGGTGGAGTTCCTGATGAAGTTGGAGAAACATTCGGAGGGCACAAAAACCAGGTTATTACTGGTCAGCAGGGATGAACCGGATATTCGACAGAATCTGGCGTCTTGGAAATCTCATGGGATTTCACCGATACAGGTTACGGAACTGGAGGTTAAGAGTGAATATACCCGATCCGATATCCAACTTTTTGCAGAGAAGAGCGTGCAAGATGCTGTCGCATATGCTGAACCACCGGTCTCGAAGGATACAGTTGTGAAGTTGAGTACTCTCGCGGCGGAGAAGGCGAAGGGCATGTTTTTGTACATTACTTTGCTCAAGAATCGACTCGAGCAATCAATTGTTAATGGACGGACGGAGGAAGGCCTTTGTGAGGCGGTTGATGAGTTGGGGGATTACGACGAGGCCTATGGACGGATTTTGGATATGATTCAGGCTTATAAGGGAGAGAGGAGGGTTAGAGCTGAAGCAGTACTACGATGGGTGTTATTCGCTGCACGACCATTGCAGATGCAGGAGTTGGCGGAAGCACTTGAAGCGGCGATGTATACGAGCAATAGTGGTGGGTTACAGCATGTTCAACGTGCACGAGGATCTCTGGTTCCGCCTGAAAAGTTGACGTCTAGTTACTTCCAGCAGATCATCTCGTTGTGCGGGTCCTTTGTGGTATCCTCGGAGAAGGCTGGTACCTCAGACTTGCTGAAGACGGTCGATTTTGTACATTTTACGGCGAAGGAGTTCTTATTGGCGCCCGCTGATCCTGCGGATGCTTACGGACGGGAAGGGTTTCATTTCGAAGATGAGGCGAGGCATCAGGCTGTTCTTGCGGAGATATGTTTACGATATCTTTGCAGCGAGGAGTTTAAGAAACCATACGGGAAGATTACGCAGAGGATTCTGGATGCGAAGAGAATTAGCTTTCGGTTTTTGGATTATGCGGTTTCGTTTGTTTTCCAGCATATACAGAACGCTGAGAGGGCCGTGGAGGAAAGAGACGGGGTTCAAATTCTTTTGAATAGGTTCTTTGGGAATCATTCTGAGAATTGGTATCTTTGGGCATATCTTTACGAGACGAGACAGGATGGGGATTGCTCCCAGACGCCGGTGGGGTTCGATTTTGAGGATTTCAAACCGGCGAGTAGGATGTACTACTGTGCGCTGTTCGGGTTGGTGGATACTATGAAGCATTTGCATAGTATCGGTGCGTCAGGGGATTTGGATGCGCAGACTGGGGGTTACGGAACACCGCTTCAGGCTGCCATCGCAAATAAACATGAAGAGGCAGTCAATTTACTTCTCGAATGGGGCGCGAATCCGAATGTTACGAAGCAGAACGACAATGCCTTACATGCAGCCGTTAGATCGAATGCGTCGAATACGGTGCAGTTGTTATTACAGCACGGAGCGAAGATTGATGATGATTTATTGTTACAAGCTTTGAGGAGCAATGATTTGGAAATCTTTCATCAACTTTGGACGCAGATTGAGAAGTCTGGGAGTAGGATTGAGAATAAAGAAGCGTTGTTGGATGAAGTTGCGAAGGAGCCGGGCGTGGAGGCGTTTATCAAATTATTACTCAAGTCCGGGACGAGCATCCTTTGGCAAGCTGAGGGGGTTTTTACACCACTATATCGAGCGGCGGCTCATGGAAGATTGGAAAATGCTAGGCTGATCTTGAAGGAGGCACAGCGGAGGGTTTGCCTGCCTGCTGTTTTGGAAGCTGGGGATAAGATTAATCGGACACCGGTTTGGATGGCGGCTGCGAACGGGTCGATTGAAGTCGTCGAGCTGCTGGTGAAATACGGGGCCGAGCTCTTCGTGAAGAACGGCCTTAATCGGAATCTGATGCATGCTGCGGCATTGTTTGGGCATTCGCAGATGATATTATACTTAGCCAGCGCTGGGCTCAGTGTCAACGACTGCGACAAGAGCCGGTACCAGCCGCTACAGCTTGCGGTACAGAAGAATCAATATGAAGCGGCAAGAACTCTGATCGAGCTCGGTGCTCCGGTTAATGCGAAGAATGTGCATGGGTGGTCAAGCCTTGAGGAGGCGGCGTTTGTGAGCGATAATGTTGAGATGGTGAGGTTGTTGTTGGATAATGGGGCAGATATCGAATCTTATGATACGGATGGAGTTTCGGTGTTAAATCGGGCAGTGATTGCAGGGAATAAAGAGGTTGTGCGGGAACTTCTTGGGAGAGGGGCGAAGATTGATACGAGGAATAATATGGGAGAGAATGTCCTGCATCACTGTGCAAGATTTGGGAGGCCTGAGATGTTGAAGTGGTTTCTTGAAGCTGGTATGGCTTCGGAGATCGACGCTCTTCATAAAGGCAGGGGAGTGCCGCCATTGTATTTTGCGGTCGATGAGGGACGCCCGGTTCTGGTCAAAGCACTTATCAAGCATGGGGCCAACGTTAATATGAAATCCCAGCGATTGTGGACTCCGCTGCGCCAATCGGTGAGGAAGGGTTATCTGGAGATCACAGAAATGCTCTTGGATGCGGGAGCCGATCCTAATGCCGCCGATGACGAGGGCATAACGTGCTTCCACGGCTGTTGGGTGACTGGATCTGTTTCTTTGGCATCTCTCTTGCTTGCCCATGGAGCGGATATCAATGCGAAGCGGAATGACCAGTTTACAATGTTGCATTATGCTTGTTTTGAGGGGAGACTTGAGCTGGCTGAGTTTCTGGTCAAGAATGGCGCAAATATGGAAGACGAGACGAGGGAAGGCTATTCGCCACTGCAGTTGACGATATTGAGAAATCACGGGGGGATCGCGGAAATGCTCATCAAGAACGGTGCCGACGTTAACCACAAGGATAGGAAGAGCTGGACACCGTTACACCGAGCAGCGAATATGGGCCACACACAAATCGTCGAGATGCTGGTTGCGCAGAAGGACATCGATCTGGAAGCACGGAATGATGTGTTCACGACAGCGGTTAATGATGCTGTGAAGAATAACAGACATGAAGTGGTCCGGATTTTGGCAAAAGCCGGCGCGAATCTGGAGACGAGATCCGATGGTGGTCATTGGCCGTCAATTATTGACTCGATACATAAGGACATCAGGTGCTTAGAGACGCTTTTGACCTGCGGGGCATCGATATGGGCTAAAGATCAACATGGCTCTGCTTGCATACATACAGCTGCGGCTAATGGTAAGGTTGAGCATCTAGAGTTGATTCTGCGGCATCTTGAGGTCAAGTATCCTGACCGCAGGAATGAGTATCTTGATCTTGAGAACGGGTGGGGTAAAACTCCACTGCTTGAAGCTTGTGTCGAGAATCGTATCAATTGTGTCGAAGTATTGATGAGATACGGGGCCAACGTCAACATTCGTGGGAGGCAGAACTGGAGACCGATAACGGTAGCGGCGGAGCTAGGGCACCACGAACTTATGAAACAACTAATGAAGTCGCCTCAGATCAAGTTTGATGAGGAAGTTGAAACTTTCACAGCTCTACATTGGACAACGATCAAGGCAATGCCGGAAACAAGTAAGGCCCTCATTAAGAAGGATCGGAATAAAACTATCATCAATCATCCTGGGGTCCAAGGAAATACGCCATTGATCGAGGCTGCTATTCATGATAGACCATTTATTACACAGTGGTTGATCGATGCTGGAGCAGATATACAGAAGACTTGTAATTATGGCATGTCACCGTTACACCATGCTTCCTGCCGAGATCATCCAAGGACGATTGAGGCTTTGATAAAGAATGGGGCGCGCTTAGAAGTTGAGGATTCCCAGGGGAGGACACCATTGGCTTGTGCGATCGACAGTGAACAAGGAAATACGGTGAAGCTGCTATTGAAGTTCGGAGCAAAGTTGGAAAGAGTGGGAAAGGGTAGGAAGAGGGCAGCGGAATTAAACAGTTGGTTGAAGCGCACATAGAAAAGATTATATGGTTACAGCAATTGTATTGCGGCCAAAAAGGTCACAAGTATGTGTGACTTGAAGATAAAGAACAATACAAAATATCTAGCATATTACGAGTTTTGGCACCCGTTAAACTCTGGTAATTAAAGCTTAAGTTAAAAAGAGTGAAGGCTATAAGCTGGCTAAACAGGGAGCATGGTTCAAAGCTGGGCCGTTAATTGACCACTGCGGGCCTACTACCGGCGAATCTACTACCGAAAGGTTTGCTGTCAGCGGTTTACTGCTAGTATGTAGTGTCTTAAACTGCGGCTCTACAGGTAGTAGGCTAGAATATACACTTAGATATGCGTGTGTATCTAATGGACTGCGTTAACTAGTTGTATAGTGCATAAGTATGTTAAATTAACACAAATATGTCTCGTGTAGCGGCTTAATATTTCGCTAGATTTTGTGTCTAGTGACGAGACTGGTATGATTGCTATATAATTTATAGAGGGAAAATTATTAAATTACTTCAGGTAGTTAGTAGAGATTCAAGTATTAAGAACAAAACCTGTCATTCACTGGAGACGATTCGATTTATCACGGGCGTAATTTTCAAACCGTAGAACTCCGTAGCGAAGCGAATACTCATCAACGAAGAGAGAGAATTCGAGGAAATTCACACAGAAAGCTGGTCGGTAGAGCTCCGTTCCGTGAGAACATTCGGGACCGGCTGAAGATTTGTCTAAGATTAATGACGACGATTTAGCACTCTAGTAGCTGGTATCGCGCATGGAGGCAGATGTGATAAAGTTTTGGAACCTACCAAGGCACTGAATTTTCCAAGTTCGTACGTATCAAGAGAAGTCGAATTTGTAGTGTCGCGGTATCGCAAATGGAGCCCCGGGATTCTGTCCATAATTAAGAGGATTGCAAGTGTGATGAAGAACGACCACGAGAAACAGGCCACCCCGTCAGCGACTTGGTAACTGTGATAGATTTTAATGTGCGAGCTAGGTTTTGCTGGTTATTCCAAAAGTTTCCGACTTACCCTAACCGCTTTGCATTACCGTCTATTGCTCCCATTCCAAGGGGATCTCTCACCGCCAGTGGATCCAGAGCTACTATTTCGTTTCTGCGAATAAGATCGTTAGGATATTAGCCCGCATGATTTTATAAATCCTTGCCTGCAGGACAATAAAAAGATAGCTTACTGTGCAAATATGCCAGTTAAAAACAATCCGAGGAGGCCCCCAACCGCGTGGATGGCAAATACGTCGAAAGGATCATCATAACGCCGCACGAACCGTGATATTATTGTCTCCACACGCCAGGGGTTAGAATTCGCCGCAGCTCCATTGGTGCTGGTTCCACTGTTGTATTGGCGTTTAATCCAGTGAACAAGTCTAATCCAGCTGTTGCAACCTAGTGCCGCAACAACCCCAAATATTGGGGAAGACCAGGCAGGTACCTAGAAGAGGTTTATATGTTAGCATACGCTGCACAAGTTATATTGGAATACTCGGTGAAAGACATATCACATACATATCCGGCTCCCGGTGTAATGCATACCAGCCCTGCCACGGCGCCGGACATAAACCCCCCTAGAGACCAACTTCCGACGCTATGCCCAAAGCTAGCGCCTGAGAAGCGATCCATCAATACCCAGGTTAGACCCCCAGAGGAAGCTGCAAGATTAGTATTGAAAAATCCTACAAAGGCTCGAAGATTAGCCCGTAGAGCAGTCCCTGCGCTGTCCACCTAGTCAGAATTATATGATACAAAAGATGAATAATTTTGCTTTCCATGCACCTACTTGAACCCAAACCAACCGAACCACAAAAGGAGGGATCCAAGTAGGATATGAATTATATCTTGGCTTTGGGTATAATCGTGCCGAGGGCCCAACACCAGGCAGTAAGCCAGCGACGCAGCACCAGATGAAATATGAACAGGTGAACCCCCAGCCCAGTCCAGGCTACCGAGACGGTTTAGCCATCCATTAATATTCCAACTCCTGTAAATGCGTGGCAGTAAGTTAACGTGCTAATTCGGCTTCGTCCTGGGAGACGCAGAGAGTGAGCGTTACCAGAAGACGATGACGTCGTAGACGCAAGTAGTCCACAAGAAGATGAATAGCATGAAGGGAACAGTCCGCCCTCGCTGTGCTGTAGCCGCTGTGACAACTGCCATTCTAGGTTTTGTGAAGCCATACGTTAGAATCGATACATGGAAAGGTTAATTTTAATCCCTAAGAATGCGTGAACTCCGCAACTTACGTGAAGGCCGCAAACATCCCTTGATATACAGCAAATGCCAGCTCTGGTGCCTTTATTGTAGAGGCTGACGTACTATTTAGGAGGTTGCGAAAAACGAAATTATCCAAATTCCCAATCATTTGCGATTTGCTCGTATGAGAAAATGCAAGGGAATAGCCCCAGAACCACCACTTGGAGACCAACGTGTTAGAGAAATCTGTTTGCGTATGCATGCAAGTTGAGCGTACCTGAAGCGAGACTATCGAGATAGACATTAGAGACAGCCAGAGCATCGACAGTGCCGAATCCCGGGTGGAGCTTCCGGAATATCTGATCATAATTAATTACAACGCTAGATCTTGCTATTGAGGTAACTTGCTTCAAGCCAACCTACATTAATCCGACAGCCGGAATCATTATCCAAACCAATGCGCTGGATGTGAGAATCCAGGAGATATCTCCAGACTTTGTGATAAAGACATGTTAGCAGTGTAAACAATAAATTGTGCCATCACGCGATATTAATTGAGCAAAAATTCGATAGGCATTCGCTGATAAGAGAATTAACGGCATAAGTCTCTACAATGATGGGAGGTTTACCGTGATATCAGGGTCTGCTTGCATATTGGCGGTTCATCCAAAAACACTAATAGGGTCGAAAAAGTAGCTCCGGAGTTAGAAGTGAGCTCAGGAGAACCCAAATATTCTTGCGAAGATTGGATGTATACGTATAGCCCACAAAGGCAAAGAGTCTATTAATGTTACTTTATCTTGGGATCTTGTAAGCAAGTTATGAAGACTCACGATCAAAAGCGTACCCGCGGAAATAGTAAGGCTTTAAGAATCATATTGCGCCGCCATATGCTATACTGTGATCGCAATTATCCAGCGGTTGCTTGCGTTGGTGCAATTGCAATAACGGGATCAGATCCTAGATGTACATGTACCTGTACTTTGAAATCGATTTTGGTAAGGCTATCAAGCATCGGAGCAGCAGCTGACCCATAACATTTCGTGGTCGACCAGTTAAGTTTGACCTTCTTAAGTCCAACCAATCCCCCACTGATAGCTTATCAAAGGGCGCCTCCCGCTGCTAAGAACTACGCATGGACGGGTTCGCAACATCTAGGGTGGCGCCGCCACCACTGCAATTAATTCGTCGTTGCGAGAATTGAAGCACACGAAATGCAGGCGAGATCTCGAGCTGAAATCTGAAGGCCTTGTCATCAATGTGCCCAAAACCAACACGCCTTGTGTTAGACACGTAATCCACCATTCACACGTGCGATCAAGGATCTAGTCGCACTCAACTTATTAGACTACGGAATTACACATCGACTGGTGAACAAGATAATACAATATCATAATATTGAATGCCGGAAGGCTGCGTCGCGGCGCTCATTCTCGACTGCTTCTCAATTGAACCCCTCCACAGCGGACAGGAATCGCAAAATAAGTTTCCTTTTCTAACAGTCTTTCCTTTTTTTTTTTTTTAATTTTTTAATTTTATTAATTCTTCCCTTTTTTTATTGTCTCAAATCTTTAAACTTGCTCTGCTGTATTGTGTAACGAAGATGGTGTCCACGTGATTTACTAGTAAGACATTTGCAGGGTCTTTAACTCGTTGCTCAAAGAACCCTGTCAATTCACTTCCAATTGTAAGGGTTGCGTAGTGGTTCAAAGAATACACTGAACTTTCCTTAGCGTAACCGCTGATTTTAATGCAAGATGATGCATCGTCACATAGCGCCATCTGTGGTGACAAGAGAGAATAGAATACGTCCCGCTGTGCTACCCCGGGGCCCCCACGTACCGGAATATGTCGGGTCCTTTGCGACTACTAATTACAACAACTTCACTACGTTGTTATTATATACCAGCCTCGAGCTACATACTCCGTATAATATACCGGTATACCATGGAAACACATCGCCAATGCAAATATACTATAGTACTTCCATCTATAAGTTATATGCTAAAACAAAGAGTCCCCGAAAAGGGATTTTATTGAAGCTCTTGATAACTAAAGGAATTATATAGCAGCGGTAAATCAAGCTGGGGTGTCGCCTGGCTATAAGAGAGGCTCAACCGTGGCGGAAGGAGGAGATGGAATGATGTTATTTTAAATGGTATGAGTGTTTTCGGTGATCCGCGGTAGTGGTGTAGAGAAATATCGAGCCAAACAAGTCCCGAGGTTGGACGCATCATCTAAGAAAAAAGAAAAAAGAAAATATAGTCAGAAGTGAACTCCGAACTATATAAAATTTTCGAAACATATAACGCACCTTGGGTTGAAAGGCAGATTTCTAACGTTGAGATGCTTTGCTGGTTTTGAGTCATGGAGTCGAGATCTGAACGATTTAACGGGATCCCAGGCGGCATGTCCTGATCACAAGTAATAAAACCGGCAGAAAGTAGACCGTCCCTCTGGGCGGTTAGCTCAATAGTAGTTGTTCGGGTACCCGGAACGTTCTTGAGCTGCAGTTGAACAGAGTCAACTTTGGATAGGCAATATTACGACTAGGTTAGCCCATAGATTTTGAGGTTATACTAGGAACTTCAAATGGGGGTTGAACATACCTTCAACGACGGCCCAATGGCTCATCCCCAGTATAACGAGGCGTGAAGGTTTTGGACGAAGTAACATAGTTGGTTGCCTTCCACCAGGTATAGGTGGAGGCCTGGTTTCTGTCTGGTGGTAAGCGTCAGGGCAAGTCGGTAAGGGCTTGGGGGGTCTTTAGGGTACTTACATTTGGAAACCTCCAAATTTGTATATACCTGGCATTCGTAACTTGGTTCGACTTGCCGAAGGTGCTTTTCCTCCTGAATTTGCAGCTTGTGATGGGCACACTATCCTCTACTTTAACTATCTGATATTGCACTTTTTTGTAAAGGATTTATGTCGAGACTTACGTTAATTTCACCTCGTGCCCGGCGAGGCGGGACTGAAATAACTCTAAATCTTTCGGCCTGTTAGATCCTTATAATCGGGACTTGGAGTTCCAACATCGCACCTATCTTTTGATCAAACACGTAGAAGTTATTGCATATAGAGAGAGCGCACTTTTCTGTTGAGATGGCATCACGCGTTCCATTTTGTAGATTTTGATCCCCGTTCGTTGAAGCTGTATTCCTGGTTGCGAAATGCACGAACCATAAATATAAGCGCTCGTTTGAGCGACCGCCGGGGCCCCTGTAGGCGTTGATTTGTGAAATTAAATCGGCTTCCTCTCTATGAGCGATACTAGTAATACGAAGTTCCGGTGTAGGGCGTTCATCTCGATACCCCTCAAAAATTTGCACCCGACAGCGCCTCAGATTTCTGGCGAAGAAAGCCGATATTTCGGCACCGCTCATAGGAGTTCCGGATCCAAAATCACTTACTCGAGGCCCTTCAAAAAACCTCCTAAAGCATTCGAATTTCTGTTAGCAACTTCTTGCACGGAGAACCTTTTTGTCTTTTAAACTTACAGCCAGTGAATATCCTTTAATCCAACTTCCCTTTCATTGTCTCCCGGGACTATGAAGGTGTCAATATCAGATCTTCTATCTTCAAAGAGATGTTTATATATTCGGCTGACGGTTCGCAACGAGGGCCGGTGTCGAAAATTGATCTCGACCATGTCACGAATAAGATCGAGCCGACCGCACATTAGCGTGTCGGTCTTCCACTTCTCCCTAAGAGATATTAGCTCTTTAGGCGTAGCGGAAGGCTGGACTGATAAGATAGAGCGGCTTGCGTCATCAGTATGTGCCTGCCATAGTCGCACGCCATGGCCATTCACATGCCGTCCCAGGCTGCCTCTGCCATTTGCAATCGCAATTGGTTGAACACATTTAATGATGTCCAACAGGATAAGTCCTAAAGACCATACGTGATACGTGTGGTTTCTTGCATTTTTAACTTGCCGGTCGGAAGCCTCGGGGGGAGTGTAATCTGATATATTGGAGGGCATCTGTCGTCCAAATCCAGTCACGAGTAATAATTGCTTGTCCCCGGTACGACTGATCAGCAATTTCGATGGATCTAGGTTGAAGTGAACACCATAAAACTCAGTTGATGGTGCTGCACTGTCTGTATAATCGCGGGCTGCCCTTTGAAGAGTTCCCATCGCGTCGATAACGCAGCCAAATTGCTCCAATAGCCATCGATGATCGCCTCCCGCAGCTGGGGGGTCCTCGAGGTATGCTTTGAGGTTGCTTTCCACTTTATCATATACCACATATACATGATCTTGGAGCCGAAATGAAAAGAGCATTTCCATCATGTTAGCTCCCCCCGATTTCTTACGGAGCCATTCATATCTGAACTTCTCCGAATTGAAATCTTCGTCATATGTTCGAGACTTAGTAATGTAAAACTGACTCGATTAGTACCATTAGTATTAAATTCACGACTAGTGTGGGGGCTCTACTAACTCACCGATGTTTTAACACTACTAGGATCGAAATGGGTTAAGGCATTGTATCTGTTTGGAAGCACTATTTCTCCTGATCGATCGTTAGGCGGTAGCGAGAACGGTAGAGCTCTTATGTTGCCAACTTCCAGATGAGGGTCACTTCTTCGAATGACAGGAGTGATAAATTTGCCTCTCAAGTCAATAAACGAAGATAGAATATCCCCTTCATCCTGTTCAAAATCTGCGACACCCCTAAGATCGGTGTCGAAGCGCACTATAGCGTTCAAGTTTTCGTCTGTAACTCCGTTTTCGAGAAGAGGAACAACTAATCGGGAATATCGAAGGAAAACACACAGCGCGTATACACCGATAGCGCCTGCCCTTATTCTAGCTATCAGGTTGGTTACATGGCGGGGGTCGCCAGGAGTATCCGATAGCGGATATCGGTTGCAGCGGTTACAGTCGCAGCGAAGTGTCTCTGATATTTGTACTTCATTCTCCGGAAGCTGTAAGTTTGCAAATATATCGTATCTATGTTGAATGAAATCACTTAGGGGCATATAACTTTCCCAACGAAATAGATCCGAAAACGTGTTCCTAAGGATATTAGCTGCTTTTCTGTCACAGTACCTGGCGGCCATTTTGATTCTGGTGTAAGAGGTGGCGAGATTCTGTTATCTAATTGCTCTAATCGCCAAAGCGGGCACTGCAGGGTGGAAGTCTTGGTCTGGCGTCTGCAATATATCTTACCTTCTGTAACAGTTCCGCGATGCAAAACAGCGACATCGCTTTCACGTAAGAGGCTCCATACCTGAATCCAAAAGTTAATGGTGACGAGGCTGGGCGCGACTTGCATATGTATAGGTACAAGTTGGTACTGAACTGAGCCGGTCATTTTTCAGCCTCAGCACGCAGCGTTTGCCGCAGCCTTGCTATAGGACAACGCCCTGAAGAAATTTGATGCAGGATACGCAAACCGCTTGCGTGAGAGGGAAGGCTGGCTTCGGTTGGAGCTACTAGTAATTTACTCATAGAGTGTATGGAAAGATAAATGGAAACCGAGGGGTATATGAGCTAGCAGGTCAACTCTCTCATCAGCGATATCACAGTCAAATCCTTCTAAAATCCACCTCGCGAAACATCCTCGAGCATCGCAAAAGCTATCGCAAGTTACGAGCAATGAATCGTGAAGCCCAGCTTCCAAAAAACAATGAAGATTCTGACCCTGAGGACGAGATTTTCATCGAATGTCGGAGATTCAGGATCCTAGTTATTGGGAAAAGCGGTGTGGGAAAATCATCTCTTCTCACTTGTATCTTTGGACTATCTGAGGAGCACGTAGGTGATTTCAAGATATTAATTTCTTAAAGGTTACCTCGCTAACATTTCACATCTGTGGGGTATGTGATGGTCTATAGGTGAATGTCAAACATGCACTAGACGGAGAAGCTGGACAGCATATTCTCGAGCAGGAATTTACTTCGAAGCGTAACAATTTGTTGGTGATGCATGACTCGGGGGGATTTGAGCCTGCAGAGCTATCGAATGTTAACCGCGTCAAAGAATTTATTGACAGCCGGGGGAAGCAAGAAAATTTGGAAAAGCAGTTGCATTGCATTTGGTATCGGTCAAATTTCTGTAGTCCCGCGGACTGGCTTGCTAACATTACAGAAGGTACTGCATCTCTTGCACCGACTCGCGGCCGGTAGGAAGAGTGGAAAAAGACTTCTTCGCCTTCCTAAGAAATCGCCCCGTCAGAGTGGTATTCGTCTTCACGAAATTCGACGAGCTTGTGAATAGTAATACAGGGAGGAAATTCCGGGAATGTGCAAACCAAGGAAACATTGACTATAGCAAGCTCGCGGAACAGGCAACCCAAGAAGCCTATGAAACAGTTAATAAGTTGAGGCAGCTAGTACAGGGAAATGTCCAAACGGGGTACGGAATCGTAGCCGGCGCAGTTTCGATCCATAGTAAGTCCTAATAACCCCGAGGTCACCCCGACGCCCAGTGCACTAAACGAATAGCAACCAGGTCCCGAAATGATCGATGATCTTGTTATTCAGACGACAAAGGTAGTTGTAAAACCGCAATTGCGTAACCTCTGGCTGAGCGCGCAACGAGTGTCAGCTGTTAAAAAATGCGAAAGTAATAGCAGCGATTCCCCATACGACGCATATACTTACTAAAATCCCTGGAAATTTTATAGTCACGATAGATATTGCTAAGGCACTGTTCAGAAAGGCTCGGAAGCGCAGTATGGTGCCATTTTATCGAATTCGTTTCTCAGATATATTTACCAACTTGTACGACAAAACACTGAATGCCTGGAATCTGCGAGATGATGACCAGATCCTTCAGAAGGAAGCTATGCAAACGAGGTTCCGACAAGCTATACACGACGAAAAACATCCTAATGAGAAAATGGTTCTCACAACTCTGGCGGATTTTACAGGGCCGTTGACCGCGCCTCATTACCTCCGCTGGTACATCATTTGGGCAGCAGACCTAATTTTAATGTACGCGAAGGCAACCCAAACACGCATATATCGGGAACCTCTACTAATTTGGCGTACGCCGTGTCAGTTTCGAAAAGCTTTTCTGGAATCTGAAGAGTGGGGAAACGAAAGTCCTCACTGATGAGATGGCTGCCAGCGTGCTAGCCGAGTTCAGGCAGTCAGACACTCGGAAAAACATCTATTCCCTAGTTAAGGGTGAGATTGGCGGCGACATAGCGAAGGCGTCGAAATCGAGTACAGTTGATAGTCTTCTGAAGCGTATAGTTATTCTTTTTAGCCTGAGTGCCCAGCGAGGTGTTTTCCCTCCTGCAAATGCTGCCCCAGAACCAAGGGAAGCGTTAGTTAGCAGTGAGACCCAGAAAAAACCTCAGATAAAACTCCAAGATCCAGAGCGCCGTTCCTCACGCGAACGCGTCCGCCCGCCCGAGACGGTAGAAGTAACGCCGCACATGGAACTAGCTTAGATATAGTTAGACATATTCTAGAATCGTAACTGATGTTCTAGGCATGTGAAACCTCTCGAACCTGTCGGGTTCACTCTTAATCGAGCTCTGGCTATATGGCAAATGTGCAATGTGTTGAATGTTGGAATATTGTATTTCATGAACTTGCAACCTATTGAAAAATGCTTCAGTGTCGCATCGCTGAACCTGTTAGGCATAGTTTCCTTTGTTAAATTTTAATATGGTAGAGATACCTAAGTATATTGTTAAAATTTTTAACTTTTATCCCGTTATCGTGAGCACGTTTTATCGTCGGATGCCATTGTGGATGGGTCCCGCTAGCGCTATGCAGCGCATGGATTGTTGTACCTTGGCAGTACTATAGTTGGGTTAAACACATATGTTTTGTTGCATCTTGTTGGTGGTCACCCAAGTGAGGCCAGCAGGTTTGTGGTAAGGCTGCATGTATTCAAGAAATGACAAGGCTTTGGGGTCATCTTCGTCGCGTCGGCCATCTCTTCCGCTTTAATTCGGTATCTATCGTCGGAGCGTGAAGATGTTGGATGAACTTCCAGTGGAGCTATTCGATGATGTTTGCAGGAACCTCGAGGTATATTTTGTATTTCTAGCTCAGTTGCAAGATCTGACCATAATCTATAGATAGGGGAGCTGAAGGCCCTCTGCCTGACAAACAAATTTGTCAACCGTGTGGCGACGATTCAATTGTATCGGGGCGTCTCCATCATACATCGGAATACCATACCCCCAAATTGTGGATCATCCCTTTGCGACGAATCGAACCGAGGGCTTGGTTATATTCGGTCCTTCGAGCTCGAATGCGTGGATCGGCATGGACGCGAAGTAATAGGACAACTGCCCCAGGGTTGGCCTCCTACCCAGGGCGATATTGACATAGCATCACGGTTCTTTGAGCAATTCTCGAAGCGGCTTCAGGAAAACCAGCTTCTCAAACTTCGGTATAGCGACCCCCTTTCTTATTCGTGTATGCGGATTCGGATCTTATTGATCGCTAGAGAGGCTGAAGTAGCAGTCTAGTATCGGGTATAAAATTAACATACCCCCGGACTTCTATTCGAGACAACGGAATCTTCGATTCCTTGCGGTAACCCTATTTGACGGTGTTAACCCCGGCATATCGGACGGGTGTTCCAGCTTAGAATACCTGGAGCTCTCAAATATTTATTCCTCTAACCTAAAATATGTGGGAGACGTGCTGAAGAACAATCGAAACACTCTTCGGACGATAGACCTAGCGTTCTCACCGCGTATTGCATTTCCTTCAAAAACCGGTCGTCTATGCGTAGGAATCCCGATCGAAGACGCTATGGAAATGTTTGGGGCACTCAGTGCAATTGACGATGTGGGCATGAGGCATCCTGCTCCAAATATCGTCCATGTTAAACTAGGAAATTCCAACGGACTGCTCGAACAAGCCACAATAAACTGGTCCGAATTTTTTGCAGTATCTGAACTACGAACCTTCGAGGCACGGGACTCATCCACGCTCCAGGGATTCTTCACCAGATGCGTCCCTATGATGTCCAGACTTTCAGATTTAAGACTAGAAAATGTTACGGACAACGATCTTATGGAAGATATTATTGCCAAATTGCCACCCCTACGCAAACTTCACCTCACCATTGCCGGGGTCGGGATTCTCCCCAGTGTGAATGCCCTGAGAACCTACAAGGATACCTTAAAATATCTTTAGCTAGATTACCATCAAGACAATCGAGAGTCGAGGAATCAGGAGTGTAATGATATAGTATTCGGTCTTACAGCGTTTCCACAACTCACCCAATTGGCATTACCCTTCAGACCACCGGATGCCCCGCAAATACCGCTCGAAGTTGTAAGTGCACTTACATAGTCAATGAGCGGCACTCTATCCCGCCAAATTCCGAAATTTATACTAACGATTGGGATTTAACTTGAGATAAGATTCCAAGTTTGCGAGTTATCCGCCTGCTTGAATATCGTCGCGAGCCTGAGAGTCCTAGCGGGCTACAGCAGGCTGGCCGTGAAGCTATCTTCAGTTTAATACGACGTTGTCCTCCATCGAGGCAATTAATAGTAATGCTTGGAAGATACCGCAAAGCAGGAGAGCCACCTTCCATCTGGAAGGCTGAAATCAAGGAGGATAAAAGTGAAGAAGTGGGATTGCCTGTCTTAACGAGGTTTGGGATCGGTGACAGAAGTTTTATGGTGAGAAGCAACCGAGATCTTGAAATGTTGAGACTTGGGAACTGGGTGTTATTTAGAGATTTAATGTCGTTAGGTCGAATGCTCAGGCCAAATGAATTATGATAGACATCGACTCTTTCGGGCTATATTCTCTACCCTGCCCTTTGCAAGCAAGCTTTGAGCCTTGAGCCTTGAACATTTTGTACCCGAGCCATTTGTGCGTTGTTCGAATGTGGTACTTGCTAATCTCGAGTACCTTGCATGTCCTCCGCGTACCTGCTAAGTAACTCCCTGCGTCCGCGTTCTTTTGCGAGGATTAATATGTTCGAATGTAATTCTCGGGAGCAGCTGGCCACGGGTGCCGCGCACTACGGCAGCCTAATCTGCCGCATTCGGGAAGCTCGTAACCAATGCCAAATCCAGCATGTCATTTACCACGGTCTCGAATCGATGCGGGACTGGACCTGTTCGCTGGCATGTCCTGTTCGGTTATCCGCGTCCGGAACCTCCTCTACATTCGATAGATTAAGTACTTGGCTTGGGGCAATCCAATCGGACGTCCTGAGCGCCTAATATACTATTAGCTAATTGTAGGACGAAAATTTCGGGTCCACGAATACAGTGGGTCGATGGGAAGTCTCCGAACTTTTTCGCACGGCTATATATTGGGCATTTCCTCACGGGGTCTAGAAAATTAAGATTCCGTGGATTCAAATACTACAAGCTTTCGAGTTTTCTTCTTGGCCCGCATTTTCTCCTCTCGAAACAAGTGGACCAGGTTGACATCGACACTAATACGACAATCCAACGGAAGACAACGCACTTTTTGGATACCCCCGATTCCAAGATGGCGAGGGGAAAGCTACATATCCATTTGTCTAAGACGCGGAGGTTGTCAATTATCATTGGGATATCTCTATGCTTTTTTATAGCCGAAATATCCAGTATGTTCGCCCATATGGGTCTTTAAACGCACCACCCGGCTAACGTTGTATAGTTGGGTTCTACACCGGGTCTCTGGCACTGGTCGCTGATGCCTTCCACTATGTATGCAACTGATACATACTCCGTCGAAACATCTATACAAGGGATCTATTCTGATATAATCTAAAGCTCAACGATCTTATCGGGTTCGCTGTACAACTCGTAGCCTTTAAGGTTTGTGCGATCCACGGCTCTCCTACGCGGTTGTGTACCCGCGCATGCAGCAATCATATGTTGTGAAACCATATCTGACGCAATTGCGCCTCTTTGCGAAACGGTAGATATCGGAGAGGAGCGAGTCGCCGAAGGAGCTGTCCTTTGGCTGGCAGCGGGCGAATCTTCTTGGGGCTTTCTTCAATGGAGTATTCTTGCTTGCTCTGTCCGTGAGCATCTTTTTACAATCAATTGAACGGTTTATTGCTGTTGAAGGCAAGTCCTCTTTCTCTGTCTGAATCATACTGGTAGGCTCTGAAATTCTGACTATAGTGGGAGCGTGTAGAAGTTCAGAACCCCAAACTCATCTTGATTGTGGGATGCATTGGGCTGACGCTCAACATAATATCGGCATTTTTCTTGCATGGTAAGTCTGATGCCACTGCATACATCTGAGCCCCGATTCTCACAATCTGCTCTATTGTAGATCACGAAGAAGAGGTCAAACATGTTATCAACAACGGCGGAGAGAGCGTTGGTACTACGGAGCCCCGCCGAAACTCTGTACAATTGGCCGTAAGTTTATAGAAATACTCCCCGGAAATAACTGTTTCCGCTGACCAAAACGATAGGAGATCCAACAATTGCACCATGATCACCGACACGAAACTTCGCCGACTGAACAACCTCGAAGACAATATGATCTTGGCATGATGGGAGTACTGCTCCATGTCATCGGCGACGCGATCAACAATGTTGGCGTCATCATCGTCGCCATCGCTATCTGGAAGGCTGAAGGGCATGCAAGATACTACGCCGACCCAGCGGTTAGTATGTTTATTGCTATTATGATCTTCATTTCGGTCATCCCACTGGTGAAGAAGACCGGTATAATACTGCTTGATACTGTCCCCACAGGCGTAAATCCACAAGACGTCCGCTACGATCTCGAACAAGTGCCCGGAGTAATTTCAGTCCACGAATTACACATTCGAAGACTGAATCAGCGGAAAACGATAGCTTCGGCACATGTGGTTGTCTCTTCAAGGGTTTTGGAAAACTTTGTTGAGCTGGCAAAAGTTCTAAATGAATGCTTTCATGCTTATGGGATACATTCGGCGACCCTACAGCCAGAGTTGGCAGATGAGGGCTCTGAGGGAGGGGATGGAGCAAGTATTAGTTCTACCCAGGGGTTGAGGAGAAGACAACCAAGTAGTCGGCCCATATGCCGGATCACTTGTGGGACTACTACTTGTGAAGCCTTGACTTGCTGCAACTAAAAAATAATAGATTACTCATGTGGCTTGAAAGAGTGCTGGGTGAAGGAGTTCTACATTGGTGTGCTTAAGAAACTGGGAAAGTCGATTACTATTTCTTCTTTAAACTTCTATCTTGGAGCGAAATACGAATTATGAACGATTCTTTGACTTCCTTGGTAGTGGGGCGTATAAAACACTTTGATCAATGTTCTCCCAACTTAAATTAAAGGGCGCATTATGGAGAGTTCCGACCTAACTGACCAGCGCTGAGCCTAACATAAGTCTCGACATGACTCGCATCCGTAAATAAGAGTGGCATCAACTGTGGTTTGAACCCACTGCAGTCCTGAATCAGCAACCCACCCTCTACAACGGTGTTCGATTTCGTCGCTAAGCGGTATTCCAACAAGTCAGATACATTGTCGGCGAGATCGATTTTATTTCCATTAAATTTGCTCTTGGGTATAGCAAGATTGAGTAGCCGGAGACCGTCCGGTTTAAGCAGTTGCAAGACGGAAAGATCAGGCGGGCTACAAAAGTGGGCGGGCGTATTCGGTGTAAGAAGATTGCTGAAAGTAAAGATTCGGCTAGTGTCGTCTGGATAAGTTCCAGTTTGGCGGAAAGCATTGCCTGATACTAGAACATTGGACATGTTGTAGATTCCCATGTTATACTCGAATGATGGTAAGTATTCGTCTCTGCGATGACGTTTCTTCTCTGTTGCCTTTGTGAATATGGGCTTTTTGTTGTTGTAGTTTTCGAAGAGATTATTAACGATATAAAATGTGCCGAATCTCATGAGTGGGTTGCGGGACATTGAGTTTTGGAAATGGTTGCCAAACACTGTAAAGTGCATTTTTCCGATGTCGCGAGGTCCTTCTTTCTCGCCTCCACCCCAGAGTAAACTCTTGTGATGGTTAGCTACGATATTATGGGAGAAAGTGATATTGTCGGACCCGTCCTCGACATCAAACAGGCCATCGTAGCGGTCGACTAACCAGCCGTTGAGAAACGGGTCTGGAGGTACAAAACTCGGCCCGTCTTCGAAAATATTGCCGTCAACCCACATCCCCGTTGTCGTAACGGCCGATACAGCATCGTATCGTGCGTTCCACGAACCGGGGTAGGTTTCAGGTGCTGGGAAACAATCCCGTGGAGAGCTCAGTCTCAAGTTTCGGATGATGATATTGGACTGTACGTTGAATATCAGGCTGACACCATGAAGGTAGGCATTTTTATCCCATCCGATGAGTGTGAGGTTCCCCTTAACATTTATCGACTCGTAGGCCTTCTGGCCATTCTGAGCTGTGCCTCGCCAACCATTCATTCTCGGTAGAAGCGCAGCTACTTCAGTTGCATTTCGACCGTCTATTGTCTCGTTCGCAGCGGCGGCAGCCTTTACTTCGGCAACGTAGGTAGCGTTTAAGCTTTGTACGTATAACGTAAAGTTGTATTGTTTGACATTACTATTGTCAATATACCATTGGCAGTCGGCGGAGTACGTCTCGTTAATCTGGTTTCCGAAAATTTCGCCTTTAACGTAGACCGTTCGTGGGCCGGTCATCGAGAGTGCGGCACGAAGGTCCGGCATATTATCGACGAGATAGGTGTTTGTTTTGTTGGGTTTCCCACCACCTGTGACATCCTTCCCGAAGCCAAAAGGGAATCGGATGGGGAGGATTGGAGGCGGCCCCGTATATGGTTCGAGGGCTACTGTCAGGCATGCTAGGCTGGCGAGCAGAACTGTGAAAGATAGCGGTTTCATGGTTTCCGGATGGCACAAACATGGAGTGTACTTCTCCAACGACGTTCGTATCTAAAAAATCGGTGGCTGTCATGGTATTTATCTTGTCTTATCGTCCCAGTCTAGTGAATATACCTCCGCAGGATAAATTGAAATGTAGTCGATAAGAACCCAGTATTCCCAACTTCATATCCACAATTGAGGAAGAAGAATTAAGCATTTCGAATTTAGCCAAGTTGATTTACCCGAGTGGATACCTTTAGGGCTATGAGATACTCTTGAATAAGACGACGGAATCCGGGGAAATTGTGGGGGCAAGGGCGGTTTTGCCAATGCTTTTACCTGAACCATGATATATTATCCTTGCTGTGTTGAAAATGTGGTAGATTGGTGTTCTTTAACTGGTGGCATTAATTCGGGAGCAGGGAGTACCTTCCAGGATGTATCGACTTGAGATTTTCCGCGGGACGGGGATAGGAATCCTAGACCTCCAAAGAATTCAGTCTGCATCTGAACTTGGATCGAATTTTCCTCACTGTGGTTTAACTTGATGCTGACGATACTTGAGGCCGGCGTGGCTGATGGCGCAGGCTGTGGCTACATCCCACATGTCAACACAGCCAATGCCAAGAATGCGATATCCAATACGTCATGCAGGCCACTTCAACAGGAATTGGTCGATAGGCTAGCTCGAGACGCAAAGCTCCTTGACGTAACGGAGAATGTCGGGGTTCTGCGTAGACCTAGCTTAACATCGTGTCCGGCTGGTTATATCAGCCCATCCCCTCTCTTATTCACGCTCACACGAGTCTCTCTAGAACGAACACCCAACCAACAGCCACAATGCAGGCCCTCAAAGAGGCTTCAAGAGCCAGTGGGGCTTCCACCCCGCCTTCGATATTTGACGCGAATCTCGATGTCGAATACGTGATTACATTCAGATATGCCAATGCTGGATCTTCTGCCCAAACCGGAGATTCGAGAACCCCCGAAGAACAGCTGGAAAGACTGCTACATACCCTGGACCTAGCAGGACTACGAACCGTCGTCCGTGACGGCGGGAATGGGTCGCTGTTGATCTTCACGAGGATACGAAGTGAAAAGAAGCTTCTTGGAGAGATCTATAGATCGAGGTTAGATATCCTATGTGCCTCTTGTCGACGATGCAGTTACTAAAGTTGATGCCCACTCTTATAGAGTCAGAGATTGGTTACATGGCATCCGTCCTGCTGCTCCTGAGAAAGAAACACAACAATCCCTTGAAAAAGAACCTTTTACGGCTGGAGAACGACTACGCCTCGTCTATTCTCTCATTACCTTACCAAATAGCGAGGGCGGAGCCGGGATCACCCCTAAGCAGGGTGAATGGAGCCTGGTTGAATCGATCTTCGCACTCCACGACCACGACTTCAATAAGAAATGGTTGAAGGACTGGTCTACGAAGTGGATTATTGGCCCTGAGGATTTAAAAGTTATGCGGGACCGCTTTGGTGAAAAGGTATTTTTCTTTTTCGTGTGCGTTTCTTGGTGATATGGGGAGCTGACAGTTCGTAGATTGCATTCTACTTTGCATTCATTCAATGGTACTTTATCGCTTTGACAGTACCGGCTGCTATCGGGGTTTTTGCATACCTGTTCCTTCCCGCATACTCCTCATTCTTCGCAATTTGCAATTGTCTCTGGTCGGTCGTGTTCGTCGAGTACTGGAAACGACAGGAAGTCGATCTTGCAGTTCAATGGGGTTCTAGGCACTGCTCTTCGGTACAAAGGAAACGGGCGGAGTTCCAATTCGATAGCGAAGTCTCAGACCCGGTTACTGGGGAGAAAATTAGGTATTTCCCGGCTTATCGACGACTTCTGAGGCAATCGATCCAGGTTCCATTCGCCTTGTTTGCAGCATCCTGTCTAGCCGCAATCATTGCAGGTGTCTTTAGTATCGAGATCTTTTTGGTTGAGGTGTACAATGGTCCGCTCAAGATGATCCTCGTAAGTTTTTGACGTCTTGGTGGGCCCGTAACCCTTTCCACAGGCTAATGGTGTCTAGAAATTTCTCCCAACCGTTCTCCTCAGTATCTTTATTCCCATCGTATCCACGATCTTGACCGGCTTCGCCACTAGGCTCACGGAATTCGAAAACTATGAAAACCAGGACTCTTATGAAGCCGCATTGACGCAGAAGATCTTCGTATTAAACTTCATCACTGGATACTTCCCGTTATTCTTGACTGCGTTCGTTTACGTGCCTTTCGGAGAGGTTCTGGTTCCCTATCTTGATATCCTCAACGTCACTGTTCAGCATTTCGGTCACGATGAGAAGTACACAACTTCGGATACTGGGTTCCAGATCAATCCCTCTCGGCTTAAGGCTCAGATGATCTACTTCGTAGTTACAGCTCAGGTTGTTGGTTTTGTTGTGGAAACTATCGTTCCACAGCTCAAGCGAACTGTCTTCAAGAAAGCAAAGGAATTCGACAGTCGACGAAAGGGACTCAGCACCGAAACTGTCTTGGACCCTCCAGACGAGAAGAAGTTCTTGGATCGTGTCCGCCATGAGGCTGAACTTGACGTTTACGATGTCACGGTTGACTTGAGAGAGATGTGCATGCAAGTAAGTACTCTGGACCTAATTTGATGGGGTCGTGTACAAGATTTTAATGAAATTTCTTAGTTTGGGTACTTGACTTTGTTCTCACCTATCTGGCCTGTCACTGCCGTTTCGTTTCTCATCAACAATCTCGTTGAGATTCGAGGAGATGCAGCGAAGATTTGCATGGAAATGCAGCGACCGGTCCCTAATCGTGCCGATTCGATTGGGCCATGGCTTCAGTAAGTTTTATCTATTTGCGATAGATGTACCAAAAAGATTTAGGTTTTGCTGACTATCATTAGCAACCTCTCGTTCCTCACTTGGCTTGGATCTATCTCCTCCGCTGCACTTGTCTACATGTTCTCATCGGCGGAGCTTGAAGGAGGCCCACCAAAAGACTTGACTCTTTATGGACTCCTTTTCTCCATCATGATCTCTGAGCATGTCTACTTCGGCGCTCGATTTGTGGTCTCCTACGCTCTGTCAAAGGTACAATCTGTTGGCCTTGAAACAGAACGAAAGGAGAAATTCATGGTTCGGAAGCGATATCTCGAAGAGAGCTTTGGGGCGGAGAATGAGTTGATCAGAGAAGAAGACGAAAAGACTGGTGGTGAGTATACCGGGGTTGGTGTTGTTTCTTCTACGGAGGATGGGCGACCTCTCGACGATGGTGTCCTTAGTGAGAAGTTCTGGCGTAGCCAAAGCGCCTGGCAGGACAGTGTGAACGCTGGTGTAAAAATCATGGATATTGTGAGGGGTACAGACAAGAAGAACCAGTGAAATAGCATTATGGTAGGGGTTGTGGTGGGGTATATGGTTATGACGGATTGCTGGGTATTGCGGTCTAGCTTGACGTGTCTCCATCGGTCTTTCGTGTTAGTATTCCGTTATCAAAAGCAGCAATAGTACATAAGCCGCCATGATGAAGCGATCGAAGGGGTTGCGGATATCCATTTGACCAAGGAATTAATTTAATAAGTCTCGGGTTTGATACATTAAACGCCTGAGTGAAACTTTAACCTATAAAATACTTTTACAGACTCAAGAAATTCTCTATTTCCCACCCTCTCCCGGTGCAGCTACGAGAAGGACCATGCCCGCGGCGAGGAGCCACCAGTATTTCTGCAGGAATGTCTTTTCTTCTTCCTTTTGGGGCAATCTTCCATCTGGCATGAGCACAACTGGCTTGTTCAATGCAGGTTTGGCACCCTCGTACGGCCTGATGACGATTATCTCGGGTTCAACCTATGAAGTAGTTAGCGAACCGCCTGAGCCTAAGCTGGTATAGCCATATAAAATACCTTTTCTGCGCCCTTCGGGAGCTCGACAGCATTGTACTCGGCATGGAATATCTCGCCTTGTTCATCCACATGAAGCGTTATTGTCGCCGCATAGTTTGACTGTAATATTTTCTATGAAGCAAGGGTTCTTAGTTTCCGTCATAGGTTTATATATCCTGTCCCAGCGACCATGACAGCGATAGTTTAGAATGGTCCAGAGATATAACGTACTCCATTCCGAACCCCTCCAATCCACTTTCCGCCCTTAAGAATCCCGACTCGATAAGGCTCGTTCGGATTAGGCTCCTCCGAGCCGGAAAGAGACGTATATGTAGCGGTTAATGAGTTGGCAACATATCGTAGCATGCCTAGCGGCAGTTGCTGTTTGGTGTCATCTCCAGCGGAGAGCGGCCATCTGTTTACAACATAGGTCTGTGGTGGGGACCTGTTGACCTGGTCAAAGTCTGCCGGGAGAGGAACGGTATCCGGAGCCTTGCCGGGGGTATTGGCAAGGATTGTTGTCGAGAAAGAGGCGACGAGGAGGAGGCTTGGTAGGAAGCGCATGGTGGTGGAGGAGGAGGAGGAAGAGGAAGTGACGTTGACGGAACCTGGTTGTTGGAGTTGGGAGCTGGTGGTTGTGGAAAGTGCGTTGCGCAGAACCAAAACGCGTCCAACTTCAACCTCTTCAAACATCGTCGCCTCTTCGACCTCTGTTTCGACCACCTAAAAACCTCTCCCGATCACGACCACCTCCGTTTACGATCTTTAGGTCCTCCGAAACCACGTCAATTGCCTACCCGATCAATCGCGAGGTCGTCAAATATACCCTTTAACCTTGAACCCTCTCGACTCACATCCTTCTATCAAAATGGCGACACCAGCGCCAAAAGATGCACCTGGCCTGTTGAGCGCCTCGATCTTGGGCGACCTGCTCGAAAACTCGCGGAAATTGCGAAATGATACGAAGTTACCGGATATACCGTCTATACAACTCGGTTTGGGCGAAATAGAACGTCGCGCAAAGAACTTGCAAGGCGGAGATCCATCGCGGAGTGTCGATGCCAGGGCGTAAGGGATCCTTATGAAGGACTTTAGATGGTGGATTGATACTGACGCGGAGGCTTGGATAGGCATTACTTGTTACAGGCGGCAGGTGTCAACTCCGAGCAGGCGCTCAAGGACCTCGAGTCTGTGGATTTCAGTTTCGAGGAAACACCTGCCAGGGCTACGATCACTGGTCAGGTTGATATCGATATTGATGTATGTTATGAACAGGCGATTCAAGGATGAGGCATTATACTCATTAAACTACTTAATAGGGCTTTCTAAGAAACCGCAAGGAGCAAAGCATCAGCAAGGCTATCGAAGAAGGAATCAAACGAACAACCCTAGAATTCGAATCATATCTTCTCAACAATTTGAATATCGACTGGGACGACCAGAGGAAGAAGATCTATGAACATTTCGGACTTACTAAGCCTTCAGATGGAACACAGAGCACACCGTTTGGCCAGTCGTCGTTTGGAGTTTCGGTAGCAAGTCGCGCTGGCGGAAGCGTATATGGCAGGAGCAGACTCACACATGCAAGTTTGGGATCACTGGTTCTCGGTGTACCACCAAAAGTTGGGAATCAGACATGGGCATTTGAGGATACTGTCAAAGAGAACCAAGGCCCTCCCATGGAACAAATGTTCAATCGACAAGCAAACTACGCCAAGGCCGTCCAGAAGTTGAATGATGCCAGGACAGATGGTGCATCCCCGAAGTTGATCGAAAGCTTCCTAGATGTTACAAAATCATCTTCAGACTTGGTGAGTAAAAACTCTAGGTCAGGTCTCTGTGGCATCTTATTAACCAATTGCAGATATCCACACAATTGAATGATGCCTGGAAGATGTTACATTCAATTGTCGGCGAAACTGGTGATATCAAGGGACCCAGAGAGAGACAGTTCGCGAATGCGTATCTCAAAGCGGACTATAATAGTCAAGAGGCCCTGGCCCTGCGTCAGCGAATTGAGAGTGGCGCACGGGGCTTCTTGGAATCGACGTAAGTTTTGGTTTAGTCCTTGGGGCCTTGTTAACAAAGACATCTAACATATTATTTTCAGTTTCTATGCTCAAGTTGAGGATACAGTTGCGAGGTTTCCTGACGAGGCCAAGGTCGGAGGCATCCCAGACCCGGAGTTTAAAGTTAAGGGCTTTATCAACGTCCGGATGAGCCAGACCAGAGACAAGTACAAGGAAGTCACCTTCGAATCTGTCAACGACTGGCCTGGCTGGGGTGTCGTTTTCTACCTGATCCGCTGCGGTAAAATCCCCGAAGCGGCTGGCTTCGTGCAAAAACACGCAGACTCGTTTGCCAAACTTGAGAAGAACTTTGTCCACTACATCACAGCCTACGCAAACTCCCCAGATCGACGACTCCAGCGCAATCTATTGGACCGATTGCACGCAGAATGGAACCAGCGTATCAAGTTCCGGGCCGAGGGAATGGATCCCTACAAGCACGCTTGTTACAAGATCATTGGGCGCTGCGAACTGCAAAAGAGGGTGCTGCCAGATGTTCTGCCAAGTGCGGAGGATTGGATGTGGCTTCAATTGGTTCTTACACGAGAGTCGACTGCTGGTGACGAACCTGCCCCTGAGGTCTATACGAACGCGGATCTGAGGAAGGCGATCGTTGGATTTGGTGGACCTCACTTCGGGCTTGCCAATAGCAACTTTATTCTTTTCTTCCAAATGCTTCTGATGGCAGGGTTATTTGAAACGGTAAGCTTCATTCTGATGAGTTGCGCGCGGGAGATCGGGTGTAGAGCTAATAAATCTTAGGCTGTTCAATATCTTTACTCTTTCCTTTACGTCGATGCTGTTCATTTCGCAATTGCTCTTAGCTACTACGGCTTGTTGAGGGTCGCGGATGAAACCGGGGCAAACCACACCAACTTGCGTAAGTCAAAATACATAGTTACAAATAGACACTACTCCTAGCTCAATACATACTAACAACCAACCTAGTCTCATATGCCAAGGGCAGATCAAAGCAGGAAGAACAGGAAGCTCGCATCAACTTTGCTCGTCTTGTTGGACACTACACCCAAGATTTCAGAAAGACTAACAGCGAAGAGGCTGTCGACTACATCTCATTGATTTGCTTGAACAGCGATGTTGGCGGGGAGCAGCAGCTCAAACTTTGCCACGAGGCGCTACGAGAATTGGTTCTGGAGACTCGCGACTTTGCCAGGCTGCTGGGTGATGTTCGATCTGATGGCTCACGGGAGCGAGGTACAATCCAGAAACGGCTCAAGGTCCTCAAACTGAGCAACGAAGATGAATATCTTCATACAATCACCCACCAGGCTGCTGCTCAGGCTGATGACGACGGAAGAACGTCGGATGCCATCCTCCTGTACCACTTGGGCGAGGATTACGATACTGTGGTCTCCCTAGTCAATAAGAACCTTAGTGACTCGCTAGCAGCAGGCGAGACTGACGATAATTGGATCGGCAGTAACCCAACTGTTGGCTTGAACGCCCAAGGCCAGCCGATCAACCAAAGCATTTCTTTGACCTCGGTCGAAGACCCCGCTCAGCTTGCAAGGAATATCAACGAGGTCTACTCAAGAAATGCCTCAATATATGGCAAAGTGTCTAAGCAAAACTGGGAATCATGCGGTGTCCTTATCCGTATCGACGAAGCCAAGAAACTTTACCGCGCCAATAGATTCGAAGAGTGTCTGCAGCGCATTGAGAGCCTAGACGTCATCCCACTTACCCCTAACGCTGATATTGGTGCGATTCGCCGTCGTGCTCAAAACTTTGCGACATTGCACGAGACAGTTTCCCGCACTGTTCCACAGCTTCTGGTCATGAGCGTCAATTGCACGAATAAGCTTTTGACAATGTTGAAGAACGCCAGTTTCCAGGATGCGGCTAAGGAATATAAGGTCAGAGAGCTGAGTGGTAAGGGAAGGAGTGCACTGATTTATGCGGGCATGATCCAATACAAGGTTTGTTACACCCACTTATCACGAATTCGAACCCAATGTATGCTAACACTTATCCCAACACTCCAGATGCCCCCAGATGTCTATAGTCAGATGACTTCGATGGAGTAGGATACCCCTCAGAGTTTCGCTTCTGAAAGACGTCAATGGCGAGCGCCGCGGGTCGGAACTCAGGAGTCGTTTGATGACATACTTGTTCGAAGGTCCTCTAGTCAAACAACCTCCCGTGCGAAGACCCCGGACCTGACCTCAGCTTCAACCCCATCTCGTAACCCAAGCCCAAAGAAATCTTCCAGAAAGAAGAGTCCCGGGAAGAGCCCCAAGAGGAGCCCCAAAAGATCCAACAGCAAGTCTCCGAAGGAGAAGAGCTCGAGGAAATCAAGCGGGGCTGGGCTGTTTAACTGATCATCTTGCGACATGTTTTTGTTTTTATTTCGTATAGTTTGAGGGGGTCAGACTTTTAGACAATAGCTTTCCTTAAGGATGTACATTAGGTTCATTTGCATAATTATTCACGAGCGCTGAATTATACGAAATATTACACCTTTCCACTAAATTGTGGCTGGCAACCCCACTGTGTATGCTTGAGGGAGCCTAAGAGTTGGGTATTACTTTTACTGTTCCAGGCTTGACTGGTCTTCTAGGTATTTGCCATAGGGCCATCATTATGGTTTGTATGAAGATTATGTACAGGTGGGAAGGAAGCCAGCTCAGTATTCATCGAGGTTTGAGCGACAGAGATTGTATGATTGGCAGCATCCTTGATCCGGTTGCCATTTAGATATTGCATTGCAGGGTCAACTTCTTGCACTCCAACTTCATCGAAACACAGTCTATATAGATTGCAGCAGAGATTAGTAAGGGATTCAAGCATATTTGAAGTTGTAGTCGAAAGAATTCAATAACATACTCTTGCAGTTAGCCCGGCAGTAGTCGTTCAAGAGAGGATTCTTTTCGTTATCCTTGTGGGTGGCCTTCTCGCACCTGGCATAGTCCCATGGCTTCTCCCATGGCCAGGACCAAGGAGCTGCGACGGCGGCTGGGGCTGGGGCTGGAGCGCACTGGGCAGCAGTGAAGAGGGCGGCGACGGTGACGGCGGCGATGAACTTCATTTTGATAGTTATATCGAGGAAATTAAGCTTGTGACTTAGAGAGTGACTGATATTTGGAAAGTGGGTTTTGAATGAGAGTGGTTGATGAATTGATACCTTTTGAAATCTCTACAATCTAGGAGGTTTATATACGCGAATTCCTACAGGCCGAAGCCATGCCGCAGTAAGCCTTTCGGATCCTTTCCATTGTCGAGAAAGTTCGACCTTCATTTCGCGACAAGCCTGCGCCAAGTCGAGGACCTTCGAAGCGAGAATAATTTCCGAAGATCACAGTCAACCAGGCCGTTAACGTTCGTTACCGAATACAATATTGCGAAAGATGATGAAGAACAATCTCGATTAAGCTCTGCGGGGAATTTTTAATGCTCTTTTATGGAAGTTCACAGGGCAAAGGAATACTTGCATCACTGAAACCTGGAGAACCTGGACAGCCAGGTGGAGCTCCCATATCCCCATCAGATGGTCTTTTTGGATCTTTAGGAGGCTTTCCAGAATTTTCTTGTAGTCTGTTGCCACAAAAGCTTCTACCATCCTATAATCCGATGAAAACAAGTCCATCAGCTTCCTAACGTGGGATCGTGACCTCAAGCTGGTTCGCAAGAGGCCCCGAACTAGCTAGTCGTGGTTAAGATCGATGTTCCACAAAGTAGCTCGCCCAATTAGGCATCTCGTCCAGATCCAGTAATTGCTTTGGATGCCACACATCTTTGCGTTGCCACCGAAGTACATTTACCCTCAAGCAGTTCTTGTAACGGGGATGTTATTATGCTGTGAAAGCTTCTAAAAGTCATAAGGCTAAATAAATACATTTTTAAGGGTAAAAGGTTAATGAGGATTCAAAGGGAAAAAAAAAGAATAGACAACGCCTTTTTAAGACAAATGAAAGAAGGAAACAACCTTGCAGTCTAGCTCATAAGATTCTTTCGTTCTGTGTAACCATGTGTACCAACCTCCAAATGCTCTACCTCCTTCTAATCCATTTACTTTTATACTCTATTCGACGGATCTCTGTTTGAGGGGTCTCTAGGGTCTCGGGGCGCTGGGCCCGGTTGTGGGTAGTTCCCCGGTTGTTGGGGTTGTTGTTGCCCTTGCTGCTGCTGCTGCTGCTGTGGCAGTTGTGGTAGTTGTGATTGCGGGGGTGGTTGGGGTGGCTGTCCCTGGTACGAAGGCCCTGGCTGAGGATATGACTGGTAGAATTGCTGCTGGGGCGAGAACTGAGCTATTGGGCTAGGGATGCTTGGTCGTCTAAAGTTGTCGCGGCTTTGGGTCGGAGCTAGAGACTGGAATCCGGTGGTTGTCCTAACAATTGGCGAGTGGCCTCCTTGCGTGGAGAACGATCCGTTACGTCTCCGTCGTCCGGTAGTGCTCTGCATCCGTAGAATTTCACGGACTTGGTTTAACTCGTTGCGGCGAGTGGAGCGGGTACGAGAGATTAAACTTGCATCATCACCTAAGAGGGTGTCATCGCGGGGATCGGCCTGTGCGTTCAGATTCGTTTGAGAAGGCGAAGTTGTTAGGATTGTAGGTGCAGCCAATGGGTCAGATCCAGGTACCGACGAACTCGCTTGTTTAGCTACCTCCTCAGCTTCGATTTCTTCCTCAGTCTTGAAGCGTTTGGCTTCCTTATCTTTGGCAGCTTGCTCTTTGCGGCGTTGTGCTTCGGCGGGGTCGATGGTAACGAAGAATTGGGCGTTAGCTCCTTCACCAAGGCCTGGATCGCCAGCACCAGGTCCGTAAATTGGAATCTTGCGAAGAGCGGCGACCAAGGCGGACATGAACTTGTTTCTGCGCTCAACTCGCTTAGGTTGGTCGGCCCAGTTCCCTTTGTATCTGATCTCAACTCTGAGTTCCAAGCTATCAAGCTTAACACCATTGATTTCAACGTTCAAGTTATCGGACCGGAAGTCACGATTGTTTTCTTCGACGAACATCATCAGCTCTGATCGGAGTAACATAATCTCGCGCATGCTCGTGTCGAAGTTGACATTAAACACAACGACTTCACGCATGGGTCCAGAGCGAGAGACGTTTTCGACATACTTCCCATTGAGAATGTTGTTTGGAACTTGCACAGACTTGTTGGTTTCGACTTGGCGGAAGACGGTATAGAGGAGTGAGATATGCTCGACGATGTATTCCTTCAACTCGAGGTCAATTCGATCACCGACATCGTATGGATGTTTGACGAAAATGAAGATGCAGGAACCCAGAATTTCCTGGGCAGTGGCGGCGAATACGAAAGATAGAGACAGCAGCGTAGCGCCAGCGGTACCAAGAGTGGTGACGAAATTTTGGTTCAAGAAAGCGATAAAGACGAAGATGACGACGACAAAGACGATGGAGGAAAGGAGTGAATTGAGAGCAGAGATAGCAGAGTCGATATCTCCCATACTCTTAGCCAACGCCTTGCGCTCACGAGCGACCTCCAAGATCATACCAATCATTTCTTCCAACGAGATATCTCCGTTCTCATCCTTGTCAAGCATAACGAAGGCCGCTTTAGCTTCCTCCTTTCGGTCGAGACCAAGTACTTCAAGAAAGTCATCCATGTAAAGAGTATCCTTGCCCTCCTCGGCAAAGCTCATCCAAATACGGCGGCCCAATGCCTCGATTGTTGTTCTTCGTGCAAGAGCGTTGACCACCACTGACCTGGCGGAGTTGGGGTTCAGGACATTTCGTCCGGTAATTTCCTTTGCAACGTGTCCGACAGCGGAGGTAATGTTGTCCCCGACTCGACCAATTTGGTGGAGAAGTCTCATAGGGGTTGCGGTACCACTCTGCTTCGCCAACGGAGTCCCCAAGCCATTCACCAATCCAGCATGCAGAATATAATCCTCCTCGGCGAACTCGGGGGAATACGCTGGGAATGCTTGCCGTGAAGCTTCCAGGAGCATCGAAAGAACCTTGATGTAATCTTTGTTTGCAAGGATTCTCGCAGAGAATTGTTTTTGATGGTACTGAACCGAAATCAGCTGGACGATGACCGACTTGACAAGGAATATCAAGGAGGAGACTAAAGCAGCAGCAAGGACAAGATTAAGTCTTTTCTGCCATGGCTGGGGTTGGGTTGCAGTTGGGTCCACCAGTGCTTCGGCACGCTTGTCGGGGTTTCCGGTCATCATTTGAAGGAACGAGACCCAGCTAGCAAAACACCAACCGACCAGAGAAAGAGGGACCTCCAGCTGCTGAATAACCTTGTAGTACTTCCGAGTACCGCTGCTAATAACGCCGACGAGGGTCTTGAAAACAATGGGTAGGCATTTTGCAACGATTTTAGAAACCCAGAGTGAACACCAGACGATCTCAGTCCAAGCAAAGAACCATACTATACGAACACCTCCTATCGTAGCATTGGGGGCAGCCGTTGCTCCAACAATGATTGGGATAGCAAGTGCCAACGCCAGCGGGGCAATATATATCATCCATCTGGTGATGAAGCTGAAGTTGAGGATCTTCTCGTATAACAAGCCAACTTTGGTCAAAGCAGTCTCCTCGCCATCATTGAAGCTTTGGCCATCTTTTAATAGCCTTCGCTTACCACCTCTCTTCTCAAACGGCCCAAGGGCATCCAGGGTGTTATCGGCCCTCTCAAAGGGTGGTCGAGTAGGTTTGTCTGAGCTCGGATTGAATGCTGTAACTGATTCGTCTTTGGTTCGTAGAGAGCGGTGAGATTCAATTGGTGTAAGAGGTATATTTACGACATGGTCTTCTGAAGGTCGTTGAAATGTCGGATCTATGGGCTGGAAGCCAGTCCGGCCCGCTGGATGCTGCGAAGACATGTTGAGGAACAAGCGGTTCTGATCTCCTTCCTGTTGGTAAAGAAACGATAGAAAGGGTCAATAAACTATATCGGATTATAAGTAAAAGGTGCACCAAAGCAGGTCGGAGAAACTGAAGGGTGGTGTATTAATAATTTGTCAGGGATGAGGTTTTGGTAGCAGATATATGAGGTCGAGAGTACTCAAGCTGGGAATGTGTTGTGAGCTGTTGGGGTACTGTCAGGTGTTGCTGTCACACGCTGAAAGCCAATGATTGGGATGTGTGAATATGAATGCAGCTTCTGCTCTTCTTTGCAAAATCAAATGAGCCCTTTCTAATCTGTTCTCCAGGGACTGCTGCTGTACTGTGTATGTTTTGCTCGAACGACAGTGGGTTTTGAAGATAGTACTTTTTATGCTGTTGGAAAGACCGAAACGAGTGTGGGAGCACCAACCGGATGCAAGCTTGCAAGGCAGCGATGCAGGTACCAAAAGAGAGATTCTTCAAAAAGAGAAGTATAAAAAGACCCAGGGGAATGACGATATCAAGAGATCACAGTTGACGACACCCTGGGAACAAAAGAAAGATATGGAGTAAGAGAGAGAAAGAGAGAAAGACGAGGGTTGGATAAGAGAACGATAAAAGGAATAAAAGGTTTATAAGGGGAGAGCACGAAAAAGAACGTTCGAACGGTGAGGTCCTCCTTCCTTCCTTTGTTCTCCCACCGGCTCCTTCCTAGAAGCAAAGGGACTGTTGGATATAGCCCGATGTTGGAGGTCGATCGGCCGTACTAACTAGCACGAGCAGACCAGGGACCCACCGGCTAGATGCAATCAATGAACGAATGGACGGATACCAAGTCAGAAGAGACTCTCAGGGATGCTTCCCAGATGTGAAATGCCAAATTCTTGACTTCCCTGGCAAGCTTCGATGCTGCGTCTTTTATTGCACATCCTGCTTGATCGACGGGCTACATTATTACGAGCATTGAAAGTATGTGGGTCGGCTTGCCATGGCATTCGATTCATCTATTACATGGTGCCATATGGCCTTGCATGCCAGTCATGGACAAAACGTTGAGACTGCAATATTTCAATGACACGCAAACTTTTCACACAATTCTCTCATGGTGTCTCTGGCCGTTCGCCACAACTGAACCGGTCCCTGAAATCTTCCCAACACCACAAAAATGCCATCGAGATGCCAGGTGGGGACATTACGGTCAGGGTGGGTTACAAGATTTTAGCGATGTTTCGGACCCAGATCGATTGGACGGTGGCGCCCCGATGCCCGTACTATGAGATCATCGCTTGACCAGGGGAATTAAATGCATGGACGTTTGCATGCAGGCAGCGGGTGCTTGCTCGGGACAATTCATAACTGACGTCTAGTGTCCGGCGTTCCGTCGGCCTTGTCCCACGGAATCAGGGACAGCATCAATTGCCAATGCGCAATGTCCTAAGATAATATCATCGGTGCATCGAACAAAAATCTAATTTGAAGCCGCAGCTGTAATGTAAGGTCAACCCTCGCACTCCGAACTTAACATGGAACAAGTTGTCTTAACCTATTGAGCTGAGCTGGTGCAATACTGCCTACATTCCCTTGCAGGGAAGAAAAAAAATATTTTGCAGAAATAATTGTATGGCCCAAAACGGTTATCGAAGGATTGACAAGAGCTCGAGCTCGACAAGCTACAAGGAAAAAATTTCGATGTTCAAATTGCTGCACCAACAAAGTTTAGACGCAAACAAAAATAGCACGAAGCGGGCCGATGTGACTCTTTTAACATCATCGACGGTCGAGAACGCCAACGTCGAGAAACTATCGGGTAGATATCGCCAGTTGCTACCCGTGCCGTTACGCATCGACAATCCGCTACTCAGAGTGCAACATTGGATCATGCACCCTCGCGTAGATCCTATGCGAGGGAGCTGTCTACGGATATTTTAAGTGCCGAATAGTTTCCACCACTTTCAATTCATGTGAAATACCCCGATATTTTGTTTATTACTACAGCCTCGATCCTTTTGCTCCACAATATAATACCTGTCGTTAAAAGCATGTTCCAGACAATCGAGATCCGAGTTGGCAAGCGAAAAAGTGCCCAGACTTCCATATGCAGGTCCCAACAGCTCTGAGATTGAAGACCCGCGGATCCACCTACATAAAGGGACTCGGAATGCAAAACCCTGTGCCATTCCGCTGTTTCATTTGCCTCAAACCCAACTCCACAGGGAAGTGCCGAATCCCGTACCTCACTCAAATGGCGGTCTTGGAATGATTTCTCCTAACGAAACACTAAGGCACAAATAAGGGATGCAGACCGATCAGGAAATTATCAACCTCACTTTCCACAACGCTACTGCGAGTTTGATGACCTTGGCTGGCTATCAAGGCTCTGGGAATCGGCCAAGCATATCGAACTTTCCTTGAAGATCGAGCCTCCTAGAATTTTCTCTCATTGAATCACCTCGGGACCACAAAGCTGTAGCGATTCGAGGAGCACTACATAAGCCTATGGTCTTTTGTCGACGATCTCATGACGAATATAAGGTTGATAGGCCCTGTCGAGACATTTAAGCTTGATCGAACAAGAGCGGGATGATCCTTGTGAATTCGAGACCACCGTCGCTTCGAGCCTACCTAGTTCTTCTCAAGCTTACGAAATCTCTCCTGATCCAGAACGAAGCGGACTCTACGAATTCCCATAGTATGAGTTGGACTTTTAAAGATAACGACACCTATATCAATAGGTTTTATATACCTCGGATAACAAGTCGATTATGTTGTGTAACCTACTTCCACGTATTCTAGCTCTGGCATTCGACTTTGGTTTGGGCAATTTGTGCGCATGCATATAAATGCCATTTTGCCGAACGTCTCCCCACGACTTTCTGTTGCGAATCGCGAGATGAGGAGTAGTAAAGCGCTTGGATGAATTTATTCCTAGAACATATATGAACGATAATAGATATATATACACACATAAATAGAAACCTGAGCTTCTGCTGAGCATTCACACTATGAGGCGATATTTTCCCCTTCTCACCTTCACACCATTGCGATCCTCAGTTTAAGTCCGCATGCCCAGTTTCCAGCCCTTGCATTGCTGCGGCATCGGGCGCTAGTACGTGGATTACATGTTGGATTGCCATGGGTCATATCGTTAAGGCATCCATAAGCGGTAGAAATCAGTGTTTCCATGATTGATATGACAAATTGTGACTCTTATTCCTTATCTAATACTGTAGCCAATATATAGAATCTTCTTCTATCCTGTATTCCTGAAGTATCTTCTTACCCTAGGCCTGTGAGAGCCTATTCGAATGTGTTCTTTTGTTCGGGAAAAAACCTTTGGAATCTACCACATCAACAACACAACGGTCTCTAAGCTCGATAACTATAGTGTAAACCAGGCAGTAGGCGGACTTCTAGGAAAGCTTCTCCAACGACCACAACCTCAACCTCAACTTTGCAAGAGCCACCGAAGATGCGATACTTAAACAAAGCGGAAAACGAAAAGACGGGTCTCCCCGTCGATCTGTATCACCTTCATACACCAGTGGAGGAATATGATCTGAATTGCTTGATGCCACTGCGCACTCTCGAATCGAATGGCGTTCGATTAGAGCCATTCATCGTACGTATTAAATATCTACCCCAGAATATTTCCTACGGTTTATAACTACGACGTAGAACTCGTATAAAACGTTAGAAACTGACGCATACTCTAGCCCTCCCTACACGCAGAATATGCATTCTCCCTCATCCAGCAAGAACCAGATAACATAATCTATAAATACCTTCCCTATGGTCCATTCTCTACTCTTGCAGAATTTCTTACTTGGTTGGAATTACGCATCCGAAGCGATAAGCACTCATGCTTATTCCTGATTACGGATCTTTCTCGACCATATGATGCAGAGACGCCGCTAAGCAGGGTTGCCGGCTGGATTGGAGTTATCAATATTAGTATTGCAGACTTGATCGGCGAGGTTGGGCATGTTACAGTGCTGAAGAGAGCTTGGAGGACGTGAGTATCCCTATGGTGGGTGTAGGAGAGCGTTTACTAATGACACTGTCGATGTTACAGTCATGTAAACACACATGCATCGTCTCTCTTGATCAAGTACATGCTTTCACCTCGTCCTGAGGGCCTTGCATTCCGTCGGGCCTCATGGTTGGCACATATGTCGAATGAAAACTCGAACAAGGCGGCTGAGAGACTCGGATTCCGCCACGAAGGCAGTATTCGCTGCGCAAAACTGCTTCAGCAATATAAGGAAGGCGATGTCATTGAGAGTAAGAACGGTCTAGGGAGGACAGAAGAAGGGAAGTCGAGGAATACAAATGTTTGGAGTATTACCTGGAAGGACTGGGAAGAGGGGAAGGCGGAGAAGATTGAGGAGTTATTGGCGAGGGAGGTAAAAGAGAATCCGGCATGGGATTGAAAGGCGTTGATATTGCCGTGGGAATGTTTTGAGGCTGGCGTTTGGAGATGTATGGTAGATATGCGGTGCTTGAAGGGGAATAGAATATCTTCTTGTTCGAAGCTTTATACCTAGCTCGTAAAGAAGTAGTCTCGTATTTAGTCTCGTAATATTCCCGTACTAACATGGGGAAGCTTAGGTTGTGTAGTTCTTAAGTTGGATTAATTGTGTTGTCGACGCTAAATTGTGTGTCACCTCTCGAGCTCTCAACCTCAAATTCTTCTCGCTCTCCAAACATCTGCATCTTCTACCCTGAACGACTCAATCGGATTAAAAAATGGCACCATCTCAGCCGTCACTACCTACGCTCCCGGACGCACTTACGTCTACCTTATCTTCCATCACCGTAACGATTCAGCTCATCAATACCCAATCAACCGATGCATCGACCGCTGCCGCTACATCTCAAAGCTATGACTCTGTCCCACTCTACACTTTCCTCGCGGACTTTGCAAACCTCGTCAAGGCACATGCTACGAAGCTCGGATTGGTATCTAATCCACCAATAGCGGCCTCGACCTACCCTGCAATTGCCCGAATCCTCGTTGACCTTACCGACAATATTCCAGCCGCATCTTCGGCTCCGCTCATTGCGAGCAAAGAACGATATGGGTCGATTACACACGAAGCCGTAGTAAACGGTATGGTGGATTTGCTAAGAGGTATTGAAGAAATGTTGCAGGCTATTCAAAGCCATATCTCCGAAGGAAGTACTGCGGTACCTGGGGATTCCACGAAGTCTGCATATACGTCTACTGGACAGATATGGTTCTCGGCGGATAATCTACTCGCTATATCACAGAAACACCTTATAGGTCTGGTCGAAGCAAAGCTACAATCCCACGCGGATATGTTGAATGATTGTATAGCAGAGTTCAAGGAATGGGTTACGGATGCTGCTGAGGAGATTAATGGCGAGGACTCGGGGTTCGACGAGGATGAAAGTCAGAGCAACAGTATACATGCAGATCTCGGGTTGGATGATGACGACGATTTCTTTGGGATCGAGGGGAAAGATAAGCCGAAAATTACCAAGGAGATGCTGGCTACAGCCGAGGCGACGCAGAAGAAACTCAAGTTGACGAGTATATTGTACACCGCGGTTATGAAGAGGCGGGTGAAAGATCCGGCGACAAGACTGGGCGGGGTTTTCAGTACGAAGGCTAAGGGAACCGAGGATGGGAAGGAGTATTCAGTGGAGAAGGAGAAGAATATCGAGAGACTAGAAAGGATTGTGGAGGCAAGCAAGACGCTGGGTGAGAAAGCTGACGATTTAGCAGGGGGATTCTATGACGGGGACAACATCGATGAAATTGCAGAGCTGCGAAGTGAATTTGTTGAAGCTGCAGTTGAGCTGGCAGAGGCTTGTAGGCTGGGAGCTGAAGGAGTTGAAGATTCGCCCAGTGTGTGGTTTGGCAAGTTTCTAGAGAACGTGAAGGCATAGGGAAAGATCCTGTACACTATCATTGCAAGGATTATACGAACTCGTTCTCAGTAATCTTGATATGAACTCGGACGTTAATTAGTATTCATGTAGTGCAGATGCTGTTTGCAGGTGTACGGGCTCAACATCGGATTCGCTTCGGAGTCCACAATTACTTCGACTTCAATATCACCGGTATATGCGGTAAGACCGAATGGATTTCGGACTTCGTTGATAAAGTACTCGGCGAAAAGCTTATGAGGCACGAGATCTCGGAGAAATCAAGTACGTGCATCGCAAAGAATTGGTCTCCGAAGCCCTCTACCGACATCAGTTGGTCCGAGCTTCTGGTGGTGCCTGATTACAAATTCCAGTCACCAGCGAGAAATGGCGCCAGATGCTGCCATTTCCGGGTCATTTTTCTCGCCCGAAATCCACGTGCGGGTCCTATCCACCACCACAACACAAAATATTGTGCATGGACAGTAACGTGATGGGCCGGCGGGCTGTCGTCAGTTCCGCAGCGCTACGACGCAACCTAATTTTGAAATGCTTCAAGTCACGGTTCAGCCGAGGGCGCACATACAATTGCAGCCTCATTTCTTCGAATTTATCAGATATGTCGTGATATTTTGCATCAGCTAAGGTATTACCAATCTGTCCGTACGTTTCAAATCCAACTCGACAGATACATACATTCAAATGATAGCCCGAACTCAACTTGAGCTTAAGATAGATGATGAACATGCTGCCAGAGTCTATAAAAGGGACCGAGTCCTTCTCGTTATCATTATCATCATCATTACCATCATCAGATTTCCAGATATCCAATACTCTACCATAGCTACAAATCCTATCTCGTCATCGACCTGACTTAACATCCTACAATACTACTCATCTTCCTTTAAAGCTTTAAACTACTTCAATTCAAACCGGTATATAAAAATGGCCATCAAGAACGTCCTCCTTATTGGCGGCTCTGGCAACATCGGTGCTCCAATTTTGGCGGCCATCACTGCAGAACCGTCCCTCAATGTCACAGTGCTCACTCGCGAGGACTCTACATCCACATTCCCGGCTGGGACTGTTGTAAAGAAGGCCGACTATAAGTCTCACGAATCCTTGGTTGCTGCATTCAAGGGCCACGATACCATTGTTTCAAACGTCGCTACTTTCGCTGCTATTGACCAGTTGCTATTTATCGACGCGGCCGTCGAAGCTGGCGTTACCCGATTCTACCCTACAGAATATGGATCTATCGCCTCTAATGATGGCGAAATTGTTACAGAATTCTGGAACCGTGTCGGCCTTCATGGAAAATACGAAGTTTATCTCCGTCTAAAGGAACTTGCGGATGCCGGAAAGATTGAATACACACTCATCGCGAACGGCCCGTTCTTTGACTGGGGCCTCACGCACGGCTTTATCGGCCTCAACCTTAAAGAAAAGAAGGCCACAGTTTTCGGCAGCGGAAAGCAAATCATCGCGGTTACAAATTTGTCACACATTGCAAATGCCGTGGTTTGGACCTTGACCCATCCCGAAGCTAGCAAGAATAAGGCTATCCGATTTTGGTCTTATAAGATCACGCAACCACAGCTCATCGCTGCGGCTGAGAAGATTACAGGGACTAAGTGGGAGGTGGAGCACGTCCCCGTTGAAGATCATGTTAAGGCCGGAGAGGCCGGTGTGAAGGCTGGGAATGTTTATGCTGGGTATCAGGTTTTGCAGGGATTGATCTTCAATGAGGAGGACAAGTATGGAAGCAATTACGCGGTTAATGATGTGCCTTTTGAGGATCATAGGAAGTTGGAGGACGTTCTAGCCGAGGCTTTGAACCAGTCAGACTAGAAGCTTTAAATGACAAGGCTATGGTTTGATCCTGTAATTGATAGCTCAGGACAGAATAGTTTTTAAAAATGCAACAGGTTGATTTTCGTCTGGGATACTAGCCTAGCACATGCATAGTCTCGTAGTAGCACATGCACTACTATCGTGTCTAAGAGAGTGTTGTCCGCAGTATATGCTGAGAATCAATGCTCCTTGGGAAACCCAATATATTGAGAGCTGAAAAGTCACGAAATTCCTTCCGAAATAATGAGATGTATCGAGTTTGAGGGAGATACTTCTTAAGGTGGCGGCCTATAAGGCATGTTTTCGGTTATAGCCCGTTATCCACGTTGTAGGCGTGGGAATGCGTGGTTTCCAGCATGCTTCGGACCATAGTACTTTCATTCTGGATATTCTATGCCGTATTCCCTGATATAATATCGAAGAAACCTTCAATGCAAGGGAATTCAGGAAAACGTCATAAAAAGTTGACTTCTTAACGATCTTTTCGAAGCATTCTCTACACTAGTGGAAGAAAGAAAAGAACAATATGGGGCTAGGTCGATTTTTAGTATTCGCCCACTTTACGGGGCTGCTGCTCTCTTCCGTATCAGCTTTACAACTTGCAGCGGAGATTCTCGATGAGGAAACAAAGGAGCCACTCGGCGTTCCTCTGATGCAGGGTAAGTCCGCATCTTTTATAGTTAACAACTCGGACTCTATGTTACATGTTCTAATAGTTAGTATAGTCTGCCGGCCACCAGATCTTGAATCCCACTGGGGCCCCATATTAGTCGATCCGGTTGCTGATATGGCTTTCTGTGAAACAACGGGTCCTGGAATCGCGAATGGCGTAGGCATGCATTCCGATTGGAAATGGCGTATCTCCATGAGAAGGCCGGAGGGTGATATTCCATATACCTACGTCCACTTAGTCGGACCTCAAAGCAATATACCGATGACAAACGACCCAAGGAAACCGAGGAGTTCCTGGTTTGGATATGGTGGGGCTTCGTTCATAGGCTATGAAGCTTCAATGTAAGAGTGGATTTGGATTTTGTCAATTCCGTCTCTAAACCTTTACATAACGAACGAGAACTTGCCAACGTTAACACATACATTAAATCCTAATAGCTTCGAGGTTGTTCGCGTAGATGCAAATGGCAACCGAATACCGCAAACGATTAGTTTCGAGAACCCTATGCAGGTAGGCGATATCCTTGAGTGGGCAGGACCAAACGATGTTGAGGGTGACTATCAACTACGGGGTAAGTCTGCCTAATACTTCCTTGAGCATATACCTAAAATTGGGAAGACTTTATGCTGACTGGCATCATTAATATTGTAGTTGGCTCCAATACCGAGACAAGCCCGAAACGAATAATGCGCTCAGATGCGCCATACAATGATTTCCCTCCAATCCGCCTTGTTGTCATAGAGCTTCATGAACGAGACGTCTTACAAGAACTACCACCTGAGCGCATACTCCCGACGCCCAAACCTGAGGCTATCTTGCTGCAAGAAGATGTCGCAATAGAAGAGCAAGATAGCCCAGCGCCACAACCGAATTCTGTATCTATGGCAGGTAGCGGCATTGGTAGAGGCAAGGCACCGAGCACCATGGGCAGTCTAACACGATCATTCATGGGTAAACTCGGATTTGGAGGGGGGAAAGCAGGCGGGGGAACAGCAGAGGAAGAATCGAAGGAAGAGATAAAGGAAGGGATACGGAATAATCCTTCTGAAGCAAAAGGATGGGGTATCAGCTACCAGAACCCTTTCTCCTCAAGGATTAGAGTTGACAAAAATGTCGTTGAAGACTCTCCCCCAACGTCCCGATGGAATTTCTGGGGCAAGGGCAAGGGCAAGGGCAAGGAGGCTGAAGAGGTTATTCAAGAGGAGGTCGTCAGGCCCAGGCCGGTTACACATTCTCGGCAACCGATCCCGGATGAGGACCCCGAGAGTTGGTTCCAAAAGGGAACAGGGCATGTCAAGTCCTTGTTACAACGTATTCCCCCAGTGAAGATACCTAGTATTTTCCAAAAGGAGAAGGAAGAGGAGCCGAACAACCCCGTGGTTGAAGAAGATCGGGTGCTGGACTCACCTGACTTATCTGAACAGGGAGACGACGAGGACTATGAAGAAGATATAATGCGTCAAAGTTCCCCTAACAGGTATGGAGAGAGCGGGCCGGGAACGACGTTTTGTAAACATTCACTTGGTTATGTTTTGTTTAATACGGGTTTAAATTCGGGAGTAATATTAAATATAATACAACCTATGCCTTTCCGTCTCCTAGATAGGTTCTCTGCCGCTCTAATTAAACAAAGTGGAACAATACCTAGTGTGTATGGAATTCCGACAAAAACACTTCCATTTCTCCCGCCGAGATTTTATGAAAGCGAAGGCCAAGAACTTCCCAACATCTAGAAGAACAGGAATTACAATAAGATCTTATAACCCCTCATCGGTCGCCAGAAGCGAATGGCTCGTAGCTACGTGCGATAATTTGCGAATAATATTATAATTTGAGATCGGGTTGCGCCACTAGCTCTAATCTCAAAGACCATGTGGAATTCTATGGCAATCCGGCCCTATACTTCAAGTACAAATCTGCACCTGCAAGTAGTTCTGAGGATATACAAGTTGATATAAAATCAGAACACCTACTAAGTCTGCACCTGAGGGAACAGAATCAGAGAGAGATATGGTTCAGTTCAGCAAAGTCTCGCAGTTAGGCATCGTACCGCTCTTAATACTCTTAAGGGTTCCGTACGTGTCGGCCGTCATTATCAACGTCGTAATTAGTTATAGCGAGCATGATGAGGTATGGCAGGAGAATGATGAGGATTCCCTCCGACGTAAGGATCCTGTTGAAATTCCGGAGTCTGTTTTACGATGTAGGAAATATCTTTATGGGTATATCCCTCGCTGAAAGGATACAACTAACCATACCTGGGAACCGAGTGTAGTATGTCGACCGCCGCGGGATGCACCTTGGATTGGCGTATACGCTATCGACCCCGTGGTCACCAGCTGTGAAGAGGTTAATGGGGGAAGTCCGGATTGGATAGTCCGTGAATCCGACTGGGAAAGATCGGATTTCCTTCCCAAGCCCCCGGGGACGGTTCTCCAGATCGAAGGCCCAGGACCAAGGGTAGATGGAAAGTCTCGGGCTATGTTACCTATTTCGAATACGGAAAATAAGGAAGATTACTTGTCATTTGGGCAGACTTTCGGTTCACACCTATCTCTCCCGAGCAAGTATGATAATCGCTTCTACTCGGGTATTTGAAACATTTAGACTAATGCGTGGTGATAGATGGATTGTCGAAAGATGGGGAAACAAAAATAACTACGAAACGCTATCACCAACGAATAAACTCATGGTGGGTGATACTCTTCGGTTCTGGGACTCGGACATACCCAATGGGTTTCAGCAATTGTATCGTAAGTATCTCATACCATAAATCCTAAGACATCTATGAGTACCAAACCAAGATAGTGTCCACGCCCGAGAGCTAATATCATGATCCAACAGTGCACCAAATTAAAGGCAGCCCCCAGCGTCTTAATCGCTTAAGGCCACTTGTAGAAGATAATGGATATAGTCGAGATGAATATCTTCTTGAGCTAGCAAAGATGCGAAAGGAGTATCCAGCTGCTGAGTTAAGAATCGCCTCACTGGGAAACGATGAAATAGTTGGACCAGGGGTCCCAACCCGAGCGCAAAAACTACTTAGAGGTATCGGGAAGGCCAAAGACAACCTAGAAAGGTTTCTGAGCAAAGCGATCCCTCGAAATCAGCCTTCTTCAGGTCAGCTAGGTCCCAATGAGCGCATTCCCGTGAGCGAGGACAAGCCGAGAGGACGTTCGGAAGAGTTAGGGGTCGATCCGAGTGATGTCCTTGGGAACCCCTCCCCCCAAAAAAGCCCGGAGGAGCTCCTCCAAGAACTTCGAATGGATCTGCCTCAAATGCCGTCGCTGGCGGAGATATCGTTAAAGAAATCAACTAAAAAGCAAAACGTACCTGTCCAGACAGTCGTGGAAAAGTTTGAAGAGTCTAAAGAGGTAATAACACTATCCTTCTGGATGCTTGCCCGTATTTATAGGTCTAGGGCCCCAGAAATACTAATAGTTACGCTGTAGAACTTCCCTAGGAACGAAGACGATGATGTACGATGGCCTGTTGACATAGAAAGGTCGTCGAGATCAAGCCGCAGTGCAAGCTCAAAATTAAATGAAAGCGGGAGGGGTAGAGCCTCAACATTAGCCAATCCAAAAGATGCACTTTCCGCTTCACAGACCCAGACAGAGTATCAGACGGCGTTTGGGGGGGAACCGGATGATTATGATTATGATGAAGAGGATCGGCTCGGGGATATCGTAGGAGGCACTAGTGATTTAAACTTGAAACCAAACACCGCGACGGAATAGCCTTTGGGCATTTGATTATAGAAAAACTTTGAACTAGTGATGTGTATGGAAGAAAGAATTAACAGCCTGCAATATCCGGCGTCAACCTAGATTACGTATTACATAAGTCGAATATTTTGTGAAGTGTGATCGTTTGTGCGTTGTGGATGTTGTAATTTTCTATAGGAGATTGTTAAGCGAGCCCGAGACGCAGCTTGGTCTCCTTCAAAGCTCCCACCCACGTCTTCGTCAGCTCTCTAACTACCCACATCCATATCACGCTCCGACATCCCCACCATCATCCGCATTTCGATACCTCCCATCACACCTACAATCATGGCTCTTGATAGCTACTACCAGAACAAGATCGAAAGCGTCAAGCTCGAAATTATACATTCGACGGCCGTCCTACGGCGGTTGGAAGCGACGCGGAATGACCTGAACTCCAAAGGTGCGTGACGGTGCACGCTAACATCTCGAAACTATCAACATGGACTTACACGAGGTGTTTGATATAGTACGGTTACTACGAGAGGAGTTGACACTACTTCAACAACATGGATCGTATGTGGGTGAGGTCGTGAAGGTTATGGGAACGAAGAGGGTGCTTGTCAAGGTCCATCCGGAAGGCAAATACGGTACGACGAAACACCGATATTCAAATCGTATTCGGCCCCGAAGATATACTGATATGAAGGTGATGGAATAGTCGTGGATATTGCCGACGGAGTCGAAATCGCGAAACTCACACCTGGTAAACGCGTGGCCTTGCTACATGAGAACTACCGATTAGAGAGGATATTGCCTAGCTCCGTTGGTCTCCCTGTGTCACCAGCTGCCAGAGTATCTTTTACTAACGTGTCTTCTTAAAGGTGGATCCTCTTGTCTCCCTCATGATGGTCGAAAAGGTTCCCGATAGTACTTACGATATGATTGGTGGTCTAGACCAGCAAATCAAGGAAATCAAGGAAGTCATCGAATTGGGTCTCAAACACCCAGAACTCTTCGAATCCCTCGGTATTGCCCAGCCAAAAGGTGTTTTGCTCTACGGACCCCCTGGAACTGGTAAAACATTGCTAGCCCGTGCCGTCGCCCACCATACCGACTGCAAGTTTATCAGAGTCTCTGGTTCCGAATTAGTGCAGAAATACATCGGCGAGGGTTCGAGGATGGTTAGAGAATTGTTCGTTATGGCAAGAGAGCATGCGCCTAGTATCATTTTCATGGACGAAATTGATTCTATCGGGTCTTCGAGAGTGGAGGGGTCGAGTGGTGGTGACTCTGAGGTTCAGAGGACCATGTTGGAGCTGCTGAATCAGCTAGACGGCTTTGAACCAACAAAGAACATCAAAGTTATCATGGCAACCAATCGATTGGACATCCTCGACCCTGCCCTGCTGAGACCGGGAAGAATTGACAGAAAGATTGAGTTTCCCCCACCAACGTAAGTATCATCCCGAAGAGCCGTCGTTCTGTTCCTCAGTGCTTACAATTGAATGATTTACTTAGCGTCGAGGCGAGAGCGGACATTCTCCGTATCCATTCTCGTTCCATGAACTTGACTCGTGGAATTGACTTGAAGAAGATCGCGGAGAAGATGAACGGCTGCTCGGGCGCTGAGCTCAAGGGTGTCTGTACGGAAGCGGGCATGTACGCCCTTCGTGAGCGAAGAATACACGTTACTCAGGAGGATTTCGATCTTGCGACATCTAAAATCTTGAATAGACATGACGATAAGGCTACCAGCTTGGCCAAGCTATGGAAATAAGTTTCAAGAGGTGGGGTTATACTGTGCCGGTGGCATGTACTTGTACATAGGCAAATCATCTGTGGCGATAGCAATAAATAATAGCCTTAGAATCGTAACCTGGAAGCAATATGTGGGGCGTTCCTGCAGTCATCAGCGCCGAAGCCCTGAAGCTTACGGTCTCGTGATACCGTTCGGCGCGGTTGCAAGGTGTTCATTTCGGCCTAATTCAGCTTACCCGGTACCCAAATCTTGGCTGGCCGGGAAGGCCCCTTGAGGAGACGAAAGCTCCAGGCATTCAGCCTCATCTCCAAGGGTCATAATAATAGTAACTGCTTTCCGTCCTTCAGATTCAATCTCTCCAATTTTTAAAGGGAATTAAAATTTCCCCTTTTATCTTTCTCTGCTCCCGCGCCAGTTTAATACTCCGCCTTGGATGCATCGCGGGCAACCAACCCCCCAACAGTTGCGATAACTCTCATTCGTCCGGCTCACTTTCTCTATTCGTTCCTGTCTCGCCCCATCATATTCTAGCCATCACGAGTTAGTGGCAGAAACTCGTAGACCCTCAACATGTTCGCCAGGCTAAAGAATTTCGCCGACTCTCTCGAGGAATCCGCGCGGATAGCCGGCCAGCGTAACCTGGCATCACCACCGCCGTCGTCTCTCCAACGGACGCCTAGTAGTTCCCGGCGCGACGGCCTTCACGATCGATCATCATCGAGACCCCGGAATGCAGTCTCATCGCTTAAAGAGCGAGAGCGGGATCCAGCGGATTTCGAAGCTGACTTCTCGAGCGATGGGGGAGGAATCTCTCGAACCGGAACGCCTGCCCCTTCAACCAGTGGTGGTGGTACCAGCGGGGCAGGAGATGAGAAGCGGGAGGGTGAAACCGGTGAAGGTGGTACGGAGAGGAAGGATGCAGGTGGAGCGGGAGGGGGTAGCAATGGAACGATAAATCTGGCAGATTTACCGTCCGAAGTCAGGCTGAAGCTCCGAAAGCTTGAGAAGATTGAGAACAAGTATACCGGTAATACTATAATCGCGATCCCCGTTCCGAGCATTTCATGGGAGGGTAGAATTGTACTGATTATGAGGGGCCGCCTTGCGTAGAGTTATTACGGTCGTACCGCATCACACATGCCAAAGTCCAGCAGATCGACCCCTTCGAAAAGGTCCTCCGCGAGACGACACCCTGCACTTCCATCTCCGAACCCGCGGCATTCACCGAATATCTTAACAACTTATCGTTACGGTCTGACATGACGATGGAGGAGTTCAAACGCGTCTCAAAGGAGCTGGCCGAGACAAAGAAGGAGCTGCAGAAGCATAAGAAAGATTCCGAGGATAGAGCAAAGGAGATTGAAGCATTGAAACTGCGGGTGAAGGAACTAGAAGGGAAGACAGATACAAATGGAGCTTCTTCCGTTACAAGCCCTACCATTACAAGCCCCGTCAACGGCGCATCATCTGCGAAGAATAGCATTGATCTTGCTGAGAAGGTCAAGTCTCCCGGAGCAGCGTCTGTATTATCGATATCATCCCTGAAGCCTACGCCAGACGCTCCTGCGGAATTCTTCTCCTTTGAGGATGAACAAGACCGCCTTGACGCCTTGGTCAAGGATCAGGAAACCGAGATTTCCACATTGAAGACTTCATTAGATACCGCCAAAACGGCAGCTAAGGTCGCCGAGGAAGCGGCACAAGTGTTCCAGAAGAATGTGGAGGATTCGCAGCGAGAGCTTGAGGGTATGAGGGAGACAATGGTCGCTAAGGACAGTGAGATCAAGAGGCTGATAGATGAAAGTGGGAAACTGGAGAAAGAGCTTGGAGGCTTGAAGGAGGAACTCACAAAAGCCCAGGAAGCTAGCAAGGCCGTTGAAATCACTACAACGGATCAGAAGGAAGACTCAGCTGAAGCTGGTCTCCGCGAACAGTTAGAGAAGGAGAAGGAGACTTTGATTTCAGAGCGGGATAAACTTCAAAGTAGTCTAACGGCCTTGGAAGAAGAACTTGCAAAAGCGAAATCCGGGTACGAAAACAAGGACGAGACTCTCCGCGAGGAACACAAGAAGGAACTAGAAGCATCCGAGGCTAGTCTCCGAGACTTCAAAACCACAAAAGAGAAGGAAATTGAGGAGCTTGAGAGCAAGATAGAAGAGCTCGAGGGAGAGACGTTGATGCTTAAGGCGGTTTCTGATGAGCTCCACAGCGTCAGAGATGCTAAAGTTAAGATCGAGAAGCTCTACAAAGAGACGGAATCTCGGATGGAAGAGTTGGAGTCGAGGCTAGACAAGACGAAGAAGGAGAAGGTCGCCCTTGAGTCCAAGGTCTCGGTGCTGGAAGACCGACTATTGGAAACTGATCGCAAAGTAAAGGATCTTACGGCCGCAAAACCACAAGCTGACTCTAAGCCGGCAGAGTCAAAACCGACAAGCAGCTCTCAAGATACCTTGGCTGTTCCCGACAAGGGCCTTACAGCCTCTCAGAAACGCAACCGCAGCCGGCGGAACAAGAAGAAACGCGAAACCGCTGCCTTGACAGACAAAACCTTCAAACCTGATGAAGACGAAGACGAAGAGCCAACGAAAGATGGCCCTTCCGAGGACAAGTCGCAAGATGTAGCTACTCCTACATCCCCACGACCGGATGAAGACGAGATGTCTGCCACGGACCTCATTATTTCAAATTTGCGAGTTGAAATAACAGCTCTTAGGAAGGAACTGGAGGAGCAGGAAATTCGCAGTGGAAAACTTCGTGCCGAAGCTACGCGGGCAGCTGACCGCCTCCAAGAATTTGAGGTTCTACAAGAATCTTTCCTCAACATTAGCGAGGAATGTGTCGAGGCTAAGGACCGAATCCAGGATCTCATTCTAGAAAAGAAGGCACTTGAAGTTGGCAAACGAACCGTGGAACAGGAACTTACCAATCTAACTGCAGAGATGGAGAAAGTCACTGCAGATAGCAAGAAGATCCAGGAGTCTCACGGTGCAGTCCAGGAAGAGTTGACCAAGATCAAAGACGAAGCGAGCTCATTAAGCGGCAAGCTTGGTGAACTCACGAAGGAATTTGAAGAACACAAGGCTTCTAGCGACAAGGTTTCGGACGAAGCTAATGCCAAATACGAGGCCCTAAGTAAGGAATTTGAGGCAGCAAAGGCACAAGTCGATTCTACGAAAGCGGAACTATCCATAGCTCAGCAGCTCGCCGCTACAAGATTCAGAGATTTGGCGGAAAGGAAGGCGATATTAGAAAAGATGCAGGTCGAGATCAACAGCCAGAAGTCGGAGCTTTCGAAGCTGACAGCTACAAATGGCGATCTTAATCAAAAACTTGCCAGCCTTAGGCGACTGGAAAAGGCTGAGTCCGACCTGAAGTTCGAAGTCGATAGCTTGAAACGTCGGCTTTCGGACCGTGAGAACGAGCTTGACAATATCAGAGAGAAGGCACGAGTGGAAGTTCGGAACGAAAGTACGAGGAGGGTGAAGGCGGAAGATTCCATCAAGACATTACAGAAAGAACTCCGTGTTTGCGAAGAAGATAGAAAAGAAGCTCAAGAACTCGTGGAATCGCTATCGAAGGACTTGACAAAGGCGCAGGAAGAGCTGTCTACTCTTCGACCCAAACTGCTTACAACCGAACGAGAGGTTCAGAAGTTGAGGTCAGAGCGGGACGGTTTCCAAGAAGAAATCGATCTCAAGACTGCCCAGCATTCATCCGCCCAGAGCTTGATGTCATCTTTGCGAGACCAGACATCTGAACTCGCAATGCAGATGAAAGAACTGAAGGAAAAGAATGAGAGCATGGAGGAGGAACTAGCAGAGGCCCAGAAGCTGCTTAGCGAGCGTAGTCGCGAAGCTGAAACTATGAGGCGCTTGCTTAGAGATGTGGAAACTAAACAAGATTCTAGAATTAGGGAAATGAAGGAGAGGATGGACCAAGCCATTGACGAAAGGGACAAGGCGGAAGAGGAAGCTGCAACTGTTAGCAAGCGAAAGATGCGAGAACTCGAAGAAATCAAGGACAAGCTCCGAGAAGCCGAAAAGGCCCTCAAGCGAATCCAGGAGGAGAAAGCGGATGCAGAGAAGGAAAGGAACGGCCTCAAGAGCGGCAAGGAAAGAGCGGAAGAGGCTCTTCAAAATGCAACCAAGGAGTTTGAGGAGACGAAGAAGGCGATGCTTAATATGCGGGATGCCTTGGTACGTATTAATTTGGCGTTTGTTTGCGAAATTGGAATGCGTATGCTAACATCTTGTCAGGACGAAACTGAGAAGCAAATGCGAGACTTCGACAAGCAAAAGGGTGACCTACGAAAGCAAACTGAAGACATACAGCAGAAATATGACAAACTTCAGAAAGCATATAGAATTGCCACAGACGAGCTTCGCATGATTCAGAACGCGAAAACGAGATCTGACGACAGTCCCCGCCCGTCTTCTCGTCAATCCTTGGATAAACCGCTTTCGCCAACAAGAAGAGGTTCTGCTACACCTTCAATCGATGGAAGTGGTGTCGACAGCATCAATGTCGACTACATAAAGAATATTGTTCTCCAGAGCTTAGAGGTGAAGAACAAGAAGATGCAGATGCAGATGCTGCCAGTTCTGAAAATGTTGCTCAAATTCGACGAGTAAGGCCCCTGCCGCAAGCCCCGTACTAAACACACAAGTATTCTAATGGGACATCTGTAACATAGGAAGGATGAACAGCGATGGCTAACCATCGTCAGCTCCATCAAATGATGATTGTTTGAGAGATGACTATGTATTAATGGGTTTGTATCGATTTGTACATTTTCTGTTCCCTTTCCGGCCCACGTGTCAAGGCGTTTTTGTTGTATATCAATGGTGATTTTTCCTGTCGCAAAAGTTGGGATGGAGCATTTTTTGGCGATTTGAGACCCGATTAACTTACTTCCTTCAACATTTACGGCAGAACATTGCAGCAATTGATGATGATTATGATTCCTTTTATGCTCGAGTCAATTTTTACTCCCTTTTTGAATTTTAGAGCAGGCGGTCTGAGGTGATAATATCTAATCCTTAATGTATATACCACCCGCAAGATACAACATTGCTACGGTTGCCACTTCCACCGCGTGTTTGACAGAGTCCACGTGGACTAGCCTGCGCCCAGTTTTCCCGTTTAAATTCCGTTTAAACTTTGCCTCCACCGGCGGAGTAATAGTGACGAACAATATGCACCACTATCACAGATGGATGCCATTATACTTCAGAGACCATTTACTACTCCCTTTTCTAATAACGATATTGAAGCCTAAAATGCAGTCCGTTGGGTTCCGATGTCTACCGCATGTGATCTATTAGTAGTATATGTAAAAGAAAGCATGTAACGGGGAAAGGCTAGGATGGTCGAGGCTAGACGGGCTACTGTGGCTCCTGCATTTTGGCGTTAGCCTAAAGCGCCGCACGATGACGGAAAACTGTAAGGCCCCTCGACATCGAAGGGTATGTAGAAGTATGTATGTGCATGTACACCATCGAAAAGGCGGCAAAAAGGGGTCCTCGAGAGCAAGGCCTGTCCTGTCATTGCATGTCGCGATAACTTAGCTGCGAAGCTGAAACGAAACACCATCTAGTGTACAGTAGTAGCCAGCAGCTATAATACTAGCTCGGACTTGTTCCAGAGACTGCAGTTCGACGAGGAGGGATGTTCTAACCAGCTCGAGAAGCAAGCCATCTGATTTTTTTTCTTTCGGATTGCAAGCCCCTTCTTGGCTGCAGCAGCTGTTACATGTCGTCGTTATCCTGTCGATTGGAGCTGTTTAAAAGGTGGTGGTTGTTCGTTGTGCTGTGGCCGAGCAGAACAGTACAGAACAGAAACAACACAGCTCAGAACCGACGCCTTTTCGACACCTCATCCATCCTGCCTGCCTGCCTGCCAACCATTCCCTCCATCCCATCTCCGTCACACACTCTCTCCCCGTCATCACCACCATCGTCAGAACTCCCTTCCACAGATTCGCTCTGAGATAACGACTACACTAGGCCCTGTAAAGGCTCTCACCACGTTCATAAAACATTTCTTTCTCTCGTCCTCCCAAAGGCAAATCCACTAGCTCTACTTGACCAGCTGTCGGTCCTATCGCAATGGCGGGCTCCCGTAACTACGATTTCCTGGTACGCTGCTTTCGCTCCCCCTCAGGATTGCCTCCGATCCTGCTGGCATGATCGCGTCCTCGAGTAGACACACTGATAGCTAACATCTACTTTGTTTCTCGCCAGATAAAACTCCTCCTCATCGGTGACTCTGGGGTTGGAAAGTCATGCTGCCTGCTGAGATTCAGCGAGGATTCCTTCACCCCTTCTTTCATCACAACCATCGGAATCGACTTCAAGATCCGAACTATCGATCTAGATGGCAAGAGAATTAAGCTCCAAATATGGGACACAGCTGGTACGTTAACCCTGTTCTGACACTCGCCCCGTCGGAAATCAGCTCAAGCGGCAGAAACCGGTGGCGTTTAATCATCAAAACTAGGCGACTCACAATCCACAGGCCAGGAACGTTTCCGAACCATCACAACCGCGTACTACAGAGGTGCTATGGGAATCCTATTAGTCTACGATGTTACCGACGAACGATCGTTCAACAGTACGTCCATTTCCCTCCCAGCCTCTCCCGGCTACACTTCTGGCCAAATCCCAAATCGCTGACATCGCCTGATTACGTAACACAGACATCCAGACATGGTTCCAAAACGTCGAGCAGCATGCAACGGAAGGCGTTAACAAGATCCTAATTGGAAACAAGTGCGACTGGGAAGAGAAACGTGTCGTTTCGACGGAACGAGGTCAGGCTCTCGCCAACGAGCTCGGAATTCCATTCATGGAAGTTTCTGCCAAGGCCAACATTAATGTCGAAGAAGCTTTCCTTTTGCTGGCTCGTGATATCAAGAAGCGAATCATGGATTCGTCTTCTGGAGAGAAGAACCAGCCTGGCGTTGTTAACGTTAACGAGACGAGTAACTCTGCTGGTGGAAAGTGCTGCTAAACGGAACACGAGTGATAGAGGCGCATGTACGGCCTTGTCTAACAGCAGACCACTGCAACTCGATGTATAGCGGAGGCCTCACGCATTCTTTACTATGCATAGACCATTCCCACGCCCTTTTGCGTCCCTTTGAAGGACTTTTTCACGAAAGACAAGATTAACCATTGGTCTACCGACACGTCTTTAATTTGCATAATGCCGAATACCCCATAATCTACTACATTTTATAATACCGACGACGGATACGGACGAGAAGAGGCGGGCAAGAAAGGGAACAAAAATGTGAAGGAGTTCTTTGGAGTTTTTCTTCTTGTGAGCTAAAAGGAAATCGATATTTTCCCCAGACTTCCCAGTGTTCACATTACCTCGTGCTTTCTGGCTCCTGTGTGTTTTTTTTATTTATTAATCATCATCAATTGGTTTTGTTTTCTGATACAGTCGGACGATATACACGTTTGTATCTATTATCTCACCTGCCACACTATTGCGGGTCACTCCCCTCGATGACCCGTTATTACCTTTGCAGGGTATTTGTGAATCAGTTTTCCCTTGCTTTCTCTTCTCCTATCCCTGTATTATTGGATCAGCTCTTGTTCTTAGTCGCTGCTCTGATTTCCTTATAACGATCTTCTTCCCCTTTGTTGGCTCTCTACAATATGTATGCCTTTAGCTATACCGCCTTGTCTGTATTATCAAATGCTAGATTGCTTCCTCTCCCTAGGACGACGGTCCATACGGCAGTGTTCAATAGGTGACGTCGACGTCGGCTTCAATTGCTCGGTTCGCTTCAACATATGTTATATGGCTTTTACAGGCGCGGATTGTCTCAGGACAAGGTGTCGAAACTTCTTTTCTATGGATTGAAACCCGATGTTGGATTTACCAATACCAAAATGCAAATTCGCACAACAGGGAACTGTCATGCGTCCTCCCGACGTTGACTTGTTGGTTGTATCACCTAAACGATGCGTACCCCTCGTCCCTCGTCCCTTCTTTCCTTCAGAAAATAATGAAGGACTGGAATCCTCTACATCCAACAAATGATCCAACGTTTAGGCAACGGAAACCTCCGCCCCATCCAAATCCTGCGCACGAGCCAGGAACACCACGCCCTCACCACCTCATTCTGGTCACAGCCCTTGGCATATTCCGATACCCTTTTCAAAAACCAACTCCATCCCCAACCCAGCCAGCACTGTTTTTGAGTTGCCTACAATATTTGTTAATATACTGCTGCGCGCCGCGGCGTTTGTTAGGACTCCGTTGCCGGCTGTGCATGAGACTTCTATTACGGGAGAGCCCTAGCAGCGTGTATTTGGGGATCGTGCATGCCCCATTGCGCAGCTCGTTCTCCGGTGGTGACGTTGTAGATGTTGGTTATGCGGCTTGTGATGGGTGCTGGCGGCGGACGGGGTGGGTGGGTGGATGGAATGGAAGGTTTGGTGAGTGGCATATTGGAGAGAAAGCGGGGGGGCTTGCGGCGCCTATAAGCTTAGGGTCGCAGGGACTGGATAGGTTAATGGCAGGGCGGTGGGTCTATGTTGAGAAGGGGTTTTGTGACCCGGGCCATGCGATTCTGCATTAGAAGCATTGGTTTTACGCGGTTACCGATGGTGGACTATTTGTCGATGACATCCTTTACGGCCGAGCTTATGGGTTCCTCTGAGGAGACGTCACAGATTATGTCGGTGTTATTTGGGTGCAATACATCTGGAGACGGAGATCAGATGGCAAGGCTTGGCTGACACTTGGGGTTCACCAGTTATAATGATTATTTGGATTACAGGACTCCTGGTGCTGCTAAAGAGGGAGAGGTTGCCAGATTTTATCGATTTCAGGTTTTGGATTGAGAAATCGGGATTAATATTACAAGATGTCTTATATTATCTGGACTCGAGCCTATGAACTCCAAGCTTCTTGGACTCTTGTATAGGAACTACCACATCAATGTGGGATAACCACATTTCTGGTGTGCTATAATCCCCCCTGATTTCCCATTGGCATAAACCCAGCATCTGAAGTATCTCACTCGTCTTCCCAGCGAGCACCCCAGGCATCTCGTCCTACAATATAGTCATCCCGTTCGTCAACATCAACTTCAGATACGCCGGGGTCGCTCTGACGTTTGAGCAGTTGTGAGCCGGGTTTGGAGGGGGCATTGGGCTCAGAGTTTTCAACGGCGATGAAGGGCGGGAGGGTTACGTTCGTGGTGTTATTTATGATGTCCATATCCGCGCAGGATATGGAGTCGGTGTTTTCTTGTGTTTTCGAAGATCTAGCTCCTTGGCCTCGAATTGAGGCGGCATGGAAGACGAGGGCGAGGAAAACGAGTTTAGAGATCCCCATTGTTTGGATATTGATGAGAGTCTACAAAATGTATCGGTGGCGCTTAGGTGTGTGGATAAGATGTAGACTGTTCAGAATTTGAGGTGATATGATCCAATTCCTTAGCGTCCCAACATGATCCATGGCTTCTATATATATATACACCTATATATATATCGCAACGAGATTGAAATTTGTGTAGATTTCAGCCATATTTGCCTGCTAACTACCTAGTTAATTGTACAAATAATCCGCCCTCATAATCGTACATACATTCACGCTCTAAATTTGGTATCTTTATCTACTGCTTCTTAAGAATCCCAACACTCCTCCACAATATCCTACCAATTCCGAGACTCTCCCGGCCTCCTGCTTCATCTCTTCCCTATATTCTTGTAACGCTTCTTTAACTGTCGGCTTCTCATCTCTCAACCCCGCCATTTCATCGTCGTCGCTATCTTCTTCTTCCTCTTCGCTGTCTTCGGCTTTCGCTAGTTCTTCCTCCTCTTTGGCTACTGTTTCGCCATGGATTTTGAGGAAAACCCTCATCCAGGTTAATACTAGTTCGTAGTCCTTTCGGCTTCGTAGCCTCTGCGTTAACGCTTCAACAAAGGATATTAATTCGAAATAGGGGGCGGAGGAAGTATCCAGCGTCCTGATTTCAAGATCCGTCGTCGATGGTGGTAAAGTCTTCATGTGCTCGATGAAAGCGGTATCTATAGAGAAATTAGCAAACCCATGATCTGTGAATGTGAAGAAAAAGGTGAACTTTTCAAACTTACAATCTCCATCTTCACTTCCTTCCATTAGAAGTTTCGTGAAATTCCTCTCAAATTCAACGCCACCGCTCTTAACTCTGCTTAACTCTGCCTTTTCAATCGCCCTCCTCGACGCTTCTGCGACACTAAGATCTAGACCGTTGTCTTGAACCTTGTTTGCATCGTCCACGCCAACAAGTTTTGCGACGCCATCCTTCGTGCTTGCTAAGCTCCCTAAGAAGAAAGGTGCTTTCTCGGGCTTCTTGATTGGATCGGTGGGCCGATTCCGAGCTTTTATATGCTCGAGGTTTAGCAAATTCATCCATCGGTTCTTTGGTAGTAAACTCATAGTAAGCATCTGATCGGATAATTGGTCGACGGTGGTATATTGGCCATCTGTTTCCTCTTCTTCCGTATCCTGCGCAAACGCGGATTCTACTAGCCCGGTGCCGCCTTCTCCGGTGGAGCTGGGCCCCGTAAGTTTCCGAATATCGTCTTCCGATATACGGCGAGTAGGGACATGTGTAAAGACTGTCTTATTGGTGTAGATACCAATACCCACGCTGTCAATCGACGCTGTTGCCAAGAAGTTGCCATCTGGAGAGAACGAAATCGAGTTGACGACACTTTGAGTCTTGAAACCATCGATGAGGTGGCCGGTTGGCAAATCCCACACTCTTATCGTCGAGTCCATACTAGATGCAATGAGCCAGCGAGAGTCGTTGGAGAAGCAAATATCCGAGATACGGCCACCACAACCCCATAGTTCACGCACCACCTTCCTTGTCTCGATATCCACGATTCGAATACCCAAGTCGTCACACGATATAGCAATCAAACCCGATGACCGATGTATTCTGAGCGCCGTACAGGCAGTTTTTTCAGTAAAGGATATCTGCTGCTGAAGAAGCCCGGTCTTGAATTCCCAAAATTTGACGAAGCCATCTAAGCCACAGGAGATCAAGACTTTGTTAACGGAATCGAGGGCTAGTCCTGTCACTGCTCCGGCATGTTTCCATCCAGCTCGGCTTCCCTGGCCGTTCTTTCTCGCTGCGATTTGCGCCTTTGTTGCTCGAGCGGGGAACCTAGCCCTGTGTATTCCACTTTGCAGGTTATAGGAATCGATAGCACCCTTTGCACTTCCCACAATACCGAAAGTACCACATGGGCTGATGGTGACACTCTTAACTTCCCCTCCATCACCGGTGGGCAGAGTCCACCTTCCGACTTTCCTTCTACTCCAAGACCACGACCTTGCGAACGCCTCTTCTCTCCCACCAGTAATCACACCTTCCCAGCCGAGTTCATTGGATCCCCATTCCGCCCCAGAGCCATCTCGATTACCTTCTACCGCAATACAAGTTATAATCGCACCTTTGAGCAGCGATACGTCCGAAATCCTGTCGTACATGCCCGACTTCTTCAGTTTGTTCATTGTGCTCTCCATGTTTCCCTGTGATATCTCAGTAGACTGTGCGTCAGATCGAAGTGAGAAGCCCCATAACGAATGGTCTAGGGACGCGGAAAGTATGAAATGGGTGCTGGGATGGAACAAGATCGTATTTGGTGCTAACGCATGGCCACCACGCTGTCTTAGTATCCGAGGAAGAACTGTGGTCGGGGTATCGAACACCCAGAGTTTGATAGAATTGTCGCCGCCAGACGTTACGAGGACGTTTTGGCCGGGGAGGAAGGTGGCCCTCGAAATTCCACCGGTTGCGGTTGAGTGCACGCCTCGCATGATTCCAATGGCTTTGCGAGTTTTTAGTGACCAGAGAGTTATATTGCCGTTGGAAGAGGCAGAAGCAAGCATATCGGATGGAGATGGGGGATCCGAGGACGACTTTAGTGGGGGTGGCACTAAGTCTGAGCGGAAGGATAAGGATGTTACTGGTGTCGAAGAAGAGAGCTGGAAGAGCGATGTATCCGTCTGGATATTGTGGAGATTTATGATTCCAGAGGAGAATCCCATTGCCACAATGGAGTGATGGGTGGATAAGGACAATGATGTAAGATGTCCTATTTCTGTACCATTAGGTGTCTTTGGCGGTAGGATAGAATAGACGAGCTTGCCGCTCCTGATGTTCCAGATTTCTACCCCGCCGTTTGAGGTACCTATACAGATCTTGTTCAAGAAGGTCGGTGGGTGGACAATGTTGACGATATCAGACTCGCCGAATAGCTCGATCGTCGTGTAGAGTTCTATGTCCCTGGTCAGCAGAGTATCATTTATAGTCTTGTCACTCGGTCCTTGTAATACCTCTCGAGCCAATGTTCCATACTCCAACACTCTTAGGCCCAATGATACCCACAAGCCAGTCACCGAAGCCGAATATGTCTTTAATGCCGGTCCGACCCTTCTTCACCTCATCCATCTGCATCTCGCCTTTCTTCTTTCCTCTTTCGAAGATCCATATTCCCGTTCGAAATCCCACATATATTTCTTTTCCACGGGCATATATCGATGTAATCTCAGATGGAGTCTGAGGGCTTGTTACGAAAAGGAGATTGAGCCTGCGGATATCGTATGTTGATACAGAGTAGCCGGTGGAAGTTGAGAGTTGGAAGGTTGCAGAATGTTGGAGGAGAGCAAACGGGGTGGAAGTTGTAACATGGCCAAGAGACTAGAGATATCGGAATTAGTGATGCAAATACACTCACTTCAGGATTTCTGTGTACTGACTCTGAATGGTGCGAATATTCGAGACGACGACTTTTGCGACTGTAGCTGCTGGGAAGATGATTTTGCGACTTCGAGACGGGCTCTCTTGGCCGGTGGATTGGATACGTCCGGACTCATAATGGCGGATTAGGAACTATACTTGATGAATACCTAGGAGCCCAAGAAATTAAGATATAGCTGTCGAGGCTGGATAGATATCGAGGATAGTACTAGGCGGTCCCAGCCATTGTCGCGGTCTGTCGCAGCTTTCTACTCTAAAAGATTAAAATTTTTGTTTGCAGCTGTTCGATGGCTGCAGGTTTCTGGCTCGGCGCGACAGCCAATCAAAATGTTGTGTTGTTCTTGTTGCTCTGAACAGCAAACGTATACTGTATCACATGACTTACCCCTGCCCTGTCAGCTGGGATCCCCTTCCAGGCCAGGCCCTTGTCTGCTGGAGAATGTTCGTGGAACGTTGTCGACGGGGTAGAGGTACTGGCAGCTATGGTATCACCATTTAGCCACATACATAGGACTATGATATCAGTCCCCATACTTTCATCCGACTTTTTTTCTAGCAACATTCCAATGCAGGGCATAGTGTCCCAGGGGTTATATGTACTTGATTCGAGGTTAAGAGTACATGTTTGTGCTCTAGCCATGTCGACATGGCATGTGCTGTGAGCAGGTGGATTCATGAAGTTGAAGGGAATATGCTGATCAATGAGACTCTGCTGACTTGAATAAGGTTATTTGATATCTCGCAAAGCTAGCTCGGAAGAAGCTAGTACGTTTTGCACTTCTTGAACAGCACCACCACCATTATTACATTGTCTACATCATATCGAATATCAGCACAGCCGCCCTTCGATTGACTCGGCTGTTATGGGTAAGTTAGCTAGCTAGCAGGAATGCATTGCACATCCTGTCGACGTGTCAGTGCCCTATTCTTCGCCTTGTTAAGTTCTTAGTTGGAAGACATCCTAAATACTTGATATGACCCGGAATTGGCAAGTTGTCGTGTGCGAGTTCCGCAGCCTCATCATTGGCTGTTATATCGAATACGTGACAGGGAGCGCAGTGACCACGGACCAAGCTATGATGAAATGAACGCCAGGTACCCCTAGCCCCAGTTGTGGGAACTCGTCGGATGTACCTGAACCTCTGCTGGAATTAATGTTCGTGTATCGCGGGGCTTATGGAATTTCGGACAATTAGGCGAGAGGGTGGAGATGCGTCCGTCCTATGTTGCCTTCGACCTGGCTGCCTTGAAGACTGGCCAGTCCTATAAGACGATGCTATTGGGAGGAGGAGAAAGTATATAACTATAAGTATCGGTCCTATCTTGAAGTCTCACGACCTCTTTCCCCTTTCCACCATTGTCTGTCTATATATATTTTATCTGTTCCCGAGCCGAGTCGCACAGCATTGATAATAGTGCATATCGCTATACTCATATTTTGCTGTGCGACCCTCCGCTGCACCGTCTAATAATAACCCCTCCGTCGGCCGTCTACATCCATATCCATCGTCTCGCATAAAGCGGCCAAATTCGAATCAACGACGTACACACCGTCGGCCATCATATCAAGTCGCTCGACTCCCTAGGTCCCACAGTATTACTCTCACCACTGTCGCCTAATTTCCGTCCGACTCGAACACTTTAATCGAAGTATTATGTATTAATTTATACACGGCGCCCGATACATATTAACTGGGTCAGCTAACGATGGTGGAGACCGCCTGAGTTATCAACCCCCGGTCTGGCGGTTCCCCCTTCCCCAGGATATCAGCACCAATCCGGCAAGGTGTCAAGTGCTCCATTTCAAGAGTTCCTCGCCACTCAGCTCAGGATATGATAACTACTCTCGAACAGGGAAGTTCTTAAAAAAAGAGAGGGAATTAAAAAAAAGGACGGCGCTCTTATACCTGCTTACATACCTTACATGCACCAAGAAACATCCCAAGCTTGATAAGGAGACTGAAGGAAGGAAGGAAGGCAAATCAATTGGAGAGAGAAAAAATACCCTCCAGCATGCACCATTCCTTTCGATTTCCCGGATCTTGAATTTATATACCTCGCCCGTGCCAACCATCACGAGCTCCACTTGCTGCTGGCGCTGGTGCATAAACCCCGACTGGATCAATTCGACACTTGGGACGAGACGAGTACCGCGAGATCCCGACCTAGCCAGACCCGGATGCACATGCTCGCGACCAGACAAGACCGACACACCCTTTCGATCCGACTCCACCAGCATACCGTCTAGCAGGGGCCAGCATCCTTCCCTTCCATCCCAATCCATCCCCACCATTTGATATAGCTCGATCGAACTAGACGGGATCTGTGGTTTTCGTGACCAACTGCAACTCCAATTGAGCATCTGGGAAGTTTTATTTTTTTTTCTTGGACTGGAAAGAAAGAAAAAAAAAAAAATTCATTGTCACAGTACATACATACACACGTATGTATGTGTGTATTGATTGACTGGAATTTGAATCAAATTGATACTTCATACCACTTAGTAGTTAGAGGGATATCAATCATCCATGTCGTCGGCCTCCACACCACCCTCGACAGGCGCAAGCCTTCGTGGCAGCAGCAACAGAAGTAGCACTAGTAGTACCACCAACGGCGAGACAAAGCTACAATCGATCCCAGAAACAGACTCCACCTCTGCTGTAGATGCCACTAGCAGCAGCAATGCCTCTGCTAGCTCTGCCAGTAGCATTACGAACAATCCTGGTTCCGATACGTCAACTCCGACTGCAGCCAAACAACCTAGACCTTCCTTATCTCACCGACCGACTGGCCAGGCCAATGATACCGAATCTGTTCCCTCTGTCACCAGCCAATCCGATGGCCGTGGTGCTGCTGTCGTCCGACCAGCTGCTGGCCCTCCAACACAGGCCAACGTTGACGGTGCTGCGACTACTAATCACACCCAACCTGGCGCCGCCGCTGTTGCAATAGCTGCTGGTTCCCAGGCCACTTCCAGCACACTGGAATCCAGCAATAAAATTCAGAACAATGAACCACAGCTAGCATCTTCACTATCAAGTACCTCTTCTACCTTTCCCTCTCGCTACGAAAGCTCTTCAGCAGTACCATCGGCCGCTAGTACGTCTACCCAGCAAGTTCCTGCTCGGAAAAATTCAATTTCTGGTCCTTCCAAGTCGCAGTCCTCATCTCGCCAGTCGTCCTTTCACGCTACCTCGGGCTTTTTCAAGGATCTGTTAGCGTCCACCACTGCTGCATTTTTACCGTCTTCATCTTCCGGGAAGCGGCGTCCCAGCATACCTTTCAGACATCGCAGGTCAACCTCTTCCAATTCTTTCTCTGGTCCTCCGATTTCGCCAATGGCGGCCAACCAGGTCGATGGTAATGGCCGTGACGACCCGCCTTTGTTCTCGTCGACTCTAGAACGAACTGCTTCGCACTCAAGCACAAACACTTCCAACTCTCGTTTCACACATTCCTCCGTTGTTGGTACCCCAGCGGCTACTTCCTCGGGCCCACAGTCTTATAAAACCCAAGCCGACATCCACCTATTAGGCCGGGATAACAATAATGGTGTAACCGTCTCTGCTGCTGGAGGATTCATTCAACAACCCGCTATCATGCCTGCCGCCGCCTACATTCCTTCCAACGGACTCTCACCGATTGCTGGTTCTCCGGACGGTGGACCGACCGACCCAAATCCCATTCTGCACAAAAACGGCCTCCCAAATCACACCCCTCCGGTTGCATCCCAGAACTCTCTGGCTCAAGCTCTCGCACAGATGAACGTTACCTCAGGCCGTAGCACGCCCGCTACGGCCTCTTCGCCTCCTAGTGAAGACGGACATGGTATAGTTCCTATCAAAAGACGACCGTCCGTTTCAACAACTTCATCGTCTGCTGCCACTCCAGCCCCAAAGGTTGGGAGAGTTGGAGTCTGTGCTCTTGACATAAAAGCTCGATCGAAACCATGTCGGCATATTTTGAACCGGCTGATGGTCAACGGCGAGTTTGAGATTGTGATTTTCGGTGATAAAGTGATATTAGATGAAGGTAGGATTCACAAAAACCCATGAAAGATGACATAATTCAAGGGTCTTTCGGATGCTTCCGTAAAAACAAAATATGCTGACACCAGGTTTAGACGTAGAAAACTGGCCTACATGGTATGTGCCCTTTTGCAACATCTCATTCGTCCATTGCTTTAACAGCTCCAATGCGATTGCCTATTTGATCTATGCACCAGCTCAACACAACGGTTGAGCAGCGTGGGGGTTACGAGTTTAAGTTTAAGATACTGACAGTACCTTTCGCTATTTAGTGACTTCTTAATATCCTTTTTCTCATCCGGATTCCCTCTTGATAAGGCGATTCGTTATGTTGCCCTTCGAAAGCCATTTTGCGTCAACTCGCTACCGATGCAGAAGGTGCTGTGGGACAGGCGATTAGTTCTACGTATCCTCGATTCAATCAAGGTTCCAACTCCGAAACGTGTAGAAGTATCGAGAGACGGTGGTCCTTATCTTTCTCCTGATGCCGCTACAGCACTCTATGAGCATACCGGGATTAAATTACCTCCGTCTGGCGATCCTGCGTGGAAGGCTCCTCAGTCCGTGGAACTTGTCGACGAAGATACCATTAGCGTGGACGGGGTTACCTTGAAGAAACCTTTTGTTGAAAAACCTGTGAACGGAGAGGACCACAATATCCGGATTTACTATTCGAAAGCGCAGGGTGGTGGAGGCCGAAAGCTATTCCGCAAGGTTGGCAACAAGTCCTCGGAATATGACCCTAACCTCACGAAACCCAGGTCTTCTGGTTCATTTATCTACGAGCAGTTCATGGTTGTCGATAATTCCGAGGATGTTAAAGGTTACACCGTCGGGACCGAATTCTGCCATGCCGAGACCAGGAAGTCACCTGTTGTTGATGGTCTCGTCCGTCGCAATACAAATGGGAAGGAGATCAGATTCGTCACAACATTGACGCCGGTCGAGTCCTCCATGGCAATTAAAATCGTCAAAGCCTTCGGTCAGAACGTGTGTGGATTCGACTTACTCCGTGTCGGTGGCAAGAGTTTTGTCATCGATGTGAACGGTTGGAGTTTCGTCAAAGATAACAATGAGTATTATGACAAGTGTGCTGCGAAATTGAGAACTATTTTTATTGATGTGAAGGAGAAGCGTGCTCCAGGCAGAGCAAGGTCGAATAGTACCACCAATCAGGCATCCATCGATCGAAGTCAGTCACAATCACGAATCAATAGATTCAGTGCGACGAAACAATCGATCGGGAATTCCCTGAATCAATTGCTCCACCGAAGCCCCTCGACATCCCGTCTTAGTATGGACCGGACTTCTTCGAAGGACAAAGAGCCGCCTAGTCCGGGACCGGGTACTCCTCCACCTGGCAATCCGACCCTGCTGCAGCCATCTGCCTCGTCAGGAACACTACAGATCACCGCCCCTGTGCCGATACCACATGCACCTGGATCTGTGCGGAGCAATCCGGAATTGGTACCACCTGCTCAAGAGGCACCAGTTCCCGCTGGCCCCAAACACACGTGGAAACTTAAGGGCATGGTCGCCGTTCTTCGACATGCAGATAGAACACCGAAGCAAAAATTCAAGTTCAGTTTCCACACTCAGCCTTTTGTGGATTTGCTCAAGGGTCATAAAGATGAGGTAATCTTGGTTGAGGAAGGCCTTGAGCAGGTTTTGTTGGCCACGGAAGCCGCGTTGAAAGAAGGTATCGAAGATCGAGAGAAGGTCAGACTATTGAGGAATGCACTTCAGCGGAAGATGGCATATCCTGGAACGAAAGTCCAAATTAAGCCACAGGGTCTGAAGAAAAAGGGCAGCGTGAAGCTAAAGGAAAAGGCAGCTTCAGAGGCGGCATCATCGGAGACACCAGCCGCTCCCTCATCATCGGAGACACCAGCCGATCCCCCATCTACTGAGGCATATATTCCTGACACTGCCCATGACGCAGAGGAGACGATCATCCCGATCAAGAAAGCCCCATTGAAGTCATCAAAAGACCTGTCCCCTGTTGCGATCAACGAAGATTACGTCGTAGATAAGCTGCAACTTATCATCAAATGGGGTGGTGAGCCTACACACTCCGCTCGATACCAGTCCCAAGATCTCGGGGAGAATATGAGGAAGGACTTGTTGCTCATGAACCGAGATGTTTTAAATGACGTTACAATTTTCACATCCTCGGAGAGAAGAGTATCGACAAGTGCTCACATATGGGCGGCTAGCTTCCTCGATGTGAAAGAAATCTCTCCAGGTAGGATTGCCATCCGCAAGGATCTTCTAGACGACAGCAATGCGGCCAAGGATGAGATGGACAAGGTCAAGAAGAAGCTCAAAACTCTACTACGAAAGGGATCCGAAGCACCACCACAGTTTGCATGGCCAAGAGAGAACTTTCCAGAGCCATCGGTGGTCATGCAAAACGTCGTTCAGTTGATGAAGTTCCACCAAAAAGTTATGCAACATAACTACAAGAAATACTTTGGTGAAGGACAGGATGGCGGTCTCGTACCCACTTCCGCTACCGCGCAAGCACAGTCTTCCAAAGCAGCCAGCGGATCTTCCAGCGCCATGGCAGGTGCCCTCGCTCAAGCTAATACCACGAATTCAATCCAAAGTCGATGGTGCTGTGGTGAAGACCCAGCCCTATTCCGGGAGCGATGGGAAAAGCTGTTCGTAGAATTCTGTGAGACGAAAGGAAAGGAACCAGACCCTAGTAAAATATCAGAGCTTTACGATACAATGAAGTTTGACGCTCTCCACAACCGACAATTCCTAGAGACGATATTCACACCTTCATCTGCGATAATGGAAGAAGAAGGGATAGTGGACACAAACTCCAGTGGCTTCGGGTCGGTTAGTGGGCCGTCTGGAATTCCCGCGGAGAGCGCGGTTGAGTCAACTGAAGACGGTGGGAAAACCGGAGGTATCCTTAGAAATCATAGGTTAGGACGGAGAAGGAATAGTCGTAGGGGGACTAGTCCGCAGGGTCGACCTAGCATTACCGATGACGATGGTTCAGGAAAAACAGATAAATACCGTGCACCTATTAAACACGACTTTCGACTCACGAAACTTCGAGAATTGTATCGTTTGGCGAAGGTTCTTTTCGAGTATGTTCTAAATCGTGTTCAATATTGCTGTCAGATGATGCTAATAATTGGTGAATAGTTTCGTCTCTCCACAGGAGTACGGAATCGACAATAACGAGAAGCTCGAGATCGGGTTGTTGACTTCATTACCGCTACTCAAGCAGATTGTCAAGGACCTTGAACATGTCCAGGCGAGCGATACCGCGAAGTCTTTCTTCTATTTTACCAAGGGTGCGTAGGAATGGAAACTTTCCAAACCGATCAAGGCGAGACTAACATAACTCACAGAATCCCACGTATATACACTCCTGAATTGCATCTTAGAATCCGGGATCAAGACCAAAATGGAGCGAAACGCGATTCCAGAGCTCGACTATCTTACTCAGATATGCTTTGAGCTCTACGAATCCGAAAACAAGAACGTGCCTGGAGCGACGCCATGCGATCCGAATACCTCTAGCTATTCGATACGTATTAGTATATCGCCTGGCTGTCACAGCAATGACCCTTTGGATATGCAATTGGATGCGAAACATTGCATCGGAGTCACGCCCAGGAGGAATTTGATTGGGCACCACGATTGGAAAGAGCTTCTAGCTCGATTCAAAGAGAAGTTTGATCGGTATGTATCCACAATGCCTCATGTCTCTAAGACGATTTTGAATGCTAACATTAGTGCAGTGTTCAACTTCCAAAACGGTTCATACCTATCAACTTGGCAGAGGAGGATTAAACTATCGCCCCTATAGCAGCGATATTAAACACTTTGTTTGCAGTTCGCAAATTTCCTTGAGCACTGGAGACTACACAGCACTCAGCACCCTGCGAATAATGTAATGACAGTTGACGGTGTCTTCTTTCCCCCTCTGAACTTCTTTGCAGCGCTTTCTTTCTTTCTTTTTTACTTGGTGCGGCCGTGTGAATTCAGTGTACTATAAAAAGAACTATACATAGAGGATGGAAGATGGGGCGTAGTGATAATAGATATTTTGTTTTACGCATTCACTCTTAAAGGCTGGCAGGGCATGATGCACCCCCAGAGGCGCCTCCCATAAATGCAAACTAAGCTCTGATTCCCTCCCACTCCCTCAATCTTTTCTACCTCCCATAAACTCACAGACTCAACCTCATAGTCCTTTTCAGTTCATATAATCGGTTTCAGACAGTCAATTCTCAATATGGAAGCCAGAAGACGATATCCCTTCAAGGGAGGCCACACTCGAGCTGACAGTATGGCTCCGACCTTCGAGACAAGGGCTCAGAAGATGGAGCGCATGCCGAGAATCACTTCTTTGCACATGAAACCAAGTACTTCACACTCTCGAAGCAACCAGGGCACGTGGTACTGTCCTCAAGAGAAATGTCGTCAAAAGTTCAACAATGAGAAGGATCGCAACGATCATGCTCATTGGCATCACGCTTGGTGCTGGAAGTGTGGCCTTGACTTTCAAACTCAGAAGGCCTTACAGACTGTATGTACATTTTTCTCGAATCCGACCTTTAGATGTAATTATACTAATGGTACTTCTGACAGCACTTTCGAACCGTCCTCCACCCTGGATGCAAATAGTCCTGCGTCCCCGGCTGCTCAGACACGTTCGAAAAGCCATCCGAGCTCATCGCACACATCGAGGGCCACGGTTGTACCGTTGCTGCCACCAAAGGGATCTACGAACATGGAATGACCCACCTCATCCTCCTCGACTACTGTCGCGACTTCACCAACGAAGAGAAAGTCTACATGGCTAGCCTTGACATGAAAGTCATCGCCCTCCCCAAGGACACAATCTGGCTCGTCGACCCTCTTGGCAAATTTTACGAAGTCGTGGGTACCGATATGCAAAAGATCACCGGCGAATCTTTGTTCAAGTATACCTGGAAAATCCAGGGCGACGAGTACAATGATATCTCTGGGAATGCGAAATACACTTGTCTCCCCTGCGGCGAGAAATACGACCAACCTCGCAACTTCCACGAGCATATCCGTGGAGTTGAGAAGAAGAAGAAGAGGATGGTTGCTGCCGCTGCTGGGATGATGCAGGGGGGTATCTTTGTGGTTTGGAAATGTGAAGGGTGCGAAGCGGTTTTTAAGGTTCTCAGTGGACTTGCGAATCATTATGAGAGAGGGTGCAAAGGGTTAGTTGAGGAAATGGCGGCTTTGAGAAAGGAGAGGGAGCATTGGATTGAGCTGGATGAGGCGATGAGGAAGGAGATGATAGATGAGCAGATGGATCTTTTGTATCCAGATGATAAGGCGGAGAGGATCAGAGTTGATGAATTGTATGAGTTGGAGGAGGGAGAGGATGTGAAGTCTGTTAAATCCGAGTCTAGCTCTGATGATTCCGAGAAAGATGAGTGCACTGGGGGTAAAACGGGGTTGGAGAGTATGATGTCGAGTTTGGGGATTATGGGTGAGGAGGAGTCTGATGAGGATGATTGGGATTAATTTTTTTTGATTTTCCTTTGTTATCTATCATCCGGCCAGTAACGTCTATGCAATTCGAGGTCAATCCAGACCTGGGTTGATATTGATATCTTGCATGTTATTCCTTATCCCCCCCCTTCTGAGATACTAGCTCGACATGTGGTACTAGAAATAAATCCAAACAATGTCTGGCCCTATTACTATTATGGATTTCACTACTTCGGAGGTACCAAGCTATTTGTTTCTGCATACCCGATTTATTATACTATATTAGCGAACTTGAACAATACATCTGGGACGCAGAGGGGGGCAAACCTTCAAGATTCATCTCGAGATAGCTCTGGTAGTTCTGCCACATGTGCGAGAAGAGCTCTGCTTCCATATTTGCGGCATTGATTTCCTGGATCATGACATGCATTATTTGTATTAGATAGTTCCTTTTTTGAAGAGGTTGTTTTGTATCAAAAGTACCCGTATACGGTTATTGAACTCTTTGACGGCCTCGTTTAGTTTCTCCTGTATATCACGGGTTTAGTATCCGATGTAAGCTGGTAGCAGGAGATGGAGTAGCTAGACGTATTACGTACGACATTGCCAATGATGCGGTTGAGCAGGAGCGACTGCTGGCTCTCGTGCGGCGACTCCATGGTATAATATGATCTGATATCCTTTGTAGTGGTGAGGTTGAATGGATGAAAGAGTGGGCGCGCCAACACGTGCAGTCCAAGCAACCACCACCATGTTCTGTGCGGCAGCCATGCAACGGCAGCGTGCGCAACTCAACCGCGTCGCCAAACCGTCGACATCTTCACTCGCTTGGCCCGCCATACCATGCCGTGACCAAATTATATTTATAACCATCTCACCTCCCTTCTCTTCCTCCCCGCTCAACAACCTCCGAACATCGCCAATCACACAAAACACCTACATCCATCCACCCCGCCACGATGCCCCCCAGCGCGACAGAACAATCACAGCCATCATCCTCATCATCGCCAAAACCCCCTCCAAAGCTCTATCATGTCTTCGAACCGAAATTCCCAGGCACGACTCCTCAAGCAGAAGACTACGGCTCCAAGTACAGGGGTCGCAGCGATGCAGCTATCGTCATCGACAATGGTATTTCCCCCAACAACACCTTTATCATCGAATCAATTGATCCTAACTACCGTCCGCTACTCCAGGTAGCTGGAACACACGTGTCGGCTGGTCTTCAGAATCAGCCCCTCGAATAGCATTCCCGCCCATCTGCGCCAAATATCGAGACCGTAAGCTCGCTCGTACATTCACGCTGGTCGGCAATGACACCTACATCGATAGCAACGCCCGAACTGCATCCAAAAACGCCTTTGATGTCAATGTCATTTCGAACTTTGACGTCATGGAGAATATACTTGATTATAGTTTTCTAAAGCTTGGGATTGATGGTGACGATGGGATTGGGCATCCGGTTGTTATGACCGAGGCGTTGTGCAATCCCACCTATTCGAGGAAGAGTATGGTCTACCCGCACCGGATGGTTGGTATGAAGAGCAATCGTAAAAGGCTAACGATGGTTTGACCTTTGGTTATAGCTATGTCTGAACTCCTCTTTGAAGCATATAATGCGCCATCTGTTACCTATGGCCTCGATTCCCTTTTCTCATACCACTATAACGGCGGCACCACCGGTCTCGTTCTATCGTCATCGCATACAACAACTCACCTGATCCCGGTTATCAACTCCAAGGGAGTCTTAAACATGGCTACGCGTCTAAACTGGGGTGGCTCACAGGCTATTGACTTCTTAACGAAACTGCTAGCCCTTAAATACCCTGGATTCCCAAAGACATACCAACAGCAGATGGAAAGTTTGGTTCAAGAGCATTGTTATGTCAGTCAGAACTATAAGGCCGAGATGTCCGGGTATTTGGAGATGGGTGGTTTGGACGAGCGGGATAGAGCGATCCAGTTCCCATTTACGGAAGTTGTGAAGGAACAGAAGAGTGAGGAAGAACTTGCAAGGATTGCGGAGAGGAGGAAGGAGAGCGGTAGGAGACTGCAAGAACAGGCGGCGAAGATGAGACTTGAAAAGGTATACCCGCCCTCCTACACCGTTTGCCACTTTATCACATGGCTTTGATGCTAATAGACCATCCGGACGACAGCTTAAAAAGAAGGAAGAAGAGCTAGCGTACTACCAGCACATACTTGAGAAAGGAAAATCGGAGACCAAGAAGAACTTTAGCAGATTACTAGAAAACGAGGGTTTCCGGGATGAGGCTCAACTTGAGAAGCGAGTCAAGGAGTTGGAGAAGTCGATTCGGAGATCGCGAAATAAGGATTTGGGTATTGAAGAAGAGGAAGAGGAAGAAGTTCCAACGTTCCCTCTTCTGGATACTCCAGATGAAGAGCTCGATGAGGATGGTCTCAAGCAAAAGAGGGCGCAGAGACTACTCAAGGCAAATTACGAGGCGCGACAAAGACTACGAGCGGAGAAAGAGAAGGAACGTGAGCGACTACGATTAGAGGCTGAGAAAGAGGAAGAAAGGCGCACAAACGACCTTGAGGGTTGGATCGCAGAGAAGCGGGCTATGAGAGAGGGTCTGGTCGCCAAGTTGAAGGAGCGCGAGCAGAGAAAAACCCAACTGTCAGATAGGAAGTCGTTAGCTTCACTGAACAGGATGAAGGCAATCGCTCATCTTGCGTCAGACGAGCCAACCAGAAAACGCAGAAGAGGCAACGACGAAGATACTTTCGGTGCTGATGACGACGACTGGGCGATTTACCGCGATATCGCGACTGTCAACGAAGACGAAGAGGAGGAAGACGAAGAAATGCAGACGGAACTCAAGAACCTGGAAGCACAGTTGTTGCGCCATGACCCCAACTTTACAGAGGACAGTCTTCAAGGTGCTAAGTCGGATTGGACTAAGAGCCTGGTTCACGCGTTCTTACGAGGTTGCCACCCATTTGACCCCGAGAACCAGGCTGAAGCGAACCAAATGCACTTGAATGTGGAGAGGATACGTGTTCCAGAAGTTATTTTCGAGCCTAGTATGGCTGGTGTTGATCAGGCGGGTATCGTTGAGATCACATCAGAACTGCTGCTTAACAGGATCACAGAGGAGAAGCAGAGGGAGTCGATATATAGAGATATCTTCCTAACTGGAGGATATACACTATTCAAAGGATTCGAAGAGCGAATGCGAACGACACTTACATCTGTACTGCCGTTCGAAGCCGAATTTGGCGTCAGAACCGCAAAGGATCCATTGTTGGATGCATGGAAAGGAGCAGCATTGTGGAGTAAATCGAACATTGGACACCCGGGGTGGAAGGGAGCAGCGATCACCAAGGCGGAATTTATGGAGAAAGGAGCGGATTACATCAAGGAACACAACCTAGGAAACGTCATGGGTTAGGAGCCCAGCATGTACTGGAAGGTTCCGACGGGCACACCGATGCAGTTGGCCAAAGGGGTTAACTGGAAATCGTTGGAGCGAAAGCGTAATGCGTCCGCTATGGAGTTGAAATCCTGCTTTGCTTCTGAGATGCAGGGGATGACGAGGTTGAGGGTTAACATCCCAAGGAAGAAGGTTCGGTTTGCTTAATCGGAGAGCGGGGGGGTCTACTCATAATGTTTTACTGGAAGATTTGTTAGGCTGGCGTTTTTACGTGATATGTAACTTTATGATAGATGCTCCTGATTTGTTCTCGTTTCACTTTTCTAATTTATACGCAGTGGCCGTACATGGATGATGCTATCTCGGGCATCAACCAGAATCAAATATATAGCACCCTCCCCTCTACAACCCATTCAATCAAAAGCTTCCACATATCCTAGTTTCGTAAATTAGCCTCCACAAATTGACCAAGCAAATCCAAGTTCGTGGGCGCGTGTTGCTTGTGTGACTCGTGAGTTGTTAGCGTGATATTTTGAACCCGAGTATCTGGATGTGTCTACAAAATCCATCCTTCTCTAGGAATAGACCGACCCATGCACCGGGCTCCTAGGTATCTACGGAGCTTATTCGGCCGTTGCAAACTCGATAGATCTCTGTAGGTAACACCACTCCTGAAATCTTGCCTATTTTTATGCATATATTTGGTAGCATAGAGTGACTAAACGACGTCATAGATTTCACCGCCAATATTCCACGACCAGAACGTTGACATCCCGATACCCAATCTTAGCGTTATTCGAACTGCTATTTCCTCGCCAAAGGATTACAGGCCCTCCACTCTCGAACAAGAATATAAGTCCACGGTTCACTCGCCCCAAAATGGCAGACGCAGAATACGAACCCGGCAGCGAGTCCGCTGCGAATATTCTGTCGAGTTTGCAGGAGAAACTCAAAAATGATACGGAAACTCAAGAGCGGGCTCAGGAGTTGGTGCTGAATATACAGGATATTCAAGCTAGTATTACGGCTGCAAAGGCTGGGGCGGGAACTCATCGACGGGGTGGTGATGAGGTATGCTTTTTCTCGCCTGCATTATGAATGATATCATCATAAGAAGCTCATATGATATTTTTTTTAAAAAATGATATTAATAGGTCCTCTTAATCGCTGTATCGAAGCTAAAGCCCGCGAGTGACATATTGGCACTACACGCCAACGGCCAATCGCACTTTGGAGAAAACTACGTCCAAGAACTGTGGAAAAAGCACGCAATCCTCCCTTCCACTGTATCCTGGCACTTCATCGGCGGTCTACAATCTTCATCGGTCTCCAAACTTGCAAGGATCAAAAACCTTTATGCGGTTCATTCTATCGACTCTGCTAAGAAGGCGGTGTCGCTGAACCGTCTAAGGCCGGATGATTTCCCACCTGTGAATGTGTTTGTGCAGGTTAATACTTCAGGGGAGGATTCGAAGTCCGGGGTTGAACCTGATGGGGAGGAGTTATGGGATATCATATCGACGATTAGAAAGGAATGTCCGAAATTGAATTTGGTGGGGTTGATGACTATCGGGGCTATTGCACGGAGTCGAGCGGCGAAGGAAGGGGAGGAAAATGAAGATTTTGTGACGTTGGTAAAAGTCGCCGAGGGGCTGGAGGAGAGGATTGAGAAGGAGGAAGGGGTGAAGGTGGAGTTGAAGTTGAGTATGGGCATGAGCGATGATTTTGAGAATGCAATCAGTATGGGGGCTGGATTTGTTAGGGTTGGGAGCAGTATATTCGGGGCAAGGCCGAAGAAGGCGGATGCTAGTATTCTATGAGCTTGGACCATTTATAGAAGATAGAAAGGTTTGAATAGACCTTGAGGTATTATAGTATGATGCTTCATTGAAGAAAAAACTCTAATTAATGGTAGTAAAAGAATGTCCGCTTTGTTCTCTTACATCAGACGCCACACCCATCAATTAAGACGGGCAATAGTAGACGGCGATGTCTTCTTTCCGCGACAATTACCCCATCCTGCTCCCCATCCAAACTCCGAAGAGAAAAGACAGAAAAACAAGTCAAGATAAAAATTTCTACTCTCCCAACGCTCCGTTAAGAATACACCCTACTTCCCACAACCCTCCAGATGGAAAGTCATGGGCAAAGGGGATTCCTGCAAACTCTACAGTCTGCATCGCTGGTGAATATCCTTTTGACAAAAATGAAAGCAAGAGAGCATCTGTCCAAAGCACGGGGAAGCTTGATGGCCAGCAGCAATTCGCTGTGTGAAGAATAAACCGATATGATTTCCTCTATGCACATATTAGAGCAAAAACACTGTCACTTATTAGTACCAAAAGCACGAAAAGAAACTCCAGTATGCAAGTCCCCCCGGCCGCCCAAAAGCTATAAAGCAGTCAACTCAAAATAGTATTATTTCCATCTAATCCCAATAATAGTTATAGAGCGGCGAGATCGTTTCGCCGTGGTGATTTCTTCGGATCGCCTCGCTAAGGAGATGCGAGAGATCAATGACGATAAGCTTCTTGTATTTTCGGCACATATCTTCACCGAGTGGGAAGGAGTTTGTGACGACAATCTATATCCTTGTTAGCACCTTATTTTAGTAGCTTAGAGACGAGACGGTTTGCCCACCTTATCAATGCACTTGCACTCATCCATCTCTTCCAATGTGCCTGGCCCAAAGAGACCATGGGTAGCAATGCAGTAGACTTTTTTTGCCCCACAGACTTTCACTGCCAGCTCTGCAGCTGCAACCCAGCTACCTGCACGGTCAATCATGTCGTCCACGATGAAGATAGTTTTATTCCTAACTTCACCGACAAGCGTAATCATTCTTTCAATATGGTCATGTGGTTCGTCGTCCTCATCTGAGGCGTTAGCATCAACGCCGCCGAGCGCATGGCTATCATGGCCAATGACGGATGATGTGGTAGAGTAGATGCTTGACAACATATGGTCCAAGTTACCCTCGCCGTTACCCTCAAGAACAACACTAGCGGTCATTGACGGGGATGGGTAGTCGTCGTCGACGACGTGGCCCTGTACGAGACGACTAGTAGTGACATCAGAAACTTGGTCATCATTGTAAGTATCTTCCTCGTCCTCTTCTTCGTCTTCCGGGATACCGTTGTGCTGCTCCTTCAACGGGTGGCTAGATAGACTGGACAGGCTGTGATGATGGCTATGGTGAGGGGACATATGAGAGTCTGGGTGTGGGACGTTGCGATGCCCCATGTGAGTATTTACCCCCAGGATGTTATGTCGAGGGGATGAATCCGAAGACCCCGAACGCTGATGCTGCAGATATGAGCTCAAACCCTGGCGCCGAAACGGGACGGTATCGGGATTTCCCTCACGGCCGGAGCTGGATTTCTCGGATTGGGGCTTGGACGAAGTGTCCGGGGTCTCAATGGGCTTCTCATTATTCCCAGTATCGACGGTGTTATTCCCGTGTTCTGAGTGTGCAGGGGAGTGTCTCCGAGACTGCAAAGCCGAGTCGTGGATTGCTCGACGCTTGTCTGTTGTAATCAGAGCGAAATTAAGTTTAAGAGCATCGGCGAGTGATGTCACTCTGTATTACGAACGGGTCAGAGGTATATCAGAGTAACCATGAGGGATGATTGTAATACCTCTTTGTGCCTCCGGGATTCTTAGACACAACCACGGCCTCCCTCCAATTGGGGACGTTTTGTCTGATCCATTTGGCAAAGATTGGTTCCGCAGAGAGATTATCCACAGGCCGGGAGAAGAAACCTTTCATTTGAGAAGCCTGGAGTTTAAGGATCTGTCAGTGACACCATGTCTGCCTACCACGACCCGTATGTCACCCACATGCAAGTCCACCGTGATAACATGATCCACACCGGCAACAGTCAACAAATTCGCAAGCACTGTGACGAAATAGGATTTAGTACGTCATAAAATTGCTAAAAGGTGTAGCACCGTGGAAGAAGCATACTTCTTGCGGTTATGGCTCCCCTATGAGACTTCTTTTTGGACTGTTTCGAGTACGGAAAGTATGGTAGCACAGCTATGAGCAAGCCACGGTACAACAATCAGCACATGAAAACCTTCTGCACGTCTGACTCGACCTTATAAGGCTGAGTAGAATGCAATATGAAATAAATTTTTCGGTTCTTACCGGTAACTTTATTCGCCGAACCGCCTTTGCAGGCAGATATCAAGATCAAGGTCTCCATGATGGCATCGTTGACCCTGTTCCACAAACATCAACCGCAAGCGGTTTGCTTGTCAGCCTTCAACATTGATCCCCCGTGTACCGAAAGGTCAACGAAGAGAGTGTCCGGCATACTTTGCCCCTCCACCCTGGACAATAAAAACGTCCTGCTCTCTAATTGAGCATCCTAATAGAGTTCTGTTAGAATCGGTGACTCCTTCTAAGGTCACAATTACTGGTTTAGGGTGTCTGTTCCATACCAACCTGCACGCTGGTCTCGCCGTTGGCGAACTTCTTCAGCTCGACTTTGGACGGTGCCCGACCCAGTCTCTCGCAGATGGCATCGCAGAGAGCCGGGTTGGAAGTGCCCGAGAAGATCTGGACGCGACGCATTGCTATGTTCTTTATCGTATGCCGGCTAATCTATGACCTTCGTAAGGCTGAATTTTTCGTGTGGTTGCGTGAATATAACTGCAGTGCCACTTTGCAACAGATGCAGCAGTCGGGATCAATTGGACAACGTCTCTGATCAAGGCGAGGAATTAGAATGATCTCGAGGAATCATTTGAAGTTTCGTGATAGCCCCCTACATCAGGCGATAGATGTAAGGGACTGAGGGAGGATTGTCGGGAAAGGTTGATGGGAGGAGAGAGATATACTGGTCTGGGGTATTATTATCATTGGAGTGTGATATTTATGGCCAGTCCATGAGAAGAGAAAAAAAAAAATTAGCTTTCGGGCCCGCGTTCGGTTTGCTTAGCCGCGGCTGGCCAATCGCATGCTCGAAAGACCCTCATCGCAACACATTGTCCGCCCTGGTTCTTCGCTTCTCCACTTCACTTTCCCCTCTTCTGCTCGTCTATAACGCCAAAGTGCAGCTGTCGCGATCATTGTCGTATCGAGAAGGCCTGGATTAGGAGAACGAAGGAAGGGAAAGTGGGAATTAGAGATAACGATGGTCTCCATAAATGAGGCTGATATGCAATGTTTGGCTCAATCAGATGGAAGGCCACCTCCACGTGCATATTCCTCCTCCAGACGCCGGGATCTTGTAAGTCATCCCTACGGAATATATTAAAAATGATATCCGAATCCAATCCAACTACCGTCGGCCGTCGACATGCCCCTCGGCCCACAGCCTTGGTGGGGCACAGGTACGTACCTAGGCCAAGTGAATCTCGGGAGCTGCCGGTACACATCGGCGCAAATATGCGATGATGGCCGCCAGTCAGCCTGCTTGCAGCCCTGTGTAACATTTGTCATCGAATTGCGACGACGATAGCTATAAGATGGCATTGCCTTTCTTTAGCACATCTGACCTTCTGCAGAAGATATCGGACCCGATTTATACATATGCACAGTTCGTTTTTTTGTTTCAATTCGAAAAACAGGCCACTCGGAATCCGCGTACGTGCGTATCTTTGGTTCCTTACCTGGTACGGGGTTTGAAGCCTGTTTTGAGTAATCCGGATGCATAAACACGGCCTCATAACTTGCGTGTATATATAAATCCGACGCCTGATAGCACCGTACCATCATGATTCACAGCCTAATAATCTTCCCATGCTTCCACCCTATGCCGTTTGCTCGCTGCTCATGTGCTTCTTTCGCGTACATCCTCGGGTATTCAACCTCGCCACCGACTTACAGGGCTATCTCGAATCGCTGAAGCTTTAGGGTGTTCGAGGACACATGTCATTTAATTTCTGAAGCTCATCTCTTTGATCCGGATGACATCCGATACTCTTGCATAAGCTGTAGCTTACCCCAGCGATCACAAGAGAAAGAGAAAAAACCCTCGTTTAAACGTTATAAACGGCAGAAACGGCCGCCATCGCTCCGTTGGGATATTCCGGAGAACCCTGGTGCTCCGTAACTTCTGACATTAGGCAGAACAAAGATACCCTTGGATCCTCATCACACACTTCTCGTACCTGCTTCACTCGTGTGATCCCCTGAAGAAGGAAATATGAAATGGTAAAAAGTGCCTTGTGAGAAGAGAAAAAATATTTTTTTGTGCGATTTTCTTCTAGTCTAATTACAATCTCATTACTTGGAAAAGAAAAATCCGAATCAGCTTTTGGGTATCATGCTGGTTTTGAAGAAAAAAATAGGCGAATATAAAATTCCTGAAAAAGGAGATTGAAAAGAAACGATAGGTGAGTATTGTACAGTGATACGAAAAGCAAATTTCCTCTCTAAAAAAAAAATGTATGTATACAATAACGGAAGATGAAAGAAGGAGAAAGCCGACTTTTTGCCCGTGATCCCATAGCTTGCGCTTAATAACGATGTATGTGGTATATATCAAACAATAAAAATGTATAAAAGCAAAAGACTGGTATCAGAGAATCGAAATGGAAAAAAAAAAAAAAAAATGAGACGAGATGAAAGCGAGAGCGATTAGGTATTAGGTATATTAGGAGGTAAGGATATAAAGAACCGCTTTGCTTTTGGGGGTATAAAAAGTCGCTGGAAAAACATTGCGCCGTCCCGATGAAGTTGAACGAGAATAGTCGAGCAAGCAGGAACTGATTTCGGATAAAAAGGCTGAGAAGAGATAAAAACCCGGGAATAGCAGAGCAGAGACGATGGCAAAAACGAGAAAAAGGATAAATCGCTTGCAAAGAAAATTGTGACCGTTCCGTTAGATGCATGCAGAGAGTCTCGTGGCTGAAAAATCCAAGATAGGGCATGGTCATAAAGGCAGGATTTGGCGGAGTCGGAAAGGGATTCTAGATGTCTTTTTGCCGCTGCAGGGAAAATGGAGGAACTTATTGCTCTACGTCAAGCCAGTTGAACGCAAGGCTGTTGGTTCCATGGGCTTAGACGGGAAGAGATGGCAAAACAGGCGATAGGACGATGTTGAAAGACCAGGTTGACTAAACTAAAGAGTCGTCATCTGATGTCTCGTCGAGATGAATATGTTGCTGTGTCGCATCCCAGTACGTATAACTCCGGAACGCCCGATGTTCCAAAATTATATTATACTTGACTGGCATATGGAACATGTCGAATTATTAAGTACTGGTTGCACGGGCACAGCCTTTTGTCGCGAGGATTCGGTGACTCAATTAGGTCGTTGGCTGTCGTTGTATACGGTGCTGTCTCTTTACAGGCCATGGGTACATGGTCTGCAGGTCTTAAGCTTGCAGTGCTGGCACTCGAAGATGAACCAATGAGGTTCGGAGTGGCACATTCCGCATGTCCACATAACAGCGGTAGTGTCGCTCTTGATGATTTTGAAGGCGTGGTGGCAGTGGGCCGTAGGAGCTTGGGAGATTGTGCCTGGCATTTTGGTTGATGTGGGTTTATGTAAGATGTAGAAATGTGTTGTTTTCGGATTAGGAAGTACTCGTTTGGCAGGCGAGTTTGGGAAGATTAAGTGCTGGTTAGGCTAAGAGGGATGATATGAAGTATTCTTTATAACTTATACCCAACGGTCTGGATCCTGAGGCAGGGAAACTGGATGGTCGATATGTGTATCTTGGTCTGAATGCAAAGGAATGGTGATGGAATGAAGATGAAGAGCTGCTGGAAGGAGGTGGAATGGGCAATATATAATCAAGGTGTGGGTGCTGAGGCTCGTCCGCGAGCAAAGGGAAACCCAGGAGACCGGTAGGTATGAAGTTTGAATCATCACACCTCGAAACAAAGAAAAGAAAAGAAAAGACTGACTTGAAGGCAATCTGAAAAAGAAACCAAGCAGGCCGGAGGGAAAAAGCCTGCGGTTTCGTGGGCTTGGGTCCGAATGATTGTGCGAGTCTCATTACGGGACTTTCTTCCGCCTGTTTTTTGGCTGACCTGCACACTCCGGGCACAGTTCCTTTTTTCTCACTACTTCCCACGATAGCCTCGTAGGGGACCCAGGGGTGAAACTGAAATGTTCCGGTTATCAAAGGACAAACCAACTGCTAGCTTCCCCGGTTGGCTGCAATGCCACATGGGAAGAGAGCGAAATCGCACTAGAGGCTTGTGTGAGAGGGAACCGCTGGAAAGTGAATTTCTGAGATTCGATTCGATTTGCGAAAGTACTCTTTGTGCCTGAGAGCTGTACAAGGATGGAAAATCCCCCTGTTCAAAAATAGTTCTGGCTGGCTGGCGAGCAGGGGGGGTTGGCTTCTGGAAAGGCGCACAGAAGTCCTTGGTTCGCATTTCTTATTCCAGCCTTGAGAGTGGAGGCAACCGTTGTGACCCAACTTTCTGGTTTGTCACCAAGAGTGAGAGGTGCAAAGGAACTTGTTGTACGGATTGTACACTTTCAAATGGTGAGCTTCATTCATTCGCGCATCCATTCATTCATTCGATTCATCCATCCATCCGTCCCGTGAATGGAGCTGGGCCTCTGGCTGCCTGCAGCCACGCCGCCTCCTGTGAAGCCGATCACAAAGGCAGCGGCTTCGGCTTGGATTCCGTTGGATGTGATCTCGATCCTTCGAAAAACTTACATCCAAGCACAAACATATGTCTTAGCAATCTTGTTCTAACTCCAGTGTGCCTGAATTCGCACAAGAGCTGCAGTTTTATCCAATGAGCAGGCATCTTTCCCCGCGGGTACGGACGCCTGGATGCCTCTAGCTCCGTTGTGAGGTTGCAAGATTCACAAAATGTCCGTGATTTGAGGCAAAATATCTTCCCTTGTTCAGAAGCACACCAGACTCCTGGGCAAGCTTTAATGCAAACGACCGGCATCCCGAAGGCGATCGCCTGTTCAAAGAAAGCGGTCCGGCTTTTAGCACAAAGCGGTCCGTTGAACTTAGCATCATATCGCATCCATTTCTTTTCCTTAGGATCGATGTCACAAGCATTGATGACTATGATATTTTTGACTAGTCTGGACTTCTCTATCCAGTTACGGTTTCCGGCAGTTTCAGCGACCAAATGGGCGGCCTCCCTGCCAAAAAGTGGCCGTGGCACATCGGCACCACAAACCAGATCTGTGTGGGATGAAGTCATCTCATCGCATCTCGTTTCTCCTGCGTGGGGGGCAGCTGCGAAATCTCGAACGTCCCAATCAAATATGGGCTTCAGTATAGGAGAAGGTCAGGCTGAGAGCCGATGTGATTCAAAGGTATACGGCGAAGCTGTTTTACAGCAGAAAATCGCTCAGTGACGGTCACTTTCATACGCTAGGAGATTTTCATGTCTTTGTTCCCTATGCGTAACGGAGAAACACCCAGATATAACGGCGGTCGGCCAGGATCGAGAAGATCCATGGCGATGTTAAGAATCGCAATAGTGCCTCGTTTGATATCCTTGAAGCGAGCCCACGTTCTCCAGTCGGGTCATCCCAAGGTTCAAAAATCGACAAGTGACCTCAAGCCCGCGCAACAAAGGCAAGATTCAGCGCTGAGATTTTATGCAATGTTTATCGATATCAGCGTGCATACACGCTTGCATAGGACTAACTGACATTAAGCTGTGGCGGTATAACCGATTTGTGGATCGTATGGCCTTGCAGCAAGGTGAAACGAGCACTGCCCAAAAAAAAAAAAACTTTTAAATACCAAAAAAAGCTAGCTCTCATGCTAGCAAAATATTATTTTTTCGTCTACACCATATACAGTGTCTACGATGCTTGATACAGTTAGACGATGCGGATTTTCTAGCCACCACTTTGCCTCTTTCATCATCATCGTGGTGGTGTTCTTATGATCACGCTTTTGCGCCCCCCAAGAATTTGCGAACAAGTTTGTGCACCAGAGCTTTGAGAGGACCAGGGGCACGGATTCTAGCGTCTTTCTGGAAGATCTGGCATATTAAGACATCGCGTTTCAGAATGTACCCGGCACAGGGGAACGCGCATTCAATCACGCCCCGAAGGGGACATTGAATGGATAAACCACTCGGGCACAAAACCGCAAGAACGATATCCTTGCAATGGAAAATATGATTGTGAGAGACAGCAGTGAGTGTTAGGGGATGTTCTCTGCCAAGAACTCGGAACCCTTAATCTCTCGTCAACAAAAGTTCGCGTTCGTGGCCTTTTCGCTTCCCAACGAGTGATTTTCCGCCGATGCAGCTGTGGAGAAACCACCAGCTCTTTAGCTTCACAGGACCAAAGCTTCTCAATTTTAAATGTCTGAGAAAGAAAACTCAAAAGCTCGACGCGAAGCTAGCGATGCATGAGCTGCCTGTGATAGCACAAGTTCGCGAGGTAAGGTCACTTTCCCAGCGGTGGCCGGGAAACCGAAAGCTTTTTCTGAATGAAAGGGGGAAGCTCGGGTGGCAATGAAGGGGGCATCTCCTGGGATGGCCCAGGTTCCTGAGGTTCGCCCTCGAGTCAGCTTCGCAAGAAAGGGGGATTTCTCGTACCTGCATTAGTTCCAATTTGCAAGCAAAGGGATTGGCCTGTCTGTTCTTCGTCACGCTGCATTTGCAGTTACCGATGGGCCGGTTTACCCTTGACAGAAAAAATTAGTCCGAGGTTGCAAGAACAAACACTCTCCTGCGCTGGAATGGACACCCGCCCTTTGCCCGTTTCCGTGGAATGCTCGATGATCATCGAGAGATAGGAATTGTTTCGCGGTTCCGAAGGGTAGCTGTTTGGAGAGCGGATAACCATATCATGGTTGATCAAGCATCTCTAAAATTATCACGTTGTATTAACTCATTCCGTCGCATACGGGTGTCTTTACTCATCGGCTTCGCTTTTCCAAAGACGGATATCCGACCCTTTTCCCTCCCATTCGTACCACAGCAACCTCACTTTTGAAACTTGAGAAAGGATGGCGGACGCTACGGGCCTTTCCAGGAACTTGGAACCCGCATAGCACACGCACAGCCTTACCATCTTGCCATGTCACACAACCCGTTTCGTCATGCCAGAAGCCGGAATCCGCATCCATACATATCTCTCTTTGAACTGGCGCCTGTCGATCTGCTCAATGCCAACATTATTGCGCCGACTCGTCGCACAGACGAATGATTCGGCAAGTTGCCAAATTATTCGCACCAATCTCCAGTCAGTGCAACCCAATTAACTGTGAATTGTGCAACATTTGATTCCAATTTCGTCAAAAGTTGTCCAGAAAGGACGTGCGAAATTAGAATGTCTACGAATCCGGTGATATTCCTATTTTAGGAGCCCTGGCGCGCGCTCGTATTCCCTACACCAGGGCTAGTTTTTCCACCCCATGAGTCGGAGCTTTATGGCACAACACTGTAACTCTCACGTTCGCAGTGGCATGCTCCAAGCTAGCATGCAGGCTAGTTAGTTCAAGCTAAAGTGCCCGAGCTATGAGGTCGATCAATTTACTGGGAACCGGGACCACAACTTGAAATGTTGCATACTGGGGTTCAGTGCAAAACCAACCTCCCCAAGTTACATAGACAACTGGGGAGGTTTAAAGGAGTGTTATTGAGTGTCACTGAGTGTCAGAAAGGAACAATCTCCACAATCAATCCTGCAATTCGATGGTGCACTGGCCTGGCAGCACAGGGAGGGCTTGTAAAAGACAACACACAATACGACCACGTCACGATGCGTTGGAATCACACGAGAATTGGAAGCTCCAGCACTGCTAGTAGCTTAATCCTCACTTCTTGCAACCAATAGTCGACCTCAAGCGATCATGTCCACCAGTTGCTATATGCAAGACGAAAATGGCGTTATGTACGATTACGATTGACATACTCAGTACCCTGAAGAAAGCCTCCCAGCTATTCCTTTCGTCGGAACTCTCGTGCTTTATCATACATCAGATAGCGCGGAGCTCTAGCTGGAACATGCATATACTTTCTTCAGCCGACTCGTGCATATGCAAATGTTCATCCCGGGGATGGAGATGCTCTTCGGGCCCATAATTAACAAGTTTTTCTCTTTGTTGAAAAGTATCTTGCTACGTTGTAGCTAACTTCAAGCATCATGTCATGCCTCAGCATGGGAAGGGATTTTTTTTTTTTGATCTTAGCCGGGGCTTCCTTGCCCTATTCTCTACATCTTAGGAGATACAGTGTAGATGACACGTATATGGTGGCTGGGGTCCAGTTATGGTTGTCATAGCCGCCCTCAGGACCCTACACGAAAGGGGTTATGAGTTGGATTTGGAATATTCCTGTTGAGAGGATTTGTGGGTTTTTGTTGTATACCTGATCCTACAGGCTTTGATGTGACGTTGGGTTTGGTTACACAGACTATCTATTGATCAATTGTTCCCTCCGATCTCGCGCCGAATGTGGTAGTTGCTAGCTCCGGGCGTCCAGACTTAGATATCTGTCGTAATCAACTGTGCGCTGTATGGACACGCCTGGAGCATCGAGTTTCCCTAAGGATTGTGAATAGTGAGCCAAAGTACGCCTTGAGTTCAGGGTAGTTCTTAAACCGCCTTATCATGTAAGGACGTCCTCAATTTCGTATCTGTAATATACGTATCATGCCACCTGAGCTGAGTTCAGATATGCGGGTACCCGGGCTCGGATGTAAGATAGGACTGTCAGGCAGCCTGCAGGTCGATATCGCACCTTTGGAAGCCAATGTCTCCGTTTCTGTATATATCAGACAAAACGTTCGTGGTGTCGTCAGAAGTAATAGCATGTACCAATGCGATAACGGCGAAAGCACCGGCTGCTAAGGGGGGGCTACTTTGCACATGACGACGGTTTTCAATTTTGGATTTTACTGAGAATGACTAGAAGTCCAATATTGGTGAAATGATATCTATTTATTTTTTGGTAATGGTTTATCCTTTAAATCAGTGTCTATAGCTTCGAACCTGTATAAAAGATATAAGTATTCTTTAGATGTGAATACATTAATGCACATTTATGTTTGTATTTGCATTTGCACGTTGTTTGTGGGAGATGGATTAATGGGGCACTGTCTATCAACCAAGCCGCCTACCCGTCGATCGAGATGCATATTAAGAAATTTTCATAATAATTTGCCCCTCTGTAATGGTCCATGTCGGGCTCCAACTGGTTCTCTGACTCTGCAAAGTACCTAAGTCTACCATCAAGTTCACAAGCACTCATCACTCCGCAAAGATGGAAGGTTCCGAGCTCGAATACAAGCATAACGACGAAGCCCCTCTATCAGCAGTTGAGCAAGACGCGGAAGCTCTAATCGCCGCGGTCGAGAACAGCCCAATCCCAGCCACCCGTAAAGAAGCTAGCCTCACAAAATGCCGCTTCCTCCATGGCATGACCTGGGCATACCTCATGGGCGAAGGGAGAAGCCATAGGTCGAAGGTCCATGAATTTTGGGCGAGGGGGTACGAAGATGTGGCCCACCCATCATTCAAAATCAACAGAGTACCCCACGCCTTGACTCCCGAGCGTGTTTACAAAATGGAAACGAAAATTTTCAGCTGGGGGCGCGCCGGAGAGGCATCCTTCCAATGGAGGAGTCTTAAGAAATTGTTGGAAGGACCAAACGGAATGGCACAAGAGCTCACCGGGGGCTACCAACGGTGCAAAGTCGAAAACGTTGTTCGGTATGACAATCAAAATATCCATCTATACGATGTAGTTCTATCTATCAAGGACAGGCTGTTTGTTGTCTGCGGATCGAATAGACCAAAAGACGCTTGCCTTACTCCGGACCCGGCGGCTACGACTCCACGCGGCGTTAGCAGAGCTCCATGGGCCTGGTCAGATGTGATGTATGGTATTTGGTACAATCGAGTCTTCCCCAGAGGCCGATACAAGTTTCTCTCACAAAATGGATCCCGGCGACTTCGAGGGTTAAAATACATCGCCATTCTCGGTCTTGACCACCCAAGGGCGCTCAGTATAATTTACGAATGTTACTACCAACTCGGATTGAATCCAGCGTCAGACACCCTTGTTGTCGGCCATGTCGATAACGGTATGAAGGCCAAGGTTTTTGATATCTTGACTATGGCCCCGGGTATTCATGGAATGCATCACATGGTTTTCGAACATGGAAATGGGTTATGCCATCGATTCTTCAGACAGATTGTGGTCCAGTGGCCAGACGAAAGCGAGCTGCACGCCGAGAAGGCTTATCCTAACGTCGTGATCACGATGGACATCTTGGCGGCACTCGCCATGGGCTTGGATGAAGATTAGTGGGGATCTTTCTCCGTCAGATTTCAGAACATCAGAATTGTGGGAGATCAAGAAACATGCGTTGTCTTTTTAGGGGCGGAATGGAAGGGTTTCTTGTATGATATAACTCGCTGAGTGTCCTCGGTGCACTTCTTTTCAGGTTATTGGTTGTGCACAATAAAGAAGGACGGATGGGACAACATGGAAAGGTTTAGAAACTCGTGTGTTAGCTAGTTTTATAGTTAGGATGCAAATATTCTTACTAACAAACTAGCATAGCATAGCTCTAGATGAGAATATGCTTTGGGGATTCCTGGGAAAACTTTCGAGTTATAGTCACCTGCCAAATCTCGTAGACTCTTTTCATTTTCCTTGATAGTCTGCCACCCCTACATAAGCTTAAGTGTTCCGTTCTCGGTCCTAATCTATATCTTAACCGATATTATTTCCTTGGGCTTTTGCTATGATACGGTCCACTAATAAATTGAGCAAATCGTGATCCTGATCGATCTCACTACCCCGTAAGGGTAGAATTGCTTCTCCTGCTTTGATTATCGTTCATGGGAATGGGGACGGACTCCAACCTATAAATCATTAGGTACTGGTACTTCCTAGACGGGGTGATTGGTTCATCAGAACTAGGACTACACCTGAAATTAGAGAGCTATCGGCTTCGCTGGGGGTTGTTATAAACTGAACTCTGTCGTGATATATCCCATTGAGCATGCATGCGCATGTGTTGGGTGTTGGAAAGCTTAATCTGGCAGTGCCCCGGATCGAGATATCGGCAAGCCGATATTTCGCCATGAACGGGACTTTCATATTTCTATAAATTGGAGAAGCGAATTGAGGGGTATTACATCGGACTCTGTAAACTCTATCTGGGTATACGCTGGAAATTTTCCCCGTAGCCCGATCTTTACACTAGTTAGAATAATAAGTATGGCGAAATTACCTGTGATTGCTGTTGCTGGTGGGACAGGAGTTCTGGGGAAAGAGATTGTCAGGTTTGTACCAAAATGATTGTTAAATTTACTAATAGGTGAGGGTATTGTTAAGATCTAACCGGGATTTTAGGGCTTTGCTTGATCCTCAGTTTCGAGGCAAGTATCAGGATGTTATCCTCCTCACTAGGAATGCGGCTTCGCCCGACGCTCTAGATTGGACAAACAAAGGTGCAACCGTCATGGAATACTCCGCGGATAATGACCAAAGTATCGTCACCGCGCTCATCGGGGTTGATGTCCTCGTTAATGTGTAAATGACGAATTTCCTTGGGTGGCTTAATTAAAACGACGCGAGCTAACCACGATTACTATAATAAATTTAGGGTTGCTTCCGTCGACAACGGATTCAAATCTAAACTTGCCGCCGCTGTCACCTCACCATCATCAGATGTCAAGCTCTACATTCCCTCGGAGTTTGGGGTGGAACACTATCTTCATGACTTCCAACACCCCGAATGGGATAAAAAGAAAGCACACTTTAAAGCCGTAAGCGGGCGGAAGGACCTCAAGCTATGCTTAATCTTCCCAGGGCTATTTATGGAACACTCAATCGGGCCATGGTTCGGACTGAATACTGCGGAAGGGAAATATGAATTCATTGGATCCGGGGACACACCCGTTTCGTTTACTTCGATTGTGGATATCGGCAAGGCGGTTGCGAGCGCTCTCGCAAATATCCCGGTTGAAAGCTTTCCTGAGAAGTTGTACTTCTCGGGTGATGCAGTTAGCCTGGGACAGATAACTGAGCTGATGAAAGCTGCTGGTGCGGGTGAGATTGAGGTTTCGAAGTTGGATCAGGCAGAGTATAAAGCCAAGACGGTATCGACTCCGGGATTAAATCCTGCGGCATATTTGCGGTTCCTAATGGCGGAAGGAAAGATTGATAATCGACAAAATGATAATGAGACTGTCAATCCGGGTGAGAAACTTTGGAAATGGAAAACGATGAAGGGTTATGCGGAGGAAACCCGAGGTCGACCTTGGGCAAATCTGTAAAAGAAATCAGAGGATTCAATTGCCAGAAACAAGGCATTTTCGAAGGCGGTAGCAGTGGGTAATGTAATGTTCGAAATTTGTAATACTTCAAGGTTATAGTGCTGTTTCCCTCGCAGGACAAGCACTGGAGAGGCAGTCTTATGAGCCAAAGCGACTACACTTTATGTTGGCGGTAAATCGATTGTGTACCGATTTATTGATCCATTGTTAAGCTTGGCGTGTGCATACAATCCTCTGCCTAGAAGAAGCAGCTGCAGGTTTCGCGTCGAGATTGCCACAATATCGTACCGGGATCAAATAGTTCCTGCGGCTGAAAGTTCCCCACATATGTATCGCCTAATATCTCCAGATCTCGCTGCAGCCGCCCAACTTTTGATGTTATATCGTTAAATACTTAAACTGACAATAGTTACCAAACTGTTTGTTCTGTCCAAAATCTAGAGCTGGAGAGTCTTTCATGTCAGGCAGCCACCCGTCGGCCGAACAATACAATCATGATAGGAAAACTCAATGAAACCGGCATGCAATCGAGTTTGGGTATCGGATTGACGGAATACCAACAGCAATGCAATATAACAAACTTACCGGCTGCATGCAGATCCCAGGTTTTCGAAGGATCAAGCTACGAGCGGGCGTATCTTGGCACATGTACGATCCCGAGGTTTGTGTTCGGATGAATTGCTTTGCTGCTGGACATGAGGTTTATTCTATGGCCACGACATGCCGACATCCCAAACTCAATGATTCCATGCCGTCTAGGCCTCGATTTTCGCTTGTGCAACCTATAGAATCGACAATAAGGTGGCGGTCCTTGTCGCCAAGAAAGGCACAGATACTAATGTGGGATCTTCCCGGGATTCTCGATTGCATTGTACGTTTGGCGCCGCCACAGCTGAACTAATCAAATGCTGGAAGCTGGAGCGCCGGTACTGAATATTGGGCCTGTAAACAGGTTTACAGCGCTACCTATTTAAAACCAGCAGCGCTTCCTACTCAAGGCCGAAAAGTTCTCAGTTGTAGTAGTCTTGACGAGCGGGATTCTCGTAGTTTTCAATCTAGAATCTCGAGGATCTTTCTTTCTTAGAATTTTAACTTTTACGAAAATGGGTGTCTTATCAGTTCTTCAGCTTGCATTGACGGTTAGCGCCGTTGTGGTACAATGTGCAACGATTCCTTTGGAGTATTCGGATCATACCGAAAATATCAAACGTGCTACGAAACTACTATTCGAGCGACAGGCGGATCCGATTACAGAGTATGACTTTCGTTTTGAGACTTTAACGCCGTCGGAGACACTTCAATGGGTGGATTGTTACGGGTCTTTCAAATGTTCCAGACTCAAGGTGCGTTTTTCACAACTGACGGTCCTTCTTTGGTAATAACCGCATGCACAAAATCCAGAACTAATATTGCCTATGATTGATTGTAGGTCCCGTTGGACTACCAGGACCCCTCCAAAGGTAGCGCTGCGGTTGCCGCGATGATGTTACCCGCGGATCCCAGTGTACCTTTCAAAGGAACCATATTCTCCTTCCCAGGAGGCGCAGGAAATCCAAGCGAACCTTTTTTCATCAGCGTCGCTCAGATATTCCGAGATTATATCCTCGAACCTGGCTGGAACTTCGTGACATGGGATGCAAGAGGTGCTGGTCAGACTACACCGACCCTCACTTGCTTCGAAAATCAGGACGAACGTTATGCATTCCAACAGCGCCAGCGGGCACTACCCGCACTCACCAAGTCTACCTGGCCCGTGTACCAGGCATTCTATCGTGATTACAATGCTAAGTGCCAGGCCCTCAGTGGGGATGTGATCCCATACCTCGGCTTCATCCAGACTACTCGTGATTTGGTTAGCCTCGCTACTGCTATGGGTTTGAGTAAGATCAACCTCTGGGGTTTCTCCTACGGTGCGAATATCGGTGCGTTGTTAGTTGCGCTGTATCCTCAGAAGGTTGGAAAGTTGGTTCTTGATTGTGAGTATCCCAACAGTCTCGATGATATCCAGTATGAGGCATTTGATACTGATATATTCGTATTCGGTAATAGCCGTCGGCAAGATCCACGAACGTTTCGCACCGGGTACCAGCGTCGAGTTCGAACTCCGAGATCACAACAAGATGGTCGAATACTTCCTCCGTGCCTGCCACTCCACCGGGAGCACCGATGGTTGTGCATTCTATAGCCCCAACATTGCTACCATGCGGACCCGTCTCGAAAATATCCAGAATAAGCTAATCGCTAAACCAATTGTGATGCCTAGTCCACCAGGCAGTTACACTTCTGAAAATTTCAAGTCGAACATGTTCGCTTCGCTTCCCGGCCTCGCTGGAGCCGCCGCTTATTTGTGGCCAGCACTAGCATATCTTCTCGTCGATGTTGAAATTGCGCTTGCCGGCGGAGCTATCGGTGGCACTTTGACTAGTTTTTACCAGGGAGGATTCGCTCCAACTCTGCCGAGTCCACCTGTAGACGGTAGGCAGCAGGGTTCGACGGATGCGTTGCTCGGGATCCCGTGTACGGACTCAGGCCCCCTCGGTAGTATTACGCAGAAGGAGTTCGAATCTTTGCTCTCGAAGTTCAACAGGAAGGATCCGAACTTTGGCACCTTGTTTTTGCAGAACTACCTCGTCTGCACCGGTATGTTGTATTTTCGGTCCTGAATGTGTTGATGGAATGCGCCGCTAACGATATATATCGATATTGACAGAGTGGACTGGTGATAACGTCGAGAAGTTGGATTGTAAGGACCCCCAAAGACGGGTAGTGAATAAAAAAGGATCAGGTTGTTCTAACCTTGGCTTATATACTTAGTTGCTCTCCTGGATCAGATAACGGAAAATACGATTACCTTTATCTCGCATAATATCGACCCTCTAGGGCCAATAGAAGGGTAAGCTCGAGATTCCGATACGATACTGCCACTTCATATCCGCATCGTTCTAATCCACAATTGGGAATGTTTAGCGCGAAGAGCATGAGCCGGAAATTCAGAAATTCCCGAGTAATCACTATTGACGCCGTCGGCGTAAGTTTCCTCGGCAAACCAATCAGATTGAGAACTGCCACACATACTAATTAATATCCACGCTTATGCAGCACACGCAGTTGTTAGGACCTAACTCGACCCCGGCTTACATGCAAGTACATGATTTGTTTAACATCCCGGGCTATAAGGCACCCAGGGATCTTGTGTTACAAACTGATGCAGGGACGCAGCCTTTTGGGTATACAGGTTCTACGTTTGATTTGTAATGTTTAGAAGAGCAGGATCTCTGAGGCTTGGGAGCGTGGGGGCCCGAGGTGACTATTGAATGTCTATATGTATAGCCTTGTCCTTCGAGAGCATAATTAGGTAATACTTAAACCAGTTAATGAGTTAATCGTAGTGGGGTGGATCACGTGGAGGATTAATTCGATACCATGAAATATAAGTATCGCGGTACATGTATTTAATGGGGAACAAGGTATCTGCCTTGTTCGTCTACCTAATCAGGCGCTCGCGTAACTTACTCGGGTACTCTTAGTTTTCTTTTGAGAGAAATGCACAAATGGAATAGTAAAACGTAATTTTAAAAGCAAGATTGGGATACGGGGATAGTGTGGGGATAATCCGGGGATTGTGCAACCTGCGGCTTGGGTGATCGATGACAGCCTGGTGACGAAACTTATAAAAGGACGCCGACTGTGTGGTCATGCATATGTAGCCACCCCCACGAGTTCGGTTATATGCTGGCAACATGGCGATTACTGCTATGAACTCGCTATCTATTGCTATATTTTGAATATCTCTATCGTCTTGGACCCCGTGCCCCACGTTTCGATCATTATAGCGGCAACAGTGACATAGCTATCGCTGACTGGATACCCTGCATCCGTCGAGGGATACGCTAATTGCGCCATGGTAACGCCTTTCACTGGGGTACGGTTGCCGGCACACCCCCACACCGATTATCTAATCTTGGAGATCCCCAATTTAAAACCCTTATCGTGAAGTGTGTGATCGAATCGGGTCATGGGGACAGCTAGTTAACCCCAGACTCATCGGCTCTCACCTGCATCGATGACCATCGGCCATCCTAGGTGGGATAGTCAGGCGGGACATGCGGCAGGTACGGTGTGTGGGTCTTTTCTTGCCTACTATTGGTTTATTTACCGATAATAACCGGGAAATCATCTGAACATTTCTCGATGTCAATATATCCTGATAGGTTTTCTTAGTTCTAGCTAACGTTGCATACACAGTCTAAAGTATACCAACTCATTCGCACTCTGTGTATTTCGCAGTACAATCGCGGGTTGTTCACAAATAGTATTGTTTGAGGCTGGTTTACAAGACCAGTATTGTTCTACCTAGTCTTAGAGTACTTGAAATTCTTCTACCACTGTTATGGTATCCGGTTTTATAGATTTTATGAGTGTTGCACCTTTACAAGTTGCATTATAGATATCATGAATTTGCTAGCAATTATGCAACCCTAGTGTCCACCCATTGCCATCGGAATCTATATACATACATATATGTATATAAAATAGGAGAATTCCGATTTCAGGGCAAATTATTACCAGTCCATTCTGAACCAATGACAAGCTCTATATACTGCCGGGTTCGGTGTGTATCCTCCCAATTTTTACGTATATCCGGATTGCAATCGATTGGGAATTTCGACTTTTTATTGTGGAAATAGATCCAGGGTATTTATAGTGGAGCAGATGATGATTGGCTGCAGCGCTTAGTGGGTTATAAACCGAAAAACGCCAATTTCTGCGACAAGACCAGAATCGCAGGTCGAGCTTGGAGCTTTGCACAATAAGTCTCAAATCTCTTTGTAAAGAGGAGTCGCCTGGTAACCCCGGCCGGGAGAACATGTTAGTCCATGAAATGACGATAAAGTTGTAAAACCGCCCACAGTAAAGCTTTGTTCTTTACCGTCCAGTCCACCGATTTAAGTATACGATGGCGGATATATCGCTATGCCCTACCGCTGATGTGGAATTGAGCTATTGGTAACATTTAGCGATATAGCAAAGGCGATATAACATGCTGGCAGAGCTATTGTTCTTGCATCAATTCCTTCGTTGCTGAGCTGGCCAAATGTAAGTTATCCTTGCAGGCGAAATTGTGGGCCATGATGCAGTGATAGATTTGGTAGTGTATGTAGGGGTATGGATATGGAGAATCGTAATTTCGCCGGTTCCTGGTTCATATATTGGTCCGGACATGTAGACATTCCTTCTGGTTTGATCGATAATTGATTAATTTGGTCGAGAAATTGGGAGCTATTGATCCCAAATATATCTCGATATTTCATCCCTTGGAGGTAAATAAATCTGGATAAGCCCCGGCCTTCAATGCTCAGTTAAGAGATTGTGAAGCGAATTCCGAACCCGATCATTGGGTTGGCCTGAAAACTACACGCGTTGAAGCGGCGAGGCTAACTGATTTATGTGCTAATACGTCGCATTCCGGTGTGATTGGCCATGGAGATAAATTCCAGAGGCTGGATCGTACATATTGACAATTGTCCTCGCAGCACAAATGGATCCTGTGAATATTTGAATTGCATGAACGTGGACTCGACACGTCGCACGCTGTCATAGATACGGACTTTATATGCATCTAAGCATTCGTTAGCTGCTGGTCCCTTATGATATAGTTTACCGATGCGGCAGACTTCAAGACTTTACCGAGAGTTTTTGATTCGGTAAGTTTCAGTAGATGAGATGGTTTGTGAAACTATGACGGATCTGATCTTTGCGCCAAGTCGATTTATTTTGGAAGATGAGACAATAGAGTGGACGAAGCCAGAGATATAAATTCGTTGATTCGGATTTTAGACTGCCACGTCCTTCTTGTTGAAAGGGTAATATTCCGATAAATGTCTAATTGTTTCGGATAGAATCCCAAGAGCTTGCCCTCCTGAGAAGGCGGAGGGGCCGTAGGGCTCGAACTGCAGAATCGTCGACTCGATTCCAGCACAGCTACTTTCAATCTACCGTTAAACCTGCAACTTTCAACCTGCTATTGAGCTTGCGGCTTTCCTGAGTGGGGAATCGATGGATACCCTCAGGGCCGTCTTCATTGAATCATGATCGAGGTAATTAGCTTGCACATGATTGTAACCTGAAAGCTTTGGCGTATCATCAGAGGGACAGAATTCCTGAGGTTGGGCCGTGTTTGTCCTACCGCTAGGCTATCTTGATAAAGATACGTGCATGTCGATATGTATTAACTAATCATGATGATGGCCATATATGGCCATCGCAAGTGAGGGGGTAGTTTGGATGGAGCGATCGGAATTCGGTCAGAAAATATGTGCATGATAATAGTGCGTACAGCTGCGGTTTATCTTTTGTGCAGCATGTCGTTTTTCGGTTGCGGGGCGGCTTTTACAAAGTCTAGATTAATTCAGATTCTCAATTTCTTTCGATATAAAGACACGGGAAAGCTCAAGAGAATATTACCAGCTTTGAGAAACTAGTTTAGCCTGGGGGATTCATGGAAGTAGTCCCGTCTCCGCAGGCCCATTGCATCGAGAGGACCATTGAATCGAATTGCGTGTATGCAATGTGTGCGTTGTATTTAACACTCGTAGGATAGTACATATCCTGGAGAGGATGGTGGATAAAGGAGGTTTTGTATATCCCAGCAGGGATACTCAGGTAAAACAAAACTTGCATGCATTCGAGTCGCGTTAGCATAGCCGGCCTAAAGCGCTGTATTGCAATTGTTGAGTAGGAAAAAAAAAAAAAAAAAAAAAGGCAATACCGATGACCGTAGTTTAAACCTGTAGCTTATGGTTTGCGATGAATGTTGATGTCCGAGAAACCTCGCGCGCATCAGTGCTGATTATAAAAGGACCAGTCCTTTCCAGCTCAGCTCAGGCTACCACTCAATCAACTTAAACCTCAAATAAAGCGTTTGAGTTAACCCGATATTGCATCTGATCATTTAATTATTCATATCGTTGGTTCCTACTTCATTCCTTTGCAATATATAAGTACAAGTCTATCCTAAGGTCTTGATTTGTAAGTCTACCCGGCGTGAACCCAGCATAACGAGAGCGGCGGAAGCGAAAAGAGCTGTCCGTACAGTGGAGCGGCTCTGATCAAAGCTCTAGGTGCTTGGCACGATGAACCCTCCACGACACAATTAGGACTCATTCTCTCCATAATCCCAGGCTCAACAATTCCATCGATCAAACCGTCTCCCCCGAAAGCACGTAAGTACCGATGAGGTTCCCATCTCCTCCTTCCGTCTAACTCGAACGTAAAGCTCATAGTAGCCCGGTGGCCTTCCCCCTGCAGTTCAAATATGAGCGGTCGAGGCCCTACACCGGCACACGTGCAAATGATGTTGCTCTCACTTCAGAGAGACAGCAACCTTACTTGGAACTCGCCACGGCTTCTTTTTCTAAAGATCACGGGCAACGAGGAACCGGCGACTACTCCCATCGAAATCGCAAAAACGCTCACACGGCTGCCTTATAACGTTCGGGAACTGATGTTGAACGCCATCGATGCAAAGAATAAAACACGCACCGACACACAAATATGGACGATCGCCAACCTGTGGACATGGTCTAAAAAAAGTTCGGGAGAGAACAGCAACGAAGACCCGGCTGAAACGCTCCAGGATGTTATTGCCTATCTTACCCTCGTCCAGAACGAAGAACTATTGGACTCTAAAGAGGGGAAATCTACCTAGATGGAGGGCTGGAATTTCGGGATTTTCACCAGCTTTGAACGGTCGCAGCCTCTCCGAAACCCCCCAAATGGCCAACACTATAATTTTGAGGCTTTGCCTCTATATCTATAATACAGTCATTTTGTCCTCTGTGATAAAATCTTGTTCGTTCAGACTTTTTTTTTGTTTTTATCTGAATTTAAAATGTCACTACGATATTAGGCAGCGTATACAGAAGCGTAAGCCAGGTCGAAGCTTCCCCCATCGAACTGCGAATTTCGGGACGACACCCACAACTGCGCCCTCCGGTTCATTCCTTTTTCTGACGGAACGAGTGTACTGGAATTTTATTGCATCATGTATCGTCTATACTATCAAAATCTATATTTACACAGCGGAAAATATAAAATAAAAAAAAAGTAGGAAATAACAACTAAAAAAAAAAAAGTGTAAGAAAAGATCTCAAATAGGAGCCATAGTCTCACAAGTGTGAGAATCGGCTCAGGGTCAGACGTCTATCGTAACACGCCGTAACGCGGCAATATTAACCGCCCAAAGCGCAAGAGCCATAGATCAGTCCCGAAACGACGGTTCTGCTATACACAGCCCTCATTGTATAGCTTTCATTGGGGTCCCGTAAGGTCCACGTGGTGGGGTGCATCATTCCTGGTTAGTTTTCTATATTCTGAGGGACGAGCTCCACTAAATAACCATCCTAGGTAAAAATCAGCGAATGTTCAAAACCGGAAAAGCTGCTGGACCTTAATGGGAACTCACGGGATCTGCGACGAAGGCGATCTGATCGAGGATCCTGCTATATCCCTTATGAATCTCACCCTTCCCTACACCCTTTGCCTCTTCATAGGAGCTCAGCGGGATACTCTCCCTTGTTGAAACACCTAGATCCTTCAGAACCTTTACTCCGGCTCCCTTCAGCCTCTCCAAAGCAGCCTTGACATCAGGGATTGTGAACCCAACCTGGCCAAAACCTAGATGGGGGGCATCATTTCCTGTGGTATAGTACCCTTCTGCCTGCTTCTCAGATCCGTGAATATGGTATAATTCCAATAACCCGAGTGTGTGCGGGAGAACACCGCAGGTTTTCTCACCCCACGCTTGGAGATCAGCCCTATCGGCATCAGTTTGGGGGTATCCAAGATAATAGATGGTAAAGGGACCAGTGTTCATAGTAAACACTGTACGCATTCCCATCAAGTTAACATAGAAGTTTAGAGATGCCTCTGGGTCCCGGATCCTGAGCATTAGGTGATTGAGTTTGTAACCAATCGTGGGGTCTGATGGGGGTAGTGGGGGGTCTGTTCGATAGGTACCCCCATTGGGTAGGAATTGGCCTACGGGGAAAGGAGAAACTGGGTCGGACATGGCGATGGAGGGGTGCGCTCTAGTGTCGAGCGTCTAGCGATCGGTATCGATGTTGAGGCTCAGTCGACGAGGGCGGGGGTGGACTAGATACCTAGTCTACTTGGAGGTCGGCGAGGTCACAGGCGCAAGTAGCTGAAGACGAGTAGTTCGATCAGGAAATATATTATCGAATCCTACTCATGTGCCGATATTGATATCAAGCCTGTATTCAATAGCGGTGCGATCACACGAAGTGTCTATATCGCTAAGCTATACGTGCATATGATATGATAGGGGAAATCGATAGATGTAGGAATGATAAAATCCGAACGCGAAAGCTATGCGAGTAATTCGTCCCATGATCCATCTGCAATGCAAGATGGTGAGCTTTAAGCTTGGGGGACATGTGGAGCTATCCCGATAGCTCCAACCCCGGCACTAGCGCTGACTCGGATCGAGGTCCTACCCGAAAGCTAACTATAAGGGCCCGCAATCCAAATGTGTTGCCGTCGTTGTATAATTTAACCCAAAAAGGCCTAGACGGCAAGCTAGCAGCCTCGACCCCTCCATTGCATTATCGGGCGCGAGGCTACGGGATTTAAAATTGCATCAGGATCCTATGTGCTGTAAATGGCGGGGCTTTACGGCGCCGGTGGGGCTCTTTTATGAAAATTTCACCTTATCGCTGCCTACCTCAAGCGGGGCCGGTTACGTGTCTTGCGCAATATGCGCAATCCTAGCTGTGTTCTCGGTATCATATGTGCATTGCATTGATGCTTGCATGCAATAAACATTTAAAAAGTATCTAGCTGGAGCCACTTGAATCATGACTTGCTCAACATCGTGATAATCAACGTCGACGGCTGCTAGAGTGCTAGCGGTTGGAAGCGGGGCGTATCAACCTCTATCCTTTAGAAGCCGCAGTGAACCTTATACATGGGTGTTGTACTAGAATTCGGGGTTTCGGTTGCAGTAACGATAGGCATAGCCTTGATCACGATCCTACATTGACTAACGATATTTGAGGCTAACAACCGGTTCGTCTACGTGTACAGCGCTAATATTTCAATATTCAAACCCCTGGTCACATTTTTCGATTTAGGTCATGTGTCTATGGGTTATCGATAAGCTGCAGCCCTGTCGTAATAAAATAGTTATAGCTGGCGTTTCGTAGTACACTAGGCCCGTGCTTAACTTGAGGCTGACTTTGCTCTCGCTTCAATTCGCGGAGATTTTATATGCATCCTTCCTTACTAACTGGATTTCAAATTTTGTGGCGATGCGTACACGCGTAACATACTGGTCAAGTAAGCATGACATGGTCACTTATTAATGGATAAGAATTTGTCTGCAATGTAACGGGAGGGATATATATTTATGCGGCTTATTGGTTTCCTTCCAGGCACAACATATATGTGCGCAGGTTGTTATACATATCCTGATAGAGGTAGGATCATCATCTGCGAGTTGACGGGGCTCCTATCAGTTCGATGATAGAGCTAGTGAAGAGCTTTCATCAGAATCTGAATTCATGCATTTTCGCGGCTTGCCGCATGACATGAAATTTCGGAGCGCGCCTTCAGAAGGCCTCGTAACGCAACCAAGAGCTCAATAGACTACTGTAGTCTTTAATTAGGTTGCGCACGTACCAACTGGCTATGCAGGTATTGTGCACGGCAATTCTTCTAACGGCATTTCGGAAACGTTTAAACTGATGATTAATTACTGTAAGGTTACATAACATTAAACTGTGTCACATGAGAATCCGTGAGGGTATAGCTGTATTACCTCTTTTCTTGTTGGTATTACCCCGTCACACATATGTGTATCAGGTTATCTAACACGATGACACAGCATGCGCGCAGAATATAGCCGTCATCCGGAGAGTACGAATACTATAACGGAGATCCAGAGCTCCATCATAATCGGTTCGTACTATAGAAAAACGGAAGAATCCGGAGTTACACCTAACATGGGCTACATTCAATGAGGGTCGCACCGCGGGATCTCGTGATAATATGAAAACGACTCGTATCACTCCCAGGATACCAAAATATGGTGAACTAAGGCCTATATGCGCGAATATTAAATATGGGGATGGCAGTCTTCAAGGAGGATTGTATACGTCACACCACTATGGTTTGAGGTCGGTTAAATATTAAATATGCATGCGGTGGCGGGACAAATGCGACGGGTCCAAATTATCTCAAAAATGTGACAGGGCGACATGAATGGAGCTCATGCATGCACGAATCATGCAGTAGGAAGCTTGTGTCTGCAACCCCGGCATACTTTAATCTCCCTTCTATGCGGTCTCGATTGCGCTGTACCGGTAACCAATGATATCGGATTGAGGCTCCTTAAGCCTTTCTGCGAATATTCGGATTAGGATATAACTTCCAGCGTAACATGATCCATACGTTATCACTCGTACTTGGCAACGATTCTCAAGCTTGTGTGAACATAAAAGCAGTCGGCTATATCATGTTACTAGCTAACGCCGTATATTTAAGCTGCACTAAAGTGGCACATCGAACTTCAGCTAAGAAGACGCTTTAGGGACTTGAGTATCGCGAGAAATGGTCGATTTTCATGATCGAAACTTTGAGCCGCCGGAAAAAGGGAGAGAATACCCAGTTCGATTGGCTACCAATATCCAAAGATATTTATTGGACCGAGCAGCAGTTCCTTGACAAACTGTAAGTGGTATCCCTACATTCTATATTAGATTTTATTGATTCAACATTACGGATGTGTTGTAGTCTGTTGTGTACCTTGACTTGGTTTAGCGTACCTTCTTCTGGCCAAATTAGCCCCAGTGGCTAATTAGGGTTGGAATGTTGTGGCGTTAGACAGGCCAAAACTGAGTCGACAGGGCGGCCGTCATTATATCGGAAAGGATTACCGAACGCCTAACGTAGAAAACAGAATAAGGTAGAGCAAGCCGCGGAAGCGGCGAGTTCGGAAGTGCCTGTGCATTTAAGTATGATTATGATAATCTAATCATTTAGACAGCGACTCCCGGTCAGCCAGAGCCAGATCTTGACCAGATCCGTAGCCCTGTCGACTCCTTACCGCCCTTTGAAGTTCTGAAGCAACTACCGATATCTGCTAACAGCCGTTTCTTTGTATGGAATGACGCCAAAGACAAAGTTCGAGACCATCTCGGATTCGGAAGCTGGGTTTTCCGACGGACTCAACTGTCGATGGTTGATACAAGGATTTGGACCCTTAGAGGGCCTTATTCTGGAGGTATAACGTGGTGAGCCTCAGCATACGTCAAGCCAACAGTTCTGGCAGATATCAACCACGGCGGGGAGCACTCGGTGATAGCATGGTGATAGCAGCCAAGGGCATTGGCGCCCAAACCACGATGTCAGAGTTGTCAGTCAAGAAAGGCTTGATTCCGGCCAGGAGCAGCCGGGACTAGCCAAATATGCATTTTGACGTCATGGTGGAATGGCTGCTGACCAACCAGTTCGCAGAGCGCCCCAACACCAGTGGGAAAGACCGGATATCTCCAGACTATCGTGCTAACTAAATGATTAGTATGCAGCTTAGTTATCATCTTAGAAGCAGGTCCGGGGAGTTCTGTATTCAAATTTTTCCATTGACTTATAACCCGCTAGGCCCTAGTGTTCTGTCGCTTTCGTCCAGACATCCTTTTTTATTCTCTCTCGAGCTCGCCATGCTTCCGTGACACTGCACTCCTCCTTCGCTATTCTTCGTTCTTTCGAATCGTTGAACTTCAAACTTGGACATCATGGCCAGCCCAAGTAATAGACGGCCCTCGGAGCCCAGCCCTGGGCGATACCGTTCTAATAGTGGTAGTAGTAATCAGAGCCATGGATATGGGTTTGTTGGTAGCAGTGGCGCCAGTGGTGGCGACCCAACGACAGATGCAGGAGGTTCACCACACTCTCAACACATTGACTTCGCAGCCAGCAGTTTAAACCCCGTCGACAATATAGAGCCTGCAAACCCTTCCCGACGCTTCTTTCCTCGGAGGCCAGTTGGTTCAAGGCCAAATAGACCCGAAATTACACAGTCAATTCCTTCAGTCATTTCATCAGCAAGTGGTACTCGAACAAGCAGAGCAAGCAGTGTATCTGCAATGAGTCGCCCTCCTACAATTAGACTTCGTCGACTCCCCTCCAATCCCGATCTTAACGATGCTTACGACCGCGGTCAAGCCCAAACTGCCCATCAAGCAGCTATGGCTCACCAACCCTCACCCCACTTAAATGTCCCGCTCCCTACACATACTAGACCCAGGAGTCTATCAGATCCAGCTCGGCACTCATGGCTTAACGATCCGGGAGCCGTCCGGTCGTCGCAGATTATGTCGCCGGTGCAGGAAGTACCTCCGGATCTTCCGCCTACTCCCCCTCCGAAAATCCCGTTGGGCGAAAATGCTGGTCCCCCAGTTCCACCAAAGGAAGCATTGGATGACGCTCCAATACCGCCCCCTGCACCGGCACAGAGACCGACAGCGGCTCGTTTTAGTAGTGGATTCTCTATAGCGGGTGCGAGGAGCCTATTGGGCATGAGGCAGAGAATGGACGACGTAGACCAAATGATGCAGCCGCCACCGAGACCTCCACCTAGAAGAGAGTATAATCAATCTATTGTCGACTTGCTCGACGTAATTGGTAGGTTACAATATATGGGATTCGTAAATAGAATTTGTATTAATATTGGGTAATAGATCCGGAAGTATCGACACTGTCGACTTTAACCAACGTCCAAAACTCTCTATTTATCCCGAATCTGGGTAGTTTTATCAACAGACATCCATCTTATGATCTATCGTCAATAGCTGGCCGAGAATCCCGAAGAGGGTCCCGAGCCGAGCAACCGACGGCCTCAATAATAGAAGATATAGCCCCAGAAGACGACGTTGCACCTGAGGATGGCACACGCCCGCTTACCCCGGCTCTGCAGCGGCAGCGAAGCCGCGCTTTGAGTATCACCTCGAATCTGACGGATTCGCATTATGCCGTTTTGCCACACGGGGTTACGATCGATGATTGGACCGAGGAAGAGAGAGCTATGCTAGACGACCATGTTCGGCATCTCTTGCACTCGAAACGCGAGAAATTCAAGCGAGGGTGGCGAGGATTTAAGCAATACGTGAAACGACGTAAGTTATGTCCACATAATGTTTTGCAGACCAATAACTAACGATTTTATTTAGCTTTGGGGTTGTTCGTAACGGTTTATGCAACTTTGATCACTCTTTTCGGTCTGGCCTGGGTCCTTTTCTTGATCGGTTGGATTTATGTTGGCGAGAAACAACTTTACGTCATCAACGTCATCGACAATGTTCTTGTCGCACTATTTGCCATCGTTGGTGATGGATTGGCACCGTTCCGTGTCGTTGATACTTATCATATGATATTTATCGCCCACTACCACTTCTTGACCTGGAAACTACGTCGGAAGCGAAAACTTCCCGAACTTCAAGACCACAATGATCTGCCGACTCGTCAGTTCGTCTCGATAGAGGCTGACAGAGCATCTGTGATTCGGGACCTCGAGGCATCATGGGAAGAGCGTGATGAGGCGCCTGTCCTCAGTGAGAAGCAACAAGAGCGATTCGAACATCATTCTATGAAGTTTGCAAAGTCGCACACATATTATCGCCCGCACGAGACAAGAACCCACTACGCCTTCCCTGTCAAGCTATTAATTACGGTCACAGTCCTTCTGGACTTCCATTCCATGTTCCAGATTACACTTGGTGGTGTTACGTGGGGTATTAGTTACCACCACCGACCTGCCGCTCTTACTGCATCAATTCTTTCATGTTCGATCGCCTGCAATATCGCGGCTGGTATCACGATATCGATTGGGGATCGAATGACAAGGAAGAAGAGAATCATTGAACAGGAGTTCAGACAAGGTTTGACAGAAGAGGCGATCGGGCATGTGAAGAAGAAGCGGCAGAAGGAGAAGGAGAAGGCGGCACTGGAGGAGCTAGCGGGGACGGCCAGTACCAGCGCTGATGCTCTGGGAGGGTCAAACGAGAGCTCCAGGTTGAGTTTATTGGCTGACGAGAAGGAGAAGAAGGAACGGACTAGCTCGAAATAGATCTCTACCGGGATGGCTATACCCTCGCTTTTTGATACGCGGCGGATAATCTTCACATTCTTACTCTACTAGTAAGGATAATCGGTATAGTTATATAGTACTTTTAATATTTGATCTGCTATCTTGAGGGTTCTATTCGAATCTTGAAAGTTTGTTTAATGGATTTGCAGCGAACTTAGCGGGGATTGATATTGGATTTGATTTCAAAGCAATTGTTCATGTAGACGGTACACAGATTTTAACGTATACGATGATATAATGCGAGAAAACTCAGGATTAATAATACACGAAGAACTATATATGTTTAAGAAGAAACGATGAAATTATGTAAGAAATTAAACCCAGATCAGTGCCACAACTCTTTATCTTCGCCATGGGGGCCATCTGTTGTCACAAGCTTTGATAAACGCCAAATTTTCTTCATCACTTGCTCCTTCAAACGTCCCAATCGGCTCCTTTACCAGCCTAAACACCGTACCCTCCACCATTGTCGTCGCTCTTTCGGCATACGGATACTCACAATTAGTAAAAAATCTACCCCTCTCATTAACTTCGTCCTCATCAACCCTTCTGACCTTCCACTTCTTTTCCGGCGCTCTGTCTCTGAAGGTAAGCTCCCATAGTAGTTCGTAACAATCCTCGACTGAGGCTTCATCCTTGAACCTGTCGGCGGTGTATGCCCATCTCCATACCTCGCCGGCCGCATCCCTTCGCCTGTGCGGATAAATTACTTCAAGTTGTTTGATTCGCCCTTCGTCATACCAGTCCACGAATGTCTGGAGACAAAAATAATCTCTCCGACATTGCCGAGCTTCCACCGCTACCTTTTCGAGATTCGGAAAATTCGTCTTGAAGAGGCGTGCGAATTCTGATTCGGACCCGTAAGTCCATTTGTTCATGTTCCCTGGCATAGTGCAGGATATCATTGACTGGGTTATGAAGATGTCGTGGATGTTGTTTTTGATACGCTTGTCAAGTTTGTTGATGATATTCTGGGTCGTGTGGCCGAAGCTAGAGAATATAAATCTGCTCCTGGCGACTAATTCTAGAAGCTTGGGGGTTATTTTTTTACTGTCGAAGTCGACATTCCAGGAGTGGGTTCCGGAGGTACAGTCTTCCAGAGCTTTGAGGACCCTATGGCGTTGGCGGTCAAGGCAATCGGAGAGTTCGGCCCCGAACTGATGGGAGACTTGAGAATAGTATGCTATCGCTGGTTCCGGGAAAGGGGAAAATTCGAAACTTATTGCTCCGGGGAACTTGAGAGGAAGGAAAAGACGGCTTAGTATAAATACTTGGCGGAGTTGGTTAGAATTGGATTTTGTCTTGATCATACTTACCTGTTTCATCGCTTTAGAGCTGTGGAAATAATCCTCATACATCCACGGCGATTTGTAGATGAAGTTGACCTCAAACGGAAGAAGGGTCTCATAAATCTGGTCTCGAATTTCGCCGGGGAGGTTGAACCAGCTGGGTTTGTATGTCAATTGATTGCAATGAAGCTTTTGTGGTATAGTTCGGGCCAACTGATGAAATCACATCACTTACTCGAATTTCCCATCATTTTCCATGTCTGAATCTGCTCCAGCATCCAGCGCGGGAGCAGGGGTGGAGTCTACGTGGTTGGACATTTTGCAACTTTGAAGATGGAAGGTTAGTGGGTTGATTATTCGATTGGTGATAGAATAGTTTCAAAAGTACGATAGTCCCCTAGGCTTATATATCTACACCCTGGACCTTACACCAAGTAGCCAAGATGAAGACGGGAATGTCACTGACCACCAGTTGAGTCTCATAACCAGCTTATATTACGATTTGTTAGGGATTAGAAATGCGTTGTGTGCGAAGTTCGAAGGAGGTTGGTTACCGGCCGACATCCCTGTTCTGTGAAACATAAACGCATTTTTAAGGTTGTCCGTCAGCAATTTCTATGGCCTCTTGACTCATTTTATGGGCGGGATATGGTGGATCGGGTATAGCGCTGAGAGAGGTTGGTCAACATGAGTCTGATTAGACTACACCAGCAGTCATCTTCAATTGATTCGCACAGGGTATAGTAATCTACCGCTTGAAGTATCGTGGGGTTGGGGCAGTAAGGTAGTTTTCAAGGCGACTTTGATATCAATTGGTTCAAGCGCCAAATAATTGAGTATCTAATTATTGGATTACCAAATGGGTCTATCTAGAGCTTTTGAACCCTTGAAAACAGATTCGCGATCCTAATGCGCATGCTTCCAATCTCATACAACTATGCAACAAAAAACAACACAGGCAATCACTCGCCTGATACCCAGTCTCGTAACCCAGTCCAACAGTCTGATCCAGTGGTTCTCGATCGGAGAGATGTAACAATAAATAGATGTCGGCGGGTTGATCCAGGAAATATACTCCGCTCCCTGCCCGCTTTCTATTTCATAAAACCCCAAAGACATTGCTCGTTACGTTACTTCCTCTCCTCCCTCGGTTCAGGATCACCTTCTTTAGCGTTCGTAGAAGACCTTTTATCCCCCCGCAGTTGATTCATACAATCTTTGCTACCTGGATGCCGCCCACATGTAGGGCTGATAGGGGGCGGTGGCGTGTACCAATTGGGGAATGGTCCCATATGCTTTTTTTCCCTCTTTGGAGGTGGGGTTTTGTCCGTTTTTATCTCCCATGCTTCTCGAAATGGGTACTTGCTGGCTTTGGTGATATATGGCTTGTGCGCGTTAGAATAGGCTGTTTTGTTTTTTCGGTAGGGGGGGTTAGAGGGATCATTTTGGGGTTTGTCGGACATTTTGACGGGTAACAACGATCTCGTATTAACCAATATTGAAGATTTCCTGGGATTAATTCGGATCTTTCTACCTTGGTTCCGACACTATATATACTTGATATCTGGGCCAGCGACATAACGGCGTCAATATTGATCATTAATTATCTATAATACGAAAATGATCAAAGTTACCAAGTTCGATGTCGAAATCATTTTGAAGGAACCCGGTGACCGGTGTCGATTTGCGAAACCTTAGGGAGTGTAACACAATATTTCCTCTACTGAATTATGTTCATCTATTCTTTTGCTTAATTGGTGCACTCGCGGCCTCATGTGATTCCATAACGCAATATACTTTGGCCAAAGCCTTCGCGGACGTAATTAATAGCAAAATTGTGAACTTTTCGTGTTTGTAGACATCAAAGTTTATATAATAATACATAAAAGTATCTATCCGTTGACACCTCCGCATGCTGGCCCAAATATGCAGATGATCCAATATTCAATATGTACAATAGAAATGACCTGATAATAGTCACAACATCTAATAACGCCATCCACTACCATCCTCAGATTCCTTCGCGGCGGGTTCAGGTCCCTTAGTGGCAGGAACGGTGTGAACTTCCACGCCATCAATGTCACCATCTGCCAGCTCACCAATTTCATCATCTGAATCGCTAGAATCACTGTCTTCAGAATCGCTGTCGTCAGACTCGTCGGATTCATCGGACTCATCAGAAGACTCAATGCCTTCTTGCTTTTCTCTTGCCTGACGCATCTTCTCTTGTATGGCATTAAGCTCTAAGAAGGCAGAGAAGATGTCGTCTTGGGCTTCCTGGAACTCCTTGGCTTCTTCTTCCGTGACACCTTCTCCTAGTTCGAGAGGTGTGTCTCCGACGCCTTGGAGCTCTGGGGGTATAGCGGTTGACTCCGTGTGTGCTTTTATGGGGTTTTCCGGGTCTGGCGCATCTTCGGGAATGAAGTAGGGTCCATCTTTGAGCTCTACTGGCTCGTAGATAGACGGAGAGTCCTCTGGGTCGTTTTCGTCCTCTCTTGTCTCTGACTCGATTTTCTCTTCTTCGGGTGAGGGCTCCTCGCTCACGGATGTTTCTGTTTCTGTGGTAGATTCCTGGCTCTCAGAATTAAGCGGCTCAGTATTTTCCAGGGTGGTGTCGGCGTCTTGCTTTAGGGTTAGTGGCTCGAAGGAATCTTCGAACTCAATTTCCTCTTCTGCCATACCCGAGTCTACCTTGGGCTCCTCCGCAGGAGCGGGCGAAGTATCCTGAGAGGTGCTGCCTTCGAACGGCAGGAACTCGAAGGCAGGTTCTTCCTCAGCTTCCTGTTCTAGAGGCTGGGGTGCCTTAGACGACACGTCTGTTCCATCCTCCCATGGCAAATCTTCCTCCATGCCTGGGAATCGAGCACTGTGGGGGTCTACACTCCTCAACATGACGCCCCCCTCCTCTCCAGGGCCAAAGTACCGATCCAACTTTGCACCACAAAGCCCGTACATACGATAAATCCGCCTCCAGGCAAGACCTTCAACGGGGCTATCCACCTGAATAACTCCATCGATCATTGGAGCGTACGGGTACTCACCGACAGGCTCTTCCAAGAATATAGTAGTAACTTGTCCCTTTGGTTCCACAAACTGCGGTCTTTCCGATGGAAAAGGATACCTGGCGATACGCCCAGCCATCTGCGCATACTTTTGATATCCAGTTGTCGGGACCATAATGTACGCATGTGTGAAGTGCGGCGTATCTATACCCCTGGAACCGGCAGCTGAGGTGACCCAAATCGTAGTATCTGCTTTGGTTCGGACCTGTTCCTCTTCGGGCGGAGGAGGCCCAGGAAGGTCAGACCGACCGATTGTGATATTATTCGCAGCGCAGGTATCTGATCTCAGAAATTCAGCATTGAAACCTGCCTCCTTGAGTGCTTCAATGTACTGCGCCCTCGAGGCAATAGGGGTGAGATACATGATGACCCGTTCAGGATAGTTGTCACGCTTCAATAGAACATCCAAAATCTCGACGGCTATCTTTTTGGGGATACTAGTGTGCCTGAAGTCGTTCGCAAGTTCTGTGATTAAGTCCTTGACTTCAAAGCCACCAGGTGTCACCCCGGTAGAATACTTGTATTTTGTTACGCTGCCTTCTTCTTCCATCAAGAGATTCTCCTGCGCAGCTTCGACGGCTAGAGCTTCCTTGCTCATCAGTGCTACCCGTGGATCGTGGTGTATTTTTAGTACGTTGATGTATTTCTCGATCTCGGCCTGTTCATCCGACGACCGAATCAGAGGATCCTGTTTGAAGAGAGGGATATCCCTCATCAACCCTGTGTTGATATCCACACTTAATGCGTAATGCTTTACTCTTTCCGGTATTTTCACAATATGTCCGATCTTTTCACGATCAAACAACTTTGAGAAGTCCTGGATCCCAAGGTTTACCATCTGATTTGCCTTGCTGTCTGTCTTGGAAAATCCAATCCAGCTCTTTGTATGAACTAGCTTTGATCTCAGAATGGGCGACAAGTTTGGAGAAATGCAACAAAATTGGATAGGCTCTGGAGTTCCATCCCGTTGGTGGGCTAGCATCTCCCGCCGCGCGATCATGAAATCCACGCAAGTTTCCAATGGCGTTGGCTTAGCCCATCTGACCTCGTTCATTATTCTCTTCCGCTGCACCATGTCTCCGAGTTTTTTGGGCGCTGGCCTCTGGGTAATCATCGCATCAACCTCGTCGGCTATGATGACTTTGAGGTTCTCCAGGTTGACATAGTCTTTAGCCTTAGGATCGTTGAGGATATCCAGGAATCTAGTAGGTGTGGTAACAATGATATGTGGACTGGGGTTGTTCTTCAGCCTTTGGATCTGTTCGTCTTCCGCTTCATCATGACTGAGACGAGTTAATCCTTGGAAGATGGTATCTTTCGGAGGTGGTTCTTGTCCAGGTCCAGCGAACGCATTGACAAGGTTGTCCAAGACGTCGGTATACTGCTTCATAAGATCGATGGTCGGAACGAATATAATACCAGTTGTACTTGGTACCTTTTTGAAAGTACCATTGGGCTGCCTAACCTCGCTCACGCTCCTCATCATTTGCAACAACCACAGTGCAGCAATAAAACTTTTCCCGGACGCAGCTGGACCAGTGGCGCATAAACTATATCCTTCCTGCAACAGCACGAGCATATTCTTTTGTGTTTGGGACAGCCTTTTGATGTTTGGATACGCTGTCGCCAGCGCCTTCTTCACAATCGGTCTTAGTGTCGATTCTTCGAAGGTATTCGGTTTCACTAGCTTTTCCAGAATCCGTTGGGACGGGTCCCGTTTTTCAGCCTCCTCACGTCGCAGTTTGTGTAACTTTCTTGCGAAATCTGCATCTCGTGCCTGGGCCATGATTGCTTGTAGGTCTGGGAGATTTTCTTGTGCAGCCCTGCCCACTACCCCTCCGTCGATTTGGAACCGAGATTGCTCGAATTCTATACCGTCACCCACTTCGTCAGGGTATTCGTCTTCAGCTTGTTTGTATTTCCGGGGACCACCGTATCGCTTTTTTGAGATGTATGGCGCAACGTCATTGTCGTCGTCATATCGTCGCCTTTGGCTAACCCGTCGCTCTCTCCCTGCATTACCCCATCCATCACCACTGCTCCGATTCCCTCCTTCCCGTCCTCCTTGACCATATGTCCTTCCCTCACCCCGTTCATACCGTTGGCGTTGTAACGAGGCAGCTGTCGCGTGATAGTCCCGGGAGCATATTGGATTGCGCAACGGGTTAGACGGCGACGAAGCCCACTTAGTAGACTGGAAGCAACGTTGACATATGTAATTTGTCGGCGAGGTGGCTTGTTTGCCTAAAAGTCGGCTGTTGAGACGAAGCATTGCATATGCGGCGTACAAGGTTTGGAGGTATGGAAGCCTGTCGCAAAAAAAATTATATTCGTTTTAGGCGACCTTTTTGCGGCTGTGGCTTGGCGGGCATGGGGGCAATTGCCAAAAGGGGGTTGCAACACAGAAGTTACAACAAAGTGGCTTGGACCTATCCAACATTCTGGTCACGGGGTCCCAAAGACTCTGCAATTGTCAACGGCTTTAGAATATAGACCGAAGAGGGAGAGAGAGGGTTAGGGCGACTGGTGAGCAAGTTATTATTAGTATTTAGCCTTTCAATAGGGTCTACCAGTGTTCAATAGAATGCACAGAAAATAAATATTGTATGTTGCACCCCGCTAAAGTCGATGCGGGTGAACAGGAACATTTTCTTACACCACTACTTAATTGCTATATATTTTAAAAATAATCCTATAAGTGGGTGCAAAGTATGTCCTAGATACTTATGGTGACTTTGGATATGCCAAACAGATATTCCAACGGCCGTTATCCGTAAATCGACAGAGTATTGTAATAGGCGAGATACGGTCGCAACATGAGCAAGGTGCTTTATCAATCAGCCTGGCTATCATGCAACAGTATGTAGTACGAATACAAAAGTAAAATCATATGAAAGGCTGAAAGTAGAGTATATCTAATATTCAGATCTTTCCATAGAGGGGTATTCGGTATATATCGAACTGATCTTTATATCCCGAAAAGGAAGGAGAGAATATTTGACGGACGGAGCAGTATTGCTTGGAATCTGCACCTAAAGGCTTGGGTTGTAGCCTAAATGCACGGGAAAGATGACTATCTAAGCAATTCGTATGCATAATTTGATAAGAACTTTATCGATATCGATATCAATATGAACCGACTGAGTCTTTAGTGATTGTTAGATGCTACCTATCACAATTGTGAGCCACCAGGAGATTGATGCTAAGTAGGCCATCACATGGACCGCAGGGACTAGATAGACCCGTACTTTTGAATGTGGGATAGGTAAAAGTCTTCGACAATTGGGAAAATTTAAAATTTTGCAGACAATGAGGAGCCAGAATGTTGGGAAAGACTCTGTGCCGAGCTATGCTGCTAGCACAGCCTCCATAGTTAATGTTGAGCCATCATAATGGGGCATGTGAGCTCTCTATAACTCGTGAAATATAAAATAATCCGAGTAGTGCCCGAGACTTTAGTTTTGATTGGGCGATAGGACTCACGGTTTTGCTATACTAACCATACATGTTAATTCTGCCGTTACTAGTTAGTGGCAGACAATTAATCCTAACTTACCAGAAACGAAGATCTACAGGTGGAGTATACGCCGACGTCGATTCACCTAGCTGATTCTGGGCACCTTCGCGATGGGAGAAAATCGCGCGGGAATACCTACTGATTGAAAAACGCACACTGACTGCGGGGTTCAAATCAATGAGGGAGGGAGGGTTCGCGACCCCGCTCGATAGGAAGAGACGCGACCCAATGGGGCCCAATAGCAAGCTATCGATATCGATATGGTCCAGGCTCTTGATATGGCTGCAACCAAGGCTCAACCTTCCCATATCCCCCAATAGCGACTCGATGAAGTATTGGGCTTCGGGATGGCTTACCTCTGTATTATCAATTGGTCAGATCGCCTCCGAGAGGGTTCGGCGGTATCCAACCATCTACACGGATAGGAAGCATGTGTTTGCGTGCGGGAGGGGGGTGCGGAGTTCGGCCAACTTGTTCACAATAGACGCAGATGCGCCAAGCTGCATGAGCTTCGAGCTTTGTCAGTTAAAGCCGGGGTGCATATAAGTAGTTAGTAGATTAGGATCCGACTTTTAAAATTTTAGATTCCGCAGATGGGTCTAGCATTGATATCGGATGCTGATCGATAATGTATAATTCTGCATGCTACTCTAGCTGGTTTGAGGTTGAGAGGTCCCCTGTATCGATAGGATTCGCATGGACTGTAATACAGAAAGCCTCAGTGCATGATAAGACTGACGGGTATGATAGATGTGGCTGTTAACAATGTCTTAACTGTGAAAAGGCATTATGGCTGGAAATATGACAGGCGCATGCGCGACACCGCCGCGAGCGAACGGAGGATTCTATATCTGGATGGCTTCCAGACGTATTTGGGGGACCGGTGGCGGGGTAGGAGCCCGTTGAGCCAGGCGAGAGTAACTTCACCCGGCCAAACCTCAACACACCCGGGTACACCAACCTCGAGACGTTGAAAACACCACCTTTGGTAGACCAGATAGACGTCTACAGACGAGGTATCTTATCGACCGACACCCGCATCTATACTCTCTCGCATCTACAGGACGCCGCATCTACCTGCACCCCAGAGGGAGCCTGCTATCCAAGAACTGCACTGGCAAGGTGTACCGAAAGTCGCTACCGCTTGGCTTGGCTAGCGGAAATTTCCCAAGTCTTGCGCTTTACGAGTTAACCATCTCTGGTTAGCCTTCCTACCGTCTGAAAGACGCAAAAGCTTGACATCAGAGATCTGGGGTCTTGAAACAGCAAGTCTTCACAGGCCTTTTCGTTTGATCTTCTTGAGCGAACGCCGAATTCGTCAGGCAGTTCGTCTCCCCATCGACTACAACGGACAAAGCAGGTCGCCTAGCAAACATGACATTGCCTCCTGGCTATTCGATCTCTGAGGGAACCTTCACGATCCAACCAATGGCCACATGCTGTGCTCGCACATGTGCCTTTTCTAATTAAAGCTAAAAAGTATGTGAAACCCCTTCATATCGTGAATTTTAAAACTCAGCAAAAAGATGGTCATCTGAAATTCTGTGACATAATACAGTCAGGATATCCTGCAAATTCCAGATTCTTGGCGAGAAATGCTTATTTGTATGATCCATTGCCGCATCAAATGCTGAACTCCTCGCTGTCTCCGATGCACAGTCCTAGGTTGACGAGACGAGACAGTAGCCAATGGTAGCCGGCGCTGTCGAAGCTCGGTGAGGTGGGTTGTGCTTACCGAATTCAGGCGGCCGCCTGCCTCAAGGCATCCATATCCGACACTTGACATGTTGAACCTCACAACTGTTTTGCCCGACCGAGGTGCTCTTGAGACCCCGGGCCGGCAACAGTACAGGAATCAAGTTGCTGATTCTGGCTAGGTGGCTCTCGCTCGCTCCAAGTTGACGTCTAGGAAACAGTCCATTAAAAACCTATTTCTTTTGGGCAGCTTCCATTAGGGGAATTGGTCCCGTAAGTTCCTTGCTTGGACAGGCAACCCTGGCATTCTGGCTTGGTCTGCAGCAGCTCTTTCTGGTGGCCCAATTCCAGGCAGGTTGAACCAAAATTTCAACTTGAAACTAGATGGATGTCTATGCCTACGCTATCGACATACCACTTCGATAGGATCAGTCACGGAAACTGATCGCAGAGACATCTATGCGAACCAAAAAAAGAATCCGCGATCGATTACCTCGCACGCTATCCCGTCATCATACCCCAGTACCTTTTTTCTTTCCGAGCGCCCGTTTTTGAGCGGTGCATCAACGGTGGAAAGGTTTTATGCACCATCCTTCAATGTCTTGAGAAAGAAGAAAATAGCACATTGCAGACACATGTATGCATCTACAGGGGTCTGAATTCCACACCAACCCAAACACTGATATTTTGGAAAAATAAAATATACCCGGGCTCTTCTCCAGAGATTTGGGCTGCGCGAATATAATACTTAAGTATCATCCCGGATACTCCAATCTTTCTCCTATCCTCATCATCACCGACCTGCCAGTGCAAGTGTGAGCCAGAGAGATCTGACTTCATTTGGTACATTCCCCGTCGCAACACTTCTACACTCCCTTCCTTTCACATCCCCACATCCGCAATGGCTTCAGCGACATACTGTGACATGCCCGTCGTAATTGACGGGTATGAAGCTGCCAAGGAAAGGCAAAGGTACTTGATCGAACAGATGGAGGCTTTGGACATGACATTATGGTTGGCCAGAATACCATCCGACCAGAGGTTTCACTACCCCGGTAAACTCATTCGGGACGACGACGACAACATGGAAACCGAAATTTTGGATATCATGCGTGAGATCGAAAGTTTACAAGAGATTGTTGACATCTACGAAGATGTTGATGAGGATCTCGATTGGGAAGTCGACGAAGAGGCACTACGAGAATTCGAAAGGTTAACAAGGGGAAGGAAAGCCGAACTCACCATTCCAATTCCAGAGGGCGCTCTCTCAAGAAATCCTTCTCCATGCTCGAGGACTTGGGTACCAAGACCTGTTGAGTCCGAGTTTGAAAAGCCCTTCAACCCATTCCGAGAAGAATATTTCCTCGGACTCGAAGATGCTATCACCGATGAAACAGAATTCATCACAATTCCTGGCGCCGCACCACATCCTCTATCTACCATCTCCCACAATTCGCTATTCGGAGACTTGGTCGACTACGTCAGAGAATGGAACCCCTTCGACATTGGAAGCTCGTGTACTTCCCGATCTTCCTCTATGGACTCAACCTTCTCTTTCAACGAGATGGTTTCAGATTCGTCAGTATCAAGTGATGCTGGTGATGACTGCTCCGCCAGGAAGACTTCTGATGAAAGCGCAAAGACACACAACGTGGATATGGTCACTGAAATGACTGTCCCATTGGTACTTGATGACGGCCGCTTCAAAGCCGCTGAATCAAGAAGATCGTCATCCGAATCTCAGTGCCCATGGCCTGAGTATCTCGAATATGAGATGGATGTCGACGACGAGATGGACTACGATGACTACTACGAGTATGAGGAGATGGCACATCAGACCCTCGTCCATAGCACAGCAAAGTACGCAGACCTTGGATCCAGTCTGCTGAACAGCACCTTCGAAAAACTCCCCACCAACAATATCATCTACACTGAGCGTGCACTATCGGAATGCTCGACAATATCAGATTCCGAACCCTGCACACCAACCACTATCAATCCACACATGATCCACATCGAACTACCAGCATACAAGGTCGACTATTACCTTGCATTCGAAGACGCGGAAGACCAATTCATCAGAACCAAGTTTTTAGGTAAGGTTCCACTGTTTTTAGATCAACATCATCCCATCCCGAAACTACCCCTGCAACTTGAAACCCTTCCCTTGGATAAAAGCCTCACACCCACACATGATCGATTTTACCCCTCCATTCCCGCAATCTCCACAATTTGTTTCCGTGAGAACATTTCCTCCGCACTTCTATTCCGGCTAAACCGACGCACGGACTCCTGAACCCCGCATGGCCTTTTATAATTTCAACTTGCATGAGAATGATGTGTTGGAAACTTGGAAGATCGATGCTAACGGATAATTTCACAGATTCTGCCGTCGACCTTGACCAGCAATTCCCGTCCTTCGAATCGGTGCTGTCGACCTTTGACCCATCTTTCGAAAACAAAACATTCCAGCCACCAATGATGTTCCAGCACAATGCATCCATGGAAACCCTCGACCTTGACGATCCAATGGACGTCCTCGAGTCTCAGAGGGTTGCCGCTTCCTTCGCTCGAATGTCCTCGCTATAACTTTCCCTACCAGACCGGATCAAGTGATACCGGATCTACTTCCCTAGCCGTTTCATATCTTATCTCCCGACATTTATCCTCATCACCATCTTCCTTTCTATCACATTTTTTCTTCCTTCACTTCTCTGTATATACCCCTTTGACCTAGCAGGTCGCTGTACATATTAACTTTTATTTCCTTTCTTCACGGGGAGCATCGACATTTTGGGATTGCACATGCTTTCGGTTTGTTTCACAGGTGTTCACGGGCGTCACTGGTTAAAAGGCGTTTAGATGGATTTGGTGGGACTCTTCTTCAAGTTTCTTCTACCTCTTTCTTCTATCCTTTTTTTTTTTTTTGCGTGCTTTGATTTTTGTTTTCCGACAATTTTTTTTCTTCACAGTTTTCTTCTTCGATGCTGGTCTTTGACGGTTGGACACTTTCAATCGTTCACAATCGCTTTTTATATGATACCCCGACCCACTTACACTCATTCGAGAAGTTTTTTGTTTTTCCGCCTGCATGATCAGGCCTGACACTCCTTGGCTTTCTTGCAAAAAAGAGATACCAAAAGTCTTCTACATTCGTTTCCTGTTTTTTTTTTTTTCCCAAGATACCCGCCTCTTGTCTAGGCGACCTGACATTCATTTCAAACAAAAAGCTTAAGGGCTTTCAGAAATACCCTTTTACACTCTTTCAGAGGTTATTTCCACACACTCATTCAGTTGCTTTCTTTAATTTCTATTTCCAGTCACTCCTTCGAGACTTTGGATCCACAGATCAGACACACTTTCATTCAACTCCGACCTTTTCCTTCCATTCCCTATCTCTCTCTACCCTTTCAGCTTTCTTCAAAGCACAATTCGCATGCAAAACAGGCGCACACATTCTCTCTTGATATTTTCTTCTCTGTTATAGCGCCAGTGTGATTAGCACATATGGTTCGAAAGTTGTCTTTTTTTCTCTCTCTCGATCGAAGAACAAAAAGAAAACCGTTTACAAAAAAAATGAAAACAAAAAGATTTGAACACACGAAAAGATACTCTCTCTGCTCCTTCGTAAAATCTCTAGTCCATAAATGAAAATCTTCTGATAAAATTGAGCTTGACCGAATTGGATAGCTGTGGGAGCTGCAGTACCTGTCAAGCTCCACCCATGTCAAAAAACTGCAACATGACATCGCTATACTTGAAAATTCTCCTAGCCACAACGGAACGCCACATCGAATTCTTATTGGGGGGGAATCTTCGAAGGACTCATCTGACACATTTCCGTCGGATTCATCTGAATTGAAGCTTACCCAGATTTAACGATTACACATGCAGAATCCAAAACCCTTCGGGAGGCTGTGCAAAATCCATTGTGCAGATGCTATCATACATACACACATGCGCATGATACTTTTTTCGAAAAGTGGCGATTTTGAACCTTTACTAAATCCAGACTGACCTAAGCGTGCAGTATTTTTTTTGTTTCGGAAGCTCTGAAAGCTTGAGCTCGAGCTTCGATTGCATAACGTAACATTTATCGATATACCCCTGTATAGAACGTCAATGCAATGCCCTTTTGTTGAACCAAATTTGACAAGACATGCGGTTTCAAATTGTTTGTGAAGCTTAGCTCTGTAGCTTGCATGCATGGTTTTGTGCTATTGTTATCTTTTGGAGAGATGTTTGGGATATTGGATTCATCTCGAACAATCAATCGCTATCTTTAGATCGGATCCGACTCGGGTTGACCGTGGTAGGCATACTGGATCACGGTATCGATTGCGCCTACTGATTTTCTGGGTTTGTGAGACAAGATTCACGCCTACAAGATACTTGGAATTGGTTTGTGAGGTTGGCCAGCCGAGAGGATTCATTCATTGGTATCCACTATCAGAATATCCCTCCCCTACCCCCCTCCTACTCGCCACACAGGCCCGCCACAACCACTCCCCGAAGGCTTACGCCTTCATAGCCTCCTCCTCCAACCGCTCCATCTCACTGGCGCTTATGGCCGCCAAACCGTATTGAGCCCCGTCGGACTCCCTCGAGCCCCCCGTCTTCGCGGGATGGGCCAGCTCCTCCTTCACCTCTGCCACCACCTCTTCCGCCATCTCCTTCCCCCGCCGCCTCTTCCTCGCTTTCTCGCCCGCCCACTCCTCTCTGCCACCACTGGCCGCCCTCTCTTTCTCCCTTCTCTCCTTCTCCTCCCTCCTCCGCTTATCCTTCTCCGCGTTCCCCAGCTTGCTCGCCTCCTCGGCCGTCAACCCCTTCTTGGAGGCCTTGGCCATGGGCCCCCAATAAGCCCCCGGGTTCTGCTGATACATCACTTCCCCCTTACCCTTCTCCTTATCCTTCCCTAGCACCTCATCGAACTTAACATCTCCAAAGTCCTCCTCCTCCCCTTCCCCACTGGCCACACTAGCTGGGTACAATATCTTATACCCAGCCATACCAGGGGTGACGCTCCCGGCCTTAACAGGATGCGCCTTTTCCCAAGCCCTCATAACCCTCCAAATCTCCCCCCACGGCGCATTGGTCTTCAAACTCCCCGGCCTGCAATGCGACTTTGTAACGTGGTACCCTAACCCCATCAGCGCGCCGCGGAAAGCAGGCACCGATGGAGCGGTGCAGTGGAGCACGCGAGACAGCTGTGTCGGCATAATAAAGAGCGCAAGAGGGTCGGCAGTCGGATTCCGGGTTTTGGGGTTACATGTCCCCCCCGAAACCTTCTTAGCCTCCACCTCTGCCTCCTCCGCGGCATCCTCCCTCTGCTTCAACTTCCTCTTCAACGTAGGCCGACGGTCAGGCAGTTTGTCACCCTCAGTCGGAGCCAAGGGCAACTCAGCCTGCCCATTCGCCGGCGTCGGCTCCGCTACCGCTGGTGGGATACCAACGGGAAGGGCCGACGACACAGCGGGGGAAGTATCCACCTGCGAAGGCATCAACTCTCCCAGGGCAAGCTTAAGCATACCATTGATCCTCCCAAGGGTATCATACTGCTTAACCGTCTCCAGCTCCAGTACATTAGATAGCAAATGGTTGATAAAACTAGCGCTGTGAATTTCATCCGACCACATGGGTCCCGCCACATGCATCTTAAACCCACAGTGGTCGCAATGCCCACTTTCCACCGCCTGCGCAACTCCGTATTTGTAAGAAGGTATGTCACTGGGATTAGCTGCTTGATCCCCAGACTCATTCTTCTTCCCTCGTTTCGCCTTCTCCTGCCTAACCCTCAACGTTCCGAGTTCTTGGATCTTCCACGCTCCACAACCCGCATCGCATGTCACCACGACCATGCTCTTGCTAGATAACTTTTTCACATTCTCCGGACTTCTCTTAACCCTCACGAACACCCTGCAATAGTAGTCGATGCTAAGACTCAACAACGGTTCGATGTAAAGCCCATATTTTGCCGCCGTAGTAGCAATGCTCATCAATACCATCCTCAATCCAGTTTCATGGCTATAATCCCCCTTAGCCGGTAACCCACCATATGTCGCGAACGTCTTCTCCGGATAACTCGTACTAGCGAATATAGCAGCGTCCGTACAAGTAACGCTTAAAAGTCCACCGTCTTCCAGAGCTTGTAATGCAGAGTCGATAAACTGCGTAGCAGAACCATAAGGATCGAGATCGATGACGTGGTATTTTTCGGGGAGTACCAGTTTCATCTTGAACGGGTTTTCGGGGGTGGGGGATGGGATGTAGTTTGGGAAGGCGGTACGGTACATATGTCCTGTTGCATTATCGTGATTAGGCGTGATGATATGGGTGAGTTCGTTAAATTGGACGTTTCGGTAGATATATTCGACAGCTGTCGGTGACATGTCGTTCGCTGTGACGTGAGTGACGAACGGGATCTCCTTTGCGTATCGAAGTGCTCGGAGGCCGGTGGCGGATAGAGCGTCGAGGACTGCGAACCGGGGTTTTGGTTCTGTGGAAGGACTGGTGGCAGCGGTAGTAGTCTGGCCTTCCTTGGGACTGGAGGCGTCCGCCATGCTGACATCCTCAAGGTCCTCCCCTTGTTCTTTGGTATGCTGCTCTTCCGCACCGTTCGCCTTCTCGATAGCTTCTTCTTCCTCACCGCCTTCAACCACCTTAGCCGCAACAGCTAGGTCCCTCCTTTCAGCCAACTTCTGCCGTTTCTTAATATGCTTAACACCACCCCTGTGCTTCCTCCCCAAATTCTTCCTCTCAGCCTCCCAAATATCTCCAAACCCCCTTGTAACCGCCATCGTCAAATCCCGATTAAACTTTTGAATGTAATTATAGAACACCTCTGTATTCTTCCCTTCTACGGGGGGTAGTAGGATCTTGGCTTGTCCCTCCGGTTGGATTTTATATGTAATACCATTGACAACTGTAGTTTCTAACGGAGGAGCCGGGGTTGAATCTGGGGATTTGCGCTTTTTGGAGTTGACGGCTTGTTGCTGTTCTTGTTCTTGTTTGGCTTGAGCTTGTCCGCCCGGTGGGGGTGGGGGTTCTGAAGCTGTTGTTGGGGGTGCAGGAGGGTTGGATGTAGTCGATTGACCGGGTTGGTCAGATGTTGCGGTTGTAGTAGCAGCGACTGGTACATCTAAAATCGGGACATCAGCGCTGCCGTCGGTGTTGGTATGTAAAGCAGCCGTTGCAGCAGCAGCACGGGCAGCTCGAGCTTTTCTGCGAGCCATTGTGAACGGTGTGATTGAGATTAATGATGCCGACGGCGATGGTAAAACCGCGAAGCTGGAACGCGTCGAAAAAAAGCACGTTCGTTGTTGCAACAGAAATAGTGGTGAATGTGCGGTGATAGCAGTGGGGTTACTACTGCAAATGCTCAGCTGTCGTGCGAAGAGGAAGGAGATGAAGGAGGAAGAGTTCAATCTGCGCCGAGGAGTCCAATTTATAGTCGCCCGTCCGCTGAGGACGCTCGGCTGGACGAAGATACAGCGCGCCGACAACTTGACGGTGAAAAGTTAAGAACCTCAATGTCCGACGGTTCGATGGAATGGGATGGTGGACGGGAGGTTGTCGCAGATGAGTCGAACTTTTTTTTGACTCGCGTGGGAAATATCTGCTGCACCCATGTGCATCGCCAAGACTTCCTTCCGCAGAGCCTCAAAATTACCACTGGGATTTATATCGGTATCGTCAAGTGCAAGTACGAATGATTGAATTGAATCCGATTCATTAACGCTTTTATATACAGGATCCCTAGAATAAAACAAAAAGGAAGGCATTAAACAAAAACCTCGCGGAAAGCAATTATTAAACCCTTGAGTCTCTCTTCCATCCGATAAGATGAGTACTAAAGAATCGACAAGAACAGAGAAAACGACAGAACGATCCCATTAAACAGAAACCCTCTAAAAAAAGGCAGTACCGAATCCACGAAAAAACGGCAAAAGGCGTATAATATATAATTCTATCTCCACCCCAGTCATAAACTTTCCCACCTCTAAACGCATCTATGCATGTATCATGTTTTTAAAAAGTTGACACTGCAACTGCAATCGCTTGAACATCGCTATGGCTAATCGTAACCTGGACGTCCTTGATTCCATTCTTCTCTGCGGCTGCCAATGCATCTCCATGAAGCTGTACACCCGATATTAGCATCCTGCCATGCAACCCAAACATTAGGGACGTATATATATTAAGTCATACCTTAACAACCGGCGCCCCCTTATCATTCCTCTCAATCTCAATATCAATCAACGGTGCTCCAGCACCCTTGCTCTCAACCCCCAAAGTCTTCCAAACCGCCTCCTTAGCACTCCATCTCCCCGCAAAGCTAGCCTGCGGATTCGGTGCCTGTCGACAGTACTCCTGCTCCCCCTTCGTGAAATTCCTCTCAACGAAATTCTCATTCTCAATATTGATCGAAGAGAGCAACTCCACATCTACTCCAATCTTACTATTGCTCCCCTTCACGCTCGCCAAAGCGAGCTGCTCGACAACCTTCCTAGTATCATCGGGATCAGAGGCCTTCTTTGGCGGTCGGTCTGGGAAACTGTAAGATCCAGACTTCTTGTCAGGTGTAACACGGGCAAGAGGATCCAAGTACACCGATGTCTCAAGCTCAGGGCTATAAGGCGCGTTATTCTTCGCAACAAACATATTGTTATTGCAAAGCGACGAGTGGAAGTATCGGTATGCCTTCTTGTGACGGGCTTCCACCTTGGCCTTGTAATTCTCATATGTTTGCTCGTCGAGAGTGGCAAAGAGGTACTTGGGATGAACACCAACGGCTTGAGCACCCTTCTGTCCGAAACCGAACGAGGTAACTGAGAAAGCCTTGATACCATCGGTTTGGAGAGATCGGTTGGGATAGAGGAGGTACGAGAATTTCTCAAGGACTTTGTCGACGTTGTCTGCGTTCCTGTTACCGGGTACGAGACCGGAGTTGAGAATCTGGATAGCGCCGTTCATCATCCATGCACCGGCTGCACCCTTGGGATGACCGGTGAGGTACTTTTGGCAGACAGCGAGCAAAGCGTTACCCTTCGATCTACCCAAGTGGCCAAGCATATCATTGAGCGATTGAGACTCATTCTTGTCGTTAGCGACGGTGGAGGTACCGTGCAAACTGGCAACGTCAAGGTCATCGATGGTGAGACCCCAAGTAGCCAAAGCGCCACGAAGAGGAGCAATCCTGGGATCGTTCTTCCAGAACTCATTACCCCACGAGTTGAGAGCTTCGGATTCTTGACGCTTAGCCTCACGTTCGATATGCTTAGCACGGTCGTCCATGTATTCTCGCTCAGCGATACCCTCAAGCTCGCCAGATGCCTTGAGAGCGGCAACTTCGTCTTGAAGGTACATGATCTCGGACTCAGTCCAGGCCTTGATCTGTTGCTTACGAGCCTCAAGCTGACGCTTCCTATACTTGATATCAAGAAGTGGCGATGGGAAGCGGCTTGAAGCTTCACGAGCAGTGGTCATGATACCACGACCAGGAGCTGGAATGCTGCGGCCGGTCTTGTCAGTAGCAGTGGCAGTCAAAGCGACGATACCGTAGATAGGAACACCCATCTCCAATGCCAACTTGGCGTTCATCAAAACCTGGACACCACAACCCTGGGCTTCCATGAAACCGCCACGAGTGGTAGTGGTGGGTCTGGACATCTCCTGTGGCGTTCTTCCATGTGCGAACTCGTCTTCGGCATTGCTGGTAGCCTTCATGTTTGCGAATTCGTAAGAGGCTTCCTCCTGGAAGTCATCGAAACCACCAACAAGGACGCACTTGGCCTTTCCACTGACAATAGTATCATAACCAATGTCAACGGATTCGATAGCAGTAGCGCAAGCACCGGATGGCGACTTGATTGGACCGGATGAAGAGAGGAGCAACATGTTGACCCAAGCGCTCATGGTGTTGATGAAAGACTCTTGAAGAATATCCTTCTGGATTGGCTTGTCGACCCATCGGTCCTTGTACATCGACTTGAGGGCGTTCATACCACCAACACCAGAACCGACGCAGTTACCAAGCTCAGAGACGTGGACATACTTGTAGAATTCGTAAGGGTCAGTGATACCGGAGCTCAAGAGACCTTCAACCACACAGACAAGGAGGTAAAGGGTGACACGGTCGACTTGACTGATGATATCATCGGGGATACCATAGTGCTTAGCATTCCAACCGGTTGGGATCTGGCCGGCAACCAATCGGTCGAACTTGAGAGCCTTGGGGACGAGCAAAGTAGCGCCCTTCTTGATACGGATGGTCCATTCACCAGTCTCAACAATCTCGAAGGTCTCGACGAACTCATTGTGTCGTCGTCGGAACTCCTCAGCCGTCTCCTTGGAAGCCTCGAAGGGATCGAGGTCCTCCTGGATAACAATTTCCTGAAGAATTTCCTTCTTGTTTGGATCATAGCCACCGAAAAGTTCTGGCTCGATCAGACGAATACCAGAGTGCTCCAAAATCTGCTTCTCGTACTTGGCCTTGATGTCCTTGTCGTCAACTGGCTCTGTGGTCTTGGCGTCAACCCAGCCGGAGTAGTGCTTGCCCTTCAAAGGACCGTTGTGATTCTTGATAAGACCCATGATCCAGGCCATCTCAACGCATCCCTCCAAGGAGAACTTTCCGTAGGCTTCCATCTCCCATCGAGTTCTCGCGTTACCCCATGGTCCGATTTCAGCGAAACCTGTAACGACGACAACCTTCTCGAGATCAACCATTCCACGGAGATCTTGAGCTAGTGGCTCGAGAGACTTGTACTCTGGAAGTTCGGGGAACTCGAACTTCATATTAGCACGTGGGGTGACGGTGATCTTCTTATAGAGCTCAGCGGATGCATCACCGTTGATAACCTTATGCTCAATGGAAGTCTCACGGGTGACAGCCTGTCGAACTTCAGAGGTAGCCATGATCTCAGCGCGACGAGAGCTCATGATATCCTTCAAGTTAGGCAAGAAGTGGAGTGCACCGTTGAGATCTGCGAAAACGGGCTCGACTTGGCAGAGGTTGACAATAGTTGGTGCCATCAATCCCAAAAGATTGAAAGCCATCTCCTGACCAGAGAAAGTGCGGACGCCGAGCTTCTCGACAGCTTCAGCGGTGATGTTGTTCATGTTCATCAAACCAGTTCCACGGGTCCATCCGATGACAGCACCGCAGATGGTAAGGTAGCTGGCCCAAGATTCGGAGTGCCATCTGTTGAAGAGAGTCTCGAGACCCAACTTGGATTCGGAGTAGAGACCATCGTTACCGAATGTTCCGTGGTTAGGAGACAAGGGAAGGACGACCTGAGCGGGTCTGGTCTGAATGCCGGCGGCATGCTTCTGGGCCTTGACAGCACCGATAAGACGGATAACATTGGTCAACTCGATACGGTGAGCAAGCTCAGATTTCGAGTCAATGGCATCGATTTCACGGCCGTTCTCAGGGATGGCAGCGAATGGGATGATATGATCAAGATCCCAGCCGAGGCCCTTCTTGGTATCGTAGATGTAGTTAACCAAAGCATCGATATCTTGCTTGCTACCCTGGTTAAATGGGACGACAACAAGGCAGGATCCCTTGGCTCCGTATCTAGAGTAGGTGGCCTGGTAGTATTCTGTGGTCTCACGAGAAAAGCGGCTAGTCGTGACAATGACACGAGCACCACCAGAGAGCAAGCCTTCAAGAACTCGAGAACCGATAGAGCCGGCACCGGCACCGGTGATCAAGACGTTTCTGCCAGTGAATGTGATACCGTTGACGGCGGCCTTCTCCAAAGTATCGAGATAGACACCGGTTAGCTTCTTGCTGTAGCCCCATTCCTGGCCGGACCTGCTCTTCAAATGCAAGAAAGGGATGCTTCGCATCTTCGCATCGCCACTCTTTCCAACAGCGGCAGCGATACTCCTGGCTCCCTTCTTTGTTTTCCTGTCATTGAAGAGCTGACCCTCGTTCATCGCCAAAGCCCTGTAAACGTTGGAGTAGAGCTGCTTGATTTGGAGTTGGTCGTTCTTGGAAAGCTTGTGCTGCTGACGGATTATCTTATAAACCTTCTGCAGGTCTTGCTGAACCTTGGTCTTGTTGCCATATTCAGACACTTTTCCTCCGGCGGCCATCTCCTTGACGTAGTGCTCCAGTTTGCGGACTGCGGGGCGTGTGACTTCGGCGTAGGACAAATTGCCCTGCGCATCGATTGTGGTCTGCGGGCCGGTTGGGTAGTCGACATCCTTGTAGACTGGATCGGCGTTTAGGGCTTCGATACAGTTGGTGAGAAGCTGACCTGCGAGTTCCTTGGCGAGTTTGTAGGTCTCGCCGCGCTCTGTTGGTGTATGGTCGATATTATACTGCATGAATTCCAACAAAGTAGGGTTGCTCCTGTTCATGATTCGGATGCAGTGGCTAACAATGTCACGATCAACAAGCTTGAGCCTGCCGAAAACGACATCGTAGTACATGGTAAGAGCGTCCTGTCGGACCCAATTCCATGAAGAGTCGTAGACACGAGCCTTGAGGCTTGAGAAGATCGGGGCAATGCCTTCAGCGTAGTAATCACCGTGTTCGGCATTCCAGAGATCAAGTTGGGCCTGTAGAACGGACTGCGATTCTTTCGAGCCAATGTGAGCTTTGTCGCCGGCTGTGAGGTCCATCTTGAGGTATCTGGCGAGGAGCTCGAGCTGCTGCTTGAAGAGCGCCTTCTGGTCCTTTGTAAGGGCATCGAGCGCGGCAGGGTCGACCATCATACCGCCTCCAGCAGCGGCACCTCCACCTGCGGAAGGTGAAGATAGCGACACACCAGATGCCGCAGCGTATTTCTGTGTGACATCGTCGAAGAACGCCTTGGCATCGTTCTCAGACCCCAAACGACCAGCGGGTTCCATGGTGATCGCCAACAGCAGAACACCGTCTTGTCGTCCGGGACCGAGTCCCCATCTTGTTTCGAGGTATTTTCTGGCAGATGTCATGTTGAAACCACCGGGCATCTTGGAACTGATCATACGGGCGATCATGGAGGAACTGTGCTTGCCGAGCTGGCCGTTGAAGGTGGCCTGCATGGCGGCACCGAGCTCGTCGAGGGGGGTATCTTCTGGCTTTTCGGGTGTCGAGCCGAACTCCTTCTGCAGGTCACCGAGGATTTCATTCTGTAGTGTAGATTTCTGCACAGCTTCGTTAGCTTCTTTTGTCACTGGTAGCTTTTGGAATTCTAGGTACTTACACCTCCAACCAAGTCTTTGATAGCTTTAGAAAGGGGAATGTCTGCAAGACCCTTCTTGAGCTTCTGGGCGATCAAACTTCGCACAACCTCCGTCGCTGTGACTGGAGCATCCGGAACCGCGGCAGCTGGACCTGAAGATGGTGGTGGTGGAGCGGCGACAGCAGCAGCAGCTGGTGCTACCAACGAAGAAGAAGAGGAAGCAACCGGTGCCGAAGAGGCGGCAGCTGGTTCTGGTTCTTCGGCCTCTGGTTCCGCCTGGTAGTAGATTTCCTTGCCATCCTTGTTGTAGCTGAGGACCTGGCGCTGCAGCGATAACGCAGCATCGTAAGCTTCGTACTTTGCGGCCAGGGTCCGTCGGGCCATTCCAGCTAGTGTGTCCTGCAAGAAAAGAAGAAGGAAGTTAGGTTAAGGCCTGTTCTGGAAGCTGTAGAGAGGGAGAGGGAGGGACTAGCGTACTGCTGGGCCGACTTCGACGATTCTCTCGGCTCGTTGTTCGCTAAGAATGACATCCTGGGTTTCAATCCTTAAGTATTGTTAGTAAAGTCTGTGGTGAAGTAGTGTGTAGTAATGGTGAGAAATTGGGATATACCATCTGACTGGAGAGGCGAATTGGTATGCGAGGAGTTCGATGAGGAGCAAGTGGGAGAGCTCCTGCTCCTGTTCGTGGGTAGGCATGGCGAGGGAGCTGCAGGTCCGTTAGCTAGAGACCGTAATGGACGGGTCTGGCTCTTTAAGGGAGTTGTACGTACGTAGGTCAATGGATGGTTATGAGGACGTGGTGGACGTGGAGGGGGAAACTGCTATTCGTGTAGCGTGTCGGTGATGATTGTGGTACGAAAGCAATTGCAATGTTCACACACACGCCAATTCAACAGGACTAAAAGAGGGAAGTCGGAATCTATCTGATAGTTGTGAATATTGTACTATAGGTAGGAGTGTAGAGGGGAGTTGATGTTGATAATGGTGAGGATTGGAGTGGTGGTGATAGAGGTGGAGTGAAAAGAGAGAGTAAGGAGCGGAGGTGTTAGTGTAGTCTAGTATAGCAGAGGTGTGCGGTTGAGGGTCGAGTAGAAGCTGCGACAACACCCAGAACAGATGATGATGGAGAGGAGGATGAGGATGAAGATTAAAGGTTGATTGGGGATGGGGGCGACGAGAGGGTTTAGAAGAACCAAGGTGCCTCCTTCTGTCCGAGGTCTGATCTTTGTATAGTATATTGTATTATCTACCAATTGCGATATTTTAATTTTGAAGCAGACAGAAAAATGCGTGTCCCCAGTGTATACCATAGGAAAGAGGCTCTCCGGGGAGGTTGTTGCAGGGGGGGAGCTAGTTAGTTGGAGATTAGCTCGGTAGCGGGCTGCCCCAGCTGTTTTCCGTTGGGATGGAATTCAAACACAAATCGCCAATGCAAACAAGTTCTGCCCCAATTCAACAACCTCACCATTCTTGAGTACAATCTGCCTCGTAACCACTATAATATTGTAAATGTCAATACAATACTCTGCTCGGCTCAGCCGAGATCCGCTGTGATCCGTCCGTTCTGCGAATTCATCCAAATTAAATATTGAGTCTGCCTACGTAATACTATACTGTATTATATCCTACGTATCCTCTCTGTAAGTAAGTAGTAAAGTACGTAACTGTGTGCTGTTGACCAGTCGCAGGAGAGGAACATCTATGCGACTTGCCCCACGTGTGTTTGAGTGAGAGAGTAATACTAGTATGTACCGCATCAAAGCGTTATCGATAGATTGATAGAACAGACCGGCGAAAAGGTCGGCTTGTTTCAGGAACGAACTCTGAATTTTCGTCTGGTTCGTCCCAACCCCAACGAGAATTCTGATACCTATCCCTTTGCCTCCCCTACCGACTATACTCTAATATACTGTCTGAGACTCTGGGTGGAATGGAAAAGCACCCGTACCCCCCGGGATGCAGATGGTCGGGAAGCAGGCACCACCGCCATGCAGGGATTGCGAACCCACTTTTTAGCGTGGGCCCCGTTTTCTCGTTGGCAACCTCTGCTGCACCTCAACAAACCCGCCCACACGCAGACGCCAAATTGCAAATTGAGACTCTGATTGTGTGTATACAAGATATTACTATCTGTTACTGCTTCAATTGTAGGTTCCTTTCCTCTCTTTTTCCATCATTTCCATTCAATCGCGCGGGTTCTGGGTGTTCCGGAGCTAAAGCAGGTAGCTTCCTTTCTGCCGACACACATCCACACTTATCATATTAACTCGGCCCAGAGCTGCAAGAGCTTCGAACTCAACTTATCATCCTCCTCCTCCTCCTCATCCACCATCACCAACTTCATCCCCCCTCCTCCTCCTTCTCCTCCCCATATTCTGTTCGCGACAAATATACTTTACTAGACACTATAGATTGCTGTTTCTGTGGTTCTTTTTACTCACTCTCACTCAATTGACTCTCTCATACCCTTCCTTTCACGTCCTCCCACAATACCCACGTACCAGAGGAATATCACGGACGCTAAACTGCCTCCCCATATTAATAACAGCTCAACTTCATACTTTTCTCCTCCTCTGACCTTCTTCTAATCCTCTTCTCACACAATGTACGGAACCGGCATTGCTACCGGAGTCTCAACTCCCCACACCGCTTCTTCTCTACGACCCCTCGTTCTCTCACACGGCTCTCTCGAGCATACCCTCCTTATCCCCACCAGCTCCCACTTCCACGCCACACAGCTACGGGATCACTTCAATGCCACACTACCAGTTGCTACAGAAGAACTAGCACAGGACGATGAACCTTCGTCCGTTCCCGAGCTCGTAGCTCGATTTCTCGGCTACGTTGCTACCCAGGTCAACGAAGGTGAAGACGACGAGCAGGGGTCCTACGAAGACGTCCTGAGACTCGTTCTCACCGAGTTCGAGAGTCGTTTCCTACGAGGTAACGAGGTTCACGCCATAGCTTCCACTTTACCTGGAATTCCATCAAAACACCAGGTCACCATCAGATCTTACTACGCTGCCAGGTTGGCCGCCAACCGACCCATCAAGACCCATGCATCTGCTCTCCTACGAGCTGCTGAGTCCGGGAACGCCAAACTATTTGCGGTTTTCGGCGGACAGGGAAATATCGAAGAGTACTTTGACGAGTTACGCGAGATCTGGACCACCTACAATGGCCTGATTGAGGATTTCATCTCCAGAGCCGCATCTCTCCTGCTAAAACTGTCAAGCGACCCCAGAGCAGGCAAGGTTTACAGCAAGGGTATCGATATTATGAGATGGCTGCAGGACCCTGACGTTACACCGGACATCACATACCTGGTTTCTGCGCCAGTCTCCTTCCCATTGATCGGTCTCATCCAGCTCTGCCATTATGCAGTCGCTTGCAAAATCCTCGGTCTGGAACCGGGCCAGGTCAGGAGCCTCATCAAGGGCACCACGGGTCATTCGCAGGGTATAGTGACCGCTGCAGCGATCGCCCTGGCATCTTCGTGGGAATCGTTCGAAAAAGTCGCCAAAGACACAATTGAACTGCTCTTCTGGATCGGATGTCGTTCGCAACAGACCTACCCAGTGACGGCTCTTGCCCCGTCCACCTTCAGAGACTCGATAGCTCAAGGCGAGGGCTCTCCCACTCCAATGTTGTCGGTGCGAGATATGCCAAAGTCGGCGGTACAGACTTATGTCGATAAGACGAACCAGCACTTGCCTGCCGACAGGCACATCCACATTTCCTTGGTCAATGGTGCCAGGAACGTTGTCGTAACCGGCCCGCCTCAGTCGCTTTACGGTCTCAACTTGACCCTCCGCAAAGTGAAGGCTCCAACCGGCCTCGATCAGTCCAAGATCCCCTTCACACAGCGCAAATCCCGCTTTGTCAACCGATTCCTCCCAATTTCCGCTCCATTCCACTCCCCGTACCTCGAACCGGCCGCCGCTACCATCGAGGCTGACGTCAAGCACATCGTTTTCTCGAGGAACGACTTCGGAATCCCAGTCTACGAAACCCATGAGGGCAAGGATCTGAGAACTGCAGAGGGTGACGACAATGTTGTACCCGAACTCATTCGCATGATCACCCACTACCAGGTTCAATGGGAGAAGGCCACCCAGTTCCAAGGCGCTACCCATATCCTCGATCTCGGCCCAGGTGGTATTTCTGGTATCGGCGCTCTCACCCACCGAAACAAGGACGGTACCGGTGTCAGAGTCATCCTCGCCGGAACTATCGAGGGATCCAACGCCGAATTGGGCTTCAAGCCAGAGCTTTTTGATAGGGACGATGCTCACGCCGTCAAGTACAATGTCGACTGGGTCCGAGAACATGGTCCTAAGCTTATCAAGACCAAGACCGGTGAGACCTACGTTGACACGAAATTCAGTCGACTTTTGGGTATGCCACCAATTGTTGTCGCTGGTATGACGCCAGCTACAGTTCCTTGGGACTTTGTCGCTGCTACCATGAATGCTGGATACCATATTGAGCTCGGCGGTGGTGGCTACTACAACGCCAAGGGTATGACAGAGGCGCTCCGAAAGCTGGAGGCCGGAACTACTCCCGGTGCAGGTATCACTATCAACTGTATCTACGTCAATCCACGAGCTATGGCGTGGCAGATCCCGTTGATTCAGAGTCTCCGTGCTGAGGGTGTCCCAATCAATGGTCTTACCATTGGTGCTGGTGTCCCATCCCTTGAGGTTGCCAACGAATATATCGAAACCCTTGGATTAAAGCACATCGCTTTCAAACCTGGTTCCCTTGACGCTATCCAACAGGTCATCAACATCGCCCAGGCAAACCCCACTTTCCCAGTGATCTTGCAGTGGACCGGTGGTCGTGGTGGTGGCCATCACAGCTACGAGGATTTCCACCAGCCAATCCTCGCCATGTATGGCCGAATCAGAAGATGTTCGAACATCATCTTGATTGCTGGTTCTGGTTTCGGTGGCAGCGAAGATACTTACCCATACTTGACTGGTAAGTGGGCGGAAAAGTACGCCTACCCACCAATGCCATTCGATGGTATCTTGTTCGGTAGCAGAATGATGGTTGCAAAGGAAGCCCATACTAGCAAAAACGTAAGTACATGGAAGCATTAGTGAATTATGATTCTCAGCTAATCAATAAGATAGGCCAAGAAAGCTATCTGTGATGCCCCTGGTTTGGACGACCAGGACTGGGAGAAGACCTATAAGGGAGCAGCTGGCGGTGTTATCACTGTCAAATCCGAGATGGGTGAGCCGATTCACAAGCTCGCAACCCGTGGTGTCCTCTTCTGGCACGAGATGGACCAGACCATCTTCAACCTCGACAAAGCAAAGAGAATTCCCGAGCTCAAGAAGCGTCGTGACCACATTATCAAGAAGCTCAACGCTGATTTCCAGAAGACATGGTTTGGCCGCAATTCTGCCGGTGAAGCCGTTGATCTGGAGGATATGACCTACGCAGAGGTCATCAACCGCATGGTTGAGCTCATGTATGTCAAGCACGAGAGCCGATGGATTGACAAGTCTCTTAAGAGCCTCACTGGAGACTTCATCCGACGTGTGGAAGAACGTTTCACTACCGGTGAGGGTACACCATCGCTACTCCAGAACTACGCCGACCTTGATGATCCATTCCCGACTGCCGCTAGAATCATCGATGCCTACCCTGAAGCAAAGACTCAGTTGATCAATGCTCAGGATATGCAACATTTCCTCATGCTCTGCCAACGCCGTGGACAGAAGCCAGTTCCTTTCGTTCCCTCTTTGGATGAGAACTTTGAGTTCTGGTTCAAGAAAGATTCCCTTTGGCAGTCTGAGGACCTGGAAGCCGTCGTGGACCAGGATGTTGGCAGAACATGTATCTTGCAGGGTCCAATGTCTGCTCGATTTTCCACTGTTGCTGATGAGCCTGTCAAGGATATTTTGGACGGCATCCACAACGGTCATATCAAATCGTTGGTTGCGGACTTGTACGACGGCAAGGAAGCATCTATCCCAGTTGTTGAGTACTTTGGTGGAAAGGCCATTGAGGATGTTGACGAGCCTGATGTCGACGGCTTGACCATCATCAGGGACGGTAATAAGATTATCTACAGGCTCTCTACCTCGCCATCCTCTCTTCCGGATACTGACACTTGGCTGCGTCTCCTTGCCGGAAGTACCCACAGCTGGCGCCATGCACTTTTCACCACCGATGTCTTGGTTCAAGGCAGCAAGTATCAAGACAACCCCATCAAGCGCATCTTCGCACCTGCCGCCGGTTCTTTGATCCACATCGTCAACCCAGATGATCCGGAAAACACTGTTATCACCCTCCAGGAGGCCAGCCAAGGACAATGGACTAAGACTATCGAGGCTAAGAAAGAGGGCAATATCGTCAAACTCGAGCTCATCGAGCACCGAACTGCTGATGGTAAGCCGTGTAGCATGCCTCTCCTCCTCAGGTACCACCCAGAGTCCGGCTACGCTCCTCTCCGTGAAGTTATGGAAGGACGAAACGACCGTATCAAGGACTTTTACTACAAATTGTGGTTCGGCTCAAATGAGAAGTTCGACCTCTCTACTTCCGTCGAGGATGTCTTTGATGGTGGTGAGGCGACTGTTACCGGTCAAGCTATCGCTGAGTTTGTCGACGCCGTAGGCAACCGTGGCGAGGCTTTCGTTGAACGCTCCGGCGCCGAGAAGCAGATCTCCGCACCGATGGACTTTGCTATCGTTGTCGGATGGAAGGCGATCATCAAGGCCATCTTCCCCAAGGCCATTGATGGAGACCTGCTCAAGCTTGTCCATTTGTCCAACGGCTTCAGAATGCTCCCGGGTGCCGATCCTCTTCAGAAGGGAGACACTGTTACCACTACTGCCCAGATTAATGCTGTTATGAACCAAGACTCTGGCAAGATGGTCGAGGTGACTGGTACTATCTCTCGCGAGGGCAAGCCGGTCATGGAGGTCACCAGTCAGTTCTTGTACCGAGGTGTTTACACCGACTTCGAAAACACATTCCAAAGGAAGCAGGAGACGCCGATGCAAGTTCACCTCGCCACCACTAAGGACGTCGCCGTTTTGAGATCTAAGGAGTGGTTCTGCCTTGATGATCAAGAAGTCGATCTCTTGAACAAGACCCTCACATTCCGTCTCTCCACTCTGCTCCGCTACAAGGACAAGGAGACTTTCAGCGGCGTCCGCACCCTCGGCCAGGTTCTCTACGAACTCCCAACCAAGGAAATCATTCAAGTTGCCACCGTCGAGTATGAAGCTGGCACTTCGCATGGTAACCCAGTTATCGACTACCTCCAGCGCAACGGAACTTCCATCGAGCAACCAGTCTTGTTTGAGAACGCTATTCCGTTACACTCAAAGACTCCGTTGGAAATCCGTGCGCCCGCATCGAACGAGGCCTACGCGAGAGTTTCGGGTGATTACAATCCTATCCACGTTTCGAGGACTTTCTCGAAATATGCCAATTTGAGGGGAACAATCACCCATGGAATGTACAGCAGCGCCGCTGTCAGGGCTTTCGTTGAGACTTGGGCCGCTGAGAATAATATTGGTCGTGTCAGGAGCTACACTGTTAACTTTGTGGGAATGGTGTTGCCGAACGATGACATTTCAATCAGTTTGAAGCATTCCGGTATGGTTGGTGGGCGGAAGATTATCAGCGTGGAAGTCATCAACAAGGAGACCGAAGACAAGGTCTTGGTTGGTGAGGCAGAGGTTGAGCAGCCAGTCTCGGCGTATGTCTTCACCGGTCAGGGCTCGCAGGAGCAGGGTATGGGTATGGAGCTTTACGATAGCTCTCCGGTTGCTCGGGAGGTTTGGGATAGGGCAGATAAGCACTTTATGGACAACTATGGTAAGCTTCTTTGTCATGATGCTTGTCATGAAACAACTTTAGCTAACAGTGTTCAGGTTTCTCGATTGTTGATATTGTGCGACACAACCCTAAGGAACTCACTGTTCACTTTGGAGGTCCTATCGGAAAGGCGATTCGTCAAAACTACATGGCCATGACATTCGAGACGGTTAATGCCGACGGTAGCACCAAGTCGGAGAGGATGTTCAAGGAGATCGATGAAAACACTACATCTTACACCTACCGCTCGCCAACCGGTCTGCTTTCGGCTACTCAGTTCACACAGCCAGCTCTCACATTGATGGAGAAGGCCAGCTTTGAGGATATGAGGAGCCGTGGTCTCGTCCAGCGTGATAGCATGTTCGCAGGTCACTCTCTCGGAGAGTACTCTGCTCTTGCAGCGTTGGCTGAGGTCATGCCGATTGAATCCTTGGTGTCGGTTGTGTTCTATCGTGGGTTGACCATGCAGGTTGCCGTGGAGCGTGACGAGCAAGGACGATCGAATTACAGCATGTGCGCTGTCAACCCGTCCCGTGTATCCAAGAACTTTAGCGAACAGGCACTGCAGTTCGTTGTGGACAATATTTCAACGGAGACAGGCTGGTTGTTGGAGATTGTCAACTTGAACGTCTACAACCAGCAGTACGTGTGCGCCGGTGACCTCCGCGCGTTGGATACCCTTACGTCGGTGCTTAATTTCCTAAAGCATCAAAACATCGATATCCAGAGCTTGATGCAGAAGTTATCATTGGACGATGTCAAGACCAAGTTGCTCGAGATCGTGCGAGAATGCAAGAAGCAGACGGAGGCTAAGCCACGACCGCTGGAACTTCAGCGAGGGTTGGCCACGATCCCATTGCGCGGAATCGATGTTCCTTTCCACTCTACTTTCCTGAGAAGCGGGGTTAAGCCCTTCCGCAACTTTTTGATGAAGAAGATTAACAAGAGTTCGATCGATCCGAGCAAGCTGATTGGAAAGTATATTCCCAATGTTACGGCGAGACCGTTTGCGATTACGAGGGAGTACTTTGAGGATGTTTACAGGTTGACGAACAGCCCGAGGATCGGGAATGTGCTGGCGAATTGGGAGAAGTATGCTGGGGAGGATGGGACGGTTAATGGGATTCCGGAGGCTGTTACTGCGTAGACGGGATTAAACGGGATTCTTCTTTTCTCCCTCTTTTTGCTTAATTAATGATCGTATATTTTTCTTTGCTTTCTTCTTTTACAAATGGCGCATGTTCCATCCCAGTATAGATAGATCTTTTATGTAATACCTTTTTTACTTTCTAGGTGTATAAAATTCGATTATATTTGCTATATCATGTCATATTACGAAACTGGAGTAAAGTGGCCGTCGGTGCTTCGGTTGTCGTAGAGCCACGAGACAAGCCATGGATGGCGGTTGATTACGGAGAGTGCTCGAGTCAGCGACGACAAGCCTTTTTGTCAGTCAGATGCCGTGGAACCGAGTCTGCGTGGCAATCTTTACGAGGCTTGATCAATTGCCAGTTTAATACAGCAACTCGGGACGACGTTGTATTTTTTTATGCCGCGCATTCGCCGGCCGATTTTGCGGGTGTTCCTGGCTCTTGGCAGAGCTTGGCAGATGCGAGTGCTCGGAACCCGTCCAGCCGAATTGCACGAAAATTATTCGCAGCAGAGAATTTGGAGCAAGAAAGAAGCCCAATCTCAGGCCATTGTCAGGTATTGGAGTGTCGACGGGGTACTTAAAACAGGTCAGGGGCATCTTCGTCTTCCAGGTATATAAGGGTATACAGCTACCCCCGAAGAAACGAGTCTTTCTTCTGGCGCTGTTGTTCGTGATAGTAGAATTCGAATTGATAATTTCTTTGCGCGACGGTTTCCTCTTTTGGGTGGTTGTGCTGTTTTCCCGTTCCTCGTTTGGGTTATCCCTTTCAAGCTCGCCCTTTCCCTTTGCTCTCCGTTAAATAAATCATTTCCCAACATCCAACAGTTTCCTCTCGACCTTCTTCCTTCATTCTTCATTCTTCATCTTCTTTTTTATCTTTTCGGCATCATCCATTGTCTGTTGTCCGTTGTCCTAGTTTTTGGTTTTTTTATTTATTTATATTAGTAGACAGCGATGTAAGTTCCATCCCTAGGTTCTATTCATACTTAACCTCATTGTTCTAATGGAAATTGAAAATCTAGGTCAAACGCTACGTTCGTCCCGGACGGGGCCACCTATTGGGCCCATTACGACCACATCAGCGAGATCAATGGCTCCTTCAACATCTTCGAGAAGATGTGGGCTGCCTGGTACGCCTGGATGGCCAATGATGTCCTCGCTACCGGCATCATGTCCTTCGTCATGCACGAGCTCGTCTACTTTGGTCGCAGCTTGCCATGGATGATCTGTGATGCCATCCCCTACTTTCAGCGATGGAAGATTCAGGATGTATGTGTCCCTAGTGCACACTCCTATCTGGTCATATGAAAGTTGCTAACATTTCTACTTCTTTCTTTAGCAAAAACTGCCAACCGCCGCCCAGCAATGGCGCTGCATCAAATCCGTCCTGTTCACCCACTTCGTCATCGAACTCCCCCAAATCTGGCTCTTCCACCCCCTCGCCAAGGCAGCCGGAATGTCCACCGACGTCCCATTCCCCCCATGGACCACCATGGCCATCCAAATCGCCATCTTCTTCGTCCTCGAGGACGCATGGCATTACTGGTTCCACCGTCTCTTTCACTGGGGTCCCTTCTACAAGCACATCCACAAAATCCACCACGAACACTCCGCCCCCTTCGGTCTAGCCGCTGAGTACGCCCACCCCGTCGAAGTCCTAATGTTGGGTATCGGCTCCGTCTTCATCCCCGTCGTCTACTGCTGGTATTCCACCGAATTCCACATTTTGACAATGTACCTGTGGATCTGCCTCCGTCTCTTCCAGGCTATCGACGCCCACTCCGGTTACGATTTCCCCTGGTCTCTGCACCATTTCATCCCCTTCTGGGCTGGAGCTTCGCATCACGATGTTCACCATGAGAAGTTTATTGGTAATTATGCCAGCAGCTTTAGATGGTGGGATTATGTCCTTGATACTGAGGCTGGTCCTGAGGCTCAGCAGAGGAGGAGGGATAAGAAGCGTGCGGAGAGGGATGCTAAGGCTTTGAGGGAGCAGCAGAAGCTTAGCATGGAGAGCATGGGTAAGGAGGCCGCGATTATGGGGTCGCAGATTAAGTATGTGGAGGAGAAGAAGACTATGTAAAGGAAGCTTTACATTAGATACTTCTAAGAAGTTTTAGGAGGGAAAGGGTTTTATAGACATGACGAACGACCATTAGCGAATTACTACTACCACTACATACTAACTAATCACTACTAATAACCAACTTCTTTGGACAACGGAAAAAAAAAGAGAGACTGCTTAGAATGTTTTGCTTTTTTGTACCTTTTTTCTGGGCGGAGTTGAGTGTTAACTACTGGATGTCGAAATGTCTTCTTGTTTATACAAACTATATTAATGGAAGAAGTGGGAAGGGGAGAGCGGGGAAGGGGAAAGGGCTGTATATAATAAAGAATTCTCCGAAACGAACATAGAACGGCAAAGAAAATACAAATCACATTAACCACCAATTCTATATCTACTTCAGTATCTAGCTTTAACAAGTATCTATTGTAAATGTCTACAAAGAACTATCATCGATCCCCAACTCCTTATAAACCCTTCTCACAACAGTGTTTACAAACCCACTAACCGCCTCATCATCATGAAACCTCCGATTATAACACGCCGCAACCCTCATCTTACCCGCAAAGGTATACAAAAACAGAATAATCTTGGTATTCCCTTGTATCTGTCCCACCCAGAAGTCTTCCACTCCTACTTTTACCCCTTCTTCTTCTTCTTCTTCTTCTTCTTCTTCTTCTTCTTCTTCTTCTTCTTCTTCTTCTTCTTCTTCTTCTTCTTCTTCTTCTTCTTCTTCTTCTTCCTCCTCCTTTGGTTCAGTGGCGGTAGTTAAATACTTCTCCACCACACCCAGGCTGGACAATACCACTGTAGCTTTTCCAGCAAAGTTACTAGAGGTTACAACACCGGCTTTTACCAGTCCTTCAAATAGTTCGGCTTGTACGGCGTGCGATGTGATGGTATCTTTATCGTTTTTCCAGTCTAAATATGTATCCTTGACTGTTTTTGCGAGTGACAGAAAGGGTGTGGCAGTGGTTATTGGTATTACCGGTAGTGGGGATGTAATACTGAGTAGAGCGGCATGAGCCGGGGAGTTATACGGTGGAGGGAAAGTATCTCTTATACTTGTTGGTAAACTGGTCGTGAAATCCCCACCTTCGATACCAGCGATCTGAAGGATTGAAAGGGCTATTGAAGCGGTTATTGCGTGGGTTATTGTTATTCCCTTCGATTTACAACTTTGTAATAGTAATGATGTTTGAGAAGGTGTGAATTGGTGTTCGTAGCGGTGGGGTTCGTAGGATGTTAATGTTTGTTTTAGAGGGAGGGATATGGCGGGGGAGGTTAGGAAGTTCTTTTGTAGTTGTGCTGTTTTTTGGAAGAGTTCTTTTGTTGCTGGTTTTGTATTTGCGATTTCGGACATGGAGGGGCTGAGGAGGGTTGGATTGTCTGTTATGCCAATAGTGGGTAACGGGGAGGAGAGGAATTTGAGAAAGTTGTCGAGAAGCATGAAGGAGCCTATGCCGTCGATTATCTCATGGCGGGATTGGATGAATATCTCGTTTGTGGAAGGGAGGTAGTATAACTCCGCGGTTTTCGGACAAGGACATTTCGACGATGCTTCCCGCGCTGTAACCCCGGAGTCTGAAATGATAATAAAAGTAGAATCAACCCATTCGGCAATCTGCTCTGTGGATTGGACGTAAAAGTCGAAGCCCTGAGGGGTGATGTTGCAACCAAGGATTGGGTGGGCGTAGCGGAGGGATGTCCAGGCGGATTTTAAGGATGAGATGGATGGTAAGGAGGAGAGGGTTACTCCTGCTACGACGGCTCGTTGCGGGAGGGAAGGGTTTATTGTTGCCATGTAGTATTCGTATTTTTCGAGGGGGTCGAAGGGGCGGGTGTGGTGGTTTGGAGAGGGGGAGTGCCAGGAGAGGGGGTGCGGGGTTGTTGGTGAAGCCATTTGTATGATATATTGTATGATATATGATTGATAGAAGGTGGTTTAAAAGATGTAAGATGTCTTGTAGATTTGGAAGTTCTTTGGGGACTTGTAGATGGGGTAGATGCTACTATATAATCTTTCAGTGTTAGTATTCGTTTTAGATGTAGCTTCATTTTTCTTGGGAGATGGGACCTAAGATATTCAATTGCCGGATACTACAACGGGGTTAAATGGCCTTCGTCTTCTTGTTCGGGTACTGCGAATCCTTTCGAGTTTAAAAAGATATGAATATCGGTAGTTGGGAAGTTATGTGAGTCTCTGACTGTGGGTCTCTGGTGAATGAAAGCGACATCAAAGGATACAATCCTCGGGTTTATATAACCTCACCCCGACGGGAAAAGAAAAACTCCAAGATTGCAACGGTATCGTCATAGCTAATAGCTCTACCGGCCGAACATTCATCCACAAGCTTATTTTTTGAAAAAATTGCGAAAAAAAATGGCAGAGCGCAGCCTAAGCGTGGCGGTGGGTTTTCAGAGTTCAGCCGGTCAGCGTTTTAGTTTTCCGTATCCAACATATCAATTGAGTTGACGTTTACGAAACGACGAATAGCTCCGAAAAAGTGGATACCCTTCGCCTTCGTCGTCCTCCGTCCTGGGCGAACCAACTGCGTTTAAATCGCTAGACTGGTCAGGGATAGAGTACAGTAAGCTGCAGCTGCTGTGCAGATGATGTCGGAATGGAGTGTCATCTTTTCTTTGCATCTTTTAAGCTGGCTCGTAGGGCTGAAGTGCAGCGTCGACGTCGACGTGCAGGTCTTATATGACCTAAGTGGTGTCAGTTATGTCATATATCTAATTGCAGATGGCTATGGTATCACTTACCAGTCGAAGTTCCCATGATATCCATCATCGGTGTACTGTCGATGCAGTGTAGTGAAGTAAATGGGAGAGGTACTGGTAGTCTCGAGGAGGACGTAGTTTGGTGTGCGGCTTAAAACCGAATGCGCCGCCAACAGAAAAAACGCGACTTTTCTTTGTTCATCTCCAAACCTCCCTCACCATCATCATCACCTCCCATCTCCAACCTCACCTCATCAAAAACCTCCCACTTCAACTTCATACTCCCAACTTGTAACTCAATCGCCTCTTCTATATCAATAATCCAATTAACCTATCTCAATTCTATCGAATAACCCCTTGCAAATGCCGTCCCCTTCGCCGCCACCAAACCGCGGTCGGTCGTACAGCCGTTCCCGCTCCCCTCGTCCCGGAGCACGCGACTACTCCCGCAGCAGATCCCGCTCCCGTACCCCCAACAACCCCCGCGACGGCCCTCGCGGCCGTTCATACACTCGTTCCCGTTCCCCTCGCTCCCGAAGCCCGCGCAGCAGATCTCGTTCTCGTTCATACTCCAGATCCAGATCTCGCAGCGCTACCCGTGGGAACGCTGTCGCCGGTGGTGCTGGCGGCGCTGGTAGTGGGTATGGAGGTGGTAGCCCCAGACGGAGGGGAGGGGATAGACGGGGGAGAAGTTATTCGAGGAGTTTGAGTCGTAGTCGGAGTAGGACTAGGAGCTATTCTAGGAGTCGGAGCCCTTATAATCGCCGTGGAGGCGCTGGTGGTGCGCAGGGTGGGCGGTTTACGTCGAGGAGCTATAGTCGCAGCTTGAGTCCCGCTGGACCTTTAGGGTTGCCTGGTGGGAAGAGCTCGAAGGTAAACCTCCCGAACCACTACAGCCTTTTTTCAAGAAAAAAGTCCATGCTAATACGGGTTTTATATGACCAGATTGTCGTTGAAAAACTCACAAAGAACATCACGGTCCCCCACATCACTGAAATCTTCGGCGTCTACGGCACAATCAAAGACATCGATATGCCAATGAACCGAATGTTCAATACGAACAGAGGTGTCGTATACGTCATCTACAACTCCCCACAGTCTGCGCAAAACGCAATCGCACATATGCACGAAGGGCAGATCGATGGAAGCGTCGTTAGCGTCTCGTTGGTTATCCCCAAAAGACCGGTCGGCGGGTATAAGGGCAGTGGAAGGAGAGGGAGGTTTGGGCCTGGTGGCGGTGGGAGGAGTAGGAGTAGGAGTCCTAGGAGGGGTGGGGATAGTTATAGGCCGACTGGAGGCGGTGGCGGTGGAAGTGGTACTGGAGGACGGGGAAGACGCAGTCCGAGCTATAGCAGCTATGGCAGCCGAAGCAGGTCAAGGTCGAGGTCGAGGAGCAGATCGAGAAGCAGGTCTAGGAGCAGATCAAGGTCGGATAGTAGGAGCCGAAGCCGCAGCAGGAGCTACTCTAGCTCACCGAAGAGACGAGCTGGAGGCGGTGGAGGAGGACGCAGAAGATAACTGGGCTTCCAAAATACGAAATACGACGATATATACGACATAAGAAAACAACTGGAAGGTGCAGAACCTCTTTGTTCTTCTTTCGGTAGGGTTTCTTCTGATATGAAATTGCGAAAAACACACAAATGATCTCTTAACTTCTTTTTTGTTTTCTCTCCTTTCTTTTTTATGTATTAATAGTGGATCGTACGACTTGCCGGGATTGTTTTTACTTCATTCGATAAAAGACTCTTGATAGAAAATATTAATACTATTTCTGTAACTCTTAAATGCATATGTTACAAGAAGATCGCGCGTGAGCACACGTGGACGTATGGAACCCATGAAGGCGACCATGATATCCTTTGCCGCACTGTAAGAGCTCAAAGATTGAGCATTAGGACTTAGGCAGATTGATTGGGCGGCCGATTATCGTAAGCTTGAGGTCGCACAATGAGGTGGCTTCCCTCGGCCTTAAAGTCCATCTTCATAACTTCTAGCTTGCAACGACTGCTGGGCATATCTCCATCGCAATACCCCGGATTATACTTCAAGTAATCCTACCACAGTACAGCTCTATCAATTCATCAATCAGGTACCAATTATTTTTACATTAGTTCCACCCTCTTCATGCAAAACAACCTTCTCCACCCGCCTAATATCTATCAGCAAATGCATCTTGTGTAACGATCATGACACAACATTTTGCTAATATAGGTTTTCTCGAACAGCAGAATTCTACACCTTCAAATCTGCCCACCTAACCTACGAAAATAAAACAACGATGCCCTCACAGCAACAATCTCCAAAGTCGTCGAAAGGCACCATTGTCGCTACCAATACCAACGGACGCACAAAGCTGGTCTCTCCACAATCCTTGCTCCAACCAATTCAAGAAACCGTTGCGAACATCTCAAAGGGTTCGGGAAGAGGTGGTGAGAGATGGGTTATGAAGCCGGTTGAGTATGATTCTGATGGCGAGACGGATCGATTTGCGTAAGTCTAGTTTCATATCTTCTGGCTTTCGTAATATTGCTGGGATGGTTGGCTAATTAGTCTTAACTTGTTATGTACATAGATTCGAAATTGTTTTTCAGAAATAAGTCTATAAATGTCTACACCCCGCAATGGGGATGAGCCTTAGGCATTATCGGTTTCAATCGAGTGTTCACAAAGCACTATCATTGTCAATTTGAGAAGGCTACAATACACAAATACAACGCAAATTTCCACAAAATGCAACATTTCCCCAGATGTGGTATTTAATAATAGGTACTGGCCAGTCGTGTAAGATTTCCGGCGCAGAGACCGTTTTCTCTACTAAAATTACATGAATATTCTCTGTAAACTAGTGACGCTTGAAAATGAATTGGCACAACTTTTATTCCGAATTGACATAAAAAGGGTAGTAGTTTATGACCTGTCTTGGGATCCAGATTCGACTGCACATTCATGCTTAAGTCGTTCTCGGTGCAACAACAAGATTTTGAGAAATATCTCTTACAGCTAGCTATGTGCTTAGGATCGAGCTTTCCCTCTTCTTCCTCCTCATTCCTGCGTCAATTGTTCTGCTGGCCAGTTGTTTCCCGGGTGGATTCGTATCTACCATAGTTACGATTTGTATAGAACCGGCTACCATCCGCCTTGTCGCTGGTATCCGTGTTAACCTGGGGAGGGAGCGGCGCATTTATGTATTTCTCATATTCTTCCCTGAGAGCTTTAGGCCATTGTTTGTAATATATCCCGTTAAATGCAATCCTTGGATGCTCACCCGGTAACGGGTCCGTAGTGAGTGACATCATGTAGCCCACAGGATCCTCATATCCTTGTGATATGAATGTGGCTAATAGTCCAGCAACTTGCGGTGCCGCTGAAGAAAGGGATTAGTTTCGATGGAATTTTTCGTGATCAATTTGTCGATAGTGGGAGAGCATGTGTTTCCCGGTGAAGACACGGGCCGAAAGGGTGTGGAAATTCTGAACAGTTGGAGTTCGCGGGGGTTTGCACGATTGGGTAGACGGAGGAGGACTTACCATAGGAAGTTCCTGATCTGAGTATGAACGCGTTGTCCCAACGTCTAGGCTCGAAGCCTTCCATAAATGTCTGTGCTGTGAGTACCTCCTCTCCAAGAGCAGATATCTGAACACCGGAATCGGCCTGGTAAAGATTTTGAAGATTCATATCGTGGCCACCAACTACAATGAGGTTTTCGAAATCACGACCAAGAACATTGGGGTAGTCATTAGTCGGAATTGGATTTCCTGGGGGCTATCATAAAACGTTAGCGGTTTCGGCTCCCGTATTTCGTCATATATCCGTTAATGGTGAATTTCAGTGCTCACACTCTCTAAGTTTCCCGTACTTGAAACGTAATAACAGTTCATATCCGCCAGTGCAGTCATGAATACTTTACTCATCTTGAGCTGAAATGTTCTTCACTGGTTACGAGTGGTCGAGTGGCCACGACGATGCAAGGTTTTCCTCCTCGTTTGTCTATATTGGCTTTTATATGGTCAAAAGTTTTGAACCAGGCATCTAGGACCGCATAATAGGGAGACCCCAGCCCTTCTCGGCCCATCTTGACTACGATGATGCCTGCTTTCGGGGCGACACCGATAGTCTTTCCTGCAATTTTTGAAATTACACTAGTGCCATGGCCTAATACCGGCGGCAACAGTTCATTCTTCTTCCAATTAAACTGTACCCAGTAGTCGTCACCTGGTTCTTCGAGGGTTCTAACCCCTGCATAGATCCAGTCCACGATATTCACGTCTCCCAACTCCTGAAATTTATGCGTCGCTTTTTTAGCTTTATAGTTTATTCAAATATTAATAATTGGGTGATACTTACTTTATGCTGGGTATTGCAGCCTGAATCTATGACGTACACCTTGACTCCTTTCCCCGCATCTTTCCATCGAAATCCAAGCTCCGAGTAGTAATACCAAGGGAAATAGACGGCTGGGTCAGCAGAAAGCCGTATTAGGTCGGCCTGACCCGGTTGGGACTGCTCGATCTCAATGTCCATTCCCTGATCATCTCGCTTAATTTCCTCTGGACCGGGCGGGTTTCTGATGAATTTTGTCTCTTCCGGTGGTTGTGTATCGGTCGAGGTGGCTGTAGTTACGGGGGCCATCGTAGTGGTCGAAGTGGTTGTAGTTATGGGAGTCGCCGTAGTGGTCGAAGTACTCGTTGGGCGACGTTCTCCTTCGGCGACAAGCCCAATTCTTCCCCAATGATTTCTTTGATCCACCGTAGGTTCCCAAATCTAGATGGTAAAAAGAAGTCAAATGGCGTCCTAGTTTATACGACAGTATTTCGAGCTTTGGTCTCCTGGTGGCTCTAGTCACTGTATACACAGAGACCTTAGTTTGCAAGGGTACTCTGCAAACTGCGGACTAACTAATCACTAGGAGCGGGACTTGGCTAAGTAGGAAACTATAGAATATATTATTCTGAACCCATTCTGTCTACTAACTGGTCGGAAGTTGGTGATTTTTCAAAGTAGGTTACAAAACTTACCGCATGTGATATCCGTAAATCTTTTGTAATCTTTGCCATCGCCTCCCTATCTACCCACAATGGTGCCTCTACCACAACCGATAACCACCCCAAGTGGTCACTCTCTATCTTAGAGATAGCAAGAGCCTTCGGTGGGAGAAGGTGGGGATGGAAGACGGTTTTGAACGTCTCCCATCTTTCACGGTTTATTTCCTCTTGGGTTAAATCCTTCTGATTCTCTAGTTTGGAATGGCGAGGGTAAAAGGTATACCAGAAAGTTAAGGAATTCTTTTCCCATGTTCCTATCTTCGGGTATGCTTTTGGGTATACTACGGGAGGTGGCCATAGTCTCTTGATATCTGCGATTACGCCCCAGCTATGCCATAAAAGAAGCAAGAAGAATTTTATGGCTGGTCCACTTCCCATGTTTAAAACGGTAATGGGAATATTCGAATAGGTTATAGAAGAGTATTAGCTACCAGTCTTGTAAAACAAATATTGATCGTATGAAGTTACAGTCTATTTGTTGCGAGATGTTAACATTATTATTGTTAAAACCATGCTCTGGCACGGCATTTCCTATTTATATACAAGAGGCCAGCGCAAAGCTGGGAGTTCGAATGTTGGTAAACCAACATGTATAACCTCTCTAACTACCAACATACAGTTTCGAAACCTAAGGACTGTTATGAAATCCTGCCATCTGCCTGTCTCTTGTGCTCGTGTAAATTCAGCTGCTAGTAATTTATGAAAAATGTACTAGTTCTTCGTCAGTTCTTTCGGAAACCATGGGATTTTCAGGAGGCCGTCTGTAACCTGGTGATCTTAGAGCCGTGGGCCACATATCTGGCCATATCCCATTAAATGCGATTCTTGGCTGACCACTTATTATAGGATCCTTGGTGAGCGAGTACAAGTACCCTACTGGATCTCTATATCCGCGTGATATAAAGGTCGCTAAAAGTCCGGCTACTACCGGTGCCGCTGTTTTCAAGAAAAATTATATGAGTGACGGTTATACAACTTAAGGGATAAATCCATGGATAACTTACCGAATGAAGTCCCAGTGGAACTACTATACGCCGTAATAGCGGTCCAGTCGCCGTTAGGAGGGCCTTCGTCCATATTTAAGTCTCGAACCGTAGCCACGCCAGTTCCTTGGGCGGAGATCTTGACGAATTCATTGGATTGAAACATATTTTCATAGGACCAACTGTGGCCACCGACAACGATGAAGTTTTTTTCAATCTCAGGGTCACCAGAGATTAATTGAGGGTAGGTACTGAGCGGTGAGTACCCTAGATTGCCCGCATCCTTTTATGGGATTGTTAGTATGTATATTTGCTACAATGGCGTAATGACGGGGCGGTCGCTGAATATGAACCCGTGATCCGTAGCCCCTTGATCGGCCTGGCTAGGGGCCAGAGAGCCTCTAGGGTCATTCGGAATCGACTGCTATTGGGTGATTACTTACATCTGCTATATTTCCGGCCGATACTACCACGAAACAGCCCATCTTACCCAAGGATCTTACCACGTGTCGGAAAATTTCGTAATAAACGGGGCCCAACCTCTCGTCAAACACAATGCCGATTGCAGATGTTACCACGCAGTACTTCCCATTCCGTTTTCTCCTGTTGTCGACAACATGGTCATATGTTTTCAACCAAGAATCCACGGCCGTGTATCCAGCATAAGTTTCGTGGTTAGTGGTAGGTGCGTTTTGGACCATAATGATATCTGCTTTTGGGGCAACTCCCACTCTCTTCCCAACAATCTTGGAAAGTACGGCAGTACCGTGGCTTTTCGCTATATTTTCGATCCTATCGTCATTGAGAATGTAGTAATCTCTTGGCTCGTTAAGAATATCGTGGGCCCCGTAGATCCAATCCTCGATGTTAGCTTCTTCGAATTCCTGGCAATGATTAAGCATATTTTAGATACGATGATCGAATATGGAGGTTTGATTGGTATTCAATTCAATTTTCTCCTCACCGGGTGTCTTGTATCGCAACCTGAATCTATTATATATACCTTAACCCCCTTTCCTGCATTTTTCCACCGCCAGGCCGGCATATATTCATCATATTCTACGCCTGGTGGTAAAGAAAGTTGAACCATATCAGGAAAGGCATTCTCCACATTCTCAATGTCGGGGTCCCATCCCTCGAGCTCGTTTCCCTCATTATTTCGTTTGGATCGGCTGCCCGGCGGTCGATGCCCCAGTTGTTCGTTGTGAATAGTGATATTCCTAACAGGGAGACTTATTCCAGTTATGGGCTTGGTAAGAATACTATTATTAATACTGTTGCGCTTCGATTGAGGTCGGGGGGATGAAGGCCTGCTTTCTTGTGAATTGGTTTGATCTTGCAGTCGATACTCAGGCGGGGATCTATCTGTGTATTCAGGGGAATGCAACTTAATTATTGCAATAGCCACGCATGTACGCGTAAGCGTTAGCAGAGATGTCTAACCCACATTCTTTGATGTGTGTATATCAGGTCAGATCGATTAAAACCAATTTACGGGAATTCTTACGATTTGATCATACTTCCGGCTGATGCTGCCTATCGCTTCATGGTCGTACCACAAAGGCATTTTCATTATGTGGCCAAAATTTCCCAAGTATTTGCTAGCGATTGGGAAGGTTCCGTACTTTCGAGGCAGCAAGTGAGGCTTGAAATCTTTAAAGAAATCGTCTCGAAGCTCTTTATGTTTCTTGGTGCTTATGTGACGTTGCTCCAGATCTTTTGCTAGGCGGCCGGTGTACCAGAATTCGATTGAAGCCTTCTCCCATGTTCCTATCTTTGGATATGCCTTCGGGTGCTTCCGGTACTCTGCCTTGACGCAAAAGGTCTGTATATCTAGAAGCTGAAAGAAGAGAAATGTTACCAGGAAAGATAAAAGTCTATTTCCCATGATGTTATCGGTCTGTGCCCCTCCAGGGATCCTAGAGACATAGACCCCACTGGTGGAAAGAGAATCTAGATATTTCCTAATTCCACGTTATATATTATAAACTCTTATATATCCCTCTACCTCCCCCAGCAGTTCTCTAGAAGAGACTATTGTATAAACATTTAGTATTGGTTAATTCTAGCCCAGCAGCGCCGCATTTACGTACTGTTGATATCTGGCCCTCTCTATCTAGCTATAGTGTGTAAACCCCGCGAATTTGTGACGAAAACTGCATCCAGATACATCTAGATCTTCTAAGTGCTCAAAGTATGGTTTTTGGGTCTGGGTCCCAACTAATTATAGCCGTGGGTTAGGTTTATTCTGTGCGCTGCGACTTGTCTTGAATCAGACTGCTACAATGCGACACCGTATACGCGTGATCATGTCTGTCTGGTGAGCTATGTATGCATCAGCATTAATATCTAAGCTTATATCTGTGAGGGCCGAACGGTTCCCATACCATTTTTAGAACTCGAATCAACCTCTGACAGTCATTGATACAGAAAGGCTATATCGTCTCAACAAGTTCTGTTGAAAAGCATGAGAACAAACACTAATATACATATCGTTCCTTGGACACATGTGGCCTGATGGGCAGTCTGGATACGAGACTAGTTTCTTGGCTACTTTCTTAGGGATGAATATTTGGCGGGGACCTATCGCTATTCAACAATGTATTCGAATTTTCCGATATTCCTGTTTATAAACAACCGCTAGGTTTCAAAGTAACAACCAGTTTAAGGATAAACTTGTAATTAACAACCCGCTTTGACAAACGTTCAATCTACAGGGGTTGTTTTCAAACAAGCCAACTGCGCCGTAGCTTCCCTAAGAGCTCCACAGTAAAAGGCATACAGAATGGATACTTCGAAAACCAACATAGTCCTAGCCCCCCCAGATCAAAGTAACAAATCAAATAACCTCATGCTTTCCAAGTTAGACTGTTCCGAATCAACGCCACAATTTTATAGCTCTATGAGCGGACATTCAAGGTCCTGCGCATTGTTGTTGGTTTGTGCCTCGCAAAGGTTATGTTCAGTCGTGGGCTCCGCCTTCTCAATAGGCTCCACCCTCCTGATCGGAACTGCCTTGATATAGGCCGGTGGGATCTCAATCTGAGAGGAATGTTTGGAGCTCTGCAATCCAGTTCCCTGGACGATTGAATTTCCCTTGCGACTCGAATCTGCCCGACCTTGCTTTGCACTGTGATGCATGTTTTCCTTAGAGTTCAATGCATTTATAGCGAGATCGATCGAGGATGTGTCCCATGGGCGCCTAAAACCTGTTGGTATATTGTCCTTCGTAACTTGGGGTAGCCGAGTTCCACCTGGGCAATAGTCGATCAACTGTTTTTGCGGGTCCCAAACACAGATATCAGGCGGTGTCAGAGGGATAACATTCTTCGTGTGTGGTGCTTTATTCTCAGAAAGATGTGCCATATTGTTTTTGGAGAGCGCTTTTGTCATTACAGCTTCGAAGTTGGGAATTTTGCGGGCATTATTCTCTTCTGATAGCAGAATTCCATGAAGGGTTTCAGTGTTGAGGATGAAATGACTTTGGATTTTTTTCCTATCCCGACTATATTTTTGATCGGCTGTCCTTTCCTCGGCGGCAAGTGTCTCCCTTTGATCGCTGATTCGTCGTAAGGTGGTGCGGAGAGGGGCTTGGATTTCCTCGAACTTCTTCTTAAGGTCCGTTGCGAGAACTGCAGTGTATTTGTTGAGAGCGCGTTGTTTCTTGCTCCATTCTGGTGCTCCAAGAGCATCAATCAGGTCTAGAAGATTATTCAATAATAAAAGCAGCTCGGAGGTGTTAATATCTCGCCGACGCTGAGAAACTAGATCGTAAAGTTCACTCGCGGAATCCAAACAGCCGGCTTTTGAATCGAGATCTCGGAGATAAATGAGCTTCTCGCGTGTCTCTGGCTTAAAATGATGATCATCTATCTCGCTGATAGTATCTTGGACCATAAGGATCCATTGGCCGAGGGAGCTAGAATCTATGAATTCAAATGCTTCCTGATTGACCATTTCCGGGAGGTACTTCTTCGTAAATTCGTAGAATGCTGACTTCAAGATACGCCGGGTTTCTTTGAGAATAGTACGCAACGTTGGATATGGAAAATAGGCACCATAGAGATCAATAGCGCGAGAGACTTCGGCTGGACGGTCAAAACTCATCATACTGTGCGCGTCGTTGTCGTCCAAAGCACTGTTGGAAAACCTAGATCCCTTGACGTTCAAGAAGGTACTGGATGAAAGACGTGTCTCCTGCCTAAGATGGCTTGGAGGTCTCCTGAACGTAGTGATGCTTTGCCTTTCGCTTATCCCGTTGCAGGATCCCGGTTGGGTGCTAATTTCTGTGGTGACAAGTTCAGAGATATCTCCATCCAAGAGCCATGGCCATTTCTCTTTGATAGCCTCTGGAGTTGAGGTGTAAACTCGTTCGGCGTTCAGTGCAACCAGGGTCTCGACGAGCTCGTCCATCTTGTACAAGTTGAGCAAGAGCCCTAGATGGGTTGAATTAACCTCTTTGAGAGTACGTTGTGCGGCGCCGCTGGATAGATAAGGGCCTGGTTTGAAAGGGTTTTGGAGAAAGATGTCGCGTGTTGTGAGATAGACTAGCCTTTCAAGCTTCTGTTGTATCTCTGAAGAAGAGGATTGTATTTGCGTATCACCGTGAGATCGGTCAGATTTGCCGGAGTCTTTCAAATCGACGAGCTCGGCTATATCCATCTCGGAAGAAGGTATCTCAGGTGGAACCGTCTCAGTATCAGAAAGAGTGTCCCAGGCTGACAGGGAAGTGTTTGCTAAACACTTCTGGACTTCGGTGAGGCTATCTGAAAATGGAGATGACGGGGCAAGAATCCCAGGTTCGAAATAAGCTGTAGGATTAAAGACGGGAGCTGACGGGTTCAAAGATGACTTCTTATCAAAGGCCATGTTTGCCATATTGAAGATGATGCGCCGAGGAGCTTCTAGGGCTGAAGTCCAGAATGGCTGATCGAGATATCTTCACTCGTCGTTATAGCAGCTTTGGCTCGGTAGAAGACAGTCTGCTCTGGAAGACCCTTGCGAACTCCTAAATCTCTTGGGATCGTTTGTTAGCCCCGGACTATGGAAGCGAAACGGATGTAGTGTTCTTACCTTGAACGGTGCGTGATGGTGAGGATGGTTATGTAGAACTGTGATTTGTAAGAAATTAGTCTTCTGAGTTCTTCTATCTGTCCAAGCACCAAAATATCCAGAATTCAGGTCAAAAAACAACCACAACCATCCTTCTGCATAGTATTTGGGTATGCATTGGGTACCATGCCAAAGGGGAGGCAGGCCAGCGGGCTGTTGCATTTTGTATAGAAAATGCGTTGTCAATGGGTATAGACGTACCTTCCTCCTCCACCCTCCCCCCTCCCCCGGCCCTGCCACCTCGTTTCGGCCCTTCTTACGGGCCCTCATCTCTACAGAGAGATGAGTCCCTTGATCGTCCCCTCCCACTCCTGCACCCGACGCTGCTGCTCCTCCAACTCCCTCCTCCTCTCCTCCATCCAGTACATGGCACCTGCTAGTGCCCTCACTCGTAAACTTTCCATCCTTCCGTGCGTTTGGTGTTTTTCCAGCCCCTTTAGATCTCGTGCACACTCCGAGATCATTTTTGCGAGAGCCAGTGGCTCTATCTGGCTGCCGTTCGTCGCCTTAGATTCAATCTGAAAACATGCGTCAAAGCGCATGTTGGGAACTGGCTCCGATGAACCTTGAGCTGTCTTAGCCAATTCATTCTTGTACCTGCAGATGCCAGCCCGGAGGGGGTCCTCAATATTTGCAAGGCCCCCGTCACGGGTAAGGTACTTAAAGAAAGTTTGTCGAGAAATGCAATATGCTTCCTCGACAATCTTTCGCCGCTCATCCTCTGATAGATGAGCTGGTTCGATGGCCGAGACTGCCTTAGTATCGTCACCATCTTTCTTGGTGGGCGGGCTTGGAATATGTACCAAACCAGCAACGGGATTCTCGGCCTTCAGAGGCTCGAGTAGCCGCTTGTTCCAGTTCCCAACGACTGATACGTTGGGAGGGAGACGAGGTCTCCTGGAATTGGCAGCACCCGTCCTAGTCTTGGTGATCCCACCACCGGATGATCTCAAGACCTTGTCCTGCCAATTCTCGCGCTTCGACGTGCTCGTGTCAGCCCTGCCCCGAGGGGCATGGACTGACGCCTCGATACCCACAGGCTGAAAACCTTTGGGTGGAGGGCTTGTATCAGCACGAGAAACGGTGGACTCCACGACAAGGGTCTATCGAGAAAGATTAGCTTTAATACACCCAGTTTCATGTAGAATTACTTACCGATTCCAGGGTAGACCGCGCCCTGTCCATATTGGACGTGGGTGCGGTGGCTGCCCCGGCCTTCAACCCCGCCTTAGAGCCCGCGGACCACTTGGACACGTCCGGGAAAATCTTCGCGAACTCAGTAGTCTTGCAGAAGGCCTTCGCCCTAAGCAATTTCTTGAGAGACCGAACGACAACGTCCAATCCGACCCTCTGAACAAGAAGTTCGGTATCGTTGTCGTTGGCCCTTTCGCGTTGGACCACTCTCTTGATACCTGGTACCTGGTCGGCGGTTCCTCCCCATCCGGAGAAACCCCGTTTCAAACGGCAATAGACATCATAGTCTAGTTTTGTGAAATTGGTGGCCTTAGCCTGAAAATTGCTCTTGCGAGCCATTGTTATGTGAATAAGAAGTGATGATGATGAAGAGAGTGAGGTTGCTGGGAGTGAGGTTGTGAAGGTGGAGAATGAAGCTAGGAGGAGAAGGAAGAAGAAGGGAGGATAGAAAAAATATTTGGAGCTGAGGTGGATTAAGTAGACCCGTTGCACAACCTATTGCAGGACGCTAAGGGAAACTTTACGGGGAAAGTCTGCACACAGTTACTCAACACGGTTATTACACATAAAATGACGACCTTCACGCCAGTCTTGTAACCCTTCACGCCCTATTGTGGCGCTGAGCCGGCAACACCGTATTCGTACAGTTAACTTTTTTGGAGGTTACCGAAGCCCCGGGTTATTGGGGCTATATAAATTGGACCAAATACACAGTGTGCCGAGACTAGTGATCAGTGCGATACTCACAATTATATATGGTCCGGTCACGAGATTATGAAATACGCCTACCACGATTCTGAATCTTGAAATTTATGCTTTGTTGCACTACACCCACTTGAGTACCTGCTCCTACTTGATTGTTTAGAGTCCCCAGTATGATAAAATTCGCGTCGGCATGTGCTGGCTTTTGGTTTCTTCTCCCTCTGCTGTAGCATGATAAGGTGGTTACTGGTCCCAAATTATCATCTATAGAGAATATAACCATATGATATGGATACCAAGGCTTTTAACTCTCAACACGTTGCACTAGTCTCGACCTTGTGATTTAAGAACTTCAACGAAACGAAACTATATACCATTGATAGCTATTGGGAAAATGCGTTGCGTGTGATGTTCGAAGCTGCCCAATTCGGACGAAGACCCACCGAATTGGGTGGACGACAGGGGTTAGGCTCACAAGGCTTGGCATCATGGCTAGATATCAAGACATATTGATATATCGATATTGGTTCTTGGGTGGAAGAAATCACAGAATCCTGTCACGGTCTTGTATCAAGCAAATTCACCCGGTGGCCTACGCTAGGACTAAGAAGAAGAAGAAGAAGAAGAAGAAGAAGAAGAAGAAGAAGAAGAAGAAGAAGAAGAAGAAGAAGAAGAAGAAGAAGAAGGAAATCCCCGATTGGTACCAACATAACTCGAAGTTATGGTGTGCGTATAATATCTGGATGTTTTAGGAGAGGTGAAGTGATATATTCGCTGGATTAGTGCTCGGATAGTGTACCTAGTCAGATAAGAGATGTACAGGCTATCGTATAGCAAGGCAATTGTGGATGTAATTAACTTGGTATGCAAGACGGTCTGGCACCCATACAGTATTGTGCATACAAGAAGACTCAGTCAGACTCCGCAGCCGAATCAATGTAGTCCTCATCGGAGATATTCAGACTTTTGATAGACTCATCAATATTGTGATTAGAATTTCTGGTAGAAACGGCGACGGTTGAGCCGGAAATCGACGAAATCTCGTCCTCTTTGTCTAGGAATTTGAGAATATTCACGTATTTGTTGAAAGTGTACATCGTTTGAGCTTGTCGTGCAGCTATATCGATGGCTATTGCTTCATTTTCCTCGATAGAAAGGATTTGAGATAGGCGTTTACGCTTATCTCGCTCTTTCCGGGCTTCTCCGCGTGCCTGTCCGTAGGTCTGTTGGTTAATATAGTCGGCGGTATTGCGTTGTTTCTCGAGCTCTCGAGCGAATCCTTCGAAGAGTAGCGTGGCGACGTCGCTGAGTTGTTTGATCTTTTTGGTTCGTTCAGATTTGAGACTGGCTGCAATATTGTAGCACCCTTTGATGTAGTGTTCGAAAGTTTCAAGGCGGATAGGGTCGGTTGCTTTTTTCTCGGCGTGAAGCTGGAGGAGTGGGAGGAACATATCTTCGAGAGTTGGGCGAGGGTTGGAGTTGTTGAGAATCTCTCCTTGCATCGAATTATTCGGGAGAGCATCGGAGTGGCATATCAAGATGGCGTAGTAGCGAAGGGTGGTGCGGTCTGCATAGTGGATTCGCTCGTTGTAGAGAAGTTCGGGATCATGCGTGTTCAGGAACTCGTAGCAAGCCATTTGCATAATCCACTCGAGGCGTCGGAATAGAATTTCTTGAGTGGACACTGGAAGAATGACTGTGGCAGCAGAAATATTAGGCTCTCCGCAGCGAATTTCCCTTTCACTGCCAGGGGGTTGGTTCTCACTGGCCCAAGCTGCGGTGTGGACCGTAGAGAGGGCCTTGACGTCCCGGGCAAAGTTGCTTCCAGAGGGTGGTCTAACAGCTTCCATCACCAGATGCAGAGCATGTGGCTTGCGACCAGGCTCGAATTTGGTAGGTGGAAGAATGTATTCCTCATCGGAGCATTCTTCATCGGGTTCTTCGTAGTTGTCATTTTCTGGATTGAGACGTGGATAACGGGTGAACGCGAGTTCCTCATTCTTGAAGATACCCTCTTCCATAAACTTGATGCATTGGCGGACGATATCAACTCTGCGTCTGTGTTTCAAAAGGTCGTCGACACGCTTGCTCTTGTACGCAGAACGGAGAACGATGCCTTCGACGCGACGGTAAGTGACGGTACCACGGTATCCGCCGAGGTATGGCTTCATAGCCAGGTAAACCTGGTAAATGAAACCGCGGGGCTTCTTTCTGGTACGCTGGAAGGAGGTGGAAGGGAGTAAATCAGGGTCCATGGCTGGTAATTGACGGTGTAGTCGGGTTATTTGTTTCGGGTGTCGTCGATATCGATGGTATATTCTTGAATAGTTTGAATAGTAATGAGACTGTCTCGTATTTGGATATCTAGTAGCTAATAATTTCGATACTAGTCGGGATTAGTGACAGCCTATGAAAGCTGCCCTTACGGGAAACAACCCGTTACCAATGATACAGATGTTGTGATCAAAATACACTGTACGTGAGGCGCACCCTACGGCATATCATGAGTACTGCTATAAGTCGAATTTCAGGTTTACAATAATTTAATCTCACGCTAATAGGTCTAGAGAAGGAAGAATAAGATTCTAATGTCCGTATTTTAGAAAACGAGCCGTAAATGCTCATGCTAGGAATATAGTAAATTAAAAGCGTGGTATCGTACAAAACATTACATCCGCAAATGAACACTTGAAAGATCTAGCCTCGAATCCAGCCTCATTTGACCGAGGATGATCCACTAATTCCACGCGATAATCTTACATCCAACGACAATAGCTCTAGGACTGGTCTTGAGGCTCGCTCTCGAGATCGTTTGCAATTGTTGGAATTTGCGTGTTGGCTCTGCTACTCGGACCCGGACTTCCGGGCCGAAATCCCGAGCCTTGAGATATTCCGAAGCGAACCCACCAAGCCGGATTACTCGGAAAGACACCACTCTTAAATACGGCATCTGAGCCAGCGATACGAGTACTTTTCCACATCGTGGGCTCACAGGCGGATGAATGTCGGGACGGCAGACGTTTGACCGATGAGATCTCATCTGGTCTCGTGGATTGAGCAGGGTTAGCTCGCGACTTTAAGTTAGCTTAGGCTATTTAGACTGTAAGGCCCCTCTTTCTACTTCTTCGTGTTGTAGACATAGTCCCCAGCGCCGAAAGACTACTTACCATTACATACGAAAAACCTCCAATTACGTTACTAACGATGTCGCCCCAACAGATCTTTATCGGAGGCTACGACGATGCAATCGACAGTTTCGTCTTCGACGAGGCTGCTGGAACGTTAATTAAGACCCATACAAGCTTTGAGAGCAAGCCTGGCCCTTCATGGCAACATATAATCCCAGAGCATAAGCTTCTTTTGTCCGGGTGTGAGGGACCGATAGGAGGGATTGGGTATCTTGATTCTTACAAGTACTCAGAAGACGGCGCCTTGACTAAGGTCGATCGTAAGGAATGTGTCCAAGGATGTGTCAGCATGGACATGGGAAAGAATGGCTTTCTGATAACGGCAAGCTAGTATGGGATAGCAAACATCCAAGCCCTAAGGGATGGCATTAGCTAACTTTATTTTATAGTGACGCTTCGGGGGTCAATACTTACTATATCAAAGAAACCGGCGAGATCGTTCCTTTGCAGATACTCATGTTCACCCTTCCCGATGGCCAAGCAGGTCATCCAGATATTGATCCAGTCCGTCAGGATGCTGCACACCCCCACGAATCGCGCATAGATCCAACTGGAAAGTTCCTCCTCATCCCAGACCTCGGCTCGGATTACCTTCGCATCTTCGAAATCACCTATGGCGAGAAGGGAGAGGATTCCAGAATCAAGGAAGTTGAGCCGTTAGTGTGCGATACGAGGGCTGGGCCTAGGCATTGCTATTTCGACCGAACCGGGAAGTTTATGTATTTGGTAGAGGAGCTTGCCAGCATGGTCAGAGTTTATCAGGTTGAATATACTGGACCACGTGGAATCGACTTCACACCTATCCAACGTATCAGCTCCTTGGGCATTGGTAAAGGTCCAGCTGATACTAGAGTTCAGCGACTCAAAGCAGCCGAGGTTGCTATCAGTGTAAGTCACCCAAAGCCTTGACATTCAGACAATATGGAGAAGCAAATACTAATGAGAAGCAAAATAGCCTGACGACAAGCATCTGTACATCTCCAACCGTTACGATAGGTCGATGCCAGACGGGACGGATTCCATCGCACATTTCCTGATCAATACAGATGACGGAACCCTGACATTTGTGGAACTGACTAGTGCTGGTGGTATCAACCCTAGACATATTAGATTGAGTCCCGATGGAAGCTGGCTTTGCATTGCCACGCAAGATACAAACAGGGTCGCGGTGTTCAAGAGAGATATCGAGACTGGCACAATATTGGAAGAGGTTATCGCAGAAGGACAGAGCGGACAACCGGTTTGCATTACCTGGTAGTTCGCATCGCATATTACCTCGTGTGGTCCAATACCCTTATCTTTCTTGTATGTACTAGACTACGCAGCGAATAGATTCTTACCTCCCCCTGTCGATTCTCCGTTCTGAGTGATACATGGATTCGGAGTGATCCTCAAAGCTTGCAAGTTGTGTTGTTCGTCGGTCAGACCACAAGCGTCGGTCTTGGCATGCAGGTACCAAAAAGGTCGATTTTGCGCATTCAAAATTTCAGAACGAAAAAAAAAAAAAAAAAAATCAACCAATTGCAATCCCACCACAAGACAAACAACCGCACAACTTTTTCTTACTCTCCGGGTTGGTTCTCGAGAATCTGCATATTACCCGGACTATTATCATATTCTTACATTCTTTTTACATTCTTTATTGATTTAATCTATCAATTGAGCGCTACGGTGATGATATCTTGTGGGCATGGTGGGGTGGTAGCTACAGCGGCAATATAACTTCACAGCATGCTACCTGGGCGGCGCATAGCCGCTCAGGCGCTGGCATGGCGAACAACCGGAATAAAATCCTCACATCAAATACGCCTCTTGGCTACAAATAGACCGTCGTTACCAGGGAGCATCGAAAACAGCACTCGAATAAACAAAATCCTGAAAGTACAAAAGGCCGTCGCGGCTACCTCTTCTAGGTTGACATTGGACAGCTTGACAACGGACGACCAACGACGGGACTACCTATGGAGCAGAAGGGAGCAACTTCTCAAAATCCTTCCCGGAAGGGAGTGGAAAAAGGTTTTTGCTATCGCTCGGAGGCTGTTCGAATTCAATTATCTTGTCAGACCGCCAGCGGATAAAGAATTCAGAAAGAGAATGCTTGAGAATTCCGGCGAGTTGCTGATAAAGCTCGAGCAAACTCCGATGTGGCTAAGCTCGGAGATCAAGATGCTGGAGAGCATGGATAGGGAGAAACGGGAGGCCAACGAGGAAGTCAGCACCACGAGTCCATCGGAAACAAACGACGCAGCCAACGAGACTCTGCCCGATGTTTCGACGTCTTCTAAGGAAGAGCCTTCGAAGGATAAAAAAGCAACCTCCACGGCAAGTGCTAAACACGTCGACCAAGTTTCTATTACAATTGATGAACGGTTGCTCCAGCAGGACATAGAAGCAGATGATATATCGGGGTATCGCAACTTGTTGTTATCTCCAGACTCAGAGCGTAGCAAAACACCAACTGCACAACCTATCCCAAAAACCACCGCAAAGCCCGTCGAGAAACCCGCCGAAAAGTCCACAGCGAAATCCTCAGAAAAGGCTGCTGAAAAATCTGCTGAACAATCTATTGAAAGATCTGCTGAAAACTTCCTGGAAAAGAAGGCCACCGAGTCCGTCAAAGACGTAAGTTTTCATCTGCGTCTTGTAATTTCTTACACCCACTAAACTAGTCCCGTCTTAGATTTCTCCCCTCCGAATCATCGTTCCCGATTACGACAAAGTCATTCGTTTCGGCAGCAAGGAGGAGCAGATAACGGTAGAGAAACTTAAGCAGTTACAAATCCCAGAGGACACACCATCGGGAGCCTTCGTAATTCTCCAGAAATTGAGCCGAACGCTTACAGAGGAGAAAGTTCAACCTGACCTCAAGCCTGTCATATACCCCAACCAAACTTCGTACGCGATACTTTCAGAAGCCACAACACTCCTCGAAGAAGCCTGCTTTGAATATGTCCGAAAGAAGGCACCATCGGTAACCACATGGCCGACATACGATTGCCCCGAGGCGCAGGAATACAAACGCTGGGTCGACTTGATTATTAAATTAGGTAAAGAGTATTCAAAAGATGGTTTCAAGCTCCCACCTAAGTTTGTTGAAGGCGTGAGTTACGGGGACATAATTCGAAACTCTGCTGCTCATAGACTCCCAATTCACGCCCCAAAGCTCAGAGAACTCCTCCGTCGTGCCCGAATGTGGGTTGAGTCCCTTGACGTCCCGGAGACCGCCCAGAAATTTGAACGACTAGAACAATCCGCGGCAGAAATGCAGACTGAACTCGAGGACGCCCTAGTTCCGGTGGCTGAAGAAATAAGGGGGGTTTTGTCGAGGATTAAGGGTCGGTGGGATCAGGTCAAACGACATGAAGAGAAAATATTGGAGATACAGAGGGCCATTCGGAAAGAGATGGGCGCGATTGAGATGGAAGAACTAAATATGAAGGATTCGCTTCGGAAAGCTCAAGGCGTTCGATACGACCTCGGACAGAAATTCGAAAAAGAAGTGTTCCAAACCCGCGTGCATGGTTCGCAGGTCAGGACGGAATCCCAATTGGAAGAACTCTCTGTAGAGTGGGAAGGGGAGGAACTCTACCTCGAAGAGCAGGGGGCGGACGCAGAGGGGGCGACACCCAGCTCGACGATACCGAATGTTAAGAATTCGGAACTCTTATCTCAGAAATCGAAATCCAAGCCCGCAGAAGCCGAGCTGTCATCTACGGAGGTGACTGAGATGTTAGCCTCAGAGGAGAGTCGGTTCTCTGAAGCCGATAAGACACAATTGGCACGTGATTACCAAGGTGGCCTCGTTGCCTATAACCAAGACACTCTTTTAGACATTGAAGATATTTCCGTGGCAGACTCGAAGGCATCTGACGAGAAATCTAAAGAGCCAGCAGAAGATAGAAGAGCTCCAGAAACGAAGGAACTGGGCGTGAAAAGTTCAGAAGTAGAGGGTATAAAAACTGAAGATCCTAAAGCGAAGAAGGTGAAGGCGAAGGCCACAAAATTGAAAGCTTCAGAAGAGACTGAAGTTTCGGATAGGAAAAAGGTAAAAAAAGGGCCCTCAGCAGAAGAGACCGATCCAAAGAAGGGAGCCTCTCTCAAAAATGGGTCGGAAAAGCTGGAAAAGAAGAAAGAGATCGGTTTCGAAGGGTCGAATCTCTCGAGGGACTCGGATATAGACGCTATGAAAACTGATACAGCAAAATGGTACAATCCCCTATCTTGGTTTAGGTGAGTAAGCCTACGTAGAGTATGGGTCAAAGGAAGGCGGGGCCATACTGAACATAGTATCTATATGCCCTTCATATAATCTATCGACCTCTTAGAATATTCTCTAAATTGTAAATATTAGTAGATCATAAGCCTATGTTTCTTAATGTACATACTTTGGGCGGTTATTCGGCTATTTGGAGTCATTTTGGTTCAATTAGAAGGCTCAACCTTTATAATTCGATTTACAATATGCTAGCCGGTATTCTGAAAACCGGACTGCAGCTATACACCAGCACCAGGGTATTGAAGTGAATCTAAGTACAGTTGCCACCGTACCAAAGTTTTACGGGTCCAACCCTGCAGCAAAGGTCAAGATATCCTAGGCCTCTACATAAACTCCTGATACAATTGAGTATCTATATCATTAGGTTAACCCATCTAACTGTTAGTTAGGACCCTTTCTCGGCTTTGGCTCTGCGAAAAGATTATCATCTTCCTCTTCAACCACAACTTCTGCTTCTTGTTCCGGCTCGCTCTGTACCGGTGCGTGCGCCTGTATCTGCCCCACGGACTGTCCCTGTTGCAACTGTTGCTGCAGTCCCTGGCGCGCTTGTTGTGCAGCCCTCAGTTGACCTAACCGCGGGGGGTCGATTGCCAAATAATAACTCAGTAGGTCGTCTAGGCTTAGCGCTTGAATCTGCGCGCTGGTGAGAGATCGCGCTAAGTTTGGATCCATAGGCTCAATTTTGTCCAAATCATGGGACATTAATGCTCGTTCAATAACTTTATCCTGTTGCTCCCACAGAAGGTACATATTTCCAATCTCTACGAGGTTTCTGGCGGTTTGGTGGTCTAAGCTTGTATCAATGAGGGGCTCATAGACTATGCGTCTTAGCTCACGCCCTTGGGCTTCTTCCATTGCAGCGATGATGCTTTCCGCTTCTCTCTCGTATTCTGCTGTTCCGGGTGCTGCGGTTATACGAGAAATCATATCACTAGCTCGCCTCCTGATCTCAGTGTCAAACCTAGCTACTCCAGCTAGATAGTTATCTATCATTTGTTGTCCGAATCAAAGGCATGCTGTATTCCTCGAGCTACCTCATTAACTGGTCGGTATCCGGTGGCCCTTTGAATCGGTCTGGGCTTGTAGGCCTGGGGAAGGTAAAGCGATCTATCTTGTTGGGGCAAATCACCTCCTGTGTCTTCTGGTCGGATCTGCAACTGCGGCGGCGCCTCAGGGTCCGTCTGTGTCCCGATTTCTGCCGTGTTTCTGGCCTGACCAACGTTTAAGTTGACGCTCCTTAGCTGAGCTGTGGGTATCTGAGAACCCTGCTGCTCGATGTCCTGGTTAAATTGTATATTAGATGGGGGCTCTAAGTCAGTAACGTCAAACTCCTCAAGTTTAGCAATCTCCTCGTTTTCTTCCTTGACTTGAGACACGCTATGCCAGCTCTCCCAGTCACCGTCCGTATGTTCCTCTTTCTTGATTGGCATGGGGCCTGTAGAGCCGAAGCCCTCATCTACCAAAGCATCGTAGAATCCCCTTGGATCCGCCCTTTGCCCTGTCAACGACGCTCTCGCCTCCTCATAGTTAGGAAACTCCGCCAAGCCAACCAGCGGATCTCCATTCTCATCAGTATAAGCTGGCCTCCGGAGTCTCCCTTGAAGTATGCGGACGTATCCAGTGCCGAACCTTGGTGAAAGGAGCAAAAAGGTTTCTGGATCCTCCACATCTACGGGCTTCCAGAATCTATACCTCCCTGCAAGAGGAGGGTCCGTCTTCCCTAAGTCTACATATTGTACAGTTGTCTGTAGGGGATCTTGTGGATCATGGAACCTAATGAGAACATCCGGTGTACCGACGCAGTCAAAATTTTCTACTCCTTGGTACAAAGCTATCGCTAGGAGGTTTTGAGGGACTGGAGCCTGAAATCCGGGGAGATTAGCTAATTCTCTAACAAGAACACCTGCTTGTGCTCCATTTATGAGACCAACGCCCTCGATATCTGGTATTGGACTTTCTGTGGTGACGTCGTAACAGACGTCGGGACTGGTGTCGACGAGATCGTGGACTTGGAAGTTTCGGGGCGGTAAATTATGCCCCCGGAAAAATATTGCGTACCCGTGAGCAAAATCTACTGCTAGTGTAAAGCAGGCTAGGACAAGAGATCTCCGGGACAGATGAGATGCCATTTCGACCACTTGTAGATAACTTTTCGCACCGATGCTAGCAACCTCATGAAGTTTGGCCCTATCAGTTTACTTGCAAACTTAAGTGTATATGGAGCACCAACACGTGGGTTTCCTTGTGATAATTCATGTTCCTAACGTGCGGCATGAGCGCTGTCACGTGCGGAATATGATCTTTTTCGAGCAATATTTTTCCACCATTCGTTGCGTTGTCTGTTGCGATGGCAATTCAAATTCTCAGTAGCGGCACTGGTACTACGTAGCCTCCGTTGGCCGTCGTCTACATAGCTACAGGAGACTTTGAGAGGAGTACTAGTTTTGGTTATTCTAAGTAATCAATCTATTCTGGTAGCCGCGCCGTATAGAACTATGACTTGCTTGGACACCACCCTGAGGTTACCTAGTACTAGCTAGTATTTAACATTTACTTTCAAATTCGAATTCGAATTCCTTCACAAGCCAACCGCGAAATTAAAGTACGCCAGTTTTTCTTTCACTGAATCGAATGCATCGATATCCAGAATGTTTTTTCTCAACATTTCGGGTCAAGCCTCGGTAAGGCCCCAATGTTAGCAGAAAAAGAATATAATCACATCAGACTAGTGCCTTAACATTATAACGACCCCCCTACGCAATCCAGGCCTTTGAAACCCCGCCTAATTGCCAATTCTAGCCCGTCGCCCGGCCTAGGCGCCTTCCCTTCCTTCAAGCTTCCGGCCGGGAGGCGTTTACATAAGTGATCAAACGGAACCAGATGGGGCCAGACGATCCAGCAGCTTGAAAAAGAAATGACACGCTTTCGCTTTCATGGAGCTCCAGAGTATGCATATGGATGTGCATTTGATATATCTCCTTGGTTCTATGGGGCTTGTCGGAGACCCAAAATTTTTGTTAAATGTGTAGCGATCGGACTTGAAAATATCAATAGTCTTTGCATTACCATGGCGCCAATACATCTATGTATGAATAAACAATCAAACATTGGAGTTAGTCTGTTGTCTCCGCATAGGGAGGTACCATGCGTAAGTACGAGCTACCCGGCACCGGCCAGGATTACTTCACTCTGCGTATATCAGTACTTTATACATCTCTCTAAGTTGATAGCAAAGGAGTTTTTAGTCCAAGATCGCCAAAAAAATATAGGCCTATAAACTTGGGATTACAATATCGACGTTTACGATGCGTAGAATTATTCAATTAATCCGGATTTAGGATAGATGCATCGATTCTACAAATCTTAGGCGAGTTATTTAGGCTTTCGCTCGCTTCAACCCGTGTGATATAGGTCTAGCGCTATAGCGGTATGATTTAGACCCACACATTCTAGGCTCGAACGATCACGATCCACGTTGATAGGCTCGGCTCGCCACGCTCCCGTGAACCTTAATTGCAAAACTTGGGAGCTCTGGTGTGTAGGGATCGAGACTGCGGTACCGGCCTGGAGTTATGCTCATTGCCAGTAAGCCAGGGCCATCGAGGTTTTGGCGGGCGTATGGCATGCAGGGTATTTCACTACTAGAACCATTTCATTGCTCGATCTCAAGACCTTAGGGCGGCCTACATGCATCTACACAGCCGCTTGGCGTAAAAGAGCCGGCCTTCTCATTCGTTATGTTGCCCACAGGCCGGCCATTCTACATATACTTAGCACGGTTACGATATACTATTATATACAAGCGTCTATCGTTCTGCGGGTTTGATTGGCCGATTAACCAGGGCGTGAATGGGCCTGGACATATCTCATGAGACGATGATATTCAGCTCTCCGTTAATACTATATGGGCGTTTCTATTTCGTACCGCTAACGAATACGTAAACCCATGGTGGTCCCTTGAGACCAAAAAAGAAGATAAAAGGGGCGCCAACTGCTCTTTCGAAATTTTACTACAAAATATCGTTCTCATCAGCAAGAGCAGCCTTTTACCCACCACATTATTACCCGGCATCTACATCTCTTTACAAAATTCCAACGCTTCCCCTCCTTAACAATTCCTAATACTTTTTCAATTGATCAACTAATTCCCAGACCTAAATTCTAATCAAAATGCTATTTTTCAAGAAAGCTTTGGTCTGTGCATTTGCGCTAGCTACCCCATCGCTTGCTGCTCTGAATGCAGACCAAACAGCGTTAGCTACTAGGTTAAGCCTAATGGCAACCAATGATGTGAACTCCAAAGCCCAAATCGAGGCCATAAGCGTAGTTAATACTCTGGCCATCGGTAACAAGGTCCTTACCGTCTTAAGGGATTCTGTCGCGGATCAGAATTTTGTCATTCAAAAGGCACAATCCGGCGGACTAATCAGTGATGGACTTGATGCTAGTGCCATCTCCCTTGACTTTGGACTCGCTAGTAACTAGCCTAGGCTCGCTCAATATTTAGAACAACGCTAACTAGTCCTTGAAATAGTGGACCCCAAGCCATGGAAGCCTGATTAGTACTATCGCTGCTAAAAAGGGGCTTCTCTCTAGTACTCCATTTCCCGCGCCGATTGCTGCGGCTCTGACACTTGATCTCGCTAGCGCAAAGGTAAATTCCTCAATAGACCCTAAAAGAGACGAATAAATCCTAGATTGCAGAGAATTAACATCTCCGTAGGAAATAGCTACTAGATTACAGAACATGATGCCAGGGAACGCATACGCCAACCACAGAAGTGATATTCTCACCAAAGCGAACATTCTTTGCACGGTCCAAAAGCAGACCATTCAATTTTATGGAGGAACAACAACGGGTGGTGCTAACACTTGCGCCTAAATAGTCGTCGATTCCGATGTAATCAGGGAAGGAACTGAAGCACTAAGTCGGATATTTATACACGCAGTCAATACATGTATATATCCAAACAAATATGGCTTGACTTTTCTAATATAAATTGGCCTTATTGTCTTTATCCATATCCGTGACTAGTCCTGTACTGTAAAAATTGAGGTAGCCACCGAATTCGCGAAGCTGAGATTAATCTTCGCCTCCTAGCTCCTTTGGTGTTGCTGCCGTGTTATTTTATTCTAAACTCTTCAGGTAAACACCCTAACCTTGGAGCGAAAGCCGATTTCTTGTCATGGGGCTGGGTGACTTACCGCGGCTCACATGTCGCCGGGTTCAGGGTGTAGGCGTTCACTTCGCACCTTCTCGATATAACGGCCATGACCAGCCAAGTAATTAGTAAACGCCGGAAACTTTTGCCTTGGTCGGTTATCGTTTACAGGATCATTTCAGCCCCGGATTTCGACCCCAGATTATTAAAGGTTAAATCGGGCAAACCTACCTCCGAAAATATTAAAATACGTCCTCGAAACCTTTGTACAATCTACGTTGCGGTCTTTAAAATCTCCACGTATACATAAGTATCTTTTCGACATCGACTTTAGTTTACGGTGCTCTTTCCCTCAAGTAATAGATTTGAAGCTCAACGCACTATTTCCAACAGAAATCCACGAACATGTCGTCCTCTTCGCCCCAGGTTCCAACGTCGGCAATTGTGAACTGTGTCGTGAACATGGTTCTCCTGACACTTAACTGTATGATGGAAATAGATCCTTTGCTTTTGAATATCTTGCTTTACTTGTTCTAACATTTTTTTTTTGGTTACGTAGCCTATAAAATGCTCTTCGACCCAGTCGGTGCCCTCTCGGACCCTCTCTATCCGTATTTTGTCAAGCTTTTTCGCCTGCCAAATTTCGCTATACAGATGCAAGTTAATGACGCCGGAGTCGAAGAACCCGTTTTGGACCCCTTTACGATGCAACTCACTACGATCATTGCGATTCTCTGCGCTCATTCTGCGGCATTGTATGGTGTCATGTTAATCAATAGACAGTGGGAGTATATCTATATGACAGTCTTGTCTAAGGCGGTGGGTGTTGTTGGAGTGGCCGTTATGGCTTGGACGTTATTCCCTGAGAGGGCGAGTCCACCTATCGCCTTGTTTGTGGTATGGGATACTATGTGTGTGCTGCATCTGTGGTACGTCCTGGGCACGGCGAAAGGAAGTTCAAAGGGCGTGGTAAAGGGAAAGGCTGCTTAAGATATAAAGTCACTTCCGCCGAAGATAATATTATATGTCCAACTGACTGTATATATTCAGTTCGTTTCGTGTACTGTAACTATTAGCCCCATAGAAGGGCTCTAGCTTATTTACACGTCTCCCCTTTCATTCGTCCGAATAAACCAAATAAGCACATAATCCCAAGTCCCACGCGCCCGGAAAATCGCCATTGTATGGATCGTATACCTCAAGAAGACCATTTGAGCATTGTTGATCACTTGGCTCCGGATCGCTGCTGCTTTCGACACGGACGATGCCGCACTGCCCGTTATCGTTACGGATGTAGTACGCTACGCAGTTGAACGTGTGGAAGCAGATGTTACAGCATTCCTGTGGATCAGTAGTGGGGAAACCGAAGTCAGTAAAAGTCGCATAGACGTCGGTCCAATCGCCGCGCCAGTCGGGACGTAGCCAATTTGTCTCGGTGCCGCGGCAGACGCTGACGGTTTGGGTGGCTGTCTTTTGGGTTACGGTTCGAGTGCTTGTCTACGTATAGGCATTAGTATTTAGGAATACATTCAATAGTGGTGAGATGGCTTACAGGTCGGTCAAGTGTGCGTCCGATCAAACAAGTGCATGCGCTTGATAGACGGTCTGGTGCACCGGTGCAGGATGACGCAAAGGTTGGTAACGCCTGACGAGCAGCGACCGGGGCTCCCGTAATAGGACGTGGTTCTGGTTCCCTGGCTTCAATTTCTGGGACATCGCGCTTCTTCTTATTCGGTGCGATATATGGCGCTCCCTTGCGGGTGATATATTCGACTGGTTTGCCGCTTGGAGAGAAAACAGCGAATACAGTTCGGGTTGCAGTGACTGTTATGGTTCTATGGGGTCGAACCTAGGTTAGAAAATCTGCTCGTCTATGTACGGGCCTATAGATAAATCGAATATTCACAGAGCCAGAGTACTAACGTTGCTACCGGTGTGATTATTGGGCGGGTTGTAGTGAGATATCGGCTGCAATATGAATAGGCCTGTCCGGCGCCTCTAAGCTGCCGAAGACAATTGTCCGCACTGCAGTAAGAAACTGCGTCCCCCAACGAAATAAAGAGTGTAGCAATAGCGAGTATTGCTAGTTTCCCAACCATATTGGCGTCAAGTGGGTGGAGAGTGGCCTCGCAGGTACGAAGTATGCCGAAGCAAATAATGACAAGAGAATACCAAGCTCAGGGCTAAGAAGGCTTGTTCAGCCAAGGCTACTGATACTCCGCACTACTGCCTTGGAAGCATGCCAATTGTCTGGGAATCAGATCGTTTTATAAGTCTTCTATAACGGCTCAGGGGGCTGAAGGATTTAATCCCGATTGCTGCTCCTAGTTAGTTGCTGCAGCTCCCAGCAAATCATAGAAGAATTTACAACTGCATGTCAACGGACGGCCCAAGTGCTCGAGCTTTGTGTAATCATTCTGCGCTGTTATCGACTGCTTGCTTCAAGTTCAGCCGCAAGCCATAAAGCCACCAGTAGTCGGCACGCAGTTCTTATCCTCGGGGCTCGCGTAGGAGTTGTTCCAATAGGCCAAATCCCAGTGTACGCTGCAGAAGAGCGTGATGCGGGAAAGACGATTTTCTGATGCCGACTATTCGCTCTTCGCCGTCTTTCGCATTAGGTAAGTTGTTTATGGTTCGATAACGTAGACGGCAGATGCCGTGCATAGTCCCTGAACCGAACATTAATACTCTGTACATCCGAAGGTATCATTGCATATATTGCGTTGGGTTGTATTTCGTATGCACGATGTTGAAAGTGCATATTATGTTGATTGGAAAAACGGGAAGAAGAGGACGCGGAAACTGCTTGAAAGACGGCTACGAGCTGCAGCCGTTGGCAGAAACAAGATGCTCTCAGATCAGATCCGGATTCCGAGCTCGAATTCAATGCAGCCGCCGACGACGGCGCGTCTTGGCATCCACATTGCCTTGGAGGTCGCACAAGCAGGGGTCGTGGATGCCGGGCCTGGTGTGTTGCTGTGTTGCTGTGTTGCGGTGTTGCGGTGTTTGTCGTCTTGGCCATCCGGAAACCATCTGCGATCAATCGCAAGATCCAAACCACACCGACGCGTTCGAGTTCGAGATTCAGCGTCTGCACTCCCCAGCAATCAGTTACTGCCACCATTCGGCATCAGATAGCCTAGCCACACCTCTATTACCAGCCTACCGGCGACCAAGGTCGCAGCTTCACCACAACGATGGTGGGACCTGGATTCCGTGATGATCATATTCTAGTAGGAGGCCTCCAATCTTTCATCTGGCTTCAATGGCTTGGGTATAGCTCTAACGCTTTATTTAGTTGATCGCGCCCGGATCGAAGGTTACGTTGGCTCAATTGGGCCTCCCTGAGTCGTTTACACCCGCAAAATTCCGAATCCCGACGCGGATGTTCCCTGGGATAGAAGAGGGGCAATATCTACCAAACAAAGTCCACGAGGTCAAGGAAGGACAAGAGCTTCTGCTTGGAAATGGCGAGATTGCTACAGCAGGGCCAAACGGAAAGCCAATCAAGAAGCGAAAAGCGGACTCGGCCCCGAAACCCAGCGCAACGACCCAGACGTCTACAGATGGAGGCGCAAAATCTACCGATAGCAAAGGCGACACTGCCATGGCTGATGCTACGGATGATCATGAAGACAACGAAGACGAAGGGCACGATGAGGATGAGGAAATGAATGGGACTAAGGAAGAGGGTTCCAATTCGAAGCTGTACTACGAAGATGATTTTGATGAGGAAGGGGCGATATGGTGCCTTGACCAAGGCCGTATCGTTAATTGGGAAGCTTTCTTTGCTTTACTGTAAGCTCCCCATCGTCGTATATCACGTCAACTCTATCTAACCCCTATAACCCAGACTACACGTCCACGAGACCCTTAATCCGACCTTCCACACACCTATTCTCATGATTTCACAGCCTTGTTGGACCTGCACAGACAAGGAGAGGATCTGTCAGTTCATTTTCGAAAAGCTTAAGACGCCAGGTTTCGGGATGATGGATGCTGCAGCTGCGATAAACGCAGCATATAACGCCCAGCACTCTCTTGTCATTGATGTCGGGTATGAAAAAACCGACATTACCGCCCTGATAGACTGGAACATTCAGGAGGTTAACCGAACAACTATTCCGTTCGGAGGACACTCGATGAACAAGCACCTCCAGAAATTGCTACCAGAACTCACGGAGGAAGAGATCGATCAACTGAAACGGAGCAATATCTGTGAAATACTTCCGCCCGGTGTTCCTATACCGGGAGAAGAAGACATTGACAGAGACGCGCTTCTGAGACCAGTCGAACCTACGACAATTGGTATGGGTGATCTGGCACAACCCAAGGCACTAGATGAGGAAGGGAATGAAGAAGAGGAGGAAGGAGTTACAAACATTGCTGCCATTGTCGCCAGCGGTAAAACCCAAGAGTACCTTGCCAAAAAGGAGAAGGAAAAGGCAGACAAAAAAGCAGGATTAGCGGCCGGTGAAAAAAGACTTCCTAACTATAAAAGGGAAACAAATTCGTTTCTCTTTGTTGAGAAGGTTCACGACTCTGTCATAGGGAATGGCAAAGCGGATCATCCGGTTGAAATACCAGATGGAGAGCGAATGGACGTTGACGTTGCCCCTACTACCACAACCAACGAGCTAAAGCCTGCTAGTGAAGTTCCTATCGCTGGTGGAACCGATGGCTCTCTACCAGCCTCATCCGAGGCAGCAAAAACAGATGCGGAGGCCTCAAAGGCTGCGCCTGACGGGGAAGCGAGCAAATCAGGACCCTCTCTGATGGAATCCATGTTTTCGGCTACAAAAGACGACGACGACGCTAAACGAGCCCAAGAAAAGGCCCTGCGCCGGGAGGAGAAAAAGAGACAGGAGGCAGCTCAATCCGGTGAAAAGCGAAGAGAAATTGAAGTTGGGACTGAACGATTCAAGGCGGCTGAAGGTGGTATTTTGGAAGCGATTGCTGATGCCGCACATCGTGTGGTCAGCAGTGCTGATAATTACAACATGCGCTCCGAATGCTGGAACTCGGTCATTATCGCGGGTAACGGCTGCCGCGTTAAAGGGTTCAAGGACGCCCTTCTGAACACCATCACCGCCAAATATCAGGTTTCTCCCTCCTCAGGAACCATCTTCACTTCCGAACTTCCTTCCAACATCCCCACACCATCTGGCACCGGCACTAACACCCCTCAACCCACTTCCTTCAACTCACAACAGCCGAACGCACTCCTGCTGCAAGCTGCAGCTAATAATGCAGCGCTTGCGGCAGCGGGGCAACACCATTTGTCCATCCCTCAACCAAACCAAGGGCCTAGTTCAATCAAAATCGCGAAGATCCCGGAATACTTCCCCGAGTGGAAAGACGTTGGGTTCGAAGAGTGCATGTTCCTCGGCGCACAGCTAGGAGCTAAGATTTATTTTGTAACAGATCAAGGAGCCAGCAAAGGATTTGTCACACGTGCAGACTATAACTCTCAAGGACCTCAAGCCATTCACAATATTTAGCGAAGTTGGAAACGGTTTGGTCCTTTCTTTTCAGCTACCACTCACTTTAAGGATATGTTAAACTTGGTGCTCAAAGGAGGAAAGTGGGAGCAGCTGCCTATGGATGGCTTTAGCACTCCTTCCCCACTCTCTGCAGTAGCGGCCGGGAAGAAGAAAGCAGCAGAAAAAAGGCGGATGTTGCCACTCCGAGAAATGCTTCCTCGCATGGCTAAGAAGCGGAGGCTTTCATATGTATGATATTATAAGTCTGCTGGGCTGTATTCTTTAGTCACTGGTGAATAAAGGTCCTAATGATAATGAGAAACTTCTATTCATGTCACCCTTCCACGTGTGTTGCCGACGGAGCAAACCACAAATTTTCGCCGCATGTATGTGGCGCTAACTCTAAATTTTATGCACCCTCTTTTCGAATAATTAGCATACCATCGCCATGTCGGGTCCAAAGACTCCTTCCCGTAATACGGCTAACCTGAATTCGCCCTCCAAGGGTTCATCGCCGACTCACATATCACAACTTCTTACAATTCGACCTCCAATCTCACAGGCCGTCTCTGGTAAAACTGTGCGCCGGATCACACTTCATCCTTCAATATACAACCTTCTCTCACTCTCTGTCACAAGTCCGCAGCACAATAACCTTGTTGAACTTAAGGTCGATGATTCTACAGCTTCGGTCATCGCGGTAGCTTGGTCCGGGAGCCAAGGTGGTGACCCGAAATGCATTCAAATTCCGACCTCTGTAGGTGATGACCTACGAGATTTAGCAAGAGAGGCGCAAGTAAATTTAGATTTCTCTGAAAAGTCTAAGTCGAAGGTTGAGGTGAAAAAATATTTGGGGTCGATAGGGTATGTGGGGACCGTGGAGATAGAAGATTACCTACAGCAAGTACCAGCGGGTGATAGTGAAGGATGGAAATACTACCTGGAACATTATCTTAGTACGTGGATTTCCCATTAGTATTATGGAAAGAGAAAGAGACAAGTTGCTAACTTAGGCTGTTTCAATAGTCGATGTAAGATACATGAGCGAAGGCATGATATTCTCTTGCGACTACAAGGGATCATCAATATCTCTAAGAGTCAAAGCGGTATCGACTGGCGATAGACCGGCTGGTGCATATGGAAGCTCGGCAAACGGTGGCTCCCTCGAGAATCGATTGGGTGGATTGAGTATTAAGGAGACTCGAGTATACGAGTTCGACAGATCCTCAATTGTATCATTTAAGGGTTTGCAGGATGGACCCGCGCCGTCCACGCCCCGACCGAAGGCGGTAGTGCCGATAACACCTCGGAAACAAGTAAAGGAGCAAATGCAACAAGCAGCTCGAGAAGTGAAGTCATTTCCAGCCACAAAATCGTCATCAATCGGTGGTCTAGACCGTCAATTGGAAGTTTTAAGAACACATATTGCATCCTCGCTCCTTCATTTTAAACGATTCACTAGCAGCAATCTTACGCCCCCTCTAGGGATATTACTTTATGGCCCGCCCGGTACAGGGAAAACGATGCTTTTAAGGAGTATCGCTACCGAAGCTGGCGCAAATAACTATGTCATCGACTCCTCGCTGATTGGGAAATTTTTGGGCGAGAGCGAAGCTAGTATCCGCAAAGTCTTTGCAGAGGCAAAAAAACCAGTGGATGGGAAGACCAGGAGTATCATTTTCATCGACGAAATCGATGCTTTCGCCCCTAAAAGAGGGGCTACAGACACTACAAGCGACTCGAGGCTTGTTACGACTCTTCTTACGGAAATGGATGCGCTCGCGGCCGTTGGTGACGATGACGAGAAGGAGACTAGCAGAGTAATAGTCATAGCGGCAACTAATCGGCCGAACGGGATTGATCCGGCATTAAGGAGGCCAGGGCGGTTTGATCTTGAGATCGAGATCCCGATACCCGATGCCAAATCACGGTTAGAGATATTGAAACTACTGCTGAAGGATGTGGAAACGGAATTCGACAAGTCAATTGATGGGGGCCATATCACTAGTTGGGCGAATAGAGCACATGGCTTTGTTGGAGCTGACCTCGAAACAGTGGTGAAGAAGGCGGCGACAAGGAGCGTACACCGCTCTTTGAAACAGAAAGAAACAGGGGCATGTTTCCCTGGATTCTTCTTAGATGAGGTCGATAGTAGCGAAGATTCCTTGTCGATATCAGCGGATGACTTCGAGACGGCATTAAAAGAAACAAAGCCATCTGCTATAAAAGATATCGTGCTGGAGCTTCCGGAAACCAAGTGGTCCGATATTGGCGGACAACAAGATGTCAAGCAAAAATTGAAAGAGGCGGTTGAGTGGCCCCTTCGAGTAAGTTATTTTCCATTCTCCTACATATGTAGCCAAACAAGCTGACGACTTTGCGAAATAGCACCCGGAAGTTTTCCAACGGCTAGGCGGGCAGCCTCGCAAGGGTCTGTTGCTCTACGGGCCTCCAGGTTGTTCTAAAACTCTCACAGCCAAAGCGCTTGCAACCGAGGCCGGTTTGAATTTCATTGCTGTAAAAGGCCCCGAATTGCTCAACAAGTATGTTGGAGAGTCCGAGCGTGCCGTTCGTGAACTTTTCCGAAAAGCAAGAGCCGCGAGTCCTTCCATTGTATTCTTCGACGAAGTCGACGCATTGGGTTTAAACCGAGAAGGAGAGGGAAATAGCGGTGGTGGGAACAGCACAGGCGTGCTGACGGCTTTACTGAATGAGATGGATGGTATTGAGGAGCTTGGGAACGTAATGATCCTCGCAGCGACGAACAAGCCGGAGGTTATTGATCCTGCCTTATTAAGACCGGGCCGGTTAGACTACATCCTCTATGTCGGTCCTCCGGATTTAGTATCAAGAACAGAGATCCTAAATATCAAGTTTCGAAAGATGAAGCTGGGTGAGGATGTGGATATACAAGTTTTGGCTAGGAAGACGGACGGGTATTCTGGCGCCGATTTAGTGAAGATTTGCGACGAGGCGGTGCTCGCAGCTATGAGGGAGGATCTAGGAATTGATAGTGTCAAGTGGAGGCACTTTGAGGAAGCTCTAAGAGGGGTAAAGAGTGTTATTACTATGGAGATGATAAGGAGGTACGAGGGCTGGACTGTGGGAGGTGTTAAAAGAGTTTGACATTGGAATACACTGGCCTCTTAATACTCGGTATACACCTCTCGGTCTTTAGATAATACCGCTAAACATATTGATCAGGGCATAATATTTTTAACGCTAAAGAATCGTGATTGATATACATCCGATGCTCTATCCATCTATTGTGCACAGAAATTGCAAGAATATCATAGTTCAAAGAGGATTTCGTATTACACCGTGAAATTCTGTATTCGCTTACTACTTGTCCTTACATACAGCAATTCTCACAAGTAGTCTCCGACTCAAACAAGAAATTCAGTCTGTGAAACCGCGATGGAATCATCGTCATAATCATCGTCATCGGGGTCATCAACAAAATATTCATCCGAATCATCCATATAGTCGCCTTCGTTTCCGAATGTCTCACCACCAAGTTCTGGGAGCCTTTTGGGATTATCAAGAAATTCTTCAAGTTCTTTCAGGAGCTTCTGTTCGTCTTTTAATTCAAAGATCCTGAAGAGTTCCGAGCCCGCAATTGGCCACTTGTCCCTCTCATAATAGTTGTTATCGCCATCATTGCTGAAGAGGAGTCTGCGGAATTTCTCGATGCGGTCTTTGGTCGAAAAGTATCTACCAGGATCTGGATGCCCATGGAATATGACCCTGAGGGCGGTGAGATCCACGTTGAATCGAAGAGTCAAATAGCTCAGATCGTTTCTCTCGAGGCAGTATGCAATGTAGTTCTTCCCAGTGGTACCTTCCTCCGCGAGAAATAAGATTTCTTTAGCCAGGTATTCGTGTGTAATTCCGGTATCATTACTGGCACTGATGATATCGTCAATGTAAGGAGTGTATGGTTTCTCGGGCGGCAGAAAAGTTTCAACAGACTGCCCGTGGTTTTTCATGCGACGCATGCTTTCGATATCCTGGTAATACTCCTCGGCCTCCTTTGTGTATTCCACCAAGAGCTTTCGCTCCTCTCCAATTTCGTACCAAACTCGGTTCCAGTTAATTTTGGACTTTAGCTCCTGATATTTTCCAAGTTTTGTCTTCGCGAATTCGGCGAGCTGCTCGGATGGCCAAAGGAGATAGGACTCCATCATTCGGTACTCGCCCAAGACGCGCCTGGTAGCTACCAAGAACTCATAGAGCTCTCCGTATTGGTGGATCTTGCTGATATTGGTGACGAAGAAGCCCTATAATATAATCCGAGTGAGCACTCCCGTTGTACCAGAAGGTGGATAGAATATCTACCTCATCAAGATCAAGTTCATCAAGCATACTGCCCCAGCTTCTGTCATAGTCGTAATTTTTATTCGAAAGAAGCTTGTTGATTTGTTTGAGAGCTTGCTGAATGTAATCGAGAATGAGGTCATCTTGTTTCTCTGGTCCGTCTCCCTCGTTGGTGGTAATTTGAGGGACTGGAGCGTTGATCGCGAGAAGCTTGTCTCTGGTACGGAGATTGTTCTCGTAGACCCTCCTCGCCTTTTCATAGTACTTGAGACTCTCCTGAAGGATAACTACAGATGCCATATTATTGCCACCTTCGATAACGCGTTTGATATCCTGTCGTGGAGGGAGTAACGTCGCTGGTGCTTTCTTTGGGAGGTAAGTTCGTTTCGGCCCATCTTTTCCGGGTCCAACAGACTTGAGACTGTCAGATGGAGTATTTTCAGGCGCTAGTTTCGCAGTCTCGATACCAGGATCTTTGACCCTTGAAATTTCGAGATGCTCGAGATAGTCGGTGATATCTGAGAGACTGTCCCAGGGGATGGTATGAGGTTTAGCCATTTTGAATATTGATGGTGTTAATAGTTCATGTAGGTGTTTGTAAAGGAAGGGGAAAGCTATCAGATGTTCTAGATGCAGCTGGGGTAAATGTAGATAAACATTTCTGGTAACGAGACGTCTAGACCGGGTGTAAATAGCATCTCGTTACCAGAACTTGTGTACTTGCTGCGTTACCAGAAGTGATTGAGAGGTTGATGTAGAGAGTAGAGTTACGAGGCTTGTAGAGAACTTGTTCTTGTATAAGCAACGTTAGGTACAGGTTTGGACTAGCTAGATACTTTGGCCGAGCTAGTATCATGATCGATACCTTGCTCCGATCAGAATATATGAAGAACTGTTGAAGTGTTTTTTAACTAATCTCTCTGGTTTAGCCACAAAATACATGTCCTCACTCTCGGGTGCCGTCCCTTTCCTATGCATGCCAGCCATTGTCACCCCAAACCGGACCACCTGGAGGGGTATACGGATTTGTGGCACTGACATCACGGTACTCGAGAAAAATCTAAGTTACTATATGTTAGCTCGGTGATATCGTGATATTGGTCTATCATCTTGAGAGTTACATACGCCAGGGTCGGTATACTTGAAGGCACCTGGGAGGGCAACTCCCGTAGGAAGCTTCGTTTTTCCATTCCCCGTGATCGTTATCTGATGACATGCTGGGTAAAATTGCGCGAGTTTTCCGTTGGTATTGGTGCGTTGAAGTCCAAGAATCTCGTGCCTATATCGACAGATTAGATTTATTTGGGAACAATATTCGGCGAGAAGGCTCGACAATAAGGTATATATATGTACCTCAAGATATACTCTCCAGGTTCAATAGTGGAAGGAAGGGTAACTGGCCAGGTGCTATTTTGGGTGGGCAACCTCTTTGACGCCCATGGTGGGTTCAGATTTGCGTCGTAGCCCGCTTGGTGGATCTTGACCCAGACATTTCCTGTGTTTCCCTTGAAATCTTTGCATTGCCCAGGGCATTTAGCCAGCCAGGTCATAACTTCGCGTAGGTATAGTGAGTTTAGTTCCTCTCAGTAATTGGTAGCTCTATAGAATTCTTACTTGGGCCTGGGTGATCGCTCTGCCAGTCCGTCCACAGAAATGTTATTTTAGCGCCGGCTGGGATTATAGCCGTCTTGTTAACTGGAACATTATGGTTGCCGTCTTTTGCAATGTTACAAGTGATAGCATCGGTCTAGCATCATGATCATGTCTTTGAGTTAGAGTTGTCGCTTCTTGATCGTAGCCGACGAAACCCGCCTCGTTATATACTGACCTCAAATAATCCATCAGTAACAGGCCCATTGTCTTTGAACTTTCTCGTTATTTTCTCGATATTCTTCTGAGGATCTTTGTACGGATTCCAGGTTTCGATATACTGGCCTGTGGAATGGACCAAGATCTGCTGAACGTATCCATGACCAGCAACTTGGCTGACCAACGCCGCAGTTAAAACTAAAGATGGAATATACATATTGACCGCTCCCGTTTTCTCTCAATTAGGATGGATTTGCCCGTTACTATCCAAGTTATCTGAATTTTGGTCTCCGTCTTGTAGTTCTCCACCATTTTATAAACATCTTCCAACACAGTTCTCTGTTGCAATTTTTGGAAGCCTCCTTCGATCTGATTCGCGGAAATTTGGGGACGGCTAAACTTGATCCGGCTGGCTTATTGAAATGGAAGCTATTAGTAATGGGAGATGTCGATTCCAAAACTTAATCTTTAAGCGAACGAGAATGGGCTGCTGCACAATAAACTCCGTAATGCATTATTGCGGGGTGCGGCCCGTAAAATGTGGCTTGCGATGGACTAGGACACTTCGAGACGAAGAACTTTATTGAAACCGGGTCCGAGTTTCGATGATTTATGTATATTAAATGTGGCAAATCCCTTGGTTTTCGGGACGATTTACCGTGACATTGGCCCTGAATCAAAGTCGATAGGGCATAAGTCCCGCTGTCTTAAGACCCCGGGTTCGCTTGATTACGATTGTATGCCTAAGGACATGGGCGAGCTAGCCTTTTCAGATCTTCATGAGGATTACTCCACAAATTTACAAACCAATACCTCGTAAGATATTGAACCGTTTGCTCGATGCTCCTCTTTGTCTCTAGGGAACAGTGGATTGACACGGGAGTCATATTTCCGTCTCTACACAATTTAACGATGTATCATATCAGATTTGGGTATTAATTTCGCCGTCGATCCCTAGAACCCGTATCTGTCTCTACCCGAGTTAGGCTCCCCCAGGTACTATATAAGTATTGCTAGGAATTCATATTGACCCGACTTCCTCACATGATTTTAATCGATGATGCCATGTTAGCTGTGAACAACCCGTATATTCTGTAATTAGATACTGCATACGTGAATATGTGAGGCGGCATTTATTTTTGAAACCAGGAGGTTGATTTTCAAGCTTATCTCGTATCCATAGTACAAAACTGAGAACCGGGTACGAGAGTGCGCTCGAAACACAACTAGGATTCCATTGCGCAATCGCGAGGCAGCCTTCCCTATAACGTATTTCATAACGAGATAGCCCATTATAGTAGCTGCTTGCGAAAAAAAATACATCGACTGAATCCTAACAATTTGTTTTTATATATGTTCCGTCCCGTTCAAATACGAAGCGCTTAGACCCGGGTTTGCGAGCTCCAGAGCCACGAGACTGCCTAGTGCCGGGGCGGTGTAAATATTACGCATATTTTGTGCGTTGCCTGCTTAAAATACCACGAAGCTGATCCGAAACGGTGTAACACTATTCCGGAAGAGGAAATTGCGGCATGCCGAGCCGAGAAAAACACTGGATCTCTGCAGCTCGTGGCCGATGTTTTCCGGTCGAGGCTTACACCCTGTTAGGGTATGACGGCGAACATAGGTTCGAGGAACAGATGCTATACAATCAATCTCTTTAATCCTTACATCTGATGTTAGAAGCTAACTCGAATAAGCGAATACCAAGTTAACTGGAGGCTCGTGATACCTGTATGTTCTAGAAGAACGCGAGTTGCATATGCGGAACTCGGCATCTTAGAACCATATCTCGTGGATCGAGCCTCAGTCTTGAAGAACTACATATATTTCGGAGGGTAGGATTGGTACCCAAGCTCCTATATTGTTCTCAATTATAATTACCTCCTGGTCCTCATGAGCTCAAGATGACGAAGATAACCAAAACTGTTTGTGTCGTTGGTACGTTTCCTCCGTTCTCCTTGTCAGTTGGCACTCACTGAGGTGTTTGAAACCATTTTTGTATGCCTTGATATGGACTGACACTCTGGACTTGTTTTCTATAGGAGCTGGCCCGTCCGGTCTTGCGGCCGCTAAGACACTTCTGCACGATGCCCCTAACGGTATCAAATACGACGTCACTATCTTCGACGCCCAGCCCCGAGTAGGAGGTTTATGGCCAGTAAAGAAAACTGATGAAGCAGGCCTCGTGCACCCGGCCATGATAGCCAATCAAAGCAGACATACCATGTGCTTTAGTGACTTTGCATGGTCCGATAATGCACCTCAAATCCCCCGCGCCTTCCAGGTGGGCGGCTACCTTGAACTATACCGACAGAGATACTGTCAGGAGGCCACCCTACGATTAGCATGCCGAGTTGAGAAAGCAGATTTGATATCAAGTCCGTCAAACGAATCAGGTTATTCTTGGCACATCAAAGCACAATCCGAAGATAATGGTGTCGAAGAACATATCTTCGATTATTTGGTTATTGCCAGCGGCTACTTTGGCGAACCCGCATTTCCTGCATTTCTCAAAAACACAACCTATGAGATCCCCGTGATTCATAGTAGCAAATATAGAGACCTCGAACAGCTATTGGGTGATCCCAAGGGGAAAAGTGGAAAGATTCTAGTAGTCGGCGGCCAGTTTTCCGGGGTTGAGATTGCCGGCACTATCGCTACTCACATATCAAATGCAGTAAATGCGCCAGGGCCTCGTCGAAGCGATTACGTTGATGAAAAGTCTCAAAGGCCGAAATTTTCCGTCCATCATGTAGTACAAAGACCGACTTGGATCCTCCCACTCATGACCGCTTCAACGGTGAGTCTTACTTTCCTAGAATAGAGGAAGCAACCCGACTAAAACATGTATAGCCAGCCGATTCTGCCCCATGCTTCCTGCCAATGGACCTTAATTATCAAAACCTATCGAATCGTCCAGCTGGCCCACTCGTGAACACCCAAGGTCACATCAGCGTTGAGAAGGCGAGGTTTTCTAATTCATTTTTTCATGGCTTTCTTAAAACCGACCAGTCAGAATTCTCGCCCCGACTTACCGTGCAGGAAAGTGATTACGATAACCAGCCATTCGTTGGGATCAGCGACCCATACATGGACTTCGTCCGGTCCAGTGCAATCGGGATATCTCAAGGCAAACTCCAGTCCCTCTCCGGAAATATCGCTCATGTAGGACCATCCGGGGAGCAAATTGACGACGTCGCCGCGGTCGTCCTTGCCACAGGATTCAAGGCGTCAACTTCTCTCTCCTTCCTCCCCGATGAAATTCAGGAAAAACTATCAATTGCTCCAAATGACCTCAATAATACGGTTGCCCTGGCATTCCATAATACACATCATCCAGATGTTCCCAATCTTGGATTTGTTGGATTCTATCGTTCACCTTATTGGGGTGCAATTGAGATGCAAGCAAGATTTGTAACTGATTTGTTCAGCTACGGTGGTCCACACTCATCCTCATTGCCTGCCAGCATAGCCAATTCTCTGAAGAATGACACATCCATCGAAAGAACAATTTCTCTTAGAACGGACCCAAGAGCGTCACAATTCCCAATGGGTGATTACGCATGGCTATCACAAGAGTTTGGGATAGCACTGGATATCGACCGAGTCTCACGACTAGGAAAGATGCCTATCCTGCCACCAAAAAACCAGGAAATGAACGTTTTAACAGCTGCAAGATATCCTGGAAAGGATCTTGATGAGGTCCGAAGGGTGGAAAATGAAAAAAACCTGAACCGAACAGAAGAGGCCGTCACGGCTGGTATAACTAAGGGACGGTTCGTCGCACGCGCCGTATTCCGTTCACTTCTTGGAGAGTGGAAGTTGGATCGCAAGGTCGTAAGCCAGCGGCCTGAGCAGCCAAGCGGTAGATTCGTCGGAACGGCGACGTTTTACCTGCGAAATGGTACATCTCATGGGCGAGAGGAGGAGTTTGCCAAGATTGAGGAGGAAGGCGGTGATCATGGATTTGAGTACCTCTACGTTGAGAACGGCGAGTTTGTTGATGAAGCTAAGGGTTTAAGGTTCAACGCGACAAGGCGGTATGTTTGGCGTTATCATGAGAGGAAGGACAAGTTGAGTGTGTGGTTTGTTAAAACAGACGAAGACCGGGTGGCGGATTATCTCTTCCATGAGATAGATTTTATCCTACCTAACGAAGGGGAAAGTAGTGATGATGGGTGGAAGGCTAGAGGAAGTCACTTATGTATTGCGGATTTGTACAACGTAAAGTACAACTTCTCTTTTGATTCTGTGAACTTACGGGACTGGAATCTGGGATACAGTGTCAGCGGGCCTAAAAAGGATTACAGCATAGATGGAGTCTATAGACGATAGGGAGTAACATTATTTAGACGACGAATGGAAATGGAAAAACGGCTTCAGCAGAAGTTTTCTAAGATTCTTAGTAAGATGCTATTTAAATTTCCTTATTTTTTTTATCTTGGAAAAGATAAGATTAAGTTCACATCTTTTCGATACCCGGCTCGGACCACCGGCATGTACGGCCAACAAGTACCACCGCACAGAAAGACTTAGCAAGTATACTTAAATGTTTAGAGACAAAGCCCGCTTCCGATATCCAACCTAGAAGCGCACGTACAATTACATAATATCACCCCGAGACGGGACATTGGACCCACAATAGGATCTAAGACCTCAAGCCACCAGCGGGTAGGCTATCGATATCATCAGGGGTACGTCTGACCAGGTTAGAATAGGATCGAGCTGCCCCAGATTTAGGTGGTCGACCCGGTATCGGATTTCGAAGAATCTCACATTTTGACGGCCAGTTGGCATATCGGTATGCATGGCATGTAGATCACATAATTGATACAATTGGATTTATACGTCATAAAGGTCAAAGTAGTCTATTGTGTGATAATGATATTGTCAAAACTTTATTCGAGGCTGGCACTTCATGGCCATAGTCGATATCTAGTAATTACAACGTCCTTCGAGGATCCGTGATAAAAGGTGAGAGCTTCCCGGAGAAGACAGTAACCAGGAGACAATATAGACATGAGAAAGCTATGCGCTCGATCCGTATAAAGAAACAGTGATACGTGTTTGCAGAAGAACCAGTGTAGACGAGGAAAACGAAAACTCCTGTGGTATAGGAACAACAAGTAAAGGAAAAACAGATGACGCGGAAAGCAAATGCTGGTCTAATTGATGTAATCGAAGCAAAACCAAATCTATCTTTTTTCTCTATACCCTCTTATCCGTGGCTAAAGAGTCAAAAAGCGACGCCATTAAAAGCTGTACCGTTTAAAAAAAAAAAAAAGGTGAATTTCGAACCGAAAAGTCGCATTGCGTGAGCTGAAAAATAGTAGTCCTTGACGCCGGCATGAGAAGAATCGAAGAGCAGAAATTAAGAAAATTAACCGCTAGAGCTGACGAGAAATATTGTGTGAATAACGTGAGAGGCGAGTGTCGATTGCAGTAGGACGTTGCGGTCGTAATCAAGGGAGCCGTGTTGTAACGTTACTCAGAACCCAGGAAATTCGAAACGTCCTTCCATCGTATCCCAGAGCTCTTCGACGACGGCGACTTGGTCCTCTGGTGGAGCAGAGCGGACAGCAAGGTATCGACGCCCTTCGACGGATGGTTTCCAGTTGCCGGGATTCGCGTCTGCGACGATACCACCGGCTTCGGTAAGGATGCACCATCCAGCAGCAACATCCCAAGCCCAGCAGCCTCCCTCCTAGAACGAACGTTAGTATTGAGCTCTCACAGATATCAGCTATACTGCTAGGTAGCTTACCCAAAAGACATCTAGATACCCAGCAGCCACACCGCACATGTCAAGTGCTGCGCTTCCTTGGCAGCGAACGCTGTGACACATGGTACCACCTTGGCTTGCAAGCTTGACCATGGTCTTTGTTCGGACGTCCCAATTGTTGCCCTTTCGCTCAGATCCCCATTCGATGGCGACGAGGGCCTTGTTCAAACCGGGTAGTGGTTCATTGGGGTCACGAAGAGGAAGTCGTTCGGTTCGGTTTAGGAAGGCACCCTTGCCCTTAATCGCTGTGAAGAGGCGGTTTTGGAATGGGTTATAGACGACGCCTACGACGGGAATTTTGTTGATGACGAGGGCCAGAGAGATGCAAACGTTCTGATTGGAGATGTTAGTAAGATCCTGTAACAGATCCAGGTACCAGAAAGTACATACCGGAACACCATGGACGAAGTTAATGGTACCATCGATAGGATCGCAAATAAATGTCGGATTGTCGCTGATTTTTCGTCCCGGGATGTACGACTCTTCTCCGAGAAGGTCGAAGTTCGGGTACTTATATTTCAGATTGGTAAGAACCATCTTTTCGATGGATTTGTCGGTATCGGTGACGAGGTCAACGGCTAGACACCGGATTACCATGTTAGTCAATGGTCCAATCAATGGATGCCAAACAATCCCAGGAACTTGGGATTTATATCGCTCAAGACATACAGTTCTTTTTCGAGCCAGAGGTCGAGGCCGACGGATTCGCATCCAACATCATCTGGCCGCCTCTAAGGGCCAGTTCAATTAGAAAGTCATGAATTTGTTGGAACTCCGCCACAGTCATCTCGCCGACTGGTTGCTGTTGCTGGGAGGGAATTTTGGCGGTATTGCAAGTCCCAACACGATGGGACTTTCTCGGCTAGAGAACTAGATTTGGACTGTCGAAGGACAGGACTGTGAATGGGTGAATGAATGCGAAAACTGTTCGACGAAGATGAAGGATCGTGTGCAGGCGAGATCTTGGAGATAGTTACGGGTTCTGTTGGAGGAAGCTTGAGGTTGAGTCTTGGGGGAGATCTAGAAAGAAAAAGAGAGAGAGAGAAGGTCCCGCAGCGGAATATATATTTTTCCTGTCTGGGGCAATTCGTGTTTGGCCTGTTCAGACGCAGAAGACCTGGCCAGGTACCAGCTAGGCGCCAGAAGAGTTCAAGAATACCAATCGAAGGTTTGCCTTGTGAGAACTTTAAGACACCAATCTGATGCTATTCGCCAGTGCCAAACCGTTTGGCTATTTTTTTTTAATTTTCGCGGGATCACTTTTTGGCAAGTGAAAATGGCGGAGGGTGAAATCCGGGGAAATCGAGTTTCTGGGCAGAAAGAGGAAGGTCACAGGACGACAATGCGCTGTTCAGCCTGCGAATTGACAGCGAAGCTGGAGACTTCGAGAACAGATGATCGGGTTTATGGAAGGTAGGGGAGTTTTCTCTGCGAGCGAGCAATTTGAACTAGAGGTCAAGGAACTAACTCAGAGTTCGTCAAAGTTCGAGCTTGCCGGTTTGGAGAGCTAAGGTTCGGGCCTATGGAAAAGATGAGATAGGGAAGCGTGCGACCCGACAGTGATACACTATCGAGGTTTGCTTTTGAAAGGTATGTGTGAAGTCTAAAAATACTGGATTGATGATGATAGTAACAATGGGGTTATACAGGATCAGGTTCTCGAAGGAAAAAAGGAGAGATTGTTCAACGGAGGCATCATCGACTTTATATCCGCTGGTGGCATCGCCAATGCAACCTGGAGACGGACCAGCTACACCGGTCTACCCAGCGGACAGGCGCAATCCCGCAGTGAAACAGCTAGCTTTGTCCCATTGGCGTATCTGTCTGAGAGTGGGATACATGCGCACCAATTTGCCGTCTATCTCCCAGCCGTCATCGCGAGCTCAAGCAATAAATTCCAGGCGGACTGGGTCTTATCAGGATGAATGGAAAAACAGTGATGAGACGATTACAATTGAACGGAAATCACAAGCTCGAACTAATGGAGTGGGGCCACTTGCACTACTAGCTCCAGACCCTATAGAAGGCGGGGCGCTATTCTGCGCAGGGTTATGGGTCTCCCTGCCCGGTCTGGTTCCTTGTTCGATTTTACTTTTTTTCTTCGAGGTGCCATCTGCAAGTTTATTATGTCGACACGCTTTCTGATAAACTCAAGCAGGCTGGCAGGCTGGAGGCTGGCAGATACCGACACGATGGGCTGCTGTCAATTGGCCGTACAAGATTTGCTTGGAGAATCCGAGACCAAGAATCCGCGACCAGGAAATCCGAAATCTTCGCCATCGGGTTTTCTCGAACCCGTTTTTCTTTTTCTCAATCTCTTTTTTTTTTTTTTTTTTCCCAAAGCGAATAATTGTGAAAGCCCTGAGAAATTCAAAACCAAACTTAAACCCGAAATCTGGCTTTCCCGTTGGGCCCAAGCCGGCCAGGTACATGTACCCATTGAGCTTGTTAGACACCGGAACGACATGTACCAGCGCTGTATCAGCCAAAAACAGCTTTGAGCTGCTCCTGCATCGAAACTAGCCACGAAAATGGCACCGTGCCGTGACTGGACAAGGGTCTGGTCCGAAGCTGCTCTGGCCGGCTGTCCCTTCTCTAATTTCCTGTCGGATAAATAACACTAACTGACTGACGTGACCATTCGCAAGAACATCGACCCCTCCCTGCCATCAAAACCCTTCAGGGTGCCTTTCCCGGCGCGAGAGAAGCCTCACCCCGGGCCCAATCTAACCGCATGGCGTCGAATCAGCCCTCGAGTGAGATAGCTTCGGGGTGCCGTTTGCGTTGGTGCCGTTACACCGCCAAAAAGTCAATTCGATGAAGATTGACGTCGGCCTCGCTTTTCGTTCGACAGAGAGAACGAACTTCCACCATAGTATGCAATCCACCTCCAAGAGGGCTCTCGATCGACTCCTCATATACATTTTCTTTTCTGTTACTCATTTCCGCTAATAATACGAAACGTCCATGCATTTGGGCGATAAGAATCAACCGTCAATTGGCCAACCGTGCAGGAGAATGGCCTTGGAAGAACCATTGCCCCGGGAATTGTTCGTTGACGAACATTCGAAAGAAGATCTTTCATCCGAATAGTGCCTGCAAGACCCGCTGCTTAGACGGGGTTTACAAATATATACTCGGTCAACGGATGGTCCCGTACGAGAGTTATCTCGAAGAACTCCGTCATTTGCCTGGTGAGTGTTACAAATATTAAACTGCAGACATGCCATGCCTTAACTCACAAACCATGATTATGTCGGCGCATTAGGCTCTGCAGAAAACGAGGATGGCTGTTAGCGCTACTGTACGATGCCCCTCCAAAAACTGGTTGGTCGGTTCTTTATCGATAAGACATGCATCTACATTTCGTATAGTCAACAATTCTGTACTTTTTGGAAGTTCAGGGTGCCCCAATTTTGATTCTGTTTCCAATTGCTTCGAGATTCTTGCCAGTCGGAAACAAAAAATTCATTCTTGTGGAAGCTGATCGGTTGCTTGCCAGACCCCTGCCGAAAAGATCAACCCAGCCTCGGATTAATCGCCACAATTCTCGGCTTGGATCCCGCACTTTTTTCGAAGTTTCGGAAGCAGGCATCTCGGGCGAAAATACCACCGAGGTACCTCTGGGAGCTTCGTGCCCCTCCATTGCCAAACCGTGCTTGCCGCATCCACACCTCCTACAATGTTACGGAATTTAAATCCAACGACCTCAACTGAACTTGACTTCTCAGTGGTCGAAGGAGGTAATCTGCATGAATACGTATGCAAAAGCATGAACCAGACCATCCTGGGATCTCAACTGTTGCTCGATGGCCAGCGATCCTCTTCAACCTCTTCAAAGGTTATTCCCCACCGAGCGGCAAAAATTAATGCTTCCCGCTCTTATTGAATGGGCTGGGATCAGAGTCGTATCAAGACAAACCAATTGTTCGAAGCAATGAATTTTAAATCGCCTCGCCGCCCCAAGGTTGATGCCATGCTGCGATACGAACGAGGCGAGAGATTCAATTTAAGTTCGCCAGAGTCAAAACAGGAATACGAGCAAGCTCTGCAATATTACTGCAATATTTTAGTCCGCACACATTTTATGCAATATGGAAGCAGAAGGAAGCTGACTCGAAGCGAATAACATCCTGCCCTTGAAAAGCATGCTACGAAGCGAGAGCTAGAAGACGAGGGGAGGAAAAAAAAAAAAGGCAAAACTGTTCGACAAAGAAACATGAGATCCAGAGGATAAGATGTCCCACTCTAAAAAGTATGTATGCATGGCCACCGGCCAACGGCCAGTAGTGGATCTGTCTGCATGCATTAACATGCCTAGTAGAATCCCGGATCCTAGGAATACGGTGCATTTTGGTGAGGTGCCATCATCAGATTTCCCCAACAAATAATTGATTGAAATATAGATATCTCCAGACATCGTCGATGAAGCTCGCAAAAGAGCGGGCAGCTTTGCTTGCTTGCCTGCTTGCTAATCCATCGGCAAGTAGCACGTCAAAATGCAACGATGACACCATGCTAGCTGGAGATCTTGTCGATTCTCAAACATGTTGTATTTTCTCAATTTCAGTTCCCGATCCTCTGGAACAACTTCCCTGATTCGATAGCTACATCCCGGCCTCAAGTTGATAGTTCGAAACGGCAGGGCAGCTCCACAACACCAAATCCCTTCACCAAGGTTAATTTGGACGATGTTTTTTTATCTAGCGGCTGCCAAAATGGCGCAAATTTAGTGCCAACTTGTCGCGGCTCGGGTCATCACGGAGGCCAGAAATTGCACCAACACTATTCCCCTGGTTAGCCCTGTTGGATTGATCCAACACCGTCATGTTGCTGTCCAGCATCTCACATGTGAAAGCATCCTCCCAATCTTCTATTCTATTCCAGAACGGAACACTGATAATATTCGATCCTTTCTTACGGAGTTAGTATCCAGGATCATTTGCCAACTTGTTGCATCCGGAGACACCGCGCTCATTCCCAGGAGCAGGTCCCCCGTGCTATTGAAATGGTATCGAAGATCATATATGGTCTGTGATCACAGGGATACCGATACCTCGATGGCTATCAGTCTATCAGCATGTGGATATCAGGATATATACCGCCGTTAAATCAGCGTATTTTATCGCCACAACGGCCCAGCGGCTCATGGATGGATGGCACACCTATCAATTGCGTGCCGCCTATTATGCCCGATATTATACGCCATACCTGCCTCATGCCTTTCTATCTTGTTTCAGGATTGGTGAAGCCGACACCACCTTCGACTAGCTTGCATGCTTCCAGCCAGACAGGAACTTCTGCAACACACCCACCGGATTAATTTTGCTGCCCTCGGATTAATTTCAACCACTAGGAGCCCTTACCTGGAATTCTGCCTGTGTCGTGCTGCTGCTTCGGTTCCACAATTCCATCTGGTTGCATATCCAGGCCTGTAAAGCCGTCCCAGGTTACATATACTGGGCGACGCCCCAGGTCAGAATATTCAATCTTTGGAGGAACATGGGGATTTCTGATGACTGCTCATCTTGAAACGTGGATTTCGGAGCTGCATATCTCCACCAGAATGTTTGGTGATAGATAATGGTAATACACCACTTCCGAAGCCTTTTTCGACTAAGGAAGTTCCCCTGGATAAATTCGTCAAATACCCCTGCCTGAGGCTACATGTACATTATGCAGACATGCATTTCGTTTTCGCTGCCCTACCGGTTTTCGATCTGTGCGACTTCCTAGCTTGCGAAAGAGTCCGCTTAAACTCGAACGAGCATATCATATCCCTTGTAAGTTTGCAACAAATCATGTTGAAGACCCATTTTTATCCGGTACTTTACCCACGAAATCCACCAATGCAGGCCGGTTTCGATATCTCGGATTATATCTCACCGACTTGTGCTCGCACCATTATCTTTGACTGGGGCTTTCGTTCGAGAAAGGAGCAAGGACTAGGGCTCTGACGGAATCCCACGGATCTTCTCGTCTACTACGAATAGAAACACAGCATGGACACCATGAACACCGCTTGGTAGGACTCAATAACTCGTTATCCTCGTACCTGTCATCTCGGATATTTCGCTTCCCCTGGCTTTCCACTTCCCCTTGAGCTTCTGGAAGGGGTTGAGGCCAGAGCCATTAGGATCCATTTTCCAAACCCAAGCTTCTGCTTTTAACACCACATTGGCATTCCGAAACCAAGAGACTAAACCACGTTGGCACACATATTTTGCCGTAGAATGCACCGACAGACCTATGCAATCGACTTCCATGATTATCTAGGTACCATGGACATCACATGGTCGAGATGGTTCGCTTGGTGTCTGTGGCGTTCCCATAGCGCACGCGTACGTTAAATTCCGGAAACTCAGATATTACTTTCCGGAACAATTTCCTTCTAGAATCTTGGCTTTTTCCAAGTGGCGTTTCGCGTTCTGCAAGTTTTTGGAGATATCACCTACCTCTCGCACGGTTTATTCTGCCCAAGCACGCCTTGTACCAGGTTTAATCGGTACCTTTTTGAACCAGGGAGATTCGAATATTCGGAGTTTCAAGGTGGGCGATTTGGGGGCCCCTTTCCTCATGACCCCCAAAGCTTGGGTTTAATTCAGTAGGACCCTGTCGATCTCACCTTCTAGAAGCCCAGCGTTCGGATCAATGGGCCGGCTGGAGGTTCAGGCACCTCATCTGGTCCCAAGAGAATCCCCCTTCCGTTTTTTAATGCAGATATATGCCATGCGAACACGAAGCACGCTCCCGTATTCCTCGTCGCGCGATTGCGAACTGCAGAATACGAACTGGGGAGCTCATATACCTAGGTGATTTTTCGGATAATGCACAACCAAGCAACATTTTGATCCGATGATTTGACGTATAACATCGGATTTTTGAGACCCCTGGGAGATTCGCTGGCTAGATCATCGTACAGGTACCCTCGTCGCTAATGGGTTTGCCGCACACACACCCAATCTTATAGCACCGATTTGGTTACCCTTTGCCTTCTTGACTATGTCAGTTGACTCGACGCCCAAACTGCCTATCGACACTTCATATCTGGAATCTTTGAATCGTTGATTCTGAATGGAATCGAACAGCCGTAGATTTGAACCCAATACCAAAACGATTTACCCGGATCTACTGCCTATACCGTCGACCTAGGCCTATATCATTCGGGATGATTTTCGGAGTTTCATTAATATAGTCATATCGAGGTGGCATTGCGTTAGGCATGGCGCCGGGATGTATCTTACCGGAATATATGGACCGTGTAGGATGTTACACATTTGACTTCACATGGATAGATACCCTGACTCTATGTACCACAACATTGGAGCTGTCGCCTGTCTATTAACATCATTACTATATTCTCATGTGAGCCAGGTTTGTATTTGCTGCACTTGGACATCCACATCTGGATTGATACCCCAATCAGACGTAGCAAAGTCCTCGCTGTGAGGATCATGAATTTTGACATATCAATAGGTCGTCCATTAGACGGATTTAATTACGGCAAAGCTTTCCTAGATATTCAGTAACTACGCCTCTACACTATGTACAGTGGAAAATTAGCCTTCGAACCAATCCAATGAGCCCTATCTCTCTATCGATATATCCTCCAAATGCTCAATATCTCCCGTCCTGCCCTCCTCTCAATCACGCGGTCCATCTTCCATCCGCTTTCCATACCAGTGACTCTCTCAACAACTTCAGGCGGCTTATTCCCTGCGCATAGCAGGAGATACAAGACCCCTCTGTCGCTCAGAACCTCGTGAAGTTGGTCCAATAACCTATCCGTCGTTTCCATACCCTTATTCCCACCAGCGTACGTCAGAGACAGTAAATAATCTTCCATATCATAGTCTTCTTGAAGTTTCGCGTTCACAATAACTTTCTGCTGTTTCCCATCACGTAATGTCGACAACGATGGATACTCGGAGGTGGGAACGTATGGTGGATTGAATACCAAGATGTCCACGCAATTCGATTTTAAGCACGATGTAAGGTCCGATGTTATGCAATCGAGGAACGTGGCCGATGTCTCAGGATGTTGAGAACATGCCTTCGAAATAGTTGTTTCCGTGACGGTGTTGGCGGTATAACTGACGTCAAGGCCCATGGTTATAACGTCCTGTCGGCCGAAAAGCGCGCCTGCATGGGCGGCTAGAAAGGCAGATACGACGCCAGAGCCTGTGCCTATTTCGACGAGAAGGGGGGATGGCGTTCCCGCCGGGAAGCGGGTAGATATGAAGGCGATTTCGGAGGGAAGTGAGAAGGCATCTAAGAGGAGGTAGGAGTCTTCGGACGGCGGATAGACGGGCTGGGAGGTTATATGTGAGGTCGAAGGGGTTGGGAATTTGAGTGGGGTGCCCGATGGCGGCGCAGAAGTTGAGGTCATCGTGGGCGTTTGGTGTACGGCATCGTCTACAAAGGAAGTCTGTCGACGTTGTGATATTGGAAGCGGTGAGGCCTGCCAAGTTATAGCGAAAAGAGTGTTGCGCCTGCAACATATATATAAAAACCTCACCCTCATCTTTGCCCTTCGAGCAACAACGGCTGTGGGGTTCTGTATCACGGAGGACGATATCATGGATTCAACCATGGATCCAGCTGATGCTCCAGCACCCGTAGAGGGGCCCCGATTCTCGATCCTGGCAATTGGAGCGCTTTACCGCGATGTCATTGTCAAGGTTCCCAAGTTTCCGGCCGAAGATGCGAAGCTGGCTGCCACCTCGGAGACCGTTCGTGTGGGCGGCAACATCTCGAATACACTCTCCATTATGGCACAGGTAGTCGCGCCCGGTACTCAATTATTATATGCGACAGCAGTAGGAGGGCCTGAGGCTATTTGGCGGTATGTTTCGAATGTTCTGATTTCTAATTGCTTCACGTTCGCACTTCATCGTGCCTTGATTACATAAGAATACCACTCTAACAACGCAATGGCGTAGATGATAGACCGCTAATAACGACCCTCGAAGCGAAGGGGATTACTATGCTCTATGAAATTCGAGATGGAGAAGGACACGCGACTCCGACGGCGTATATCTTTGAATCAGAGAGTACAGGGTCGAGAACAATAATATCACACCAACTGTCAGTCTCACACCCTCTGCAAGATACATCAGTTGACGGACTAACCTTTCGATCTCTCAGAATACCCCAGCTGAAGACATCGGAGGTCACATCTCTTTTGTTTACCCACTTCTTCCCAAAAGCTACTTTTATGTCCCACGCATACGATGACATGCTCTCCCGGGTCTACAACGCCCACTCGAGCTTCTACCCCTCTTGGATCCACTTTGAAGGCCGCGAGTGCTTCATGGTTGAGGGAGTCATAGACCATTTCACTGGCAGGAGGGAATATAAACAGAGTCCCTGTGTCGTCAGCGTTGAATTCGAGGCATATGGACGGCCCGGCCTAGATCGTTTGATGGGTATGTGCGACGTCGCGTTTGTGGCAGAAGGGTATATGAAGGCGTTTTTGGAGGATGCAAGTAAAGGTTCTTGGAATGAAGATGATAAAGACTACATGGTACGGCTGTTTACAAACTTTTTGAAAAGGACAACGAAGAGACGAGCTACGATGTTTGTGACTGTTGGTTCGAAAGGTGCATATGCGGTACGGTTTAATAATGGGTCGGTGGAGATGAGGCATGTACCTGCTCCGGACATTCCGGCCTCGGGAGTTGTGGAGACTACAGGTGCTGGAGATACTTTTATTGGGGCAGCGATTTATGCGCTGGGGTATAGAGGATTAGATGCGGTTAAGGCGGCTAATATTGCGGTTAACGTGGCGAGCAAGAAGTGTATGCAGACTGGTTACGATGGACTTGGGAGTCTTAGTGATGGATTTGGTGTTTTGGAGAGCGAAGATCCATTCGCGACTCCAGCGGCAGGCATGAGTCCTGAACTACCAGTAATCAGACCGATGGATGGGTTGCTATGACGGGTCAATGGCACACAATTATGCAAGACTTGAATGAATTGGGAGTTTGGTTAATTGCATTTTTAATTATGTTATCTCCATTATCGTGGGTACATGGGTAGGGAGTGAATAGACAAGATGTGGCAATCTCTTAGATACAAAAGAGAGCTACCTCAGCTGCGGGAGACATAGCCAGTCTCGCAGACCCAAATAGATGTACGCACGCCATTTTGAGATAAGTCGTATTTGAGGACCAGATAAGAATGTCGGAAACTATTTCTGATCGTATTTCTAGAATTTCTCATCATGCTTATCTTCGCTCTCTTCAGAAGTCATGTCAAGGAGCGATTCGTAATTGTCGGTAGAAGTGTCACCCACACTAATGCCAAATAGAGGATTTAGAACCGGAAGATAAGGGTACTCACAAGCGGAATCAGAAGGAGGAGCTGTGGAAGGTCGCCCTGGGAGATTTGCAGTTGATGATTGTCCGAATATGTTTCCAGCTTGAGAGAGGGGTCGAGCAAAGACGTTTTCCGAGGAAGCAGTAGATTGGCCGAACGGGTTTAATAGTGAAGGATGTTGAATGGAAGTCTTTCCTGAGGCTGACTGACCTAAGGCATTTTGGGGCAAACTCGGTCGAGCAAAGACGTTTTCCGAGGAGTTGAGTTTTCTAAAGGGGTTTCGGGACGAGGCTAGCTGTGTGGACGAGGTCCCGGATGAATTTGGTCGGTCAAGGGAGTTTTGGGGGGTAGCAAGATCCGCAAAGGGATTTTTAGATCGGGTACTAGCTTTCCCGATAAGTTTTTCAGAGTTGGTCGATTTCTCGAAGACGTTGGCAGTGGGATAAGGTTGTGTAAAATGGCTGGCAGACATATTTGGCTGTGGATTGGCTGATGGAGTTGGTTGTCTAAAGGGATTCGTATTGACAACAGGTAGTTCAAAGAGATTTCCAGGAGGAGGAGGAGGAGGCTCTCCAAAGATATGGCTCCGAGTGCTCTCCGATCCAAAAAGATTAGTTTGTGCATCAGGTCCACCAACGGCATTGGGCTTTTGAGGAAGTTGTCCAAAAGCACTACGGGATGGTCGTGCAGGATCAGACCCGAACGCACCGGTCTGTTGCATTGGCTGTGATCTAGAGCTGCCGAATTGCTGAGTAGGTTTGCCGGAGAGGCTAACATGCGTGACAAGCTGATCCGACGGGCCAATACGCTGAAAAACAGGGTGGCCGAACGCACCAATACCAACATACTGAGGGATGGGAGAAGTCTGTGTTCCAAAGCAGGTGGTACGCGGAGCAGGTTGGGACGCAAACTTTTGAATGCCTCTAGGTTGACCAGGCGGTGGTCCAAAGTTAGCAAGGGCACGTTTGACCTCCTCACTTGCCGACGCAGATTTGCTTGGAGGTAGAGGCGGGAAATCGTATGTCTGTAATTCAAAGCATGGGGCTGGAGTAGTAAGCTGAGTTCCGAACTTCAAGGATGTACCGGATCCAGATTGGTTAGCCCTATTCCTGAAAGCAGGCGCATTCGAAGTAGATGATTTCCCAAAGAGCCCTTGAGGACGGGTCCCCGCCTCAAGTTCGAAGGTAGTCAGATGAAGCCCGGTAGACGGCCGCATCGATGAATCCTCACTTTTAAGAGTGTGAGGGGCCATCGAAGGAGCCGGGGCACCGCGATGATGCTGCTGGAAAGCCGGAGCTGGAACAGTCGGGGTAGCTTGAGAATGCACCTCAAAGGAGAGTCTGGAAAGATTTTGTCGATACTTAGCCTCGATAATCTTTTTCTTCTCCTCATATTCCTTCCTTATCCGCTCTCCTTCCAATATCAACTCTTCCTGCTTCTTCTTTTTCTCTGCATCTTCGGCTTCCTTTAAGGCTGTTGCGCGTTCAGCGGCCTCCCTTCTAGCCTCCGCGATATTGAAGATATTGTGGATAAACCCTTTTTCGTTCTGGTATCGATTTCTCAGTCCTTTCTCTTCTTGGAACCCATCATGGCTTTGATTGGGAACGCCTGCAGGAAATAATACTAACTACTTACTTCGACGCATTCAATAAGAAAGTCGATAGCGAGATCGTTAGCAAGATGGGCGGGTTCTAACTGTCGAGCAAGGAGTTCCCCTGCAATTACATCGGGCCAAGTAGTGACATCCGGCCGCGTCTTCGAGGCAAGAATCAGTTCAACGACACCCTGGAGGTTTCCGGAATACTTTAGCAACAGGTGGATTTGACAAAGGCTAATAGAATGCATATCTTTTAGACTTACATCGCGGGTCAGTCCATGAGTTAGACTATGGTGATTTACCTCGAGGGTAGACGCTTTCTTCGGAGCAGGCTCCGGGTTTTCTAGGCCTGGCCCAACCAGCATGGTGCTAGAGCTGTCGGCCATGTTGGTAACTCAGGGTTAGATAGGCGTAGACCTCGTGGAAGGATGAAGATGAAGAATGGATTAGGAGAAGGAAATCTTCGGTCTGGCTTTTATAGTTTTTCCCGACCATGGCGACCCTCAGATTCCTTGTCACAATGCGCACCCGTGAAGGTTGAAAGCGATCTGCTGTTTTCGAGTACTACAACATCTGATATTAAACGCAGGCCTGCAGTGCTAAGAACTATATGCTCTTTTTATTGCGGGTAAGAATGTTCTTAAGACTTCCCGCTTGCCTCGGGACTCTATAAGCTCCTTGAGGCATCCATACTTAAAGACTACATTTACACTATCATGTGTGCAGTTTCTCGACATCTTAATCCAACTTCAACCTGACATATGTCAGATCCGCCTTCTTGCCATGGACATAAGCCGAAGTGAGCAGGGTGGCGATATAATCCTTCTCGCACCGCAGGTCTTCAAGAACTTCCTTCAGTTCCCACAGGCTAGTGGGTCGTGTTGCATTTTCCTTTTCAATTCCGAGGCCATCGAAAGCCGTCTCAAATCCATCTTCTATTTCCCTCCCGTCATTATCACCAATGTTTGTATAATCTCTTTGTTTTGGTGTACCAGGGTTAGACATCTCCGATGTGGACGACAAATCTTCCTCCGGGATAGTTGGAGGGCGGCTTAACGGTGTCTTGGCTGTCGATTTGGATCCTGGGCTTTGCACTTGGGCATCCATATCCATTGGCCAGTACGATCGCGGAAGCTCTGGTAGTGGCTTATTCATTTGGTTTGGGACATCGCTGTTTAGTGATGATCCAGATATAGACATTGCATCAGAAGATCTTGAGCTCAGGCCTGAAAAGACCAGTCGTGAGACAGGCGGCGACCCAGGAGGTGTGTGGGATTCAATTGCTACTAGTTTGCTATGAAAGCCTGGAGGATTTGATGCGATCTATGTTTATAGTTCCTGAGTTCAAACGATCCGATTGGATCCATCGAAAGAAAACGTTACCTTGATCTACTCGGTTTTGTGGATATGCAAATTAGTTAAGATTATCTTTATCATTCATGGCACATCTAACCTCGTAAGGTACGGGCCGGCTGGGGCATAATCTTACATCCGGAATTCGGCGAATACCCTCATTATAACAACGGGCTAGGTTTGCCGCAAGGCTACGGCCCGAGTTAGACTACAAAGCATCGGGATATTAGCTAGTTATAACGTTATATCACCTATTTTAGAATAAATATATTTATCAATGTACTAACCGTCCAGTCGGTGCTCTCGAGCATTGAAATAGCCTTGCTATTTACACGCAGTGGATCAACTCCAGTCCTCACCAACTCGAACGCTAGGACTTCCACTATGCTTTTTTTGTCCGGCCCATCCGACTGAGCCATTAGGGCCACTTGCTACAAAGCGTTTAATGTTAGAGGGTACAAGGGATGTAATCCTGAGCCTGCGGTCAAACTTCTCCAGTTATCCGAGTCTTAAGATCTTGAGATATTAGGGCCGCTGGTGTCGCCATAGCTTTGTTCGAATGTTCTACATGAGATATAAAATTATACATTAGTACAAGCTTTCACTCGACTCTTGATCAGTGCTTACAGTACACAAGTATCTCAAATAAGCTTACTCCCAATTTCTAGAGTACCTTTTACTCGAAGAATGTATACGCGATAGCTAATTTTGGTGGAAACAAGTTCTTATTATTAGTGCAGAACTATGTTAGCAGCTAGCGTTATATACTTGCAAAAAAGAGGGCGTCCAGGGGCGCCTTGCACCCCCCTAGAAAAGGCTCACATGATGGAATACGTAGAGTCGGTATCGAGACTAATCTAGCGATACAAATCACCTTACGGCCAGTATACAGAGTAGCGAGCTTGTGGTTTGAGCCAGTAAAAGTACCCTCGAATCTAGGCGCTGGAGGCAAAGCAGGAAAAGGACTGAATTACCTGCACAGCTGCATGCCCTAGCCAAGGTGGTACAAAGCATTAAGTTTGCATTTCATAGTAGCATTATTGGGTGATAACTACGAGTCAAGATATGCCACCAATCTTCGTTCTGTTATAGGCATCGACACGCATGCCGTTGAAACGGAACTTTATGTTTACAAATGAACGTTGAGTCTCCTAGTTCGCCTCACCTAACCGCAAAGGGCTTTCGACCGTACAAGAGACTGGATTGTGGAACGATTAACGAGGACTCCAACACGTGACAGAAAGAGCGGATGTCTACACCTGGCATGCCAACCCGCCATGGGAACTCTTAGCCCGCGAGCCATAGTTAGGCCAAGATTAAATAGATATACCGACATATTAAAGACTTCTAGAACCCAAGTTAATATCAATCAATTTCTTTTCGCATCTGAGTACCTGGCCACTAGGGATTAAAGCTAAAAGCTATTAACATAGTCTACGGACTTCCACTAGAATCGAAAAAGGTTTGTGTATAGCCTATAGGCTATTTATTCATTTTCTTTATTGGTACAGAATACATTGCAAAGCTTGAAATGGCTAGCTATATCGACGGAGAAATGCAACTAGTATGCTAAATAACCTGGTTCCCATCTTGATAAATTTCTTTATCTGTATAACGCAGGGGTCTCCGCTATGACGGCCAAATGAGTTACCGGTTTGATCGATTTACTTGCGTCTTGCTTATTTGGGAGCAATGCCGGGTAAGTTGGAGAGGATGGTGAACTTCTTAGGGACATCCAAGTAGGGGACGTCCCCACTTGGATTATTATTAACAGGATTCTTCCGAATCTTGATATCCCTTGGGAAGGATATTGAGCCTGAGAGAGTATTGGCACCGAGCCATTGGGTGACCGAAAGAAGGTAGGTCTTGGTCTTGGGTTCCCAGACGAAGCCAAATCCAGTTTTCTTTCCAGATTGGTTGGATTTGCACTCCGTGAAGTATTTGGGAGAGGCGATTTTATCTGTAGTACCAGCGGTACCGGCACCGATGGGGTGGGTCGCTGAGCACTTGGCGGTAAATCCGAAGGGGTTGCTCTTCACATCGAAGGAGATGTAAACCTGCATGGAGTGGGGAGTACCCTCGTTATAGAAGTTGGAGATGGTGAATGTGGGCATAGAGGTGGTGTGGCCCGGGGCAGCTTGAGCTTCTGCAACTGGGGCGGCCTGAATGGCAGCAGCCATAGAGAGGATTGGGAGCAAGACGGAGGTGAGCTGCATTTTTGCTGTTTGGTTTGAAGTAGATATATATAAACACCAAAAGAAGTGAGAGAGCTTGGAAAGTTTAACGAAAGTATTCCGATGAAGCTTAGCGAAAGTGGAGATCGTTGGTATCGATGCTGAGAGCAGGATGAGGAAAAAAGAGAGGAGAGTGTGGGTATCTTGGTCGTTTATATACACATTTCTGCCGATATCGTTGCGTGACGATAGTTCGTGACCTGCCTATATCAAAGAGTCGTTTGATTCTTTGGATAAAGCTCACGCTTGCGGAATGGTTAGTGGCAAAATTCGTGAATAGGAATCATTCGAATCACGATATGGCTAGGAAAAGATCACCGTGACGGAATGCAAAGATTCAGAATCTTCAACTGATGGAATGCTGAGAAACAATGAAATGCATGTCCAGGTGATGTCGAACCTACATCACTTGTCAACCGCGATACCTTGCCCGTGCAACCTAAGCTTTCCAAAAATACCGTTGGCTTAGCCATTTAAGACAGCTCAAGCCAGGTGCCGCTGTCGAGCGGAGTTGACAGCCCTGCGACGTTACGCCCGCTCGCGCAACCGACAGAGGCCGAACTCCCAACCGGGTAATGGTCTGCCATCTTGAGTTAATTCCTTAGTTTCCAGTTCGGATGTTTTGGCGTATCCGAGACCAGTTAGCCAATATTAAGGTTGACCGACCATATCGGAAGACATAATGTTCTAGACGGTTATAGAATCGACCGACATCTTGTCAATTGTCTGAGTTACAGCGACGGTGTTAACACTGTAATTGTCGAAGGCCCGGATGTAGTTTGTACTATCGAAGCCATAAGCCTCATTTGTCTCGGACTCGACGCCTCCTGTATATATGCTTTGTACTGCTCTACTTATCCGAATTCTTGTACTTTTCTAGAGCTCATGATCATGTACATACGCATTGAGGAACTTTGGAATCTCTTCCCCATTGGATGGACCATTTTTCAGCGGATTCAAATAGAGTTAGGCACTTCCCGCTTCCCGTTAGACTACCAAGAGATATAATTAACTTGGCCTTGACAAGAAATTTGCCAGGATCCCTTGCAAACAAACTGCCAACGCATTTTGCTAAGTCCTCCAACTTCCTTTTGAGAGAAGTCATGCGGCGGGTGAATGTCTCAATGCAATGGTTACAACCGTTCCGACCTTCACTTGCGAAAAGAAATATTGCGAAGAAGTTCTATCCTAGGGATATGCAAGAAATATCTAGAAACTGCATCTTCGATGTTTCTTTGCGAATTGAAACAATCGTAGAATACGGAGAATTCGATTGTGGATCCATGGATTCTGAGCGCTTAGACATTCCTATTTAGATGTGATAGCGTATGGAGCACTAGCAAACTTGTGGAGCAGAACTTTCGAAAGGTCTAGTAGAGGACGGTATCATCAACGAGGATTATATGATTTCGCAGATCGTTTGGGGGATCCGGTTTGTCTCGTTGCGGATCCGGTCTTTCTTAACTATGTGGATGGTGGTGCATAGCTGCCCCTAGTTGGCTATGGTTGCAATAGGAGCCAGCGCTGGCAGTATACTATTAATAAATAAATGCAAGCCGTCTGCTATGATATACCAGACGTCTACTGCTACCTAGGATGTTAGTAACATCGCTATAATCAACCCGATATTATCCTGTAGGACCGCGACCAATCAGTGACACTCACAGCTCAGACCATGCAAATCAGCTTCTTGCTGCATTTCGGCGGCTTCCAGGAGTCTTCGCTTTTTTCCTTTCATCTTTGATGATAGCTACAAGGCTAGCTAGTGATGGGTGGCTCTATAAACGGTAATCTAATCGGTTAGTAACTAAATCAGCAACTGGGAATAGAAGCCTTGCCTTTCGAATACGCCCGGCCAGACATCTCGCCTTCTTCGTAGTTTCTTCATCATTCGGAGCACCTCTTCGGATAAAATCTTCCTCGATTATCTTGTACCAGTCTCTCTTTTCGGTATGTTGCTTTGATTTCATGATTAAGGCGATCATTTCCTGTGTGATTGGTGGCACGTGGGAGATTTCGACGAGTTAGACGTTTGCTTTACAGTACAGGGCACGTGGACTTACATCACCGGATATCTTATACACGGCAGGAATGTACCTTCTCGTCATGATGGAAAAACTCGGTACTACTGATTGTGCGTGGTATATATCTCGCTAATACACTGGTGAGGACGATGGGACGTGGTTGGTGATATTAAGGATGTCGGAGGTGGAGAGAAAGGTGCCAAACACCGGGTGGCTGCATATATTCCGATACCGGCCAGCTTGATGGCCAGTCTGGTAGGACAATCCGTGGCCTATCGAGATACCCAATTGCTACGTCTACAAGAGTAAAAATCCGCCAATTAATCTAGCAGCCGAGCAAATGCGAACTTGTGTGTTGTCGTTCCGAGAGCTGTGTTATTTTGCACCAGCCAATCAGATGTCAATATTTCGACTTTTATGGTTAGCCCCGGCTTCGAAAAGCACGGACCACATCCATATCGGGAACACCTTACGTACAGTTTCTTCACGAAGACTTGCAAGATGAAAAAGGTCTGGTCACGAGGCTAGCAAAATAAGGGGAAATGACTTCAATTTGTTTTGTATACACATGAAGATATAGCTAGGATATAGGTGAAGGTAATAAGCTTATATAAGGAACAAAAAACTAGTCAACTTCCATACAAAAGCTTCAATGTTGGTGAATGATGAGAACGTACCTAACGAATGTTGGTAGGCTTATGCGAAGCCGTTGCAGGGCGCCGAGTGTGATGAAGCATAGAGCCTAGAGAAAAAAAAACAGGTATGTTGTCAGCTAAACCGAAGCCTAACTGGTATGTCGTCTATCCCCCCGGCAAGCCCCAGACGCGTCCGGACTTTGGGCGATGGTTGAAAGCGTCCATCCAGACACCGGGATGATCTTGCATAAAATTCCTCTTCGCGTCAAGGTCATGACCAGGCCTCAAGGGTTGTTGAAAACCTATCTCACCAAGGTCAAGCCCCCAGCTTCAAGATTTGTTGAAAATCTCTCCGCGCTGGGGTCACATCCCCAGCTTCAAACTTGGTTGAAAACTTATCCACTGGGGCAGCCCTCCTCACTAATACCCCCGCCCTCTGGGCATCAAGAAAGCCTCCGAAGAAACTTTCTCGTTCTCACAGAGGGCTAGAAGCTGAGAGTTGACAGCCATTGAAGGCAGCTAAAGGCATCGAGCACTTCTCCGCGCGATATCTTACCTGGACCAATGCGAGCGCTACATTGACCACAGGGAACTCGACACTTTTAAGGCTCTTCTTTTGGTTTGAGACCCACATCTCTAAACAGAAGTAAGATACATACCTTGGTTAGTATTTGAAGGTTAAGGTGTAGTGAAAGTTTGCTGCAACGGGTGTTGGTTTTGAGAGCTGCAACGGGTGATTTTCTTGTTGTTGGTTGTGGGAAAGGAAGATGTAAAAGAGATGGAGGAAGCAGGGGTATGGGGGCCTTTCATAGTTGTTCTAGGACGGCCGAGGGAAAAAAATCCAAAGATTGTCGACACATAATTGAGGGAAGTATACAGCAGACTCGGCCACCAGGGCGTTGGCCAATATCTTGTATTAACAAGCCTGCGGCTTCGTTACCATTTAACACAGGTCTTCCAGGGACCGAGATGAAATCGCCATCTACATTTTGCCCACAGGGATAGCTACACGCGAGTCATATATGGCTACTTTCGTAGTCAAACTTAGAATCTCTGACGAAAACTGAAAGTTATATGAAATCGTTTCCTTGAATTGGCCCGTGCGTGTACAAGTTTCTATCTCAGACTAAACTCTCGACTTAACATACATGCAGGATCGTACAAGTAGAGGGAAGACTTAGAATCAGAGAAAAAGAAAATAAGATGTAGATGATTCAGGTATGCTCAGTCCGGGACCGGCACCACACGAAGTGTTTTGCTTCGTTGAGGCTTGTTTACCAGACTAGACTGGCATGAAGTTGGTAGCGGAGCAGTCAACCAGAAGTATTGTTCCTCCCATGCGGGAACTTAATGGTGGCAGAGCCAAAGCGAGAGATTCTGACTTCACCACCAAACTTGGAGACGGTTGGAGCCCAAGAGTTGATCATGTTGACGACCGCAGGAGCAGCTATGAGAAGAAACATCAAGTTAGTCCTAAGTTTAGCATAGTGGGATGGTTTATATGCAAACGTACGGGCATTGTTGGCGACGGAGTCAGTGGTCGCAGTGGTCACGGCGCGGCTTCTAGGACGGTGGAGGTCTGGGACATCGTCCCCCTCATGGCCACGGTGATGCTGTTCAGGTCCAGGAGTCCCGCTGCGTTCCTTGCAGCTCTTGCAACTAATACCTTGGCTGCGAGGAAAGCTTCGCTGGCTCTCTGGATATGCGTCGCTAAGGGATAGAGGAGAGTGATGACCAGCCTCATCGGCAAATTCGCCGGTGATACAGCCGGTACCCCTCATAGCCCTTCTTGGTTCCTGTTCTTCGATTTCTTCTTGTTTTTCCTCGCCACCATCTTCGTCGTCGTTTTCATCTTCCCGGTATCCCTCGTTGTCCTCATCACCATCTTCATCGTAGTCGTCGTAGTCGTTTTCATTGGGTCCGTCCTCTTCATATCCGGCAACGTCAGTATAAAAATCAAGCTCAGAATCATAGACGCTAGTGCGATCTATGTCTAAAGGATTGACCAGGGTCATGCTCTAAGAATCTGAAGCCTCACCCCTGACAGCGATGAAATTGGACCTAGTGACCAGGGAGTTCCTAAAGAACTTCTTTCTATCATAGATTTCCCAGCTTTGCTGTAGATAATAATAGGTGGAGCATTAGCGTTCGAGCCAAGGGACCGTTGAATAGGAGATACTTACGCCTGGCTCAAGCTTCATAATTTGAGTATTGTACTCGGACTATATGAACTTGTGCTTAGAAACGGCTTATCAATACTTAGCAGAAATGATCTTCGTATATTACTTTGTAAAAGCGTCCCAGGAGTGAGGAAACCAAGTTCCTAGCTCGGGTGAGGTCCTGGTCGCCCTCACAAACGAAGTGGTAGAGAATAGTGTCCCTCCATTGGTCACCGCTACTAGCAGGGTCCCAGAAGACAGCACAGAGAATGTAGAAGACATCCTAATCAGGTTTCGTGTTAGAATCGAGATATTCCCAACAGCATGCCGAACATATGCGATAAACGAACCTCAGGGGTGAATTTGGGGATACGAGCATCCTTCCAGAGTTCGTGATCCTTAAACTTGCAGACGCAAGCGGGAGGCTTACGAGGATGATTGGCTGGTAGGGAGCAGGTACACATGCCCCTAGGACCGGTATTCACGGAAACGATACCGCGAGCGCGAGCTGCAGGTGGAATTGGAGGTGGCATCCTTCGAGGTTTCGCAGTTAAAGGTTTCTCTGTTGTTTTGTAGAGTAGCGTGATGTGTAAGTGGTTGTATAATCCGCCATTACCGTGATTGTTGCAATGTTGCAGCTTCAATGATTGCGTGAAGGAGTGAAGACGGATGGAGCTCTAACACCTTATGAGAAGTTCATAGCAATAACGATAGAAGCCGTCGACATGTTTGTCGCCAAAATGTGTTGTCGTCGTCGTTTTCCAACAATGTTCCAAAACGGACAAGTTTAGCCTAACCCGACCCCGGCTGGACCTGCCGCGTCGGCTGGCTGATGCACAAGCTGGACGCGCTGGCTGTCATTGGCTGGCAAGTCCACCGTTCTATCACAAGCAATGTTTAAGCTCCTCGAGGTGTCCATCCATTATCATCCACCCCGGCTATTCATTCTCTTACAGTGCTTGGAGGGGCGAATTTTGGGACGAGCGAAAAGTCACCGCATCGACATCATCTTCTCTGGTTCTCGCAGGCTCCCGCTAGCTAACCAGGACGCAGACGCATCTTGCAAGAACGAGATATGCAGGGGCCCTTGCTTCTCATGATATTACATCATAGCATACGAGCATGCCGAAGAACCTTCCTTCTACAGCATAACCCCAGGTGTTGAACTCCACTCTCAATCGACTACCAAGGAAGAAAACTCCCGGACTCCTCCTTAGGATCTCGTATAACCGCCAGAATCACCAAATTATATTCATTAACTGGCATTCTCCAACCTGCTTCGTTGTAACAGGGTCGAAACTTGCTTGCCGCTAGCCGGCTGAAACTCTAAGGCACCATTAGAACCTTCTCGCCATCCATACCATATATCTAGACGCCTCTGCCTCGAGGTCTGCTTTCAAAAATGGCCTCACTATCTCCTTCCGCTGTATCACAAGGCGGTTTTAACGCCTCTTCCAACTTACCAGCCGCTATGGCTACCGCGCCGCCAACTCAAAACCTTAGTGCGCTTGGGAACCTAATATATTATGGCCTGTGGATGGTTCAGCTGTTGCCATGGATTACATACTGGATCCTTAGTTTTACAACCTATACGGTGCCTGCTGTTTTATTCACCCTCTTCAGCACCAGCTTTTCGATAACCATGAACTTCACTACTCTGTAAGTTTCCCGACGAAGCTCCTCTATTTGGAAAATTTGAGATTTAACAAGTCATTCAGGCTAGCCATTGCTCTTATGTTTGCGACGTTGATATCGTACTTTGTACGATACCGATACTTGAACATGTACGCCCATTTGCCGCCTGAGCCACAGCGAAAGGAACCACAAATAGACCTCTTCACCGATGGACCGGAGGCAGACGACACAAAACCAGGTATAGCGAGCTATTTTGACGAGTTTTTAAGCGCTATCAAAGTGTTTGGGTACCTAGAAAGGCCGATCTTTCATGAATTGACTAGGCACATGCAGACGAGGAAGTTGATCGCTGGTGAGACTCTGTTGCTTGAAGAGGAGAAAGGATTTTGCGTGGTTGTCGATGGACTAGTGCAGGTATTTGTCAAGTCTACAGCCACAGGAAATGCTGCCTCTGGTGATGAAGAAGAGGACCTAGCCGGTGGGCAAGGTTATCAACTGTTGACTGAAGTCAAGAATGGAGCTCCGATGAGCAGCCTGTTCACCATATTAAGTCTGTTCACGGAAGACGTGCAGCTACGGCATGACGATGATGATGATAGTAGCATTGCACCAACACCACCGCAAACACAAGATAGTTTCTCCTCTGTTGGCAGTGATTTGAGGAGAGGGCCGCGGGACTACCAACAAGGGACAAGCCCTGCGATGCAGGAACACCCATTCTCGCAGAACGGAATGTCAAGACAGTACGTTTACACAATTCCGAAGCTGATACATGATCTGCTTTTCTAACCCGTATTTTAGGTTGTCGGAAGGCCTGCCATTACCAAAGGTACCTACTTTCCCTATGCTCGCCGACGATCTCTCAGAATCACCATCTGCCTTTACCCCGAGCTCCCGCCCAACAACTCCAGCCCCGAGCAAATTACACGGAAGGCCCGTTAGACCAAAGCTGTACAAGTCGAAATCTGTCCACCCCGATATTATTGCGCGTGCGACAGTTGATACAACGATAGCAGTTATTCCAGCGGCTGCATTCAAGCGCCTTACACGAAGCTATCCTAAAGCGTCGGCTCACATTGTATCCGTCATTCTCACAAGGTTCCTTCGTGTGACGTTCGCTACTGCAAGGAGTTATCTTGGCCTTACAGGCGAGGTTCTGCGCGCTGAGAAGAGTATGAATAATTATACTTCGTACGATCTTCCAAATCATCTGCGAGGTTCTGCATTAGACCGATTAAAGGAGAAATTTGCGGCCGAAAAGTCGGCAGCAAAGGACGATGAAGAGCTCAAGCGTGGGATGGTGCTTCATAGTACCTCATCAGCCACCAGGAGGAGGAGACGTTCCACGTTCTCAATCCAAACAAGAATCGATGTTGCTTCTCGGGCTGCCAACATGCGCGGCATGGATAGCCCATGGGTAACCAATACTCACCCAGGGGATTTATTCAGCAATGTACCTCTTCACAGACCGAGAAGTAACTCGAGTGGCCACTTCTCACCGCAACTAGAAGCTCCGTTCGGTAGAGGGTTCACCGTCTCAGTTCCTTCAAAGATTGACAGCGCCCTCAACAGCCTTGGACAAAGCAACAGCAGTACCCAGGATTCGTCTCCAACCTTGTCGATGGTGAACAGCAGGACTTCACAAATGAGTGTAGTTCCTGAGGAAGAGGACGAAGGAACATTTAGAGAGGCGGTCCTCGAGTGTATGTTCAAGGCGATCGGGCTTTCGAGTACAAAGGTAGACGCACTGAAACGTCCTGGTGGCTCCGTTGAAGGTAGCCCTCGTCTTGTATCTTACGATGCTAGAAGACAAAAGGCTGTTTTCAATTCATTTGGCCATATTGACCCATTTGAAGAAGCCGAGACGGAATCAATTGCCTCGACCGCTATTTCAACTAATAGTATTTTGGGACCTAGTGCTCCAACCGTCGAGAACATGAAAGACGATGTGGATATTGTCTTCTTCCCAAAAGGGAGTGTGTTGGTCGAAGAAGGGGAGCGGAGCCCCGGGCTATACTACGTCATTGATGGCTTTTTGGATATAACAATGGCAGTTGATGATGAGAAAAAGGCCGGCGTTCTAGGGAACAATGCGTCAAGAAAGGGCAGCACTGTCAATCTAAATTCTGCGCTACCGGCTTTGACCCGAACTAACACGAACAGCTCCACAAAGACCGCCCCCCCGACGCCGGCACCGAAGAAACCCGCCCGAATGTCGTTGTTCATGGTAAAACCTGGTGGAGTTGCTGGGTACATTGGCTGCATCTCCGGCAGCCGAAGTTTCGTTGAGATCAGGGCAAAGACAGATGTTTATGTTGGATTTTTACCACGCAGCAGCTTTGAGAGAATCATGGATAAGAATCCTGTGGTTTTGCTTACTATGGCGAAGAGGATTACGAGCTTGTTGCCAAGGTTGATGTTGCACATAGATTTCGCTCTAGAATGGCTGCAAATTAATGCTGGCCAGGTTATATACCGCGAGGGCGATGAAAGGTGAGAAAACTTCGTCTATTGGGCCTCGGATCAGACATGCTAACACGCTTTAGCGATGCTATATATATTATCCTGAACGGCCGTCTCAGAGCTATTAGAGGAAACCCGGATGACGGTGATATCCATGTTGTTGGTGAATACGGTCAAGGTGAATCCGTTGGCGAGCTCGAAGTTCTCACGGAGTCTACTCGCCCTGTCACTTTGCACGCTATACGAGATACAGAGGTCGCTAGGTTCCCGAAAACGTTATTCAACAGTCTTGCCCTTGAGCACCCTGGCATTACCATTCAGATTTCGAAAATAATTGCGACAAGAATGAGATCCCTAGTGGAACAACCGCTGGACAGGAAAGACAATGCTGCCATCGGGACCACAAAGACAGCAAACAAGATGAATCTCAGGACTGTTTGCATTCTACCCGTAGCAACTGGTGTTCCTGTTACAGAATTTAGCAATCGTTTGTCTACTGCCCTGCAACAGATCGGTGTTCCAAACGGCGCTGTAACGCTTAATCAGGCTGCCATCCTGAAACATCTGGGGCGACATGCTTTCAGCAGGATTGGACGTCTAAAGCTCAGCCAGTTCCTAGCAGACCAAGAAGAGAAGTACGGAATGGTATTGTATGTTGCCGATACCAGCGTTAATGCCCGATGGACTCAAACTTGTATAACGCAAGCCGATTGTATCTTGCTTGTGGCGTTGGCGGATGGTAATCCTGGTATTGGAGACTATGAAAGGTACTTAGTCGGTATGAAAACCACTGCGAGAAAGGAGCTTGTGCTGTTACATCCGGATCGATTGGTGAAGCCTGGCCTGACAAGGCAATGGTTGAAGGTATGATTTATCTCGCTCCCTGAATACGGACAATACTAACACTTTACTATTAGACTCGCATATGGATTAATGGTGGCCACCATCACGTCCAGATGGCGGTCAACTTGACCAGCGTCCCTGAACCTGTGCAACCAAAACAGTTTGGATCTGCCATCAGGAAGCGGGTCAAGATTCTCCATGATGAGATTTCAATTTACATCTCAAAGCGGACAAGACAAACAGTGTATCCCTCAGAAGCTCCATTCAAGGGAGACTTCCATCGTCTAGCCCGAAGACTCTGTGGCAAGAGTGTGGGACTTGTACTGGGAGGTGGTGGTGCTCGTGGTATTGCCCATGTTGGTGTTATTAGAGCACTTGAGGAAGAAGGCATCCCCATCGATCTAGTGGGTGGAACTAGTATCGGTAGTTTTGTCGGTGCTTTGTACGCCCGTGATGCGGATATCGTTCCAGTGTATGGCTGGGTGAAGAAGTTTGCTGGCCGAATGGCGAGCTTGTGGCGGCTAGTATTAGATTTGACATACCCAGCCGTCAGCTATACTACCGGCCACGAGTTCAATCGGGGTATCTTCAAGACGTTTGGAGACTCCCAGATTGAGGACTTTTGGCTGGAGTTTTACTGCAATACTACTGATATCAGTAGGAGCAGGATGGAAATCCACACCAGTGGGTATGCATGGCGATATGTCCGAGCGTCGATGAGTTTAGCGGGTTTGCTGCCGCCATTGTGCGATGAGGGAATCATGTTGTTAGACGGAGGATACGTTGACAACTTGACGGTCTCGCACATGAAAAGCTTGGGAGCGGATACGATTTTCGCAATCGATGTGGGTAGTATTGATGACAATACACCGCAAAATTACGGTGATACCCTGAGCGGTGGGTGGACGCTGTTTAACCGCTGGAATCCATTCAGCTATACCCCCAATCCACCGACGCTGGCGGAAATTCAGGCAAGGCTGGCGTATGTCAGCAGCGTCGACGCGTTGGAGAGGGCGAAGCAGGCGCCTGGGTGTTATTATATGCGACCACCAATTGATGCATATGGAACATTGGATTTTGGAAAGTTTGATGAGATTTATAATGTTGGGTACGTTTATGGGAAGAGGTTTCTGAGGGAACTAAGGGAGGTTAAAGGTGGATTAAGGGTTTGGGGCGGAGATAATGGTGGGGAGGGGGTTGCTGGGAAGGGGATTAGGTGGAGGAGAACGGGGAGGAGAGCTAGTATTTAGGATGTATATATGGTTATTTAGATGGCTGTGTAGGTGCATCGCATTTTCAGCGGCGTTTCTTTTTGAAGTCATGAGATATTCATATTAGTATTAACTAACATTGGGGCGTTATTACATGTATACATGAGAACGTGGGATCAAGATTGAACTGCAACATGAATGAAGGCTGATACTTGCAATGATCAGATATGCATATGCTTTTAAGGACCGGGATCATGCTATATGGCAATTAATGCAGTGAGGAAGAAAACAAATGCAAAAACCTGGAAGAAGTAGCGAGGTATCATGATGGCAGCACCTAGATTATTAGGCTGTTCCGGACCTGTCGTGGGACCAGTGCTCCCAGATCTAGATTGCGTTTCATCGGGATTCGTGGTGACTGTGCTGAGAGAGGATGGGTCTCGAGACGATCCCGGGGTCGAATCTGAGGTTGGGCTTGAACCTGAGGAGTAGGAATTTGGTGGTTCGTCGATGGGTAGGCTGTCTGATGGTCCGCCCTTACCTGGGGGGTCTGTTTCCGTAGGTTGTCCTTGGGTCGGGTTAGGCTGTGCTGAGCCAGGGTATTCATCTGATGGAGAAGCTGTCGTGGTAGTATCAACTTGAGCCGGAGCGCCTGTTTGCCAAATAGTTAGTGGAGGTCCCATGCAGAGGTTACGGTCCCCCGTTTCAGAGATTGAAAAACTTACGAGTTCTCGAGCCCACTCCACCGGTTGTAGGGATGAATTCCGAGCCAATTGTGATTGTCCGTTCTTCATACGATGTCAAGGTAAGCTGGGGGTCCAAAACCTGCGGGAATTCACAGTGAAATGCGGTCTGTGGCAAGATGTGAGGTCCACCTGGGAAACATCTCGTGATATCCGGATACTGTGAACTATAGAACGGATTTGAAATTATAAAGTCGATAACATCCTGCGGGAAGTATCCCCACATTTCTTGGGGAACATCGCGATTGATACCGCATTCAAAGTGGTTGTAGTGCACCGTTTCCGATGTCTTTGGTATTCTAATGTATGGTTTTGTAAATGTGATTTCCGTGACGACAGTAGGTGGCGTGCCGCCGGTGGACGTGTATGAGCAGTCCAGTGTTACAGTGCTAGTGAATGTGGAAAATAGAGTTGTGGTTCCGGTGCCATTATCGTCGTCTTCCATGGTCTGTGTGAATGTGAGGATGTTTGGGATACAGGTCCCTAGTCCGCCGTAGTATGCTTGGACATAAGAGTTCATGCCCGTGAATGTTCTGCCACCTTGGTCGCTCGCGAAAGGGGAATCTGGGTTCCAGGAGGCGGTGACGCAGACGGCGTTGCCATTGCTGTCAGTCACTGGTGGGACAGTTACGATTTTGAACGAGTTATAGACATTGAATGCACTCGGGGAGAAGCTAGATTCCTCTCGTTAGAATATATTTATTGATATGAACCGAAAAGGGATCAAGAAAATCTTACATTGTCGTTCCAGCAGTAACAAATTTTGTTCCATCCTTGCTCTTTAACTCAGTCGAGGCGACTTCGAGGCCTGGCGCTTGGTTGTATACGTAATCTGGAGGCGGTCGAAGTGGATCTTTGATCATATCCAGGGCGTTGGAAATCGGCCCTGGTGGCGGTTTGTAAGTCGGATTTACTCTTGTGTAGATATTTGTTTCGACATCGGTGACTCTTCCTGTTGGATAGACGGAAACATGAGTTGTCACCGCATACACAGTTTGGGTAACTGTAAATGTGTAGCGACGCCAGTAGTAATCATCTATTCGGTCTTGAACGACGAAGCAGCACGAGTCGGCTGTTATAGGAGGTCGCGTGACGATAGACGAGGTATTGAGTATAGGGGCTATTGACCGTGTATTAGTTCTTATCATCCCATTGAAGCTTGTGATATCAATGCCATGCCATACCTATTGTTCTAGGTTCCCCTTCTACCGGTCTTATTAGAATTAACCGTATGAACAGGCCAAGAAGAGCTTCGGGCAAAAACATCGCGAGGCTTAACGTTATCTTCGGAACATATGGTTGGTGGAATCGTCATGCAGCATCCCTCGAAAAAACGAGACCAAAAAGGGACAGAACTTTGACAGCTTTTTAAGCCGCTTTAGCCGCGGAGAAAATCGACAGCCTTTATGTTCGATGACGAGGACAGCAAATTCGGAGCCCAGAGTTTCCGCTTTCTAGAAGGAAAAGACGTTCATAAGAGCAAAAGATGTTTTTGGAGTTTTGCAGACAGGTTGTGCAACATGAAATATTGAGGCTCGTTTTTCGGTCCCCCTTGACCAGTTTGATGTACTCCAAGGAATGCACAGCCTCCGCTAACGCGTTTTCCTCCAGTCGAATCCGCTGTCGTGCACCCTCTGTAGACTGTCACCGCGATGGCCAGGAGGAGAAGATGATATGCACTTAGGCAACATTGCAGGGTTACTTGCGACTGTTCGCGGTCCTGGGCAAATTGGAATTACCCGGCCAAGACAGCGGCATATGTTTGCGGAGAACTCGAGACAAGGTCAATGTGCCCCGTGCGCTGGGAGATTGGATCTGGACGATCTGGCTTTGACTTCATCTTTCTTCTGGAATGCAAAAAGTCTTGATGTTGAAGGATTCAGTGCATCGACGACGCAGGAGATACACAGTAGACGACTTAGTCATTCGATTTTATAGGGTGCTGGCCTGATTACATACACAAGTATGCAATAGTAAGCTATAGATGCACCTGATGAAGCTTTTCGTTTGGAGCCTAAAGGCCTTCCAGGGGTCCGGATGATAACTTACAAGACAAGATAAAACAAGACATTCGCGATCGGGAAAAAGTCGTCTCCACAGATTCCAGGAAGCCAAAAACCCACTTCTTTCGTCATAAGTTGAATAAGCAGCCGCGGCCGATAGAACTCGAGGACTGATGCGGACATTCATTCCCGAAGAGGTCCTTATCCCAACGTCGCCAGACGACAGTTCGCGAAGTTGACAGAGCGTTCAACGCAAAACCCCTGTTGCAACTTACGCCCCTTATATCCTATGCAATGGAAACCATCGATACCGGGAATTTACTGCAGCGGCGGGCGACTACCATCCCGTTTCCGGTGGAAGTTGATCCCTCGCAAGAGTGGTATGGCTTTTCGCAGACTCTACGTATATACATAACCGCTCCTGTCTAACTCACCACACGCGTTCATAAGGGAGGGTGATGATGGACCTTGGTCAAGCTTTGCAGTCCGAGTCGGGACGCCGCAGCAAGTCGTTCGGGTCCTCCCCGGCACAGGATCGAATCAACAGATGGTAGTTCTTCCCGAAGGATGCATGTCGTCAGATGATACATCCAAATGCCCGGACCTACGTGGACGTACTTTCAAGCTCAACGAATCAACGACTTGGGAAAACAATACCCTTTATTCAGAAACCTCAATATACAAACTTGGCGTAGAGAAGAGATTGGGGTTTAACGGGAATGCGGTTTTTGGATACGATAATCTAACGCTCGGTTGGCTGGGGAGCGATGGCCCAAGTGTAGCGAACCAGAGTATCGCAGGCATAGCAACGAAGGATTTCTTCCTCGGTGTGCTGGGGCTCAATCCAAGGCCGACTAACTTCTCGACATTCAACAACCCGGTACCTAGCCTTCTACAGAACCTTAGGGATAGTCAGATGATACCGAGTCTATCCTGGAGCTATACGGCCGGAAATCAATATAGTGAGTGCCTTTATGAAATACAGAAGCCTCTTGCAATCTCTAATTTCACACATTCACAGGGTTTAACGGCGTGTTTGGACAGTTAGTTCTCGGAGGCTACGATAGGTCGAGATTCGTTCGTAATAGGATATATATCCCGTTCGATTCTCAAGATCTAGTAGACCTTAGCGTCAATATCGAGCGTATCACTAGCTCCGACGCTAATGGAACACAAACTCTATTGCCATCTAGCGGCATCAGCGCCTATCTTGACTCTTCTGTCTCACATATATGGCTACCAATCGATGCATGCCAACGATTCGAGGAAGAATTCGGCCTCAGATGGAACAGAGATCTGAACCTATACCTGGTCAACAACACGCAGCACGACAAACTAGTCGCTCGGAATGCCAGTATCACATTCAGGATTGGTCACTTTTCGACTGATCAGACCGTCGATATTAAATTTCCGTACGCTGCATTTGATCTACAACTAAGCTACTACCCGTCCACTACGAACCCAATCCGGTACTTCCCGCTGAAAAGGGCGGCAGATAGCTCTCAATATACATTAGGAAGAGTCTTCTTCCAGGAGGCTTATGTGATAGCAGACTACGAAAGAAAGAACTTCTCTGTCTGCCAGTGCAACTGGGATGCGAATCGAGAGAAAAAGATTGAAGCAATCATCTCTCTACAGGATGTTCAAACCCCTCAGGACCCTCCCTCAAGATTACAGCCCGGAGCCCTCGCAGGAATTGCTATTGGTGTGGTCGCAGCCATCGCCATTACAGGCTACATTGTTTTCAGATACTTCGTGAGGCGGAAAATCGTTCAAGATGGCGTAAGCAGGTCGGGCCCGTCGGTAGACTCCAGCGAAGGAGACAAACGCGGAGAAATCGAAGACATGCCGCCCCCAACCCCGTATCAGATGCATCTCTGGGCTGCAAGCGGGGATGTAGAAAGCGACGTCAGTGGCGCATCTATCAGATCGGAAAACATGACAATTGCGTCTTCTATAGTACCCAGCCAGCGAACACAGCGCGGAACGAGTCCCACGCGAGACAAATCCAACCCCTTAGTTTGGCCTTCCCGCTCGGTGTCGCCTGATCCCGCCGGTCACTCCTAACTCCCAAGACTTGTCTCGCTGCTCCAAGACCCTTATCTCTTGACTTATCTCCAGGTACTTCATGCGAGAGGATCTAATTGTCTTATGCAGTCGAGATGTGTTGCGGCGAACAATACCACGCCCGGAATCAGGCGACCTCCACGGAGAACTGCTTCCGACAGGCAAGGTCGGCTTCAAAGTCTCAAAACCACGACTCGGCTTCAGCCCATCGAGATCTGTCTAAACCACCCGTTGTTCGTCCTCCCCAGAGATCGGGCGGTCTCCAAGACCTGCAAAAGGGGCAGGTGGGGGGCTCCAGCGGACGCCATGGCATGGATAAGGCAGCTCCGCACTAGCTAGTCGCACAGCAGCAACCTGGACGGCGGAAATCTATATCTTTGGTCCATGTTCCCGTCATTCCAAATCGCCGGTTTTCGACCTGTTTCCTTTTTTCTCTCCCGTCTTTCGTTCGCCGTCGCCCTTAGGCCCCCGAAGAGAACTTCGGGACTTTGATGTTTAGCTTTGGGATTCGAAACCCAATCTCAAAGAGTGTAATATTCCGACGCCTTGTCGCTTGTCCTTTCTATCTTCCAGACCGAACCATCACAATGGCAGCATCGAGCCGGAAATACAAAGTCGTTAATACCCCGACCGTTTACTTCGGTACATTCATTCACAATCCTCGCGACGACCCCTCCAAGCTCGATGTATGTGAAGAGGGTGCAATTGGTGTAAACTCGGACGGTGTAATCGAATTCGTGGAAAGACACGCCAAAGATGTCGCCAGCGTCATAGACAAGCATCCGGAGTTCACAACTGCCGAATTCTTTCAGGCAAAACCAGGAGGGACGCAGTTTTTCTTCCCAGGGTTCATCGGTAGGGCAACTTCGCAAACCCTCCCGTCGCAAAGGTAGAGAGCTATACTAACGAGCTTCCCTTGCTCCCAGACACTCACATCCATGCTCCACAATACCCAAATGCTGGCGTTTTCGGATCCTCCACTCTTCTCGACTGGTTAACCAAATACACATTTCCTCGAGAGGCGTCTCTTTCGTCACTCTCCGTAGCCCGAACGATATACTCCCGTTGTGTCGCCCGTACCCTCTCCCACGGGACTACAACAGCAGCATACTATGCCACCATCCACGTCCCAGCTACCAACCTCCTCGCCGACATCTGCTCCGTCGCCGGCCAGCGAGCCTTCGTAGGTCGCGTCTGCATGGACCATAAAGATATCAATCCCGATTACTACCGTGATGAAAGTGCCGACGAGAGCATAACAAACACTTGTCTGTGCATCGATCATATCAAAAAGATCGATCCAAACTACGAGCTTGTATCTCCCATCATCACCCCTCGATTTGCGCCAAGCTGTACAACCGAGGCTCTCGAAAAGCTAGGAAAATTGGCAAAGGAGACAGGCCTTCCATGTCAGACTCATATCAGCGAAAATCGTAATGAGATCCAGCTGGTAAAGAAGTTGTTCCCGGAATACGATAGCTATGCGGAGGTGTACGATGCATTTGGATTGTTAACGCCAAAGATGATCCTAGGCCATGCAATCCACCTAAGTAAGAAAGAGATGGACCTGATCAAGAGCCGGGACGCGAAGGTATCGCATTGCCCAGTTAGCAACAGCGCCCTGACAAGTGGAGGAGCAAAGGTGCGATGGTTGATGAACGGCGGTGTTACTGTCGGCTTAGGAACAGATGTGAGCGGTGGCTATAGTCCCAGCATATTGGAAGCCGTCCGAGCAACGACCCTAGTTAGCCGGCACGTCGCGCTATCAGACGGCGATGAGTGCAAGCTGAGCGTCGAGGAGTCGCTCTATCTAGCTACCCGAGGAGGCGCCAAGGTCGTCGGCCTGGAGAACAAGATTGGTGGATTTGAGGTCGGCATGGAATGGGACGCCCAGCTAGTCGGACTCGAGCTTGTGGAGACAACAGGTGACGAGCCTACGGAAGAAGAGGTGGTAGATAAGGTTGTATTTGAGGGTCCGAAGAGCGCTGGCCCGGTTGATGTCTTTGGCTGGGAAAGCTGGGATGATAAGGTAGCCAAGTGGGTCTACAACGGTGACGACAGGAACACGCTTGCGGTTTGGGTCCAGGGACGGAAGGTGTGGAGTCGGGCATAGTCTCCCACGGCGACGGCGTTTGCATTACTTTTTATGCCAACGAGGCATCTGTCACTTTTTCCGTTCTTCCATTGTTCTGATTAGAAGGAGGGGTAGTAGGTAGAGCGTATAGAACCAATACACACAATTGTAGAAACTACTCATCATCATCATCATGCACCTCGCGCCATAGCCGTCATGTCGCCTTATGGATATGTCCAACATAAGCCATCCTTCGAGATCTCTTTTGGAATATTTCGGCATGTTCCGCATTGGTTTCGGACAAATGCAGCGGAGTAGTGGAACGTAGGATGTATTTTTTGATAAAAACATCCGATAAGACATCTCCATGAATTTCGAAATATCCGATTTGATGACAGCATCTCCGCAATATCGATTCGGCCTCACGGGACGTTGTTGTCCTTTTCTTTGGGGCATGTCATAGCCCGTTTCGGACTGGCCAGAACGTCGGAGTTCCCCGTCCCCATTTGTGGCCTGATCCTCACCACAATTCCACACCATCGATAAGCTTTCACAGCCCTACAAACTGCCTCCATAAGGCCAAAAAATCTCAGACTTTACCCAAAATCACACCACTGTCATTCCAACCGCACGCAACTCCAAATTTCGACACCTCCTTTTGTTTGTAGACGTAGCTCGACTATGGCCTGACATTGGTGCTCTTTTGCTGGCCCCATGTTGTAATTTGACCTCCATTTTGCGTTGTTTCCCTGGTTTTCGCATACAAACCACTCCCAGCTGACTTCAACTCCCACACCCGTAAGAGAGGAAAAAATAAGCTCGCACAGGAACGAGATATTCCGACCCGGCGAATGGCGAATGCAAGATTACTACAGCCTGCTGTTTTCTTTCGGTTCCGTAAATTATTCGCAAGCATGTTGTATATAAGTTTCCCAGAAGCTACAGAGAGGTGTGACTTTTTTTTTGTATCCTCATCATCATCAGATCATTTCAAGACATCCAGTCTACAATCAAGCCTTCTATATATACACACATCTTCAAGATCGATAGATCTTTATCCAATCTATAAAGCTTCGCGATATATATCTTATATTAATTATAAGCTTATATCAACGTCCTCCATTACATATATCCGATACATCCTCCCGCAAGCCACATTCAAATTCGATCTTTCGATCCAAAGTCCCACGGATATATAGAACAGTTTCTATTAAGAACATCTTATAAAACATTATTCGCAATGCTCTCCACCGTCGCCCGCCGATCTGCCGCCCAGGCCTTCCAGACCACCTCTCGCCGCATGGCAAGCACAACTGCTCATCCACCATCGAGCGTTCACACCAAAATCACCGCTGGGATTGGTAGCAACGTCAAGACATCGAGTCCAGCTCTCTCCTTCTACACCGCCAGACTCGGTCGAACACTCACACTCGTTCTCCCCGGTGCTGCCTTCTTGGCCTGGCCATGGATCACCAGAGCCACCAGCTACTCTCCAAGAATATAGATGGTAACGAGTCTATAAGGAGGTTTATAAAAGAGATAGACAAAGGGAGATATATGTAGTATTATGATATACGGGCGGATAATATTTTGTAATTGTTTAATGTTGGGGTTTCCTTTTCTCAAACGCTCGGGTTAGGAGTTTTTTTTGTTTAAACCATGGTACTGTACATAGTGCGTCTTGATCGATTAGAATCAATCAAAGAATAAATTTAATTTCAAACAACTTCCAATAATTCTTTACTCTGTGATAGTCCTGTTAGGTGGCTGTATTGTTGTCTAGATGGTTAGTAGAGACGAACACCAATTGGTGTGGGGAAACCCCTTAGTCGAGGGCCACGATAGTATTAGCATAGCTATACCAACGATAGTAATAGCTTGGTGACTAGCTATAAAGCTGCTTCTACTTCGGAAGGGATGACAGCTCCATTGATAATTCTCAGCTCAGCTAATATGCTATTTTAAGGTCACAAAAACTCCTTTCTAGATACAAAAATCACAAAAAATATTTCAATCCATGCATGTACTCAAGAAGGCAAAATCCGTATGCGAACGACAAGGAAAAGTAGAACAGGCAGGGCTAGAAGCGGGTCAGGTTGAAGAAGTGAAGAATTTGTGGTAACATATTAAGGAAATAAAAGTTGAGAAGTTAAAAAGAATCCCCGCTTCTCCTGATAGAACAAAAAGACAAGTGACGTAAACCTAATTGGCGACATATAGGTATTTTGGTATTTCAAGAGCTTGGATTAGGCTCCACCAAATTCGATGGCGCATGGGATTGACTTGATCCAGATGTTGGGCTATTCGCCTCGGCGTAAGATGGCAAGTTGGTAATATTCTGTTTTACCTCCTTCTTCTTTTTCATACGGCGATCCCGCATGGAAAGCTTCTTTGCCGGTTCAGTCGCTATTTTTGCAGGAATAAATACATTAGCCACTATTTATTGACGCTTCAGAGATATATGGAGAACTTACGCAGATCCCATTGTTCAGTCCTGCTCCTTGTGCCCTGATAATACGCAAACTTCCCTTCCTTTTCATCCCACCTCGCCGTCCATCCTTGAGGCAAAGACATTGGCGGGGGTGGTGGAGGAGCAAAGTTATCTGGGACTGCAGTTTTTCCAGAAGGTGCCTTCTTGAATTGAGGTGTTTTTCCGGACAATGTACGTTCCAGAGGTTGATTGGATGGACCGGGTGCTTCAGTGGGAGGTGCTGGGGCCGGTGGCGCAATTGCCCGGATAGGCGCCTTCCCACTGATAGTGGGCTCGTCAGATAGATCTTTGAAGGGGTTATTATCTGCCAATGTAACAGAAGGCGATGAGTGTGTTGATGTTGGCGGCGTGATCTGGCTTGGTAGAGCTTCTACTGGTGGGGGTGCAAAGGAAAATCGTAGGCCATTCATGAGACCCTTCGTGGCTGTTATTGGTGAAGCCGTTTGGAGATCCGAGTCATCATCATTGTTGGGCACCTGCGTGTTCAACCTTGGAGATTCGAAATCTCGCTGCTCCAAAATCGGCGACACCGGCTTAAATGGGCCATCTGCGACCTCGGCCAGATTTGGCGAAGTTGAACCCCATTTCCTGAACGGATTGGTACCTGTCGGGCTTATGGGGGATGCCATTGTGCTGGCTGGGGAGGCAGGGATTGTAGGAAGGACTTGGGAATTTGTTCCCGGGATATACATTTGAGGTCTCGGTGGAGGTCCATTGTGAACAAATGTCTGTTCTGGCTGGCCTACTGCTGGCTGCTGTGTTTCTGCTGGAGCTGAAGGACCTGCAGCATTTGCTACAGCTTGAGCTTTCGCCCTGTCCTTCAATGGGTCGGAATATAGATCTTCCTCAGAGTCGTCATATGCTGCACTCGGAGGTGTAGGTTGGTTATGTGTAATCAGACTAAGTTGCAGTGGAGGAGACTTCTTCCCAGCAGACGGTGGTGGGGTCAGCTCGGAAGATGGTTGCGCTGCAGGCGCAGGCTCCTGTGTCGGCATTGGAGGTTGCTCATTGTCGAGTCCATAATTATTCACAGATGTTGTGCTCCTGCCTCCAAACGAACTCTTTCTGCGCAGCTCCTTTAGCGATGCTTTTGACCCAATCTTTCTCAGTATCGATCCAGACCTCGACGGCGGTCTTTCGTTGCTCTTTCCGGCTTGTATGGTAGTTTTTACGCCTTCTTGCGAGCTTCCCTTTGACTTGTATTTAGCAGGAATTGGAGGTGGAGGTGGAGGTGGCTCTGCGAAATGTTCAGCATAAGCCGGCTGAGGCTGGCGTGAGAACTCTCGGGACTTCTTATTTCGAAGGTCCTGGACCAGCGATGCGAATTTGGTCTTGAACGACGACATGATTACGAAGGTATAGTATTCCGATGGAGTGTATATATTAAATGGAAAAAAGTTTGTACCGCGAATTGAAGAATGGGGACCGGCCTGGGCGAGAAAAAGAGGATCCTTCCAGAAGACTGATGGAGCCTTATAACTTCCCGCGAAGAAGCTGGATAAACCGACGCCTTGGCCAGGAGAGTATTTTCGATGTGCAAGTTAGATTATCAGCGCCTACCGCCAAATTGCCACCAAAAATAGGCCGTTGGCTGGCTCGATCCTTTTTTCTTTTCTCCGAGCGCAGGTGAGGTTTCTCTTTGATGTCCTAAGCGCGTAGAGGGATAAGATGGTTGTTCTGTGTAAGGTGAGTGAGGACGAGGGTACTTGTCGCTAGTGTTGCAGTATGCAGGAACGGGAGGCACATAAACGAAGGACTACGTTCGGTCGGGCAGATGCAAGTCCATCGACAGGGAGAAAGGGAGGACAGAAGATGCCTGAGAAGCAAGTTCTATAAAAACGAAAGGTGAGTCTGAAGTAGTTCAAGAGAAAGAGAGGAAAGGAGACGCCATAATTGCTTCTAAAAGCCCTCGAGAAGCCCTCTCCGTAGACCATAGGGAAAATCTCCGACCTGCAAAACTCGATGCTCCCAGCCAACCAAAGACTCAGGCTGCTGGCAATGAATAACAGTTTTTGGGCGAATTGGGCCTAACCGTTCAAGGTTTGTGCACCACTGATGGCCCCATCCCGCCTGCAAGTCTCTCGGTTGAGCATTATGATTGATCCAATGGAATGGCCCCGGTCCGTAAAGCCAAGTCTGTCGGCGCTTATTCTGCTGCCCCGCTTTCGAATTCGGGTTGAGTAGGTGGGCAAACTCAGGTGATTGGGCAACCTCTCTCCAGGCTGTCTCATTGCGGGCCAGTCATTGGTAAGAATAGGGAGAAGGACAATGCCCTTGTTCTCTGAAGCTAGACATTCTAGGTATTCACTTTGATCATGGTGGAGGCTTTTTGTAGCCAACGGCGGCGAAAAGTGTGACTTTTTCCATTCATAAAGGCTGCGATTCAGCCCAGTTGGATGTTCCAATAGCAAACATGACCATCTTGTATCAAGCCGGTTTCATTATAAATCAACCCAACAAATGCCAAACCACCAAAAAAAAAGCGATGCCATTCATATTAGATCAAGCGGTAATTTGGACCTTGTTCTTGTCTGTTATCACGAGTTAATAAGAGACAAACTCAAGATATGAAAAACCGCAGGGAAGATCGACTCACAGAAAGCGACGTGACCCTTGATGTTCGAAGCCGCCTCCTTTGGTTCGGGATAGTACCACGCAGCATCCACAAGAGGGTTCCCTACTCGAAGTGGGCCTACTGTTAGCCGTCCATCCAATCGAATTCCCTTACGAACGCCTTGGCTCTGCCAAACTGGGGCGGTTTGTGGCTTTTCAAGTTGCATTTGACATACCGTCGCCAATATCGATAGTATAATAGCTCGCCAACCCTTTCCATGGACAGGCCGTCTGGGTCGGGGTTGTCTTGAAGTATTCAGCCTTCAAGGAGTCAGGTGGGAAGTAGATGTTCCCCTCGACCTTTTCGTAATGGTCGGTTTCAGCGATAACAACGCCGTTAAGAGTAGCCTTGGCAGACATTTTGGAACCAGAAGCTTGGTCTTGGATATCGTGTTTAAAGATGGATTTGATCTTGTCCGTGAGGGTCATGTTTGATTGATTGAACGATGGAGAAATGGTCTTTCTCTGGAGGCTTTTTATGTCTTGGAAGCAGAGCGAGTTTGTCAGCAATCGTCGTCGATGGCGTACTATTTGATGGCGGGGTAAGCTAGCTCGCGAAGCTTATGCTGCAGCTGGCAGGCACAGATATGTCGACATGCTGACATCTCAATGGAACGTACCGGAAAGCGGGCTTGTCAAAGCTGGTATTTGATGGATTGCGTTACTGGAGATGCAAGTATATTTGGAATCTCAAGATATCAAATTATCCTGATATCGATTAGTCTCGGGGCTAGATATCAATATGATAACAGGTCCAGTTAACAGCTGGTGGTCCAGACCCCTTCAACAAATGTTGCATGTTGGCGCACCCAGGACTCCAACACATTTGTTGCATTGCAACAGTCAGTCAGCGAGGTATATTTGTCACGGCGACGACAAGATCTCTAACGACTCAGAGATATGTCATTTCCAAATCGGAAAGTCAGGGCGAGGCGCCTACCCTTGCTTCTATTGATACGCGTACACATATACACGCACTTCACATTCCCAAGTCGTCACCGAGGCGGAGTATCTATTGCATTTATCTTTACTAGTGGAAGCTATTTGCAATCTCCTAATTCAAGTATGCAGATCTAATTCAGTTCCTATCAAGATACGAAAAAATCTACTTCAAACACCTGAGCATCTACATCATCGATTGCTCGTTGTTCCTGTATACAGCTTGTACATTGGCAGCGCATACCCTGCCATACTGTAGCCCCGACATCTCGGAGCGATTTAAGGAACGCTCGTTTTTCAAGAGGACCGTTGTATCGATATCGTTGGCGGAAAGCCTTGACGATTCTATGCCAAGTTTTGGGATACCATGAATCCCGACCCCATCCCTGAGTCCATACGCCCGTGAAAAGAGATAAACTGGCATCTGGCGGATATTTGAATAGATCACTTTTATCTGGTCGTTCATCCCACGCCATTTTCACCCATTTATTGAACATCATTGGCGTGGCAGCCTCAATTGCAATTTCTGTAAAGTTTGCAAGATGCTTTGCCTCAAGCCTCTGGATCTGAGGGGATAGATGCGAAAGGAATTCTTCTTGATTTAACTTAAAAGCGAGAACAAGGAGACCCCAAAGAACGTCCTTGCTATCATCAGCCGACCGAACCGAATGGTCTAAGAGGTACGAAATTATGAGGTGATGTTGACACATTGCTGCCGGTGCGACGGAAGGAAATAATCCTAAATCAACATTCGAATATAGTTCGTTCAGGACCAAATTGCAGGCATTTGAGCTTTGATATAGATGAGACCAAGGATCAAGGATCCGGAAGTGTACCCCAGGGCATTGGTCTGCCAAGGTACGGACGACATCGAGCTCACCAATAACAGCCGCAAGCTGGTGAAGATCTAGGTGGTTTATCGATTCAGAGCTGAAGTGTTTTGACTCTGACCGAAATATCTCTTTCCCCAACAGGAAGCATTTACTGTTCTCAATCTTCCAATATGGGAGGTTTGATAGGAGCTCGTTGAAAGTTTTGTACAGAATTGCCGCCATGAAAAAATCCATTCCCCGAATATCTGCGTACTATTCGTTTCCATATTGTTCTTGACTCATCGACATCGCCGAGCAAAGTAGACCCAATACCGTAGAAAGACTTTGCCGTAAGGCAAAATGGACGCCGGTCTCATTCAGAAGGTTGCGCTGCTGTATCAACCGATACACCCGGACGCCATGGGAGCCGAGCGCTTCTCTAGTGGCTTCGTCCCTCTCTATGAGGATTAGCGCCCGATGCCACAGAGGGTCAATCTTACAGTAGACGGAAGATGCGAGCTTATCGGGTCCCCAGTAATCCCGGTCAAAGGGAGGATGTGGGAGGTCTAATCTACTGACCAGGTCTGACAAGCGTTGCTCAGCACTCTGGATGTCGCCAATAGATATGATATTGGTAGAGTTAGGATTTAGGTATGAGGGAAGGGTCGAAGACTTTATCACGAGAAAAAGTCGACCGCATTGTTTTTCAATGCGAGATATCGCTTCGAAACGGTCCAAGGCCTCCAATCGTTGATTTCGTGTATGAACCGCTGTCGTCTTATAGGTCTCCGGCGAATCGAGAAGTGCATTCGTAAGGGTATAAACCTCGCAGAACTGTTCTTTCGCACCGTAGTACTCAACTGCTACCTCTGCTTCGCTTCGGATGAGCTCCAGGGCCTTCAAAAGTGATTCCATACACACTGATTTGATTTTCCGCAGTTTCGAGAGGTTTTGAAATAGAATGGACGTGCTGGAGGGATAGGAGTATTCGGTGACGCTAATTTGCATTGTGTCATGGTCCGAAGCTGGCGTGGACGGATTATGAACTGAACCTTGATCATCGTATTCGAGAAGTCCTGATAAGAGGTACAAAATACAATCTAAATCCTGGATACTATCCACATCGTATGAGCTTTACTCTTCATGCTATGTTTTGTCTTTACAAATAGGGGGACCGAAGATAGAGGGCCTGGGCTCGGTCTATATACTTACATTTCGATCGGGGGTCTGATAACGACCTTTTCAGCAGATGGCTGGACACCTTCGTCAGCCAAATGACGCATGTCGTTTGGTGAATACCTTTCTGAGCAAGGGTAGCGTGCTGTGATACACCAGTCGCATTTGGTCGGCCATTTCCTCCCCCTCGGCGAGCACTATTTTTACATAAAAGTTAGTTCTACTAAAATTCTGGTAGAATGGGTATGAGACCGGTCGACCCTGTTGAATTGCACCTTCTTCTTATCCTTGCGGCAATATATGCACTTCAACATCGTGAGGTATAGTGCATCCAAATGGCGATTGACTTGAATTTGTGTTGCCGATCCTGGGGTATTTGAAAATTGCGGGTAGACCTCTATAGCTCTAGTGCCGGCACGAGCCGAGACTGTATAGATCTATTGAAATGGGGACTGGTACCCTAGGATCTGATTGATAGTCGTCGTGCACTTGTGGCTTGAGAAACCTTTAGGGATGAAGAGCCATCGATGCATCGGGGGTAGTGTTGGATCGATGATACAGGCAAAAATCATCGGAGATAGATATTCTATATATAAGTGATTTTAGAGATCTTGGGTTAGATGCGCTCGCATACATGTACACCTGATTCCTTATACGATCTGCGGTGTCTTGCGCGTAAATCGTAACATTCCGAACGGTTGGGCTTGCAGGTTTTCCGTTTCGATGGCGGATTTGTACAGGTATACCGGTAATCATCCCGTCGAATTAGAGGGCGTAGACCCCCATATACATGTATATACAATGTATATGCATATGTACGTGTACCTGAGCACGTAGCTCTGCTTGTTTGCCGAAGCTCCTTTTCGCAAAACCTGCATCTGATCCCAGCTATCCGGGACCCCTTGCGCAGTATAACGCCGTCCCATTTGTCAAATTTGATCAAATCCCACTTCGCATGCATGAGATTAAATTTTGATCGAGAACTACTACTTCGTGATTCAGATAAGGCTGACTTACCTAGCTATAACTTTTCCCAGGTTTCGAACCTTGCCCCATGGCCGTGTGCGCACATTACCTGTGCTAAAAACGCGAACTAGGCTGTCGCATGCCGTACTGCATCGGCTAGGCTATTACTACCGCGAGAAGTTCGGTGCTCAGCTAAATCACAAACTCTAGACGTAAATAGTTTTCTACCTGCAACGTGGAGAATAATCAAAAATACCACTACCAATCGCATACCAGCCAATCACATAGTCTCGTAGCCAGGCTTTTGTCCAATCGCCAGTTTCTACATTGGTATTTCGGGCTGTAACTTTGCAAGTGGGGCTTGCCGAAACCGTCGATCGCGCGGACTTAGACCTGATCCTTAGTATACAGGGACAGATATTTATTCGACACAACGGCCAATTCCTTGTATCGGTTACGACGTCCGGGACAGCATTACCAATTCTCTCCTTTCCTTGTCTTAGATTTCCGTAGGCCTGAGTTCCTCTCATCACAATACGCTGTGCCTCTGTATCCTTGCGGTTGAGATGTGAAACTTCGAGGGAACGGTTAGCGCAGCCAACCGAGCGCTCTCACTCGTCTCGTGCGCTCCCGCTATCATTCGGCATTCCTTCCATAGTTAGATATTATGGCTGGGGGGATCTTGAGACATTCTAGCAGACATCAGTTCCGAGTGAGCTTCGGTTTAACGTGACGTTAAACGGAATTTGCTTCTTGCCGGCAATAGGAATAGTTTCAGTTCTACGTGTAAGGCAAACCGGTTTTCTTCTTTCCCTATCCCTCATCGACCTATGGGCGGAGCTTCGGAGTTCCCCACGCATCAGAATCCGTGCGAAGAGAAATCACGCCACGACATTGAAAAGAAGCTGAACTATTACACAAGATCGACAACACCCACTGCTGTCAGCCTTGTTGTATTATTCTTGTGTGACATGACTAATTTGTGTTGTCGGTGTTCGAGAATCTGAAGGTCATAACCGGTTTCGTCACCAACGTGACAATATCATTGCCATTTCTTACAAGCTTATAGCATGGCAACAGGCTATCGATTCAATCATATGATTGATGTTACACAGATAGAGTGATGTAGTATAGAAGTCCAAGCGATATACTTGAACTTCGGTATCCAATACTTTGAATAACCTAAGATACAATGATACCCGGGGCTAGACGGGTTCGGAACTGCCAACTCCACAAGACTCTGGTTGAAGAGTTAAAGGGTAAAAAAGGGGAGAATGGTAAAGGGTTACTACCGTAGAACAGAATCATTAAAGTTACAGAATTATTTCGTTAGAAGGGGTATATTGAAAGGCGGAAGATAAAAAAAACGCCGGTTGTACATGAATGGTCAAAAGTGGAAAAATAAAGGCCTATAACCGCCAATATGGAGGTAGGGGCTAAGCAAGGGATGCACCATAAGAAGCGAAAGAGAAGTGAAAGAAGAGTCGGTGCCTCCAACAAAATAAAAATTTGTAAAGAATACATGAGACGAAGAGAAGAAAGTATCGTAAGAAGGGGGCATAAAATAAAAGTTGCTACAGGTGGCGTACTAAACGCGCCGATTAAAAGGTCTGTAGGCCAAAAATATTCTGCAAAGGAATAGAAGGGTAAAGATTGAGGGCAAGACATAATGAAGTAAAAGGGTATATGAGAAAGGGGTTTTACAATGAAGCGAAAGAAGGATGAATATGCTTTTAAGAAAGCAGGCTTTTTAGAAGTCAAGACTTTTAAAGCTCTTTGAATAAGGTCCTGACAAAAACACGAGGCGCTGGTAGGGAACGCTTGTTCTACTTGCGACCTTTTTGGACCCACGGTCGAGTTCCGACGAACACGCATTGGCAGAAGTCATCGCGCCGTCCTTGAGGAAGGAAGCAAGTAGGACCGGAGGATACCATCTGTTTTTCAGTGATTTTATATGTTGCAACATCGTCGAGAATAGTAACGAGGCTGTGGCTATGGTTAGCGGGCATCGAATCAGTTACTGTGAGTGAGTGAGGATACGTACACAATGGCAGATCTTTGGTAGAAACATCCTTCGGATGACAACTTGCCCTGGACGTCGTCTGTAGTGTAGATCCAGTTCGACATGAAGCCAAGTCGGCTAGGGCTCAGTTTGACCTCGGTTTTTCCATTTTGACTGAATATACCCTCAGAGAATATACCAGTGAAACCTCCGTCCTGGTTCGTGTTGAGATCAAAACCAAACTTGTCACCGGCACCAGGGGCGAGAAATCTGCTGTCAACGCATCTTTCGAATTCTGATTCCTTTGAGCTGCATCCGTCAACAACTGTAGGGTCCGCAGTTGAAACCGTTTCTAATTGGACGGTATTCAAGTTCCAATCCCCAGCAAGCATATCGGAGGTAAGAATACCATCGCCCAGGGCAATGGCTTCTTCTCTAGCGCGTTTGATTCTTGGAACGATGTAGCAGTAGTTTAGAAGAAGAGCGGCGAGAAGGAGAGCGAGCGACAGGCCAACGATCGAAGCGATATTGCGACGTTTTTCATGCCACTTGCGCCCATCGATAGGAGATTTGGAAGGATTGATAGACGAGACGCGAGTATGGCTAGAGTTGAGCTTCGGAAGGCCAAGACGGCGCTGACGGTTGGTGAGAGTGGGAGAAGTGGGGGATGTCGTGGAGGTATAAGCTGGTGGTGGTTGGGACGGCATATCTCTTGGAGGAAAGCAGAATTGGCGATCGAATGCAGCCTGTGGCTTGGTTAGCCGAATGATCCGCGATCTCAAGGCACGGCTTGACATCCTGTCAACTTGACGCATGAGTTCAAGATGGAGATCTTACCTCTCGTTCTTTCCAGTTGGCGGGTTCGTTGTTGTTATATGGAGAAGTTGGGCTTCTATCAAAGGCAGGAGGGGCAACTGGAGCGGTTTCCCCAGTAGGAGTAGTAACTTCAATGCTGGGCAGGGGGCTAAGTGGTGGGAGTAGAGCCGGGCTCTGAGGTCGAGAGCGTGGGTTATGCTCCTGCTCTTCTGGACGGCTGGTGATGTCCGTTCTAAGGACAAGCGACTTTGGATTCTGAACCATCTCTACTCTGTTTGATATCTGATCTCCGTAGTAAATTAGACGATGATGCTGAACAGACCGATATCCCTGCTCGTAGATGCCTTATGCAGAATCGCAATTGTCGACGGTGGCTGTAGATGCAGATGTAGATGCAGATGCAGATGCAATGAAGATGTTTGAAGGAGTTGTTGATGTGTTGGCGAGACGTTGAAATGCCAGCGACGCTGCTGAGAGAGTGGTCGACGTCGAATATAAAATCAAACCAGCGCAGATTCTCACAAAGAAAAAGCGAAATGTTAACGAAAGACTGGCTTCGTCGGTATCCTCCTCCTTTGCCCTCGAAGTAGCGGACTTTTTGAGATTGCAGACAAATGACAATCGGTAAGGAAAAGGGAAGTAAAAGTGACAGACTGGGCAAGACTTTTATTTGTGGACAGTGGCCTTGCATATTAAGGGGAAAAGCAACCACATCCTAGGCCACCGGTGTCTGTCCACGCCAGGCAAGTCAGGAATCCCCAAAAGCTTGTGTTCCGCTATTCGCTGGAGACAGTTCATTTGCCGGGGATATGGTAATAACTTTTGTTCAATCAACCAGCAGGAAACGGTGCTCCCGGGCCCAATTGGGGCCTGGTTGAGAGAGACATTCCTTGTGACCCTCTCTGCCAATTGGCACTGAGGAACCAGGAAAAATTTCAACCGGGCGGCATGAGGTCGAGAACTCATTTCGCCATTTCACCCACCGAAATTGCGAATTGGCGTGCTGTGACGATAAGTTCAAGCCACTTGCCCCAACAATCAGCAGTCGATGTAACGACCCGGGCAAATTGCGACTGTTGCTGTCACAAGCAAAAGCGAGTGTCTGGGGAACCGCTTCAGTCTGGCAATTAAAGACCCATGCCATGTCGTCACCAATCATTCAGGGGCACCGGCTGTTTCAGAATCTCAAAAGGTGGAAACGATGCCCAAGAGAGGAAACCTTAACCTCATCGAAATTCAGACCGTCTTTGGCCTTGCAAAAGGACTAGTTCAGTTAAAGGTCGTGGTCTACAAGTCCTTATCGATTGTACCTTTTTCGCCTTTGGTGTCCGTTTTCATGGATGTCTAGATCTAGACTCTTCTAGATCTAAGAGCTAAATCCATTCGAGCCCAAGTTTCTTTCTCGCTTGACCTTATACTTAGAAATACGCGTGTTCACGATCCTACAACGAAATTAAAGTTTTTGAGAGCTTATCTAGAAGTTCAGCGAGAGTTGAATTATATGTGTAAGTATGTATGGATACAGAAATATGTAGCAGATGAAATTCGAAAACAAAATAGGAGTGAGTGCTAGTAATAATGAATGTCTTGATATGAAATGCGGACCATGGAACCAAGGGTATATATTATATACAATGAGCTCGGGCGAAATGCCTTGAAGGTGATACCAAATTGAAACCGTGTGATATATGTTGAAAAACTCCTGAACAAATGAAAGCTGAATATGGCTGTCGTTTAAAACGTTAAGGAAAGCTTAGTAAACCCAAAGTAAAATAAAAAAAATTATTAAGTAAATGTCCCGGTCGGGAATGTAGCAAGGTAGGGGGCATTCCCAGTAAAAAGTTGCCCCGTACTGTTCTGTATCATCGTCGTTAATCCTGGATCCATGTCGGTCGTCCAAGCAAAAAAAAATTTTAGATCATTGGCATCTTGATGTGAGGGTGTTCCCGAGGCCTTCCCGAGCTATAAACCTTGTCTCTCTCATCCTCGAGTTCAAGCATCATGGCGAGCTTGAAGCTCTCTTCCAAATCTGCCTCCAATTTCTTTCTTCGGTATTCGTCTTTTTGTGCTTCAAATTGAATTGCCAGATGCTCCTTTCGGATTTCTTTGACGGCGGCGAACCATTGTTCATCTGCGTATTCCCTTCTGGCAGCTTCATGCCATTCCTCGTACTGTGACACTAATTCGACGTCCCGCTGGCGGATGATTTTTTGTTTGATATCTTCGATATCTACGAGAACCTTGTTTCTGATATCTGCAAACTCTACCGAGTAGGTACGCTTCAGGTCTTCTTTCTCCTCCACTTGTTGGAGCTTCAGTCTGTCCACTGCAGAATTGATTCGCTCCTCCCAGTTTAGCTTGCCGCGGTGTTGCTTGGTAAGGATCATGATAATATCATCCTCCTCTTCCTCGAATTTGGAATCAAGAACCTTTAGTTCGGCTTCTAGTTGAAGGTCTAGTTCCACCGATCTCTCAGAAACTCGGGTCTGGAAAGTGTCATCCTGCTCAATTAGAAGATCGTCGAGTCTAGCCTCTCCCTCTTCGTGCTTTTCCAACAACTCGGCACGGGCAGCGGCGAGTCTAGCTCCCATCAATTCAAATTGCGCATCGAGCAACTTGTCCAACTGCTTTGTGAGCTTGTCGTATTTCTTAGACAAGTCCGTCATCCTCGCTTCGTCCTTACGCTTCTTTTCCATCTTCTCCTTATCTTTTCTCAGCCGCCTTGCTTCTTCTTGTGCATATTGCTCCCGATTTGCTGTTCGCTCATAAGCAATGATATCAGCCATCGCTGAATGCACTGTCATTTCTTCGATACGGTCGTCTGTGTCGTCGCCGCTTGCTGACTCGTACATGCGAGTTTTACCCCAATCCATGAATTTGTCTTCATCGAGCCTGCAGAGACAAGGGTCTCCACCAGTTGCGCCACAACCAAAGCAGAGGTCTTCCTCCTTCGGACATGTATTACCGTCGAAATGGGCTCTGCCTTTGCAGTTAGGGCACACCTTCGTTTGGCAAAACTGGCATACAAGACACTTTGTTCTAAAATCATTAACTGACTCAGGAGGAACAAAGCGTCGGCATGTTTCCGTGGGACAATAAACACGATCCTCGGGCGCTTGGGAGTATTCACGGATTTTGTGGTTCAGGGCTGCCTGTTCGGAGAGATTGCAGACTGCCCTAATAGTTCGCACGGGGATGCGGGAGGTGCAACATTTTGGTGGAAACGCAATCTCGTCGTTGAGAGACGCAAGAATGATTGAACGAAGGCAACCGTTACAATACTTGTGATTGCAATCAATAGCCGTCATCCGTCGGGCCGTGAGGTCTTCCATGCACATAGCACAGCTATTATCATTCTTCCGTGAGTTAAACCCTAAGAAAGAATCTCTCATGGGAGAATAGGCTGGTAAAGAATCCCGATTTGCGGGTCCCCACTTGCTGAATGCTGTCCACCTAGCCATGGCGGCGGCTGAGGGCTGTGTGGGAGACACGGGAGATGTGCTTTCGGGTGCACCAGCGTCGGATACGCTAGTAGCTGTGGTCGAAATGGACCGTCGACTAAAGATGGTACCTTCGGCCGTATGTGTTGAAGCGCGGTGGCTGTTGTATCCAACCTCCTCGACGCTAACGCTAAGCTCCTCACCGGCATCGCTCCGTTTTGTCTTAGGTTCGGTTGAACTTTCAACATTAGTTTGGGCGGGCGCTAAAGTCTGGATCCGCTTAATATCGAATTCCAGCTGCTCGTCGTTGTACAAGTTGAGGATTTCAAGAGCAGTATTTTCGGGGATAAACGAAAGCTCTGGGGGAGGAGCGTATAGCCTCCACCATTGACCAGCACGATCTGAACCTCTCAGATGTGCCTTGAGGTCCTCTGAGAAGTCTGGCTTGGGTACTGTTTCTTCTTCTTCGAAGGGAGGAGGTGGCGGGTAGTCGGCTGGGAACTCCCCAGACTCTTCAGGTGCCGGCCTTGGCGCGAAAATGGACGGATCTTTTTCAGGTCGAGAAGCTGATGTTGATGGGCCTGGCGGAGCTGGCTCTATCGGCATTTCCGTCGTATCCAATGGCAGATCGTTATAGAGTTTTTCGTTGATGATATTTGTATGCGGGCTTGAAGGTACCAGCCAGTGTTGGCGCTTCTTATCTTTTTCTCCATCTAGATCGGACGAGTCTGAGCCTTTTCGGTGGCGGTCCTGTTCGGGGTCTTCTGATCTAGGAGGTATATGCCGTTCAATGGGTGGCGGTATCGATGAGAAAATCGGTTCGGATTGTGTTTGAAGTGGTGGAGGTCGACTACGGGGCCCTAATACAGGGCTACCTGGTCCAGTAATTGGAGTCTTCGGTTTTACTATCGTAGCTGGAGATAACGATGACATGATAGGGTCCTCTTTCGGGTTGGGTATCACAGAAGCAACATATGGCTTTGGGGGTGGAGGAGGGGGTATACTCTGTCTTCCACCAAATAGTATATCGGTGGCAGATAAATTTGTTTTCGGCTCTGGAGTGTCGACATGATAAATGAGGGAGGAGTTTACGGAGGGGGATCCGGATGATTCTAGTGATGATCTAATTTCTGGTGCCCGTTCGCCCGGGGTCGGCGAGACGACTCGAAGTGATGAGGTCGATGGGACTGGTGAAGTTGGTCGGCCGTCCTGTGGTACTGGCGACTGAGATCGCAATCCAAACATGGGCGACGACGGTCTAAATGTGAGGAGGTCGAACCGTGAATGCCCTGAGCCATTTTCTTGTCTAATATCCTTTGACTTCTTCTTCCTCCTATGGCCGAATAAATTCAAACCTCTCTTTAGTAGTGTCTCTTCGGATTCAGTCGACCCCTTCGTAGACGCAGTAACCGTTCGTCCAATGCCCGGTCGTTCACCAGCGACACCGCCTGTATCCACACCTAGCATCATTGCTCTTCGTCCTGCGTCTTTTCGTTCGGCTTCAGCTGCTGCTGCTGCTTCTTTTTCTAGCTTTCGTTGTTTCCGTATATCTTGTAAAAATGGTGATCCTGTCATGAGCATATATCCAGACATGCTACTCATTTTGAAAAAAGGAAGATTTGGCGGGATTCGTCCCGCCTGGCGACTATATAGTATTTAATGCAATCCTGGTAAGCCAGTAATATTCGGGCTGTCAATTAGTAGAGGGTGGTGTGTGTGGGTTTGGTGGAAAGAGCGCTGGGGCGAGTTTGGCTGGAGGCGGGATCCTGGCGCTCAGATTGGATAATTGGTGTTCAGGGTCGGATGGGCCGCCAAATAGCACCTTTTTGGATGAAATTGTGAGAATTGAAGGGATAATGAAATGATCAAGAGGCCACCAGCACTATATCATCTATTCATCAAACGTATTGTCGCCGTTGTTCAAGTTAATGTTTGGTAGTTAATGTTTGGTAGTTAATGTTTGGTAGTTAATGGTTTGTTCTCCGAAGAGGGAAGACCGAGAGTTCAAATCCAGCCAGGCGCGGTTTGTCGTCGCAAACTGTCGTATTCACGGAAGAAAAGAAATGAGGTGGAACGGCAAAGCTGCTTGTCTCCACCAAACGAGCAAGTAAAATATGACGAATCGAGGTCGGTGAAATTGGGATATGCAGTTTCAGCGGCGTTTGTGAGTGCTCTGTCAGGTCTTGTTTCTTGAATACAAGCGTCTTAGCTTTCGTTTCCTTGCCCCAGAAGACTCGCGGCCGAATCTTCAGATGAAGAAGGGAATATGTCACTGAACCCACTGGCTGAAAGACCTCCCTGCACCTTCGAATGCGCAGCTCGGTCGCAGCGGTCTGGTGAGGGTGTGCGCATAAGCACGGGGCTTGAGTTGTTTCTGCCCTGAAACTAATGTCCACTCCTTTCGGGGGAACTAGCAGCAATCGTAACGAAGGGCGGTTTTCGAGACTTCGATCGTGGAAAACGTGCGGCTTTGCTTCAAGGACGCCCTGGTGCTGGTGATTGTAAAGAACAAAGCAATCAATTTGGAGTCTTGAGCATCTCAGACTAGTTTGACGCCTCGAAGTTAGAGTTCAGCATGATATCAGATTTTTCCATGTACTTCCGTCGACATGTCGGCACCAAAAAGGCGATCTTCCACACTCGAACGGTGGGAATAGTTCCTCTGCTAAGATTTCCCCACCTGCAAGCATCAGTTCAGCCCGTAATTAACCCTGCTCGTGCAAAGTATCGGCGTGAGGGTGAGACACCGGAGACCCACCCTTTTAGAACGTCGAACCCCACCATCGACAACCGACCTTTTGGGTTCTTACAATCCAAATCGGTGTCACGGCAGTCTATTCAGGGTATCGCTGTCTAATCAAATTGCGGAACCTATACATCATCTGCCGTCTTCCTTCGACGGGGTATGCCTGCCCGGCGAATTACTTAGTATATCATCGATCAGCTGTAAGACCATGTCATAACCGAAGGGCAGCCCTTTTTTATCTCTTCTGTTCACGTCATCTGTAACTGGCCACAGATACACAGATATTTCCAAATGTTCCTGTGAACTGAGGTATCTTTCCGTCTCACGCTGCAGTACGGCCAGCCTCGTTGAGCCTGTATGCATAGTTCTCTGCGGGCGAGAGGGATATATCACTCCGACGCTTGCATTCCGTTTCACACACTCCTGCAAATCGAATTGGATTGCTGCAAGTGGTGCCGATAACCTTTCGGAAGCGTGGCTCTCAGGGATCTGGCCCGTTACCTGCCAAGCGTGCGAGCCTGAACTGTGGTACCAATGGTCTGCCTATCAAGCTAGGCCAACCGAAAGTATATCTCAGGTTTAGCACCTATTCTGGCAGGTAGCCATGAGATCTTGAAGATTGTCCATCCTATTCTGACTTTGTGGGAGGCCATGAGGTATCGAGAAGAGTCCTGCGCTGGTTCGGGGCCTATGAAAAGATACATCTGACACTAAGGCCTGCATCTTGTCTTCAGTGGCGTTTGAACCGAACAAGCACAGAAATTATTAAGGTGGCCTACTAATCATTTCTCGTATACTTTCTTGATTCGGCTGTGCTGTCATCAAAGGGCGCTTCTAGCTTGCTGTATCTCCCCGAGATTGCGATGCAGCGACAAATGCGACATCAACCTTGCATCGGGATGAGAGCACGTTTTGAGGCAACACTGATGTTTCTCGTCGACGACATCGACGATACATCGATGCAATATAGAATCACTGTACAGCTGTTGTAGGGCTATCGCCGACGCACGGTGCTTCTCATTATCAGTCACAAGCAAACTCACGATAAACCAATATATACAAAACTACGGGTAAAATATACGACTTACCGAGGTGCAATCTCCACAACCTTCGAAGTAACTTCGCCTGTCAGATGGTTATCGATAGAACGACTTCAAACCTGTCGACGGCAGCCAATTGTGGTTTTGGAGTTTCATCTTTGGAATATGCAGGAGTGTTTCCGAAACGTCGACCAGAAAAAAAAAGTATTAATAGACGGCAACACAGAAAATTCTCACGTCAGGTTTTCCGTCAAGTCCGAAGAATCCGGAGGGAAAATTGGCAGGAATGGCGCATTGGGGCTTGGAAAAGAGCTGAAGAGACTGACATGACCACGAGGGATTGAGACATCAGTTAAGACAGGCTCTTATTGCTCGAGTCAGGATCCACCTGTGTCGAGCTCTGTCGAGCTCATGAGACGGATTCAATTTGGGGGTTTCCGACATCAATCTTTTTTCTTCTCCTGCATTGAAGAACCCAGAGATCGAAGTGTCGTGGAGATTTCGTTTTCTCCATGCATATGCAGGTAACATGAAGCACGGTCCCAAGTTTCCCGCGTGTCAACTGTCGTTTAACGAATGGGGTTTCCGCGTCGTCTAGATGCCAAAGCAGGGGGAACGTTGGAGCCGGGAAACCCATGCATACGTCCCAGATGAATCCGGTTCTGCATGCCTCATGTATCCGTTCCTTGAGATTGCCGATCATACTTAATGCCTGAGTGCCTAGATTTCTGGTGGAGCTATTCCTTTCACCTATAATTTCGCCCGTTACAGCTGTAACTATTTAAGTAGCTGACTAGTTCGTTCGCTGTTTCTTCCTGGGGATCACGGGTTATGCGTGATGCGAAATCTAAATTACTATTTCAAACTCCCACAAAGCTTTAAAGGTTGGGGTTTCTAGTGATATATCTCCGGAGTATAGACTTTTAATCTATGAATGCTAATCTGCCCGTCAGGCAACCGAAACCAAGTCATTGATCTTGTGAGCGACCATGTCTCACTATGTTCAACTTGATGCCGCATTACATTGCAGCACCCTAGCACTGGCGCACCCGCTATCAAGGTATCAATACTAAATGATACGAGAATGGTGTATTTTTCAGGAACAGTGGCAAGCACGCATCCCTTCATCCGATGATTGGTTAACCTGTTGTAGAGAATCCTTGGTTGTTTTATGAGCGGGACGGGCTATTTAAATCTTTAAGCATGCACAACCGGAAATATTATAGACCCCGTAACAACTTGTACTGATACGGCACACTTTCACCCTTTCGTCTCGATATAATAAAATTTATTCGCATGATTCATTAAACGAATTAGCCATTACTACTAATTTAATACATGGAGAAAGAGAATTGGCCTGCGTAGGGCTTGCCCTATCAACAAAACCTAGAGGACCTAACGCTGAAGGGTAACCCTCGTTACACCTCTGAGCTCAGTAAGATAATCGGCCCGCGAGAAAGCACATGCCTTGCGCATATAAATTTGATATGCTTTCAAACTTCATGCAAAGAATTAGGAAACGAAACGCCCTATGCAAATAAGGAAAACAATGGAAATCCATACAATCAAACCCCGATAAGAGCAACTTCCGCAACTGTGGCTCCGAACCTGGCATTAGGGTTTGCTTGATTGCCTGCAATGGTCAATCTGACAAAACGCCCTTCATACTCTCGGTCGAAGACCACCGCGGTGCTATTGCCGTCCTCTAATTGAGGCTCGATATATCGCTTGGGGTCGTATTCGATAGAAATTGCAACATTCTCCTGTCCCCAAACGCGCTCCCAGGTATTTGTGTCATTGGAGATTTCGAGAAGCCAGCTGTGCGGGACGACCGAACCCCAAGTGAAGATAACCTCGCGAATCTTTCGGTGGTCACTTGCAATAGGCGCATCGTTTGGAGCTGGTGGAAAAGCAGCTGCGAGGTCGATAGTGATACTGCTGGGCGCTTTTGTGGCTGGTTGCCAAGTGGTAGCATTGCTGCCATCAACTGCAGCTAATGGGAAGTGAGATGGTGCCCAGGTGCCGTTACTTGTGACAGGAACGCACTGGGCGAGGTTTCCAGGCTGGAAGGGTGGATTTTTATGTGGAAGGCGAGTTGGGATAGTAAGGACTTCGTTAAGGAAGAGGTGGTATGTACCGGCCTTAGCGTTCTTGTCACCAATGCGAACTGGGACAGCACCTTTGTACTCAAGGTAGGAATTTCGAGAGACAACACGCTTGATTGTGGTATTTTGTTGGCCAATATAGACCTCAAAGCTTGCGCCTTGCCATTTAATAGTCTTGTAGAGAATACCACCGCTAAGATGTGGAGGGAGAGATGGTTCCAAGTAGAAAACATCTTGCATTGGCCGGAACCCAGTGTACCCGTGGGTCCAGACTTGAAGGTACCCGCCATGACCAGTAAGGAAGGGGAAGGCAGGGTTGGTTCCACCATTTGTCCGGACATTATCATCGACCTGCTCGGAGAACTGGTACCAAGGTGCTCGAATATAGGTTTGGGAACCTTGAAGAGCGTGTGTCCATGATTGACACCCGGTATCAATCAACTCAGCTGAGACAATGGAGTAAACAGACCAGGTCATGGCCGGGCCATCGGGCGACTGAGCCTTTGCATAAAAGAACAGATCGTTGCGTGCTTGTGTATCATTGAATTTGAAGCCGATGGGGTATGATATCAAAGCAACGTCGACTTGCTTGATAGTGACAGATCCGTTCATGCCAGTGAATTCCGGGATTATACCGGCTTCCGCGTCGTAGGGGATAAACATCTTTTGAGCGATACTTGTCCAATTGGATGGAGCGGAAAATCCCACCATTTTCGCAAGGTCAAGGGCAACGGAGAAAAGTTTCTTAATAGAGGCATTTGTAAATGCACCATCATCAATGTGGTTGGCGTATTCGTCCTAGGATAATGTTAATACATGATGGTACAATAAAATGATTAGTGCTCAGTCATGGCGGACTTACTGGGTCGGTCAGATTTGTGGTGTGGTAGCTCCCGTTTATGAAAGTAACATACTCCGTGAAGAAGTTTGCAACTTTACGAATGATGGGCCACCCTTCATTCTGCAAAAAGTCCATGTCTCCAGTGTTGAGGAAGTACTCCCACGCGGCAAATGCAATGTCTGTGTTCAAGTGGTACTGATAATCGACGCAAGGACCCGTTCCAGTACAGTTTCCGAACCTTCCTGTTGTCCAAGAATAGACGGCAGTGTCATCGCTATACCCATATTCCCGTGCATTACGCTCGGATTGAGCAAGCAACCTGCTCCTGAAATTTATAATTGGGAGTGCATACTCCGGCCAGATTGTAACAAGACCTGGGTACATCCAAAGGTCCGCATCCCAGAAGACAACTAGACCACCATCCGTTAGCTATATTCAAGAAAAAGTAGCCAGGCGGAGGTTTATTTGAACTTACATCCAGCATAACTGTCACTAGTCAGCCCACCAACGGAGATAGAGGCATCGCTCCCAAGGCGCTTGGGGCCCTTCCCACTTCTGACTGCGCAGAGTAAGTGGAATAGGGTAGCTTGTAAACTGATCTGGAGCTCCTCGTCGTATTCGGCAAGGATAGAGCCATCCTCCCACAAATAGTCCCAGGAATCGTTGTGCTCCGATAGTAGCTGATCGTAACCAGCATCTGAAGCGGCTAAAGCTGCTGTTCTGGCGACTTTGTCTGTGCTTTCTGGGAATGCTTCGCTGCTTGCAATCCCGACCGATTTGAAGACCGAAAACTTTTTACCACCAGTAAGGCGGGCTTTAAAAACTTGCGAAACGGACGAAACATCCTTAGGCACCCATTTTATCTCCTCTCCGGATGTGCGACCCGAGGCGGTACCACTGAACTTGACGGTGGAGTAGACATATGCCGTAATATCGGGAAGACCATGAGGGTGGACGGCGGACCAGATGATATTTTCAGCACCCTGTTCCATTCCAGTCCCAGCGGGCCATGTACGCAGAGCGCCTCTCCCATCAAGCAGATCCAAGAAGGAAACCTCAACGTCATGGCTGGCTACCACATCTAATTGGATGTATCCCACATTGGCGCGGAATCGACTGGCCATGACAGTATAGGTCAAATCGTAGGTACAACTGCCTGCTGGGCTCCAGGTAAGAGACGTTTTAACGATACCGTTTTTTAGACTCATGGATTGCATGAAATTCGAAATCGTGGAGTTGCTGGTGCCAGGGCCGTATGTATCCCCAAGTGGAGTGATCAGATACATAGTCACCCAGCTGGGTAAACCCGCAATGACGCTTTCACCACCTTGTGCAGCAAGCTCAGGGAAGTTGGTACGAGTTGTATTTGGTTGGCTGTTCCAGAATCCAGAGACAGTACCGAAAGTGACTCGACGGTTATCCAATGGCCATCCATTCACAGGTTGGATTGGCCCGTCTGAATCCGTGTCATTGAAATCCTGCTGAAAACCATGCCCTTCGGCACCGAAACGTTGCCCAATATACCCATTGGCAACGTAAGGAGTGTGCTGGTAAGCATTTTGGACCAATTGGCGGGTATATAAGGTGAAGGTTTGATTGTCCCAATGAGGAGTTTCTAATGGTTCATCAGACCAGACGTTCTCATCAGGTGGAGGATTCTCGACCTGACGACGTTCCAAAGCATGGAATGGATCTTTGGCTAATTTAGCCCAGGGAAAGGCGGTCGAAGTTCCAAGGAGGACGGAGAGTAGGGAAAAACGAATGAGAGTCTTCATTGTAGCGAATGTTTCTATATAAGGCTAGTCGCTCTGCCTTTATAGAACGCTGTACTTGCCGTCTATGATAGATTGGTAAAAGAGAACGTTAGAGGTTTTCTCCGAGGAAAGTAGTCAGGTAAGCCTTATAGGCCAGGGAGCAGTGGATAGGTTAGAGGCGGAGATGTCGCAGTTGGTGGAGATAGCTCCTCCCATACATGCGACAGTGCTGTGCTGACGGCTCTGGCATTGCACAGAGCTGTCAACACCACGATCCTGACCTCACCCAACACGGATGGAACCGAAAACAAAGGTAGATACGCTGCATTACACAGGTGGAGCAGCTGGTCTATAGGATGGACGACGGTATTGTCGTAATCTACAGCCAATTGGGGAACTTATAGGTGAGGCCCTATTCTGCTTTCAAACTTACCTACTTGCGAGGCCCGACTCATATATTCGGTTCGGGGCGTCTATAGATACCGTCTTGACTTGAATCCGGCTGGTACGGGCAATTGGATTACAAATAGCTTTCCAACTACAATCCAGATCTCCTAGAGTAGCTTAGGAGTGCCTTGAGGATATCATAAATCACCAATCCGATGAAATCCTCGCCTTCTTATAATTCTGCATTTCCGACCTTCCGTCACCCAGGAGCGACGGCTGCCAGCATGCTGCGCTGCGCCGACAAGGGAGCACGAGCAGGCTGCTGAGGTCCTTCCAATCTTCAAGAAAACGTCAGTTGGCAGATACCTGCCGACGATCCAACTGGTGTCTTGCACGATCCCCGCAAAGAAAACTTTTAACTTTCCCCCTCCTGCAAGGTTCTGAGAGCTGCCTGTTGAGACATGCAGATGGGATGAGAAACTAAACGCGAAAAAGCTCTGGGCTTGAGATTATCTCTGGCGGGGTGCATGGGTCCGGGGTGCACGTTGTATGTCATGAAAAGTATTCCGAAGGAGTAATGTCAAGGTATAGGGTACCTTGCGAATTTCTGGGTCGACGTTGTGATGCTTGATAACCCAGGTACTCAATGGTCCCCTGTACGAAACGGCGACTTTCTATCCTCTGTTGCACCAAGCGTTCGCCCCCAAGAAACAGGTTCTGCGTGCCCAGATTTTAGGAAACCAAACTATTGCTTCCTTTTATCAAGGACTTTCCGAGATGCCTGGCTTCCAGGTCTTCTGGTTAAGCGAGTGCTGATGCCATTGGTAAGCTTCGTGTCTTAGAGGTCGACGATGCCTTCCAGAAGCAATAGCTATGCTTCCTATGAAGTCATCCCGGGGTGGCTTGTCTCCACTTGAAGACAAACGGCTTGGCCATGCACGGCAATGCGACTCGGTATAACCCATAGGCTTGAGTTCGAAGTAACACTCATTTGCGCAAATCTGCTCAACGAGCTTCATGAGGTGTTTCTGAGTCCCGTCTCTCTTTCATCGAATCGCTCAGTTTCAGTCGAGAATAGGGGATTCCCGAGACTGTGTTACGGTTATCTACAGGTTTGAGGCGAAATTGACCCAAAGTCTCCCATTCTGGCCTTGTGAACATAATAACGTGAAGATGATGGCGTACCTACCCGCCCCAACACCTGCAGCTCGATAGCACTCCTTGGCATGATATCATGCAGCCAACCCGGGTTAACCCCGGATTTTCCAAGAACGGGTATCATATCCGGCATAATCACGACTTCAATTTCTACCTAGATGTACATGCACATTGACATGGGGAGACAAATTTTTTCAGGAGGCTAGAACTCTCGATGTCAAAGCGCTTCTAGGGTCTAGTGGGCAATATGTTGGTCCAACGGTCAAGAAGATAGAGGAAACATTGCCAGACTAACGAAGTCGAGACGATTGGACTTGGCGACGCGGAGGGGCAGTCCTCGAGTGCGGGGTTGCATTGTTCCTGCAATGTAACTCTCGGAAGGATGTATGAATATGAGTAACCAAGATCTTGTAATTCAAGTACGCGCACTCCTACCGATGTCTTTAGCTAATACTATCGGAGATTGGATCGTTGGTGTTTAACTTCGTGACGAAGTCGACGCAAGGCACCTGTGGCCTGCTGTTGTATGTTGGCTAGCACTCCGGAATACCGGTCTACATACTATCAAAGGGTCTAACGAGATGCAGTGGATCCCCAGTTTGGAGACATGGTCCCATCCATAAGTAATATCACTTGATCAATTGATATCACAGTGCACAGGGGTTGCATGGAGATACAAAGATATCTTAAGATTGGTGAGAGCTCGGTTCTAATTGAAAGGAGACGGCATCGTAAAACCTCTTGGGTCTCCTGAACAGCATGGGTAAACCATGTGGAGCTAGATTTCTAGAACTTCAAAACGATCTCTCGCTTTCTCCCGCACATGGTCGTCCAGATGGCACACGCTCCGTTATTTCCAGTATAACTTTGTGGAACATCACGTTTTGGGAAAGTGACAACGTTGTTGGCAACACAAAAAGTCCTCCTGACATATTATAAATGGTGAGCTCGAGTCGCGGAGTGGTCGTGGCAAGGACTTTGACTGATCATGGGAGCAAATATTCATCTCGGGAAGGAATGCAAGGCCGCGACGCGGAGAGAATATTTGGTCTATATGCCGTGCGGGCGATACTAGAAACCCGGACGAAGGTTAGGATGCAACCAACATCAGACTAGGTGCTCATGCAGAGGCATGTGCGTCCTAATTTCATAAAATTTCATCGGCAAAGTGAGCGTCTTCTCAACATTAACACCAAGGCAATGGACCAAGATCGAAATGGCTTGCCCTAAATTTCGATGGCAGCGGATTTCCGGTATCTTTCGTATTTGAAGTATCAACTGCAGGGTTCGTGCATGTCATACAGCTAGACGTTCTCACCAACGCCAACCATGGCGCCAACGAGTTCCTAGGATCCTCCAACCCCGGGTGCGGCTGAGATCTCACAATCGGTGTGTATTCGGGCTAGAAATCGCATGCGAACTGGTTTTATTGGATGCGTATACATACAAGGGGGAATAAATACAAGTTTTTGAAACAAGATCCAGGGGTAAGTGACAACAACATATGCATATGTAGGTGATATATACTGATATGAAAGAAACATTTTCTCTGATTTCCTTGCCGTCCAAGACGCTTGGTCTCCAAATTGCAAAGAATTCCATCTGAGGTGATGAAACCTACACTTGGCCCGGGTTGCGCAGGTTCAACCGCCTTCTTTCCTTTCCATAGACGAGCTTTTTTCAAAGCGCTTATCTAAGAAAGCCCAGCAGCTCTGATCCTGGCAGTCAAGAAACTGACGGCCTCTGGAACTCTTCGAACATAGTCGAGATGGGCCGGGAGGATTGTGAGAGTTCCGTAGCAGACAGCGTCTCCGGTATTGCAGATGATCTTGGTCTTCTCAGTTGGGAAGTTCGGGATGCGGCCACCATCTTGCAAGTTCTGAGTATCACCGAAAGTAACGATACCAGCGATCTTCGCCTTTACAGCGGAGGAGAGGTTCTCCACAGCTCGGTGGGTAAGAGCTGCCCCCTGGCTGTAACCACCTCCGACGAGGATCGAGTTTGGACACTTGGAGGCGGCATCATTGAAGAGGTCGCGCATCTCCGCAATTCCGGCGAGGTCAGCGCCACCCGGAAGGAAGTTGGTGGAGAGAAGAGCAGCATAGTCAATTCCCTCGACTGCGACTCGGCTTGCACCAAAGGCCGACTTCAAGCCCTGACCGGTTGGTGGGCCAACAGTGGAACCCTAAAGACCTTGTTAAATTGGGCAATCGCGCAAAGATACATCAGAAGTATATCTTACCAAGTTGCCGACTTCAGTCGACCCTCTTGCGAAGAAAAAGATGACAGGCTTGCAACCGCTTCGAGTGTACTCGTTCTCCGTGATTCCGACGCTTTGTCGCTTCTCGAGTCCGACTTCGCTATCGACTGGAGTGGGGACGGCGGCGGCGAGAGTGGCGAGAGTGGCAATGATGAGTTGGAACTTCATTTTGATGGTTGATTATGGTGTTTAAGATACTCAATATCTTTTTTGAAGGAGGCAAGTAGTCCAAGCTGCTTTTGGCCAAACTGGTAAGATTAACTCTTTGCAAGTGGAGTTCGAGGCAGATGATGTCCAAGAGGATTGATTGCTGATGCTGTTGTGATAGTGGAATTGGTCGACGAGAAGGGTGATTGCCACCTCTTTATACCCATACCCTCCATCAACATCATCATCACTTTGAAGGACTAAATGGTATCATAGCTTCCAGCTAGAGACCTATTCTGCCGCTTCGTACCCTCGGCTACTTTCTCGATAGTTGAGGGTTGAAGTAGGACGAGCTTGGTAAGTGACCAATTTGAGATCTTCGTTTCAACCGCACCCTCAGATATTGGTGTCGTTAATTAGTGGTTTGCCTCGGAACCCCGCTTTATTGAGCTGGATCCGCTATGCGGTCGATCCATGGCTTTCGCTCATCTAACTGCTATTGTGGAGAAACAAGGACGATGGCGACAAGGAAGCGGTAGTGATTCCATGGTCTAGCGCATCTCAGGATGTCCTCGGCCTCGGTAGCTGCTAAGTTCGGTCTGGTGATGTATAATATACCCCTGCATATAGATGGGATGAGACCTGGGGAAACGGTCGAGATCAAGCACACAGCACATCTCGACTCGGATGGGAGCTACTTTGTTCTAACGAATTTGGGCCGTAGATGCACATTGCAGCGAGTTCTCTTTGCGAGCTTTTGCACGTGCAATAATTCTGCTCATAGGATTCTACGAGCGCCGCCTCGTAGGCGATGATCACTCAAAGTTCGTACACCTAGCGATATCGTCAAGCCGTAAAACCCCGTCTATTGTACAACGACCCGACTCTAGATCGCCCCGCACTAGTTGTTGGAGGTCAGTGCCCCGGAAAACCGAAGCGAGTATACCCCAGAAAAACCTAGCGGGGTGTGGGGTAGATGGGATGGCTGATCAAATCCAATATCCTGATTGGAATTTCCTCTCAACCTGCGCTGCAGATTAAGAACGGTGGCTTGCGGCTTGCGGTTAAAGTAAAAGCTTGGGGTGTCTCATATTCTGAAGATATGTGTAACCTGGCCTTTCTGCCTTATGGGTGTGCGTATGACCGTACGGAGACCTGGACAATCTATGTGTATTCACTGTAGTCCGAGACTAACAAGCTGTTAATGGGAGTCGAATACCTAACCTGACATTAGTCATGGCACAAATTTAACCCTAACGGAAGGGGAAGCGAAAATTCCGGTTTTTTTGAAAGATTTTTACAAAAGTCCAAGTTTCAAAATTTATTGTTCGCTGACCGGCTTGACCCACTTACCGAGGCATATGTACAGAAGTGGAGACGAGACCTGCACCAGCAACGCCAAGCGCAAGGACCAAGAAACGTTTCTGGAGAACCTTGGGCCTGTGCATATATTTCTTGCTCCAGAGCCAGGTTTAGAACGTCGTGATCATGCAGACTCATGTTCTGCAGGTTGAATTGGAGGCGCCCGCTTACCCCTGGATTGTGATCATGCACGACGAACGAGTGTTCTAGGTCCTGCTTGGAGGAAAATTCAAACGCCATGACTTCTAACCGGGAAATGTGGCCTATACGCAGTGCATAATTTTCTTAACTACAATACTATCGACCGGTCAGTGTTTAATTAGGAAATTATCGTAGCTCGGCTTAAAATTCGGGTAAGAATTTGTGACAACTAGTGTATGAGATCAATAGAGATCGGGTTCTATAGATCTAAATTAAACGGACGAAATTTCAATGCGCTCCCGGCCGTAGAACTACACAGTTTTACGTTTTCAATTGATCAAAAGTGTATAGCGTAGGTGTAGCCCTCTAATAATAACCGAAGGCATCTAGTTCGGACCCTGGACATCTAGACTGAGGCGCCCCACCGGAGCGAATTCAGACCATTTTGTGTATAATATATATCTATCTATACAACAGCTATTTTCTGATTCGCCGTAGAGAGCCTCATGGATTATGGAGCCTGCTTGCTCAGAGATCTTGTACGGCTGTTTTACGGTGATGACTTGGGTATTTAAGCCGTCGTAGCAACATATCCAGTTGATAGATCTTCAAAATACCCGACGATGATGGCACAAAATTTTCCCATTGAGTGTCTTCGGCTATGGCCTGTTAGTCATGCAAGCTTTTCGGAGAATTTAGGAAGCTTCGAAGTCAAGCTGGTAACGAGTACGGGTATTGGCAACATGTCCCCTATGAAACTAAATAGCCTAATTCGAACGGACTTGTTCGCATGCCTCCATCCTCGCGAAGTCACCGGTGTCTGAGGCTACCCTATGCTAGCTAGCGTTTTAAAGAGAAGATTATAATAAACTAAATTACGATTTCCCATGTGGGCAGATGGAAGCAGGGTTTAAACGTTTGCTTATTATTCCCCACATACCCCTCATGCATGCAAGATCCCAGATGGACCCGCCTCCCACACCTGAGTCCAGATCTATTGTCTTCGGGTGAATTTCTAGCTAGTCACCTCGGTTATTCCGCTGCTACGGCCGTCTGGAAAACGTATTACAAGGGCCCATAGTAGCTGTTTCCGGAAGAGTTCCAGGTACAGTAACGGCGCCCGGGTTGTATACTAGACCATAGATTATAAAATTACCCGCACCGGTTATGTAGACGTGGCAAACCACTACCAAACTGGCACGTCTCCACCTGGTGGACATATTAGACCTAAGACTTCTCACGCCGAACTAAATATTATCCGGACCGCACTCCTTTCCGTCTTTCCTGCTTACAGTATCATGTATTTTGACTTGCAAATCCGTGGCGTCAATTGCCAAACCCGAATTAAATTCTTCCAGACTATGTATTTTCGTATTTCACTCAAGTTTTCACGTGTTTCCGCAAGAGGATTCAATCTAGGATCTACTTTCTTCCCTTCTTTCTTTCTTCCTTTCTTTCTTGCTTGCTTTTCTTGGAATATACGATTTGTGCTGACTCAACTACTTAGGTATAAACCGATGAGGTTCGGAACATACGTGGCATTCGGTTTCGGGCCCTCGTTAATTACGTCGACATGTTACTGGGTCTGAACTCACAGGTCTTAACGAAGCTGGAACGGAGTTTTCCTATCTATATCCCCTTTAACTATAGCCAACCAACCACAGTCTATGAAGACCTTTGGCCCGACAAAAGACCAATTCCAACGCCGCAGCGCCCCGAGATACTGGAGCGAATAAAGTGAGGTGGCAAGCTCTGGTAATATTGCGATTCGAGTCATGTATGGAGAGAGACCTGGGGGTCGAACCAAAGGGCCTAAATAGTATTTCTATTTGGCACTATTCTCTCATCTCGAAACTAGGCATTCATAAATTACTTAAGTAGATTTACGGGGCCGGTGGATTCCTATTGCCGAGGCTGTTCGAAGCTAGGGGATCGATGGATCGATATTGGGAATGGCAACTCAAGAGCTGGGTTACACTTGCCTTGTCAACATGCCTCAAGGAAGTGTAACACAACTTATAAGCAAAAATGAGTTGTAGATGTTGCATTTCCAAAACAGGTTTGTGTCTTGGCAGATCGTGTCACCCAAGAGCAAAAAAATTTTCTGCTGAGCAATGTTATAGGCGTATTTCTGCTGACGAGTATGATACATTCAACAAGATGTGATAATCATCTCAATTGAGTATACTAAAATGGAAACAAATGGGAACAAAGGCCTCGTGAAACCCGGCTTTCCGTTGGGCAGAGGTATCTAGGGATTGAGGATTTAGGGAATTTGAAACGGCTTTCAACGTTTTCCTTCGACCGTCGAGTCCAGGGATTAATAATTAATTAGTGTGGAACCGTTGACCCATATAAAAGTCAAAGATAAGACTCCTTGAGCCAGTGGGCAAGATGATACATTTCTATGCAAGGAGTAGCTCAACATGCCATCCTGCATGCGATTTTGTCAACGGCGTCTTGGGCGAATCGAGGAGGTATTTGGTGTTGTCCAATCCGGGTCTAGAATTCTCGGTAGGCTCCCATGGTTTCCTCTTGTGTCGATCAGGTACTGGATTCAAGGTATCCTTGATAATGCATTCAGGTAAGCTGCTCGGCCCTTTTGGGGGGCGTTTTGCATCATATTATATCATATCATGCATTTTACAAAAACGATAACTACTTACATAGGCAGCATCCGGCATGCATCCAAACCGAAGTAAGGTTGAGGAACTACATGTATAACGGTAGTCGGTAGTGAAGGTTTCGCCCAATGTCGTCCCGTGCACGTGGTAGCTTGTATCAAGATGACACCGATGCTTCGAAGCTGAGTGGTTCAGCCGCTCTTCCCGCGTGAAGCGAGGCTATTACAAGGGAAGGAGAATTGATATCAAAGCGCCACTCTGATATCGACTTTTGTACCCGTCTTATCGCCAGTGTACCTAAGAAGTAGAACGTGCTGACATTCAGCAAGACGCATGAAAATACTCATATACGAGTGGTTTGTCGCCTAAAATTACTGCACCTCAACTTCAGGAAGCTCTGGTGATTGGTTTCGTTCATGGCATAGTTTTACAATCTTGGAAACATCCATTGCGGCCGTGCGGGTTCCTCCAGAGGTAGAAGCAAGGAACGAACGAACGGGGGTATCCGACACGGATTGAGCACGTAATCATCAGCTGTCCTGTCTTGAACTTGATGAGATTCAGCCATGCGGAAGATTGCGAGCGGCCCTCCTGTCAAAGTAGATCGGACTTTCCCTAAGGCTCATATTCTGAGACAGCTAACTGCTCAGGAACCCTTCGGTTCTTAATATCAAATTTCCGAAAAAGCTTTTTATGGACGCTACATGTGCATATTTCCTGCTTAACCTCCTCCCGTGTCGTTCTATAATTATTATAAGTAACGGAAGTAGTCGTCGTAAGATCCGGGAGCGTGGCGTTGCGATTAACGAATACGCCCTTACTTCAGCTTGGTGACTTAACTTCGCTAAAAATTTGGCTTCGTCCAAAGCCAGGCAATTAGAAAAAAGAAAGGAATAATTAAGCAAAGGGTGGGATGTCGGCGGAGTAGGATATCTCTCGCATGGGAAGATTTTCGAAGCAAGGAACGTTAGTTCCTCAGTTGTGGGGAAAGAGACAGCCGAAATTGTATCTTGCCTTCCACATAGGGAAGCAGATTAACACAAGTGCACAGGACAGTCCGTTCACGACTGGAACCTCTCAAAGCATGTTGTGATATGCCTTGTTGGTCAATACCCGCTGCCTATCTAGCATACCTGTTGGTCCTAGACGTTGCAGCCTCAAACGGAGGAATCAAGGACTTCTGGCTGGAATGCCGCATTCGAATGCTTTCACTGTTGTGTGACGCGACAGTACTGTACATGTAGAGTCTGGACGGGCAAGCCACACTTTTAAAGATTAAAAAGAACTTTGACCCTGTCTGAATTCGAGGCAGGTCCCGCAACTTCGAGGAATACGAAGTCTAATGACCTATCGATTGATACCCCGTCCGTGCGCGAGAAAGTAGCCAACCGGATCTTCTGATACGAACTGTTATATGTTGGTTGGAGTCTTGTCTCTCGCTCGTTTGCAGCGGAGTAGAGTGTCTCATGTGGGGTCTTGGAGCAGCCTGGGTTTGTAGGGATATTCCAATAAAGATATATCGATATATGGATGGCATGTATAACCATATATGAGAAAAGTGTTCTATAGATCTAGACGACGAGTCCTCGCCGTATCAGTCTGATCGGCATGCAGGACTACGCTCTAGATAGGAATTGACCCTTTGCTCTCCTCTGGTATGCATGCATTTACTGTGTCGGCAGAGAAGATTTTTCTGGTTATCCCTTTGTTCAACGGCATGAAATGTTACTGTTTGGTGTGCACTTCTGAGGATATCCCCTGGCCTTGATTGATCAAGCATTGGGCGCCGGCTTCAGCTAAGAGACAACCTGGTTCCATTACCACACTGACGGTACTTCCGAAGGATGCCTTTTTCAAACACTGGCACTGACCCTTCCATCGGCGCAATTTAGTCTCCTTCGAGTTCAATGGTAGTGTGTGCCCTGACCTAGGTACTTTCTGGGCACAGCGGATCTCGCCCTGATACCTGAACTCTGATATAAGTTATACTGCCCCCAGGATCAAGTAGTCCTTTTCAGCTGGCTGCCCATAGTACCCTGAAAAGGTCCTAATAAACTGTTGACCTACTCTTCATTCGCTCATTCAATAACCGACATTTTCCATTTGTATATCTGCTTCAATATAATTCTCGGTGTATCGTTCGAATCGAAGTGGGCACCGACAGCCATCCCGACAACACATATACCGTGCCATATAACCCTATCGATTAGCCTGTTGCTGCCAGACCTCATTGCATCGAGCAATTGCGATATGCCTAGGGCACTTCATCGATAGAGGCATTTCTATATCGCTCATCACGCATCTAACTTCGCATTCATTCCTTTACGCCTTTCCCCCGATTTTACGTCACACTCCATCGTTTAAGAATTTCCCTCGAAAAAGGGACCAACCAGCGCCATCGGCTACCGAGTGCAAGGGAGACGTGTTCGCCGTACAACTATTGGGGAAAAATCCTGGAGCTTACAGCACACCAAAGAGATCGAGATTTGTCTTGGACATTGAAATCGCAAATTTCTAGGTCTTGGATCTCTCCGCTTGGACTCTGTCAACAATAATCAATTTGCGAATCGGTCGGCTTCCTTTCTTGGAGGCATATAACATCGGTATCTCATCGAGGCTATTGCCCAAGTTGACAACTCATATCTGCATACTACCTTGACGCTAATGCGCATCATATCAACATAATAAATCTCTTCGCAACTAAAAAGATTTTCAAAGAGGCTGGTAGTATGGTACTGGCTTGACGGAAAGTGGCGGATAAAAACACCCAAGAGTTTTAGTGAGGCTGTCACTATCACGTTCCAGGGCGAAACAATTGATCGATTGATTCACTGGGAAAACCTTCAACGTTACGGATTAAACGGAACGGCCCAAATCCCGTAGGCCATCGACTTAGTGGAGTTCCGCGGCGACGTGGACGCATCGATTACGGTGAAGAGGTCCAACTTGTCAGCTGTAGCCGACATCCCATTCCTTCGTTAGGCTTCTTTCGGTCACTAGCAGGTCCCCACACTGCAAGAACACTGGGGAGGTAAAGACAACCCCGAAGCTGGCAGGCCCTCGCGACGTTACCATTGGTTGTCACATCAAAGGGTGTATCAGCTAAGCCTTTTAGCTAGAAACTACCATGGAGGTGATTCAGCTTGCTGCTGGGACTGCAGGCCTCTCTGCTAAGCACAGAGCTCAACATCGACGACCATCTCATGTTTCCTTATTAATATCTTCGAATTCCGTAACTAACCCCCTTCTTGTATCTTCCCCAATTTCTTTCCGTTATTCTCGTGTTTCTTCCTCATCTGCATCATCTCTCCCTTCTGTAACTTCCCCCTTTTTTCTCAACGACGAAAGCGACGAAGCCGAAGAGGTAAGCAGCCGAAGCAACACGCCATCCCCCTGTGAGGCTCCAGCGTATATAACTTCTACCACTGCCGCTCCAGCAGTCGATTATCGTCGTTCGCACTATCGTTCTTCTCTATCTCGACCGCTTTCGTACTGTAATCCCGCCAAGAATAGTGTTTCTGCTGTACCTTGTGATACCACCGCTGGCGTTTCTGGGTCCAAGGCTTGTGCTACAAAGCCTATTCGATCCTCTACGCTCTCACCGTACAACCACAAATCCGACCAACCTGATCCCAATTGCTTAGCTTCCACTTCCCAGCGAACGGATACCGGAAGCAGGTCAAGTTGGTACAACCCTCTGTTATCTGAAAGATTCCAGCTAGGATACGTGGACGAATCTTTAGAGGACCTTGACGATTTTGATTCCTGTAACTCATCTGATACAGAAGGGCCAGCCGGCGATAAATCGGTTTTCCAGGCTATTCAGGAGTCAATTCTGTTCTTCAATACCATCTCTGACATTCCACTCCCTGCGTTCGTGGAAAAGGCCGCGCATTTCCAGAATTCGTTAGCGCCACACAAACAAAATTCCCACTCGCCACTTTTAAGGGAATCAACAGACCCTCAGACGTCTTCATCATCCTCTACCAAGAGTGGCCACGTCGAGAAACCTTCATTGGTATCTCTTGACGCAGCTGCCCAGCATTCTTCTCCCATTCTTGATCAGGATCCCGATTCTCTCGACGACTCGGACTCTTTATATAACTTCTCACAGTCTAGCAGTTCTGCCAGCACATCAATCACAGCCTCCCTCTTTCCTTCTAAGGAAGCAGCCGAAGCACAAGCCCGGGCACAAATCGACCTTGAAATAGAAGCTGCCATAAGAGAAAGTACACGTCTGGAAGAAGAGAGAAGAGCTAGGGAAGCTGAGGAAGACGCCGAGTTCCTGAGGGCATTACACGAAAGCATCATTGCTGAGAAGGAAGCACAAGCTAGAAGGGAAGATCTCGAATTTCTAGACCGACTTTTCAGCAAAAATAGGCCTGTGTCCCCTCTCAGTGATTGCAGTAGTATCTCTTCTAGATCATCGGTCTATTCCTCCTGTAGAAACTCTACAATCTTGACTGTACTATCACCTCGCCCCTCAAGGTCCCCAATAAAAACCCTCCCTTCAACAGACACGTCATCCGATATGCCGTCTACCCCGGAGGAAGTCCCCACTCCACTGTCACACAGCTCGCGAGAGCGGCCAATATCTGCAGTTCGTGAGAAAAAACCAAAGTCTAAAGGGTCTGCTGTTGATCTCTATGAGATCTCAAAAGACAAACTAGGTCTTCGTCCTACACTGCAGAGGGCACATACATCGACAGGTGGAGGCTTTAGGAGGCTCCTTGGGCTCAGTGGAAAAAATACCCACGCAGATAACAGCGAAGATGAGAGATAGTAGGTGCCGTTTATTTCTTCCTCCTTGCTTCCGTAAATCTTTCAATCAAAATTCTTTAATGCCTTTAATATTTTCTTATAATATCCTGTATATAAAATTAAATATCAGCTGTACTGATGCGATCTGTGATAGTCATGCGAAGTCTCCACGTTCAAGCAAAAAAGGTGACGAAAGGCCGCCTATGGACCGAACTGCTAGTGAACCTAGTACTCCACGAAGCTCACACCGACATCGCCACCATCGGCACTATAGCGATGAAGTAGAAGGGGATAGAGAACGGGATAGGGAGCGCGAGCGGGATAGAGAGAGGGACAGGGAGAGCAGCCATCACCGAAGCCATCGCCACCATCGCGGACACTCGGAAACATCTTCGACAAAAGATTCTAGGGAAAAGCGAAGATCGAGAGACAAGCCCAAGGCTCCCGAGGAAAGTCCGACAAAACGATCCCATGATCGAAATGTGGAGGAAGCTCCTATTCCGACTCCGCCTAAATCTTCTACTCCTATTCCTGAGGCATCGGCTGTAGCAGTAGCGGAGCCAGCAGCGATCCCTCCAGAGGCCCCTTCAGAGAGAACGGACCAGCCAGTCGAGGGTGGGAAAAGAAGAAGAAAGAGACATGCATCTCTTGGTGATATCCTCAGGGTATCTCGGAAGCTCAAAGCTGGGGCTCCATCGGAACCTGCTGCCCCTCCAGAGCCTCCAAAAATGTAAGTTCAGGATATCGACATTCTGTTGACGAAATCCGTGCTAACCGGTGAAATAAAGGGTCGAATGTATTACTTGTCTGTCTGATGATATACCAGAAACGGAGGCCGCGCAGTTGGAGTGCGGACATGCTTTCTGCAATGACTGCCTCGTTCGTCTCTTTGACCTTTCATTGACCGACCCGGCACATATGCCTCCGCGATGCTGTCAACCGACGCAACACATCCCCCTTCATCATGTGGATAAACTACTCTCCAGAAAGACGAAAATCCTCTGGAATAAGAAGTATCAGGAGTATACGACCGTCAACCGGCGGTACTGCCCGGCTACAGACTGTGGCGAATGGATCAAACCCACAGATTTCACCAATGTCGAGGGTGTTGAAGTTGGAACCTGTCCTCGCTGTAAGATGAGCATCTGTGGCCTTTGTGGGCTAAAAGAACATGGCAAGGAAGAGTGCCCCAAAGATGAGTTCTTAAACCAAGTTCGTGAGCTCGGGAAAGAATTGGGCTGGCAAAGATGCTATAGCTGCAGAGCCATGGTGGAGCTCGAGAGGGGATGCAACCATATGACATGCCGCTGCACAGCGGAATTCTGCATGATCTGTGGTGCTAAGTGGAAGACATGTGAATGCCCATGGTTCAACTTCCCACCTGAAGAAGACGACGCCCCGCCTCCACGCCTTGATGAGAACGGACATTTGGTCGACGACCTGGCTTGGGGTTGGGACCCTCGTACTGAAGATGATGAACGTGTCGCCCGCCAACTTGCGGCTGACTTTGAAGAACTCGACGTCAACGAACGGGATCCTCACGCGCGAACCGCCTGGGCTCCACTGTTCACAGGAGCAATCGGAGAAGGTGTCCTAAGACTCCTAGGAAGGACTCGTCACCTTGAAGGAGCCGCATTAGATAGGCTCCGACGTGCATATGCCACCGCCTTTGACGACGATTTTATGCTGGGCGATAGTGACCATGAGAGCGATGACGAGGTCGCAGATTTCCTTGGTGGCAATAAGAACTCCGCTTCTCACAAGAATAAACCACCAACCCTTCGGACAACTCAGTCCGACGACTACGAACGCCGCCGCCAGAAGCGAGACTCCACTTATAACCTCGACTGGAGCCCTCACCACTCTCGAGAAGATCTAAGCGAAGGGGCAGACTTCGGCTTCCTGCCTCAGCTTACCAAAACTTTCCTGCCACGTATGTTTGGTGGGCACCATGGAGATGATACGTTCGGGTCTCGAAATTCTCAGGCCGAAAATTCTAACGGGATGCGAGAGGACATGGGGCGCTATGGCGATCTCCTTCAAGGAGACCTCAGCGGTTCAAGAAGAGAGTTCGGGAGGGTCAATTGGGGCGGGGTAGGAGCTGCTTAGGAAGCAGGTCCTAGAGTTAGACAGTATCTCCACCCGTCTTCAAGACTGAAACGACATTGACTTTCCGAAACCAAATTGAATTCACATTCGCCATAGCGTGTACAGGCTCAGAACTTGCATGGCCGTGTGCAACCATTATAATCTAGGTTACCTCCCCAAAATTCCAATCCGAAGAAATCTATTCCATTCAGTATCTATAGCATTCAATTCCTGTTACTGTCTTAATATTTGCAAAAAGCCTTACAACTGTCTCCATTCACGACCATATCGTACACTAACGGAAATGCCTCGTTTCATTATTTGGGTGCATTGCGCAAGGAGCCTCATCAGAGTATTAGCGTGCTTTCGCAGATTTGTATTACTAGATTATCCTTTCGTCTTTCAAATTGTCAAATCCTTTGTATCGTCTCTTATATACATCAAATTTACTAGGCCCCCACTCAAAACTAGCACTAAAGCGATATCATAATCTTTAATATACCTATTATAACCCAAACAACCAGCACCCCGGAGTGTCCCCGGTGCTCGACGCTCCATGCAGGTTAAAATACTACGATTGTAGATATACAATTTCAGGAGCTATAGAATGTCTCACGAGTATCGTATACTTGTCGTCTTCATTATACGCTTGCTGGTGTATATGCTGGTGTGTGTTTAATCCTTACATGCTTCGTCCTCCCCGACAAATAAATCTGACACCCAACCTAATGGGCTAGAGCCTATACACCCTCCAATTTACTTTCAGGGTTTCCACTCTTTTGATATCCCTCCGAAGAAGTTCATTCTTAGCGTTACTAACCAGGCTTTTTTCCGTTTCCTGCCACTAAATACTTCGCACTCTTACCCGTACACAATTTTATATAATTACTGCTAGCTTTTAACAATGACAAGCATCGTTGGTATACATCCGGGATTACGAGAGTCAAGAGGTTTAGCACAGCAGTATCCATGCTCAGAATCCAGGACTCGACGTCGCATTCTATTCGAGGAAGTGGCCAAAGCCAAGGTAGCCGCAATGCGACAGCCCAGACGGCCGCCGGATCCCACGAACTCCCCGAACAGTAGTCGTCCGCGTAGAAGTAAGAATAGGCCAAAAAAGCCACAGCAAGGGTACCTTAGTTATGTAGAGCCGCAAACTGAAGGGGCAGACACTAAAAGCTTGATAAACTCCAAATTTCGTATGATTACCAAAGGCCTTAAACTCGTAGGGTTTGTTGTATACAATATTTTTCGGATAATCTGTATCCTAGACGATCCAGAGGACCATAGCCCGCAGCGCTCTCCCCACAATTGTGGTTGCCGTACGACCAGCCGAAGGAAATCTCCCTCGAGGGATAGCTAGGGAGCATGCGGCTAGGATTAAGCGATAGTGAAGCTGGATGATGAAGGTTGTTAGTAATCGGATGTGGTTGGAAGGCTGCTATTCAGGTCTATACCACTGTTTCCTTCAGATAATGCCACCAACTGCGGAATATTACTACGTTATCAGACGGGTTTCGCGGACCATCCCGTTTGGGGGTCCTGAGTCGCGGAATATCTGAATATCGAACCATCATCGCTCGCGGAAGGCCGGTAATGTGTTGGGTCCCGACGCCCGTGCTATTTCTCATTCCAGCGCAGGGAATGAGGCTTTGCTGCTAGTTATAGTGAGTAATCATGTTTTTGCTACTTAGTGTAATAATTTTTTATCGGGGCACGAGTCAGGGTTTTCAGTATTCGTGGCTGAGTTCGCAATTTCTGATATTCTCCAGCCCCATATTTGAGTTGGTTATCGATCAGGACCGCACCGAAGCTTGTCTTTGGACTTCTCCACTTAACCAATTGGAATGGGACATATCTTCCGAGTAGCCCTGGCAGCAGTTAATCTGCATTGATACTTGCATTTATGGGACATGGGCATCGCGAATATTACTAATTCCTGTGTCATACTTAGGTCAATGCTGACTATCACAATCGATAGGATGCACATTTGCGAATCTGTAGGTATCCGTCCGAGGTAGGGAAGGAATATACCCGCACCACGGCAGCGGTATGCTTCATTCCGAATTATCCAGAGCTGCATTAGGGCTGCCTGAACAAGTTAACGTCGACGAACTTGGTAATGATATCCCTCAGCTTCTCAGTCCCTTGGTTGCGTGGCCCAATGGCAGACACCCTTGGCCGCTTTATGTGGTCGTCTACGTTCGCTATCCGCGAACCACCACTCGGGTTTCTTTTGTGGTTTCCGCAGATGCCAATACGGACACGTGCAATGGGGTGGATGAGTCAGCTGAATGGTTGGGGAAAAGGGGACGCCAGATTTTTGATCGGATACCGATGCATCGATGGCAAAGTTTGCATCCGGACCATCTACCATTCAACCTCCTCTCGGCTTTGATCATGGACCCCCGCTATCCCACCATAGCAATCATAATTGCATCCTGATTTCGACGTTTATGGTCAGTTAGGTAACTTCCCCTAGATACACAGGGAGCTTGAGCTAACACGGATGTAAACGGCAAGACCGTCGACGCTAGCGGGTGATAGGATCGAAGGAGATACCACCGACTAATAGGCTCACATACGTTTTATCGTCTTCACGGGGAATTCTGCTCTTTCTTGAGGGCCTCTGGCCCTAGGGGGAGCACAACTTCGATTCGAAGTTTGTACATGTACAATTGTGATACCATGACCAGTCATGAACCTTCAGCTCCGCACACAATATTTAAATTTCCACCGGTCCAAACCTCGTCAGGCGCTCATTCAAGCACGGGAAATCCGTGGCTTAGGAAAGGACTGACGAAGGTAAGAATACTTTACTACACCTTTGAAAGGCTTCCATTCATTGTGTTAACGGCTAAGTACTAGGGGACTGTAGTCGTTCTATTGCAACCCACCGTGCACCGTTACACAACGAAAGAAGAGCGGATCGACGCCACAACGCATAAATTTATCAGACTGCAACACACTAGCCGCCATCGCGCCAAATTAAATGAAGGCAACTCCGGAATCCCCAGCCGATACAGTCGATAGATCGATATATTCCCCGATATAGGATTGAGATAAATTAAACGGCGCAAGGTCGGGCGACAGATATGTCGGCGGGACGTTCATGTCGCTTGCTCCCGCTATTGCCGAGCACAGTTTGTGAAAGTCGCAATCCGCGACTCAATTTCTCGGCCGTTTGGGGATACGAGGCCACCGGCAGTTGGTCCCTGTCCATAAAATAAGGTTACACAACCCTTTGACCCAATTGGGTCGGAACCACCCGGTCGGAACGTTTTAATACGGCATCGCCGATGGCCTATAGGACGCTCTCCAGTTCAAAGCAAAGCCTCATGGTTGACTCAATTCTCCTTGGGACTGAGATAGCTATCAATAGTTACACTGTTAGTACGGCCTTTACCCATCGGAAAACTTTCCGCCGAGTATTGCTATGCTTGATTCATTGCACATTTTATGTTGGCAATTTGGCTTGCTTGTTTTTTTGTAATGAATACTTACTTACTTAGCCTTGATAGAATCGTTCGAGTTCAGCTGGGCAAGGGCCAGCTTCCTCGCCTAAAGATGCTCCCAACCATCGATACCCACCGATGAGTAATCGTTCCCCATGTTCCCAGCTGCAGCACACCTGTCTCTGCATGCAAGATATCAGATTTGGGGCGCATGATGATACCACAGCCCAATGAACAACCATGGATTTCCCTTGACGCACCTTGGAAACTGATGGATTTACGCATGAAAAGATGTATGAATATTAATAATTTAACACTTTCGCCATGCTCTCCTAGGCCTTGGATCCTCGGTTAGGCACGTCTGAAGAACCGAGAATCAGGCCTTCAAACTGCGATTCCGTCAATCCCGGGTCAGTCACCCTGACGGAGGATCCGACTCGCGCACCTCTTCGAGAGCTGAACTTTGGATTACTCATTCCTGGGCTATAGTACGGCCCCTGAGGAACAATTTTGGTTCATTGATTGGCCAGAATCAACATCAGATACAACACATTTGGCTGTTGGAAAACTTTCAACGCAGATGCCATGATATGATGAACGAGTCACTAGTACTGGAGTTGTTGCATTTTCGGTGCCAATGGAGTATGCAAATGGGGAAAATAATTGTGACTAAATTCAATTTGTACTGGATATATTCAAGCGAGAGAAAATGTCAGATGGCGCCTTTGTGTATGCCTTACTCTTTAACAATCTAGGAATAGGGATGAAAGGGACTCCAATCGCAATGCAGGTAGGGGGTTTAGGTGCTGTCAAGCAAACAAGGAACATGAGCTCTGGTATCAGGTATGGGCAGTTGTTTTAACACATTTCAAGGGTTACATGATGGTACGCTAAATGCGGGGATAGAAATGAAAAAAAAAAAGGCGTTAAATTATAGACATGAGCGTATGGGATGCATACAAGAGCTGAAAACACAATGGCTACTCTTCATGTTCAAATGATGAGCCTAGAGTGGTGGTGAAGTGGTCCTATCCGGTAGGAAAAATTACAATAGAGACGGGAAAATTGGGTAAGGGGGCTTGGAAAGAGATTCTGCGAAACGGATTACAAAGTTAGTGGGTACATGGTTGTGGCTGCTGACATGTACAGCGAAGAACGGGAGCGTTTCAAACGAGCGGGAAGGCGACATTAAAAACAACCAAGAAACGGAAAGGGTAAAAAAAAAAAAAAAAAAGGAAACATGAAAAATGTTAATCATAAATTTGTGGTGTCCTGGTTCTATTTGGGAAATTCCGCGCCGGGCAGTGAGGTTGAAAATTTGGTGTGTCGAAGGCTTCATTCGAGCTCAACTCCTATCTCACTGTGCAAGCTGTGGACGCTTCCACGAGAAGAACCAGCATAGACCGTTGGGATTGCATCGTGGACCCTTCGTTGGATTTCACCAGCGATCCATTTGCGAACCTCAGGCGCAAGACTTGTTTTACCTTCCTCAAGATCTTCAATCATTTTGTGAACTCCAGTCAGTTTCAAACATATCTCCCAGGTACGGCTCCCTGCGCCACATACGGACGCTTTGGCTAGTTCGAAGTCGTCGTCTGTTCCGTGCTCCAAGGTACTTAGGAAGGTGTTTGATGCGTACGGGTCGATTAAGAGAATTTCTGGGGATAAAGTATCGACCAAGGACTGCCATCGTGCTCCTCTTTTGTCCTCGTGGGCGATGGGATTCGTTGGCATAGCTCCGGGCTGGCTTTGTTGGTATTCCCAATGGGATGACGAGCGGCGTCCGGACCCTGCAACCTCCTGGTAGAAATTGTCTACTTGGCCGGTCATTTCGTACATACTGTGGCGAGCCATACTGGTCTTACGTTTATCTAGAGCTCTATAAAGTCTCCTGATGGCATTGTTATCTTCGACGGCGAGGTAGTTGTATCCGTAAACGTAGTTGGTAAAATTCAATGTCAGAAGCCAGTCAAAAGCAACAATCGGGGCCTGAAGCATGTTTGGTTGAACGAAATCATAACTTGAGTGGGATCGTGAGAGCGTAGGAGGTGATCGCTGAGTCGTAGTAATGTGGGACGTCGACATACTAAGCGTCGCAGCATACAACGCTGGATCAGCCAGGTAATCTCCAAGAGAGGTACTTGGTAAGTTTGGAATCATTGGTCCTGTAGTGTACATTTCCGGAGGTACCATTGCCCTCGGAGCAGCAGCTGTTGATGGCATTCCTCGAGTGCGATAGACTGGTGGCTCTTCTCCAGACTTTGAGACATTTGCAGAGCAGGCATAGCCATACTTGATGCATCTATCACATTTGACGCCTGGCCACGGCCGTTCACGCGGGACACACTGTTGGAAAGGAAGCTCTGTTAGTACATATTTTGTTTTCTTGGCTTAGTGTAGACAAGTTGGCAAAAAAGGGGAAGGCCCTAAACACCATCGAAAACCCCTCTTTTTCGTGACTGAAATCGAAGACAAGTTGAATTCTCAATGCATCTTGATGAAGTCTTGCCCTAATCTATAAATTTAACTTACTTTCTGTCTATCTTTGCGGCATTGTGTGCATTTGAAATATTCTAGTTTGCTGGCTTTCGGCATGTTGGCGCTTGAATAGTCGATTGAAGATCTTTGAGACATCGTAGCTGGATGTTGAAGTGGATGGGTTGACGGAAGGTTGGGGCTCTATATATTGCTGGACTGTCACCCTGGCTGTTGAAGGTGTATGAAAGTATTCTGCCGGTGTCAGAGCGATCTTGTTCGCTCTGTGGAACGTATAGAGGAGTGTGGATGTGGAGAATAATGGAGATCAAGATTGCGGCTGTATGCAGCGGTCTGTTTTCGATAGAATACCAATGTTAACAATCCGAAGCTTAGATTACTTATTCTTGGTATTTAGTCAAGAAGCTATGTCGTTCTGAACGAAAAAAAACTGTAGGAAGTACAAGAAATGTTGGCGATGTTGGACTACCATGTTCTGTGATGCCACTGTACTCGACATGGCTATATAATTTTTCCGCACGGGCAGGCTTGCATATGCAGGCCAAAGAGTGTGGATAGAAATTTGGTGCCCAACATGCTGTGACTTTCGAACGGAGAAAGAACATGGATTGAACGGATCGGAAAGGTCTTACCTGCTAACCCCAGACGTCGTTGGAAAATGGATATAAACGGTATACTTAATGCCGGCAAGTAACTCCGATGATGTCGTACTTTATTTTAAGGACGCTAAGTATATATCTTTAAAGAAGATACCGGTTTTAAGATGGTAGGCGAACTCTCCGAACTCAAGTCTCTTCCCCGTGGTGCAACAATGAACTGTACAGTAGGCAAGAGCGAAGAAGCGACTGTCCGAGAGCCAGGCAAGCGCACGCCAGGCGGAAAAACAAAAGTGTTGATTTAGTCTGGTAGTGTTGTCGAGGGCTGTCTAAATTTCTTCGGAACTCAATACCCTTCCGGAAGCCGAGTTCACTGTATTCGAAGGCGCGGTATTTGGAACTGCGAATGTGGATAAGTCTAGTGACTAGCTGAAAGCGACTAATATTAGTGCTCCAATTGCCCTTATTCTGACGATAGAAGATCCTAATTTACAATTTCTTGATATCTTGAGGTGTTGAGAATCCCAATCCAGGAATCTGATTCACTGGTGCTATTCCAGGACCAAACACAAAGATGGGTAAGCCCGAAGGATTACCTAAGTTATGGGTGGTACGTATCGTTTGGTCGTGGGAACCTTTGATAGTTATTCAGAAGTAGTGGGTACTGCGGCAAAAAATAGCACAGCCTGGCGGTCTAACTGTCTCTGGGCTCCGGGCAGAGTCTCCGATTTGTATTGTAAAGAGGGTCTCGTTATGACAGAAAAACACTGTTGGCTCTCTTTCAGGTACGAATTCTGCTAGATTCAATTCGGGCGCTCGAGCTTTTTAGGATAGTGCAAGTATGAGAATTGCAAGGTGTCTTTTGTCGACTCTGATTTCTCAAAGTAATTTATCTCTGTCGAAACTGCCTTTTTCGATCTTTGGCTGTTGAGGGTCCACTCGAGATTCTCAAACACTGGCCATCGGGTCTCTTAAGTATCTGAAGCCTGAGTGAGTCTAAATCCTGGAGAGGATTCATTGCGCATATGAATGGGTAGCTAATACGCCTTTCCGCAATGACGAACTCATAAAAAGAGCAACTAGTGGATCATTACACACAAATTTTCCATGAGACCTGATACTATCGTGGAAACATGATATCAAGAGAGCGAAGGGGCGTATGGTAAGTTGTCCAACGGTGGTTCCGACTAGGAGACCACGTTTGATCCAAGAGTCCAGGGCACTCCGTACCTGAGCCTTCTGGCTCATGAACTAACCGGTTGCATCATGCTGTCTTCCCTGCCTAAGAGGGGAATAAGTGTATTTAACGTTCGCTCTCTGCGATGCAGGCTCTCCAATCATCGTGCAGATTCTTGCAGGGATAGTGGAAGTGGAGCAGCACTTGCAGACCCTGGCAGGCTGCACTTGGCATGTAAGTTTCGTTAGGCCATGGCCAGGCCTACAAAGCATGCTAGCAGGGGTTTTTAATACGCCAGCCTTTCGCTTCGTTCCCTGTGATACGAACGAGTTGAGCCTCCTTACTCCTCCCACAGAGGCGCCACTGCAGACTGTGCAGACGTCGGCTCCCGGCTATGCAGAACGCACGCTTAATGGTGACTAGATTCTGATCACCATAGCTTCTCATTGAGCTGAAGCTTGTTCGCTCTCATAGGAATACATACATATGACTGATAGCCAAGGAACATCTTTTTTTTGTTACTTTTTGAGGTTGAAACTAGTTAACTTGTGATTCTCCACAACGGTATGTTCGTAGACGCTATTCTCATTTTGCGATCTGGAGTTTAGGCAGCGCGACAACGGGTAAACGAATCCCTTGTCCTATTATCTGGGCGTTGCAGACCTTACCGAAACCGTGCTGACGGCTCAGATTGAAAATGCTGACAAACGTTTGAGTATCCCATACCGTTTGCTAGTGCTCATGAACTGCAGGTTCGCACTACCATCCTTCATTAGCCGACGAAGCTCGTGAGCCTTCAAACGACCCGGATTCTCGGCCTCAGCTGTACAGGGACAGCCACGCTGGTGAATTGATCTGCTAACGTTCGGAGACGGGTAGAGATTAGTCATTTCTCGCGCTCCTGCTCCTCTACGTCTAGTAAGCTTTCGCAAGAAGGACCCTGTATTCGGTTCCTGCCTCCAATCCAATGGTTTCGGACCCGTCACGGGAAAATATCGAATGTCATTCATTTCAAGCATTCTGACTGGTCGATAACCGCAGTTTCAAACCCACGAGGCTCAAGATCCGACAAGCTTATCAAAACCTGTCTAATAGCTAACCGAGCTCCACGAGAGCGACCCGTCAGCGACTGAGATGTAGGATTTTCTTATTCCCTCTTTCCCACCGCCCACTCAGGCTCCTTTCGGAAGAATTTGACAGGTGATCAATCCCGTAGTATGCCCCTGAGCGTCACTATCATCCAAGAGCAAATTGCGAAACTATGATTAGTATACTCTATCGTGAAAGACCTACGTTGTTGTCGGTTTTGCCTTGCCCTAGCCGGTTTCGTTCTACGCTGTAAAACAACTGATTCCGCGTGCAAATTCCCCACAGGCTAGCTGGTAAGTGGGAAGTGCGAAGGTGTAAAGGCTTCTTCCTGCAAGGGAGACGCAATCTGCGGTATCTCAGGCGAGATATCACAATTTTTAGCGATCAGTGCAAGTGAATTCCACCAGCCACTCCAGTCTATTTGTGGCTTTAACGTGACTTCGTGGAAAGTACCGAGGTGCAACTAATCTTTGCCCGGATGTTCCGGGGAGCTTATGGTTGAGACTTTGGCCCTGGGAATAGATACAGTTGCATATCCATGCATAGCTGTGGAAGGGGCTCGTGGAGCTGTGGATGTCAAGACCAGGGAATCCTTTGGGTGGAGTGTGGCAGCTCCAAGGAGCCTCTGGGAACGCCTGATCCCATATCTGGGAACAGTTTATGCGTTGGTCCCACCCTGCTAAGTCGTTACTCGGTTGGTAACCGTGCAGGCTCTTCCCTGTCAACGGTGGCTTGTGGCTTGATACTCTTACGGTTTTCGGTGTTGTGTGGCTCCCTGGTCATCTTCCGTTTCATCATACTTGATCAAGGCGGCACAGCCCCAAAGTTTCCTTATCGATTAAACTTACCATAGGTAATTAGAAAAACCAATGCTGACAATTCCAAATGGGCTATCATTAGATGCGAGTATCCTAAAAGAATTGTCCGAAAATTCGGGCATGGCAGATATTTTACCCGGGACATACGATATTTCCTTATTGGGGTGCCATCCAACAGCTGAAGTGTTATTAAAATAGGGTTAACATACGTCTGATACGTATGTACTCGTGCCTCGGTTTAGTTCAGATATTTGGGAGGGACTCATTCGAATAGATGGGCGTAACTACGTCAATACACTTTCCAGGGTACCCCAGGCGCTTAACGTTTCTTGATTCCCAAATAAAGGTTCAAGGTACGGTACCGGTATACCAAAATTGTGGATCATCAAAAGACTGGTGGCCGGTAGGCCTGTCGGCAGAAATGTGCATTGACTCTATCCGATTCGAAACTTTGGATTTTTTTTTTTTCCTTTTTTCCCTTCCGACTTAGCGACCTGTCGTCTGAGAACTGAACCGTGGTCCTGACATTGGATTTGCTCCGTTGTCACACAGGCCTTTTTTTAGTAGTTTCGGCATGGGCGTGCCCCCAAATAGCTCCAACTCGGGGAGCTAGGAGACCTATCACCACAATTACAATAGTCTCTTGGTCTCTGCATCAAACTACTCATTCTTTTTTTTCCCCTCTTCTGGAGTATCGTGACACCTCGGCATTTGTGGATCTAACTTGAGCTAACAAGCTATTGTAGAACTCCCTACCTTCGCTCTTGCAAATCAATCGGTTGTCAGAGTATTCCGTTCGAATCCTGCATAGCCAGATCAGGCGACAATGCAGTGGTTCAAGGACTCGCCGTCACAACGATTCATCATGACTAATGCATCAAAGGGTTGACCCTTGGCAATCATCGGGATTATTATCCTAAGGGGGGACAAACGGGCGCACCCGGAGCGCCTGGAATGGCCGAGGACGGACTGCCGAAATGATGTTTGCATATTTTCAGCTTAGAACTCTCACCAATACCTCACTAACAAAGCATTCGATCCTGTACATCAATGACAAAGATTTCAGGCATGCCTATTTCTCAGGCACATCGGAAGATATAGTAGCTGCACCTGTTGGAATGCAGCTGCGGCTCTTCTCGTCTGATCTCATGGTCATGTGGATTTCATACTGGTTCGGCGATCTTCAGCGATGAAGTCAGAGCGGCGCATGATTACTCCACTGCCATTGCGCCCTATCAATAGACGTCAGTGCTTAATAGCCATTGGATGGGCTGTTGCCTAGGCATCCTCTCGTTCACATCCGTCTGACAGCCACTCAATGACATATTACCGGATCGGAGATCAAAACTGCTCCGCGATGGGGTGCGGTGAATCAATATGAAACATAGATTAAATTCATCCTTATTCCGTCATTGGTTGTACGAGGAATATGATTTCACGTTGCGACTAGCTAGCGCCTTGCTATTTCTACGAATCCTTCACATTCGTGGTTTCTAACCTTTACCTTTCGGGGCTTAAACTTCCCGCTGCACGTGTTCAAATAATATTCTGCCCAATATCGGGAATGTATCATATTTTTATCTAATGAATCTTACATGCAGGTTGAATAGAGATCGAAGGGCTGACTCATGATAATGCGCATATGCGCGCTCTGAAGGAACGAATATGCTTAGATTGTATGAAGCATATTAATACCGTTATAGCGAGGTTCCTTTCCAATTCGTCGAATATCTTGCTCCTTTGAGGCGCGCGGGAGGTACTTACCTCAAATTGGGACTTCTCACTCAGTAATGTGGTGGCGGAGGAAGTCTACGTTCGTTCTTTCCGTCAAATCGATTAAATGGCTTTGCGCAATTATCCTCATGTTGCTATGTTCGCCGATCGAATGGTCGAGGACGGTACATAGGCGCCTCCACAATCTATCTAGCTTGGCGTTGGATATACGAGACTATATTGAATTCGTGGGTGTAAGACTGTAAAGGTAAGAGCTCTTTCTCATCTCATAAATCAGGTTTTAGAAGCTAGCTTTGCTTTTGGCTCAGAAGGCCCGGGAAGCCTAATTGAGGTTTACATCGTCACGATAGAATACTGTAGGGTCTGGTCGAGACTGATCAGCTGATCACAATCGTACAATGCAGCATATCGATACGTACCAAAGACCGCGACATTGATATTGGAATTCGCCTAAAGCTTGAGAATTAGCTGGTTCAAGTGATGATCTCAATAATAAAAAGCAAACAGCGGTAAACTAGCTTGTCAAAGTAGAGAATTGATGAGGCACTTGCTTTCAGACAAGCAAGTCCAGACCCGGAAAACCGGCAACTGCGACCTCATGATCATGAACAAGGCACGGTGAAATTGTCCCAATTGGAAATTTATATACATGTTCCCCCGTTCTGTCAGATGACTTTCGTTTCAGGATTTCGGTAGCTTATACTTTCCAAGTTTTTTTTTCTCTGTAACATAGGCTAGTAAGCTGTCAATACAAGGCACAGTGATCAATGCCATGCATAAGGCGGAATTTAGCGATGTTGCCCCACATCAAGGCTCCCCAGAATGCGTTGGTGAGTCGAAATGCAACATCTCAGCCCCCTGACCCCATTTCTTTACTCCGACATTCACGTTCTGCCAACTTTTGCTTTGTGGGTATCGAATTCTCCAACCTCCAAGAAACACGACGAACCGTTGCCAATTCCCGTCTGGCAACTGCCATCTGCTAAGACTGACTTTGCTCGGACACGAGGTCTCCGCAGATGGTACCGACCGTACTTCCCCTTCGGAGACTTTTTATGTTAGTTTTACCTCAGAAAAATGTGAAGAAAAACCGTCCGATGCGTTGGCCGGTTGCCCTCCTGGTCTGGTCAGAGTGGCTCGAGACTCGCCTTCAGACTAGGCTTCTGAGTCGGAAACCCACCGAAGTCACCTACTAGCCCCGAGTTTACCCGTTATCATATTTGCTGGCGGACCAAAGGCTGGATGGCGACATGGACAGGACTGGAGCTCGGAAGGACGACACTTAGGCTACGGTAGGACAGGTGCTGTTGGTTACAGACGGATGGACATTGCATATCCACACAGCCGGTCCCTTGCTTATCGGTGGAAATGCAGTTGTTAGCTGCATTTTCACCCATGTCACAGCCGGTGAAATGCTTGGAGGGGCACACAGCTTGGGTGCACTGATAGCTCTCATGCTAGCTTCAAGCGATACCGATAGCCGAATTGCGAAAAGTCTACGAGAAGTTTAAGACCCAATTGGAATTCGGATTTTGCGCAGGCCCAATTGCGTGAAAAAAGCTAGTTGGTGTCTCAGAAGGTTATTGAGAATAGGATTTTTTTTTCTTGGGGTAGTATGGAAACCACGGGCATGGGTCTATCAAAAGTTGCTCTTGATACGAGATTTCCTCCCAACAACCTCTATCGCCAGGAAAAATCTTTCCCTTCACAACCAACAGCCACCAGCGTTTCCCATATCGCTATTGCATTGGCGCACCGTCTTTCTGGTTGATACATCGCCTGTATCACCCAACCGGGGCTCTCATCCTTACGAAAGTTTGGCCTGGGAGTGCTGAAAAAAAGGATTGCATTGCAACGAACCGATATCTCAGCATCCTTGAGGCGTTTGCCCAAGATACCAGCAATATGACGACACTTCTCGCCAGATCAACTCGAATCCTCCTCCCCACGCGACACCAACTCGCGGCACGCCTTCCGGCCAATGCTTTCCGAAGATGCCTCTCTAGCATGCAAGTAACGGATGGTGCTAGCCAGCAGGTAGCGGATAGTGCTAGCAAGGTGCAAACCAAACCACAGAATCCCAAATCAAGAAATAAGAAGGATAAGTTCCTTCGGTATTCCGGGCCTGAACTTGAACTTCCGTTTATGAAAGAGAGCCTGTTATTCGATGGCCAACCTACTCTTACTGCCCCAGAACCGCTCACGGATATCGACACCCTCCCTCAGCGACACATTGGACCTGACCCAATCGAGATAAAGGAGATGCTTGATACTGTTGGCGCAGAGTCGATGGAGGCATTTATTAACAGTGTTGTTCCGGAACAAATTAGATCGGGCAAAGAATTAAAGGTTTCTCCAAAATATGGCATGTCGGAGTCAGACTGGCACCTAAAGATTGCAGAGATTCTGGGTGTTATTGGCAAGTCGAAGTCTTACATCGGTCAGGGGTACTATGGGACCAAGGTGCCCGAGGTCATCAAGCGGAATATTTTGGAGTGTCCGGAGTGGTATACTAGCTATACACCATATCAAGCAGAGATTAGCCAGGGTAGGTCGCTCTATTCACTTAACAGATCAATGCAGAGACTTACGTTCCACATAGGAAGGCTGGAATCTCTAATTAACTTTCAAACTATGATCACGTCGCTTACCGGCCTCCAAATTGCAAATGCATCCGTCCTCGACGAATTAACAGCGGCTGCTGAAGCTATGACGTTTGCTTATGCATGCCTTCCGACGTCGAGACAGAAAGCAGCTAACAAGGTATTCCTGGTCTCGGACAAGATGTTCTCCCAAACGATCGCTGGGTTATACCCACGCGCTGAAGGCTTCAACATCAAAATTGTTGTGGCGGATCTCGAAAATTCGAACTTGGAGGATCTCATTGGCGACGGAGACATGATCGGTGCGATGGTTCAGTACCCTGATACAGACTCGAATACTGGAAAATGGCTTCCGAGCTTTACGGAGAATATACATGCAAAAGGTGGAATAGTCTGTTGTGCTACCGATCTACTGGCCCTCACAATGCTGAAGCCCCCTGGTGAATGGGGTGCGGATGTTGCTTTTGGCAGCGCCCAGCGATTTGGGGTTCCAATGGGTTTTGGTGGCCCACACGCAGGGTTTTTTGCTACATCGGATAAGCATAAACGCAAACTCCCAGGTCGTCTAATTGGGGCATCAAAAGATAGACTTGGTGACAAGGCCTATCGTCTGGCGCTGCAAACCCGCGAACAGCACATCCGGCGAGAAAAGGCGACCAGCAACATCTGTACTGCTCAAGCGCTCCTCGCGAATATGAGCGCGATGTACGCTATATACCATGGACCGAAGGGGCTAAAGAAGATCGCACAGAAAGTGGTGGCTACGAAACAGATCTTTGTTCAGGCGCTTCTAGATATCGGCTGGCCCGCAGATCTGGTGAAGGAAAGTGATTTCGACACTGTGCATATTGGATTTGCCGATGTAGCCTCACAAACTCGGATAATCAGTCAGTCTTATATGCCTGTGGGTGACCTAAGGGGCTACAAAATCGGTGATAAGCCCTGGGTAAGCGTATCGTTTGACGAAACTACAACCTGGGGCAATCTCAGCAAGCTCGTCCAAAGATTCAACCACATTGGGTTTGCTAAACGCCCACCGCCAGAATCAAATGAAGCAAAAGAACACTATTTGAAAAGGGCCCATTCCAACATGATTGTCCAGGATGCTACCCAAAAGGTTCTAGAAGCTGGAAACATGGGACAGGTTCGAGCTGACTTTGCTAGAGAGTCGAAATTTCTAGAACAGCCAGTCTTCAACAAATACCACTCGGAAACTGAAATGCTACGTTATATCCATCATCTGCAGTCGAAGGATTTATCACTAGCCAACACTATGATACCACTCGGCTCTTGCACTATGAAGCTAAATGCTACATCAGAGATGGGCCCGTTGAGCTTCAAGGTGCTGTCAAACCTCCACCCACTTACCCCTGCGTACAAAACGAGATCATTCGCGGGGTTGGTCAAAGACCTTGAGAAGGAACTTTGTGAGATTACTGGCTTTGATGCGTGCAGCATTCAACCCAATTCTGGAGCACAAGGTGAATTTACTGGACTTAGAATGATTCGGAATTATCTCAAATCGATCGGGCAAGGCCAACGAGACACGCTTTTGATACCCGTTAGTGCGCATGGAACGAACCCCGCTAGTGCTACAATGGTTGGCTTCAAAGTTCAACCGGTCAAATGTGATGCAAAAACAGGCAATTTGGATATCGAGGATTTGAGGGCGAAGGCTGAAAAGCTTGGGGATAAGCTTGCCGGCGCCATGATAACTTACCCCTCGACCTTTGGCGTATGTGCATTTCCAAACCCAGAGGTGATGCATGGATTTTGATCGGGCTGACGAATCACTTCTAATATAGGTCTTTGAGCCTGGTGTCAAGGATGCAATCCAGATAGTCCACGATAATGGTGGGCAGGTTTATATGGACGGTGCCAACATGAACGCCCAGATCGGAATTACATCTCCTGGCTACCTTGGCGCTGACGTATGTCATCTCAACCTCCACAAGACTTTCTGCATCCCGCACGGCGGAGGCGGACCCGGTGTCGGACCCGTTTGTGTGGCCAAGCACCTTGAGCCGTTCCTTCCATCACATACATCTTCAAGGGACTCCAAAACTATCCGGGCAGGAGCCACTAGCTCAATCGGTCCAGTGTCCTCGGCGCAATATGGAAGTGCAAGCATTCTGCCTATAAGCTACGGTTATATCAAGATGATGGGCGCGGTTGGACTCAAACATGCGACTGAGCTGTGTCTGCTGAATGCAAACTACATGGCTAAGAGACTTAGTGAACACTACGACATTCTATACACGAATGAGAATGGAAGATGTGCACATGAGTTCATCCTGGACCCACGACCATTGAAGGAGACTTCTGGTGTGGAGGCAGTCGATATTGCGAAGCGGTTGATGGACTACGGATTCCACGCACCTACCATGAGCTGGCCAGTGCCTGGGACTCTCATGATTGAGCCGACAGAGAGTGAAAGTAAGGAAGAGATGGATAGGTATTGCGACGCTTTGATAGAAATTAGGAACGAGATTAGAGAGATAGAGGAGGGTAAGATGCGAAAGGATGTTAATGTACTGAAGATGGCGCCACATCCTATGCAGGATCTGTTGCAAGGGGAGGAGGTCTGGAAGGATAGAGGATATACAAGGGAGAAGGCAGGATACCCCCTAGACTACCTGCGTGAGAAAAAGTTTTGGCCAACAGTGGCAAGAGTAGATGACGGTGAGTACACTCTGTTCTTTACTTTATCATAGTATTGGATACTGATAGTGGGTTACTAGCTTTCGGTGACACGAATCTTTTCTGCACTTGTGACCCGATGCCCCAGGAAGGAGATGCTCCGGTTGAGCACTGAGCCGGTCTAGAGGTCCATAGGCTCATTATTTCCTCTTTTGCATCTTCTTGAAAGTCTTTCAACATTGAAATCGGCGTTTCATAAGTCTACTTTTGTCTTTTTAACATGACGGGAACCTCTACATTTAACATGGAGTTCAAAATTTTCTTCTAGATGGGAAACAATACAGCTATAGAGAAAAGCACTTAAGCTTCAACGCCCTTGGATTCCTTTCTTCTGTTGCTCTTTCTTTTTCTTTTTCTTTTCTTTTGAACTGAGAGTACAGTGTATACTACTTACGTATCATACCACAAGATAATACATACTATACCATGGCCTGTATATTGAGAATTGCATTGGTACGCAATAGGAGTAGACCGTCGACTGGCCTGAACGAATTGAATGTTCCAAGCCTGCCCAGCTTGGGCCAGACGTTGATTGGTGTTGCTGGTTGCGGGAGTTCCGAGCAAACGCGGTTGTCGGGAAAACAAAGCTGGATTGCCTCACAACTTTGGCCCGACCACCGACAATTCACGACAACGTCCTACGTAACACTGCTACGTACGCTCTTTAAAGGCCACGGTTCTCCATCCCGCTCTCGAAACACCAAGACCAACGATATCGTCCGTCGAATTGGCCGAATAGCCCCCGCTCGTTCGTGTGTTCGTCGTTTCTTCGGCGATTGCTCCTTTAAAAGCTGTGCTGTTGGTACCCGGAGGTCTCTGCTTTCAGTGCCCATCTGAGTAGTGCCGCATCCACTCCAAACCCGGTCGTCTAAGCCAGAATTATCCAGACTTACGCTCCGTATACAAGCCCTATTGCTATAGTTCGATCTTTGAACATGTCAGATTACCCGTATCGAGCCTACTCGCCGTCGAACCCCAATCCCAATCGGAGTCCTACTAGACGGACGCCTAACCCGTCCGGTGGAAGCTATCCTGCAGACTGGAATCGGAATGTGAATTCGATGCCTGGGTTCGAAGGCTGGAAGGCCGACGATGGAAACGATCCGTAAGTCCATTCCATTTATTTTCCGGTTGTAGGAAAGCTGGTTCGCCGTTTGTAGATAGCGTGGTGGAAGAAGCGGATAGCTATGAGGGGTGGTCATGGTGGATGTCTCGTGATGCCGACATGGTGTCTGCAGAGACTGTTCACTGCAGCTGGCCGTTTCTACAAACGAAATATCCCCTTCTCAGATGTCGTTCGATATAAAAATATAATCTTCTGTGGCATGCGACACCTTTTTTTCTCTGCTTGTTTATCTTGTACTCATCGACTGCCACGTCTCCTTTGTGTTCCGTGGACAGTTGTCTATGAGAGCCTTGTCACTGACATGCATATGATTCTACAAACATAGCTACGCCAGCACTCCAAACATCGTCCCAGAAGTCGTTCCTAAAGCCGGTGCTGCTGCCTCAGATCCTTTCTTAATCCCACAAAGTTCCAGCTCCTACGGTGGTGTTCCTCCATCCCTTCAGCCAGGAAGTAGAGACTCAATCTCAGGATCGGTCCGCACCACCTTCAAACAAGACACCGAATTCGATCTTGCCTTTGGTACCGGTCCATCTGGAAAGCGTAGTTCATACTCTACTGCAACATCTGGATCCGAATCTCCGTTTCGTCGACGTCACGTCCGAACACCCTCCGAAAGCTCTACTGAGTCCGCTTCTAGGTCTCGCGACCGACGATCTAGTCGCCAAAACCGAGATCGAACTCCAAGCACATCCCCTTCTCGTGCTATTCCACGAGACGGAGTAGCCACAACCTCTAGTGCCCTCCGAACCCCATCCGGCAACCTAATGTCCTCTATCTTTAACGCAGAAAACGCTGCAGCTGTTGGCAACGTCCTGGGATCCGCTGCCTCTTTCATCGGTTCCCGGGCAGGCATTATGAAATCTGAAGAACCGCCACGACAGGAGTATGATAATATTCCTGGAGGTTTCAATAATAGGCCAGTGCCTGATACAGCTAGCAATAATAACAATGCCTTTAACATTGGTGATGCTATGAATTATTTATCGAGCCATCTGACCGCCCCACAAACTCCGGCCCCGCCACCACCAGCACCATCACAACAGCAAGGAGGCAGTCCATTTACGCTAGGCAATGCCCTGAATTATCTGCAGCACGCTACCCAGGGACAGCCGACGACTACGCCCGGCAACAATGGTATCCCTCAGAATTTCCAACTTGCGGGTATCGATATCGATTTGAAGTGGATTGCCCAGAAGGCTGGTGAGCAGAATCCTTGGGTACTCCTTGGAGGAGCGGTCGTTAGTTTCTGGATTATAAGCAGCATCATTGCGACTTTGATATGGTATGGAATTGTTGCCGGCGTTCTTTACGTTATTTACATTGTTGGGGTGAAGAATGGGGGATTTCAGGCTATCAGCGGTGGCTCTTCCCCACCAAGGAGAAGAACCAGTACGCCAGGTAGCACGGGAGGCGGTAGCTGGAGTAACACTGGGAGAGCACCGGGAGGAGGAACAGAATGGAGGAGGAGGTATTAGGTATACCTCGAGGCTGCTAGAGAGGTGATGAGGAAGCTGAGGGGCAGATGATGGTCAGGTGGCTTTTGGGCTTGTATACATATCATGCAATAGGGTATCACAAGGCTGGCGGACATACATATTTTCGGGATTTGGTTACTGCAATTGGCATACTGCTGCAACTGAAGAAAATTCTATTCATCCTTCGTTTGGGTTGCATTGCACACTACAAAGTATCTTGTACAAGTCGATTCCATAGTTCTCGAATAGATCTCTCTTCGTCATCATCACCCCATCCGGCCAGTATTCTCGGTGATTGGCGAGCCGGCTTGACTAGGCTGATGTTTGACTTGCTTCCATGCAGGTCAGAGTCAGAGTCATAGTTTCCGGCGGGGCTTGGCACTACCCCGGCCGAACATAGCTTGGCCTGGCCTGCTAGCCCGCTTTGGATTTGGGCACTGTTAAAAGCGAGACAGAACCCCCAGGCCAACCCTTCTTTCCTTTCTCCTCTTCTTCCTTCACCAGAGCTTCCGCTCTTCAGCGACTTCAACTTTAAAACTTTCCCCCCTAGCGACCACCGAGGGCCCTAAATCCTCTATCGGGCCTTCGAGAAGCCTCCAGCGTCTACCCTCCAGGTCTCCCCGTGAGGCCTTCAAGCAGTCCCGTAGAAACCACATTGCAAGCATGTCTATCTCAATCGTCGCAACCTTCTTCACATCCACAGAAGCCACTATGTTCTTCCAGCCGCAGCGACTGGAAGGAACCCGCGTGCCACCGTGGTAGTTCATCTTCCACGCAGCGGCAACAACTGTCCAAAAGTTTTGATTTTAGTTCGGACGTTATCGGGGATATCGATTGTAATTTTAACGATTTTGTATCGGTTGATGCTTATATTTCTTCTACTGTTGATTTTGATTTTTCTACAAACTTTGAGAGTTTCTTGGACGGAGGACGAGGATTGGAAGGGAGCATCGACACCATCGATTCGTTCCTGGATTTCAGCGGTATCGACACTGCTTCAAATTCTCAAACTACAACCACGACTTCACCCTCACAAAGCGGTTCGGGAGATTTCTCCCAGCCATCATCTACATCGCTTCACGATCTCTCGTTGAACATGGTTTCCTCGGGAGATCTAGATTCATTGCTTTCTCTGCAATCACAACATATTCCGCTCGATGAATACACAATGGGACTCCCGCTGTTCCCAACACCGACTTCGTCGGCTTCCCCAACCCTGGAGTCCACAGCTTCGGGATCGCCTTCAACATCACCATCATCTTCTTATCATCCGCATTCACTTCAATCCACCCCTTCTCTACCCCCACTCCCCCATCACACACAACAACAATACCGTGTCCAGAAGCAAAGGTCCAAACCAGGTCCTAAGCCCAAACCCAAGTTTCTTCCTTCCGTATCTCCCACGATCACAGGAGAGGATGAAGATTCCCCAGAAGTACTTGACAAGCGGTACAGGAACAACCTTGCCGCCAAGAAGTACAGACAGAAGAAGGTTGACCGGATTTCGGAATTGGAGTCAGCGTTGGCGGAGATGACAAAGCAGAGGGATGAGTTGAGGCTTTTGCTGGCGAGAAAGGAGGCTGAAGGACAGGTTTTGAGGGAGGTTATGGCGAAGGGTAAGAGGGGTTCAAGTTAGCTATCTGTTGTGGAGACGTTCGAGACCCGGGCGAGGAGAGGGACTATGTGGAACCTAGATCTTGCATGTACCTCTACTTTGTATATATGTCAATGGAAATCAGAGTTAGCCTTGATTCTAGAACCTCTTGGTTTATAAGAGCCTCATAAGGCTGTGCATGATTCAACAAAGTGAAATGATTTGACAAATGGGAATGTAAGATCAGTCGATGTCAGCGATACGGTCCTCATACATGGCTATGGATTGTTCGATATATGAGCCAGGTTATCTTGGTAAAAGGAAGTTATAGCTTCTCGTCATTTGGACATTATCCCAATTTGATACGTATGAGTCTTTTGCCAAAAGTGCAATTCTCTCAAGATGTGTATAAAAGTCATGAAGTTCTTCAGTTCTCTTACCATTGGTTTATCACCAAGTTGTGATTCTTTTCATTCGGCACATTTTTTGCTGGAAAATATCATGGGTTTTCGATTCGCTGCTTAATATCTAACTATTTATCAATACACGGCATACACTTTATACTACTCTGGACTTCCCTACGGCATTTACAAGATCTACGATTATTCCTAATGATGCCGACTATCCACAGCTCTCTCCGCACAAAAGTCATCATCACCCCGTCCGACCAGATGTAACTTGAATCTTCTCTTCCAAACTCTGACCAGCACTGACGCGGGGTCCCATCACTCTCGGTCATTGTGGTGGGTGTCTGAATTCGGATGGTGGCGAAATGAATTGAAATGATTCATAGCTTGGCAAGAGGTGATTTGCAGCTGCTAAACTTATTTTGGAATGGCGTTGTGCTACTATTGTTCCTTTTTCGGGGTTTACAACAAAGGAGTTCAGTATTTCCGGGTTGGACCGGTTTTTAGAGGTGCTCGGAATTCTGGAGGGCTTTACGACGGGAAACGGGCGTTCGAATGGGGCGGGAGATATTGAAGCTGCGGCTACTAGCTACATGCTTGTTGACGTCGACACTAATGTCTGGATTGAATGCTGGTACGACACTGAGGCCCGATTTGGTAGGCATGCGCTCTGACAATTGAATCCGTAAGAGCTTAAGAGGGACGTCTGGTCCATGATGCAGCTGTCAATGCGATATGCTATGATTCTTCATTCTATCTACCTCATTGATTGCATTGGTGCTATCGTAATGAGAGCCAACAGTGAACCGTTCATAAAATTCTACCGCATGCCGAAGGTTCTACGAAGATGCTGTGTCAACTCGGTACATTTAGAAGTTTAGGCTGCCGGCTGCTCGAGTCAGATGTCTAGACGTCACAGAGGCTGCCCTAGCCTAGATACTAGACGCCCATTTAGTGCCAAAAGGGTGGGTGCAACATGTGAGGCCGCCCTACAATGCGTAGAATTGTTGTGTCCAACTCCCGCATAGTTAGTGTACCCGTCCAAAATTATATTGACATATATGCGGACAATATCAATATTGATATGCCAAGAATCAATTCTACAAGGTCGTTTTCCAAAACTTAGAAAAAATATGAGCGATAGACCTTCCTCGTAGCGCCCCACAGGCCCTAGTGATTCAAGGGTTACCGTTTTGTGAGGAAACTATTCAAGAGAAACTTCCTCAAGGGCACCCGGGCATCCGCGACATTTGGATAGATCTCAATATTCTGTGCACTCCGAGAGAGATTCCTTAAAATAGGGAAGAGCTCTCTTTCGGTGCATGATATGATTCGTAGAACTTCAGGTTCCGAGATCTTGATTTCTAATAGTCTAATGAGTAGGTTTACCGGTTTTTCGATAGAAGAGCTCTATTCTTTTCTAGATTTAGCTAGGGAAGAGGCCTCAAGAAAGGGGTTTAATTTTCTCTGTTCGTTTTGTAGAGCGGGATTTGTAGCAAGTCCTCATTTAGATACGGGTCTTCTTAGAGGCAGGGGCATCCGGGAAGGTATACTTCCGATGGAAGATATTTCCTACAGTGTGTTATTTGCAAGGGCACGGGTATAGTCTTGATCAGTTGGAAAGCTGCATCATATTTCTTCTTCGTCAGGAATATCATTTGGCCCTAAATCGATGGAGACTACTTTCTGATCAATGCAAATGTCAGTATGAATCATATCCAGAGCTAGTCAGCTGGCACACTGGCTACAGAGAGGTATTCTTGGCCGTTATTCATGGAGCTATGGTCCTCAAAATATCGGATATGTATGGCCCGCAGTGTCAAGTAATTCTGATTACGCTGGAGCGGACCTCCTCGCTGCTCACCATTCACCTACTATCTCCTCTGCCACCGCATTTCGATAGCTCCCCCTTTCCAAACTCTCTAAAACTTGATGTTAAGGATGAACGTATTGACAATAGAAAGATATTCTCCTGCGATGTTCAACTTCTCTGTTACCTTACTATTCAGCTTCGGCAAGCCGTCTTTGGTAGACGAGCTACGAAACCTCGAGACCCCTAGTCGATGATCAAGGAGTACGGCGTATGGAACCACAAACACCATGGAATTTTCTATTACGACGTCACAGTGCTGCTATACGAAAGGTCGGACGAAAAAATCCAACAACGTGCTCAATCTCGCTACTAGGGCCTAGCCTGTAGGGCATCAGCACTGACTACCGTCGTTGTCCGTGTTCTGCCATATCTACCTCTAAATAGCTTATCAGGCTCAATTACAGAGCTGCCGAGCGTTTTGGCTAAACAAGGCTTAGAACAGACATAGGCACAGACCGACATGTGTGAAACATGAGGTTTAAGAGGTTCAGCTAAAACAGACCAACATGTGGCGCCGTTCATGGTTCGCAGTTATACTCATCGCTATATATCCTTTACTGGCAATAGCAGCCCTCCCCGAGATCCCTCGGGGCGCGGATTTTGCATATGAGATTGACGGTGACGCCATCATCGATTTTCAACTAGTACCTAAGAACATTACTGGGTGGGATCGTTATCCGGGTACCAAATATCCAGAACCATGCATTCCCCTCACAGATTCTAGGACCGGAGTGATATATACCTTCGAACACGTCAGAAGGTTGGCTCTAAAGGTGGATTTCTACGGCATCCCGTTAAGAGACAATGCCGTTACCTTCGAATTCTTCCAGGACAACGACTGTCGGGTGAGGAATCATCCTCGGATGCTCTATAACAGTGGAGAGTATCAAATACTCGAGGATGTCGTGACGCGAATTGGAAGCTTAAGGTTGATCGATCCCTTAGCTTTGGCTTTCGCGAGACGCAAACCGGAATATCCGTACCTTTCACGGGTTAATCCATCAGAGAATATACTCTTGAAAACCGGTGAGACGTGGGAACGTGACCGAAGGATTTTTGACGGAGTGGAAACTGATCTTTCGGCCGGAAATCTGGACCGTATCTGCACGATTTGCCAACAATCACTCATCGAAAGACAACCATCCGCTGCTTTAGTAGGGGATTGTGGACATGCATATCACGGCCTCTGTTTGGAACGGTGGATGAGTGCCAATCCCGAGGGTGATCGTCGGGACCCGGTGGATTTTGTGAGTTTTGTCTATATCTTGGGAGGGGGTTTAACGATTTTGAAGACGGCCGATCTAATTTTTGTGGACGGATAGCAACGAAGAACCGGATTCCCACTAGTCCAGATGACTTCTTGTCCGGACTGCCGTAAACCGCTAAATCTGAGAAAAATGGCAAGAATTCCAACCCAAGGAACTGAGCAGAATCAACCGGGACAAATACAGCCTGAAGTATTCGAATCACCTGAGAGGCGAGGAAATATAGACAACGACCGCTCAGCCATGATTGGCCCGCCGTCTCTTTATACTACTCCGGGTAGCGATCTCGAGGACCTCGTTAACCCCATATATATGGACGAAAGAATAAGGGGCACGTCACGAATCAAACGGCCTGCCGACTTCGACTTCCAGTCGACTTTTGTTCGCCACAATCCCCTAGTAAGCCCTGAAATTCAACTACAGCCGGACCCAGAGGCAAATGCCGATCCAATTGCCCCTCCCACCGAGTACGACTACGATCCTTATGTTAGTGAAGGGATTCCGAATATGAATAACATTAGTCGTTCGGTTCTCTCCGGTCAGCTTGGATAGAGCGATTTACGTTTAATTTTTTGGACCGGCCCTCCTCACTGTTATATCTAGTTTTTGATACAAGCTATGTCTTGTGAATTGCAATTGGTTCGAAATACAATTTGTGAGAGAAGCTTTTAGGATCCCCAGATTTAGGACCGGGGGAAAAGAAATTAGAATCATGAAGGCCCCTGGCATCGAACAAGAATCCCTCAACCTGAGCAAGCCCAGGCGGCTTAATCTGAAGTGAACTTTCCCTCTGCGAGGTCACAAACATTTAATCCCTTCGTCTGATTGAAGTTTTTACCACTACAACTAGTAATATTCTGTAGAGCAGACTGCCAGTCAACACCAACGAAGTTCCATCGGGTTCGGGCTCCTCCGTATACAACCAGGTTATGTTCCCTGCCAGCGATTATCGTTTCAAGTCTTGGGTTTTTACCCGGTCCGTATTTCTCACAGTCATCGGCGAAATCTTCCTTGGGATAATAGTGTTCAACGGCATCTCGAAGAGTGTCCTCATTGTCTCGTGAAATGGCCGTGAATCTATTTTCATCAAGGTTTAACTTAGCTATCTCGCTGCTATGAAATCATCACTAGTCTCTATAGCAAGACTAGATCTCTTAGCATTTAACTCACGTTTTCCAGTCGGTCTGGCCTGTGCTGTTCCCGGGAAGCCGATCAAGATATATTTTCCAGATTTGCCCTTTGCTGCTGATGCTACACTTGGAGGATTTTACAAACCCATTGACTTTGGAATCCTTTTCTTCCGTAATTGATTCCGGGGCAAAAGGATTGGGGGATTTCCGGCTACCTTGGCCTGGCACCCGGCCATCCCAGGTTAGACACCACTGCGACCGAACGTTCATTATTCGCCCGTACCATGCATTGCATGCCGGGGAAATATTTCCGAATCCCGTCCAGACACCATGATCACCGTCCATGCACTTCTCGTAACCGACTCTTTGATCGGGAATGTTTGCGCGGTCTATGAGACACATATCGTCCTCAGTCGCTGTTAATCTCATCGCCCGGCATTCATTAGTAGGTGAGTTGGATTTAGCATCTAACAGTGGCAGCGTGACAAGGGGCAAATTGAAAATACCTATATATGCTATCCAATTATAGCCCGTGCCTATTGTCTCTATAACGAACCCATCGTCGGCGATAGCTACCGCTCTATATCCCTCGCCTTTAGGCGCACCATCGATATTGTCAAGATCTAGTGCAATAGGAGCTGTATCATCGCTAAGGACAAGACGTGAGCAAGTTGCAAAAACTTGCAATAAAAGTAGAATGACCTTCATGATAGATATTGGGATAGATGTAGTATATGTGGTTGGGGAGGAGCCGTTTACCTTATTTAATGAAGGTCGAGACAGTTGCACCACCTGGGAAGGAGTATACAGATGGCACTCTGGCAATCTGTCTTCCAACTTGTGGGTGCCTCTTGCTGTTATGGATGTGTCAACATCTCTCTGAGACCTTGGAGCAGCTGGCAGACTGTGTTGGATGTTGCATTTTGGGATCTAGTATATCTACTTGGGATTCAAACACGATACCAATTGATTTGGTTAAGTGACCAATAGAAGGTTAATGACAATTATAGAAATGCGCCATTACTGTTACAGATTCCCATCATCTTAGAGACTTTTATTCTAGAATCTGTCCTACTTGGGCCTGCTCGCCGTCCTCGCCGCCACCAACACCGCTTGGCATGCCGCCGATGAAGCATTCCCATAACGTACGCTTTACGTAAAACCTCACCTAAACGAGTGCTCGCCGTCTGAGTAAAAAAAACGAAAACCCAAAGAAACAGAGAAATTCAAAAAGAATCCTCCGAGGGCCTCTCTTGCCACGCGGGAATTTAAGCTTAACTCGTATCCGCAGACCGATCGTTCGCTAATCGTTCTTTGACGGGAAGCTGGCATGTCTCTTGAAGCCAAGCCGGGAATGGCGTATGTGTATGCATCAATATCGAAGACATCAGCTCAACACTTCAGTGCGAACGAGAGAATGGCCATTTCTAGCCATTATCCCCCACAGTCTCAGCCTTCGCAGTTCGGCAGTTGAGCGATGGGGATATAAAAGCACCTTCAGCGGACTTTACCAGGTTTCCCCAGTGTGATGGAGCAAATAAATTCCCATAAGACTGACCCTGCTGCCTTTCTTTGTGCACCCGTTCCTCTCGTTGTATCACCATAATCCCTCCTACAACCCAAATCTTATGCTTGCGCCGCAGGATTGCTGCAGTTGGTGTACGGTACCCATCCAACAGAAAGAACCCACATCACTATTTGGCCATGCTTTGCTTTCTGGAAACGTCGCATGGAAAAAGTTTGGATCTCCTTGGACCGCCGATTTCCTCTGCCTTAGGAATATTGTTGGATGAATGGCTGCAGCTACGCGATGACAGGCATCCACGGTGGGAAAACAACCCGCTACGGGATATCTACCGTATATCCGATGCTCTCTCTTTCACGTACCGACATCGATGAGATCCGACAGGACGGACAAGCTGTTCTGGGAACACATGTGCAATCCCATGCCTTGGATATGCCAGCTTTTGCAAGCCACCGTTTTGGAACGTGAGCTATTCGACACCGTGACCTCGAAATGTGTTGGGGCGAGGAGGAATGGAAGACGCTTGTCTTTTGCGAGTTGGTTGGCTGTCAATTAGCTCATCGTCATACAGAATACTGTGCTTGGTCAGAAAACCCTGGTTGAGTGCTTTTTTCCCTCAGCACCGCTTGAAGCTTGTATGTGTCCAACGGCGTCCGCGTTCGCTTCTGGTATACAGTTTGGGGCGAAAGATCGAGGGCAAAGGAAACCAAGAATTTACCAGATCAGTCGATATCGGCAAATAGTAAGACTAATTGGTCAGAGAAACTCATGTCTGTCGATTTATAATATTTTGTTTCCAGAACAGGTAGACGTTGTGGAGTCGTCTACAACAACGGGACTCGGGTATCGAAGGTTAAGTTCATGGAAACACTCCGAATTCACCCGGCGCCTGGATCATCAACCTTTAAACAAACTCCTTGAACCTTACGTTATCAACGTTCAGATATCATGGTTGGGAACGCTTGGGGTAATTATTCCGAACATTCTGCTCAATTTTCGTGGCCGGCCGTTCATGTCCCTCCTGAATTGTCGCGTCGAGTCAGACCATCTACCGCCGTCCCAAAAATGCCTTGTCGGTTTACCTACAGCCGATCAGAACCGACTTGATGATCACTACTGAAAGAATTCAGGTCTTCTGAAATCACTCACAGATGCAATACAATAGCCGTCTTCCAGGGCCTAAGCCCGGGTGAAGTGCAACAATGAGTTCGCCTATTGGAGCCAGGTGGTTGCATTTCAACCGCCATGAAACAGGTCATGCTCGTCACTTCATATGATCGTGATTCACCTTATCTCGGAATAGACATGCCTCATAAACGACAGGGAATTCTCTTCGGCGACCTCCAAGCGGCGACAGTATGGGCCCTTTCGACAGCTTAGTTTTTAATTGTGGAGTAACTGTGGATCCTTTAGCTGGTGGGCTTTGAAATTACGAGGTATTCCACATGTATCTCGCACCCAATTTACAACAGGTACTTTGCGTAGAGCTTTACATGCTGCAAGTCAAATTACTTGTGAAAGTAGCCAAAATTGTACCGTGAAAAGTGCATGGGAATGGGGGTCACCATACATCTCGTCCATATCCACCCGTCTGCAGGCTCGACGCAGGCCAAGATCTTTCCTTATCTTTGTGGCGTTCCTTAGCTAGCATTTGCAGCCAAACGGCTAGCCTTCTCAACCCCCAACGCGCCGTCTTGGCGGACCATTTCAGCCTATAAGAACATGCGAATTCCTTATCTCTGAGGGTTCAAACTAAAAGGAAGTTCGATGTTGTCTGCTTTTCGCCTCATGACATTCTTGATTCTGCCAGTTCGCTTCTTCGATCAATCGGGCGGCGTCGATTGGATATCCTTGTTTGTTTTAGTTGGCCCCTCATTATACCTAGTAGTCATGGTAGACATCGAAAATAGGGCCTTGGAAGCATGCCAGTTAATCGTAAAGTCAGTCGGCGAGGACAGCATCTGTCTATACCAATAGAGATACCTGGGTTTTGTTCGCGTGTTTGTACCGAGCTATCCGGATGTCAAGCCATTCATGAACAGGATGCGGTTCGGAAAATGCTGGGCACATTCTCGGATATCGAAACGTGCATTTGCCCAAAGGCTGGGCAAAACGGTGGGATGAGACACATTACAGCCTCTCTTTTCATAGGTCTTGTTGGATTTAAAGGTCCGAGAGGTGGTTCCTTGATTCATTCTTATCTTTGAAACTTGGCCGTCCGTCCGTCTTTCTGTTTGTCCTGTCCCGAAAGTTAGATGTTCGGCCGGATCAGGGAGCGTTCTAGGAATCTGAGCTGGTGAAGAGACCACGATAGAATGGTAAAGCCTAAGAAAAACCCGAAAGTAAGGTCTTTTGGGAGGTTTATTTCACAAAAAACCAGGCTGGCCACGGTCCGAAAGCAACAGACCTTATCTTCAAGAGGCCTTCCAAATTATAGCAAGGTTTGCTTTTTTCGTTGTGCCATGCAATGTCGCTTTCGCCTGTCCATGTCGAAGGCTTTCGGGACTTTGCAGCTGAATGCAATTTGTACCCTCGTTAGAACCAGCGCTGGGAGTAACATAACTGGCTCGCGATTCGTGGGAAACGGCACTGGAGAAGCCAAGCCCATGCAGGCTGGTGGGTCACTTCCTTCGATGTGCTGCAGATGCGTTCTCTTTGGGGGTCGACACCATCCAACGACCCCTGGTCAGGTCGTGCGTGTGCCTTTGCGCCCGCCGAAGCTAAAATGTCGCTGATCCTAACATTCCTAGCATTGTACCGGCGCCGATATTGCGATATTCCGTAGCGTTTAATAATAAAAGTTATCAAAAAGTAAAAACGATGAGGGGACGATAACTTACCAGATGTGTGTGACCTGACTTGCGACAGGTATTTGATGTTTGGTGCAGACAGCGTGCATGGATGGGGACCTTTTTGCTCAGGGCTTATCCATGAAAAAGAAAGGAAAGGGAAGGGAACTGTCTTGCTTTGAGGCTTCGGTATTTCTCCAGGGATATCTTTGGGTTGCCCGCCGTGGTGGCTACTTAGCTATCATATATAATCTCAGACCCTGATCCCATCCTCCTTTGGTTTTCCTTCTCACTTCCCCTCCCATCCTCATCTCCACCAACTTCACCAGTTTCCTTCCTTCTTTTCGACCGTTGCGAAGGAAGCAGATACAACATTGGTACCGTCTTGTACTACACTCGTACCGCCTCCTTTGATTACCACAGAGAGGGCCAAAGTCACAAGCCCTACCTCAAACAACAGCTATGTCGGCTGAGGAGCCGATTGACTTGTCAGGCTACGGCCTAGAGGGAGGGGATTCCAACAATGGTATGTGTTCCCGTGAATACCCCGAGATTCGTAGGGAGGAATGAAAATGGCTAACTAGGGGTCCGTTTCGACTGCACACAGTCACAATTGCTATGGCAATGAACGAGCAATACAATCGTGGTGACCTTGCCTGGGTTCTTACCGCTGCTGTTCTCGTGTGGCTCATGATTCCAGGTGTCGGCCTGCTCTATGCCGGTCTGTCGAGACGTCACGCTTCTGCAGCCCAGCTTTGGCAGGGTCTCGTTGCGGTTGGAATTGTCACATTCCAGTGGTAAGTTTTTAAACACGGCAGGAAATTGATAAATGCACCTAGTTTAGTTGTAGCTGACACCAATCCGATATGCTGTAGGTTTTTCTGGGGCTATTCCTTGACCTTCTCACACAGCGCCAATGTCTTCATCGGTGATCTCCAGAACTTCGGTTCAATGCACGTCCTTGGTGCTCCGTCTGTTGGCTCCAGCTTGGTTCCAGACATTCTCTTCTACTTCTTCCAGTTGGTCTTCGCCTGTGTTACTGGTGTCATCATGTTGGGGGGTGCTGTCGAGCGTGGCCGTCTCCTTCCTTCCATGGTTTTCCTCTTCATCTGGACTACCATTGTCTATGATCCTATTGCCTGCTGGACCTGGAACGGCGCCGGCTGGCTTTTCAAGCTCGGGTCTCTCGACTTTGCTGGTGGTGGCCCTGTCCATATGTCGTCCGGTGCTGGTGCTCTCGCATATGCCTTGATGGTTGGTCGCAGAACTGGTGACCATGGTGGCAAGATGCCCCACTACAAGCCAGGAAATATCTTCTTCGTTGCACTAGGCACTATCTTCCTCTGGTTCGGTTGGTTCGGTTTCAACGGTGGTTCCGCTGTCAACATGTCCATTCGTTCCATCTATGCTGCTGTCAACACCAATCTTGCCGCCTCTTGTGGTGCTTTAACTTTCTGCATCATTGACTATTTCCGCAAGGGCCAAAAATGGTCAATTGTCTCGCTTTGCTCCGGTGCCATTGCCGGTCTCGTCGGTATCACTCCAGCCTGCGGTTACGTCCCAATCTACACTGCCGTCCCAATTGGTGTCCTTGCCGCTACCGCCTGCAACTTCGCCTTCGACCTCAAGCATATTCTCAAGATTGACGACGGTCTCGATGTCTTTGCTCTCCACGGTGTTGGTGGTTTTGTTGGAAACGTCCTTACTGGTCTCTTCGCTGCCGATTACGTTGCTGCTCTCGACGGTCTCACAGAAATCCCCGGTGGTTGGTTGAACCAGAACTATATCCAGCTCGGATACCAGCTCGCTGGCTGCGTCGCTATTCTCGCCTACGCCTTCACTGTCACCTGCCTCATTCTTTTCGTTGTTGACAAGATTCCCGGACTCGATCTCCGTATCCCATCGGAATTTGAAGACAAGGGTATCGATCACTACGATATGGGTGAGATGCTTTTGGAGTATGGGCTTATGGAGGTACTTGAAGCCGGCGTTGAAGTCAAGCGCGCCTCTAAGATCCCACCAGAGGCCACTGCTCCATCATCCGACGGTGAACACGCCACTCAGGAAGAATCGAAACCGTAGAAAGATTCGACTCTTCCACAATGAGTTTTTGTTTTGCCATTCCAAACATGTGTGTACGGATTTTGCCTGCATCATGTCTATAATTTTTTAGTCACCCTTACGAATCTTTGTGCTGGTCTACATCCTTAATTCAAATACAGTATTTCCTATATAGTACAATGGAAATCTATATTTTCTCTTTAACTTGAAGACCTTTAAAATTTTAATCATGCGTAGATGTAATACTCACTGCCAGTGCACACTGCACCCTTGCAATGATAGCGAGAGCATCATAAAATACGGCCCCTCGGAGCCCTGGTCACGAAGTTCACTCCGGCCTCGCATCACGATTCCCATCGATATTCTAACAGCGAAATTACAATTCAATTCTACTTTCGAAAGGACTCATCACTGATCACTTGCCTCTTTTATCGATAAGACAAGACAGGACAAGGTGGGGCAAACCTTGGTAGACGCTTGGCTAAATATAACAACTGTAGCTAGCACTGACTATTCACATCAGGATGTACTTTTCTAGGGCCCTTAAGCCTTATGATTTCAGATCCCTAGTCCCCGCAGCAGAGCAGCTAGAAGTGACACGAGCTGAGGCTGCTAGGGATCGGGAGGAAGGCGTGTTGTCGCGTTGGAGGGTGCGACCGGCTTGGCATCCCCTTTTGGGAGTCATTACGTTTTGCTGTTTGTCACATATCTTCGAGGCCAGGATCTCAATATGCAACAGAACTTCCCGTTATTTCGAATACTTTCTATTTCCCTGATATCGGTTAAGAAAAGTGTAATCTTGGGCGGGAAGCCGCTCGGGATTCGGAACGGATATCATTGGCCATTTATCGTCTTTTGAAACATGACTTGGAACCTTTTTCGCGACTTGACGGAAAGTGAAATTGGTGAACCGGCGGCTGGGCTGAGTTCAAATTCTGTGCGGTGCGTGTTATCCGTTAAGTTCCAGGGAGGGCCTCCATTCAGTTGTACTGTTTGTAATCAAGTATCGGTGTCTCCATAAGATCTGTAGAGGAACCCTTTGATCGTTTATGGGCAGTCGTCTGAGTATTGAGAACAGAAATTGCAGTAAGCACAAGCCATGCGCTGCGAGATATCGCTAGAGAACTTGTGGACGGCGACCTGGTTAATTATAGACTTATTCTTGATCGATAGGTTCTATTTGCTCCTGTTTAATATTGCCTATCAGAAGCGGGCTCTTATCAAGGACCCGGCTACCGGCTGCCTGTCTTCAAGAATGTGGGTGCCTGGATAGCCGTCCACGCGTGTGACAGCACAGCTGCTATTGTGGCGAAGGTGTGGGTCTGTGGTGCACAACGCAAAAGATAACGGCCTCTGTTAGATAATGCATGCAAGTCGAATGCGAGCAATCGTGGAGACTTAATCTCTTCCATTGGCCTGTAGAAAGCTAAAAGACTCGGTGGTCGAGTCTCTTTGAGCTTTTTGGAGTGGAGTTGCTTACTTTGTTCGCAATTATCCTAGCTATTGTTTAGTCGTCGCCGATTAGTTATCCGTAGACGTGATTAACCTCCTAGCTCGCCCGGCCTTCGAACATGGGATAGGTGTTTATCTCTATGTTTCTGAGATATCAAATTAGGGTCCCTGTCCTTGTCAAGGGTCCACTGTTGTCGATCATATATGCATGGTGTCGACACGTGTCATTGGTTGGGCTCTGGTTTCCGGAACTGTTCTGGAGAACCCTGAGATCTTGAGATCTTGCGCCGGCTGGGGAGCCGAAACCACGGTACCAAGTCCCATAGTCATGTGGATGGATGCAGTAATTGGAAAAAGGTGGACACTACTCGATAGCCCCCGCTGTACTTGGTAATCTAAATGGTAATCATGATATCAGGTATTATAAGTTTGTACGTTTTATAAAGTCGAAGGCCGACTCTTCTCACCTTTTTGATAGCAAAATAATGTCCACCCATGAGTACTAATCATGTGACCCACTTTTGTAAAATTTAAAGACGAACTAGATCCTCCTATGGTGCGCTGTGATGGTATATATATAGCCTTAGTACCGGATCGCTAACAATTCCTGTGGATTTTGACGTTTGTGCGTACTAACGTATCCTTATTGGTTTTGTGATAACACTAGCCATGTAACAATTTAACATGGCGGGGCTTACTTCAAAAGGAAAGTGCGGTAACCGGTCGCACGTTAACCCATAGTTGAAAAGCAATACTTTGAAGTTAGGAAGAAAGATTCTCAACATCCAGGTAGAAGCCATCCTACTCCAAGACACCTTCAGCCCCGGTACCATTGTGGACTTATAATATTGAAGTCTCGTTTATACATTCAGAAAGCCAAGTTTAAGATAAAACGGAACCTCCATTTGGCTGACTACCCATAGGTTGAGAGCATCACGCGAGAACGGCTAGAAATTTCCACCGCCGTCGACGCCGACGCCGATATCTGAAGAAATATATTAATATATCCGATCAATTGAATGAATATTGGCCGGCTGGACAACTTTTGTCTCCTTGAAACCAGTCGCATGTCCAAAGGCAGCTATATCATTCGATAGCTGCATTCTGCTCACCCATTTGATCCATGCCTCGCTTCCAGAATTGCTGCCTTTGAGCCTATAAAACTACAAAAGTGATATGGATGTAACTATAGGAGTAGGCTACAGCCATAAATTGTTTTCGTTGAACCTCGGCATTGATATCGGTTGGGTTTGAACGGAATCTAAGTAACTTGGCGGTTTACGCTCTCAGCCGCCTGGCCATTTTGAGTAGTAACAGACGACTCGCAATCCCAAGGAACATAAAAGCTTAGACCAATCGCCTATACCATGTCGAAGCCGAGGTTGGTTAATACGCAGCCATCTATACATTAACTATCCGTCCGGAGGTCGGACGTCCACCCTTCCGGTCCCTGTAAGGCTTAAGACGGTTGCTAAATCTGATTCTCGGTTGTCTTCTTCGAGAAGCATTCCGCGAGCTAGTGGCGGCCAAAGGTGCTACTTTAGCTTGGGGTCCAAGACTGGGCTGCATATATATGCATATCTAAAATTCTTTCTGGCAACATTCTGCGAGCTAGATCGTGTCATCGTGCAGCTTGGCTGGCTCCGAACTGCGCGAAATCAAAGAAGGTTGCTTCGCCTGCTTGTACAACAGAAGCTCCACAAGAGCTCCACCATCCATTTGGGAAAATCCTTCCAGCCGATGTTCTAATTATGCAATCACGCTAACGTTTATTGGCTACTTCAAATTTTTCTGGCCTATGGGAAGCAAGGAAACCTCGCAACACAGAAATTTAACCAATCTCCAACACTTCACCAACCGGGTCCATATGCACTCATGCTTGTGGCGTTCTTGGATGTAACGATTTCGGGTTGCGGGGAATGTGTCTCCGCGGGTACCTCAAATGCGAGATGACGATGTGGATACCTGCGAGATGCATGTTTATGGCTTTGATGTTACTTCCTGCAAATTTCGATTTCCTGACATCCACCCTACGAGTCGAACCCAGTCTGGCGAGAAGAGATTGTAGGCGATGTTGAATTTCGATATCGGGCTTCTCCTTCGAAGTAACATGGACGAGGAGGTATAAGAAAGCCGTGATCCTCTGCGAGTATTTTAGTTTTTTTATCATTATCATCATCAACAGCATCAAACGGTCTTCGCTTTCAAAAGCACTTCGCTCCAATTCTTCAAAAAGTCGACTAGTCTCGAATCGAGCTTCTAAACTTTACTTTAATATTTTATATAATATAGACCAATTTTTAATCAAGATGCCTTCCTTCACTCAAACCATTGTCCTTTCCGTCGCCGCTCTCGTGGCCACTGTCTCCGCTACTCCACTCGCTGTCGCTCCTCGCGATGTCAATGTCTGTTGGGGACCAAACTCCAATGGTACTGACCGTTATACCTATCCAACTCCATCCCGCTGCCTCAATGTCCACTACGAAGACTCCTTCACTGCTCCCTTCACTATCGCTAGACCCGGTTACCCAACCTTCGAAATCGTCACCGAATCCCACCAAACTTTCGGCCCAATGCACTGCTGCAACTCCTGCAAGGCCGCCGACAACTGCATTGGCTGGCAAATCATGGCCAACTGCGACTGCATCTTGTTCAAGGCTCCATCCCTCGTCGGTGCCGACCAGGTCCTCGGAGTTTGGGCTGAAGACGGTCCATTCCAAAATAAGACCGGCTCCTTCCACCGTGGACCATCTTTCCCAGTTGCTCCAAACTTCTACGGCAACACTAAGTTCACAGTCCCCCAGAAGCTTAAGCTTTAAAGAGTGACAGCCTCCGAATTGAGGATGCATTAAAGCACAGCATAGTATAGCAGAGCATATCATGGCATAGCATATAAACGGCATACAACCGCATTGTTTGGATTCAAATGGGTATTCACTTGCATTTCTTCTCTTCCTTGGCATTTCCGATTATGTTAGATCCTATCTGGTTCACAGTACAGATTAAAGGATCGAATACACTCCTTTGTCTCCTTGTTATGTAGTTACGTTTAGCTTAGTCAATAATTTAAAACCCTAAACTAGTTTGCGTCCATATGTTCGCGACAAAAGTTCACTTTAGTGGCACAAGCGATAATGAAAAGGGTTCATAAAATTCATTCCATATCCGTAATTTCCATTACTAATTAGGAGTTAAGTACACCGTAGTAAGGAGCGTCGAGAAGGTAAATCAATTAAGTCAAATCCCGCCGCACATCCATATCAATAAAAAAATGTGTTCCTTGCAGGTTTCCCAAGCTTTGATGTTCCAACCCTTCTAAAATGCAGACGTAAGGAAAGAAAGAAAGATCGTTAAACATGATGATGTAGAAGAGTCAAGTGGACCCGAGCTATCGTGAACACAAACATGACCCTAAGGGTATAGGGATTAAATGATGATGTGGATTGTGATTTCCAAACCTTAAGCCCAGTATGGGTTATACGGACGAGGAGTTGGGCAGACGTAGACGGTCGAAGTAGCACCGTACCAGCCATATGGACAAGTGGTGACAACCTTAGTAGTGGTAACCTTGATTGTGGAGTAGCTGACTGCGGTGGCGGTTCTGTATACGACACTAGTAGAGTATACTGTGATAGTACGAGGTGGCAGAGTTACAGTGCTGGTAACATATCGGATGGCTAAGAGGGATCATTAGCATGGCTTTATGTGTACACGATCGTATTATATTAACTTTCATACCTGTAACACTACGAGTGACATATCTTGTAATTGGGGGAATGGCCACCGGGGTAAGAGTAGTAGTAACTGTATACGTGGCTGTCTCTGTCAATGTATCTGTCTCTGTCTCCGTGGCCGTGGCAGTAGCGGTTTCTGTCTCAGTCTCTGTTTCCGTTTCTGCCTCGGTGGCAGTTGCAGTTTCTGTCTCCGTTTCCGTTTCCGTTGTAGTGATATAAACGGTAGCGGTGCTAGCAGATGGGCAAGTTTCGACTGCCTCGGAGGAAGAAGAAGTGGTGTCTGTAGCCTCGCTTACAGTTGAGCTGCTTGACTCGTATGGAGGGGTTGAAGTAGTATCAATTGGCTCGCTAACGGTTGAGCTGGAAATTATAAGAGGCGTTGTGCTGGGCGGCGGCGTATAAACCCGGGTCGTAGGAGGATAGTAAGGGGCCGGAACATAGTATGATGGGGGTGGTGGGGGATAGTATGGTGGGGGTGCATAACGCTGAGGCTTCGCATCTCGTCTCTGGTTCTCTTCTACTGGAGCTGCGAGCACCACCGATGGTAGGAGTAAGGACCCAGCGCAGTATAAGAGAGTGCGGAGCAACATTTTCACTATCGAGATGCTGACTTCTAGCAGATACTGATCTCAGTTCAACGTTGTCGATATGAAAAGAATCAAAAGACGACTTTGATTCCAGGTAAGAGTTCGTAAAATGCCTCTGACAGCGATAGTGTTGCAATTTTGGCGCTGCTTTTACTCTAAACGAAGGTGAGATATCGATCGATGAGTATCAAGAAGATGGTTGAAATTCTTGACATGAATTCTCGCGAGCACAATTTATAGAACCAGCCATGCTGTCTAAGGATCCTATGAGCCGGTCCCTAAGTAGCTGATTGCCTACACGAAAAGCCCCATGAATACAGCTCGGAATGCTTTAATTGACGGTAGTACCATATAACCAATCACATCTCGTCCTACCAGCGACGTAATCCTTGTTGGAGTTGCAATAATCAGCGGTGGCAGGCATATTTGGGTGTACCCGACGGTTAGAGTGATTGCCCAAGAAGGCCTTCGCTGCTGTCTCTTTCAAAGACCAAGTGATGGTTGACTTCAGCATGCTAGCAGTGTATTTTCGGAACTCCTGTGCGACAGCAAAGGAAAGAATTGTAATTTCCCATAACCTTGCATGGCCATATGAATTCGGAGCTCCCCCAAAACGGCCTTAGGATATCTAGGATAGCTAAGCAGATAGGCTCAGTCTAGCTCCCAAGATTCTGAGTTCTATTAGCTTGCTACTGTGAAAAACCACTAGACCCAAATGAGTTCGTGCGGCCGTCTAATTATATTAATTAGCATACCAGATATCGATATCACCTACTGATGATCACAATGAAGGATAGCCACGTGCACCCGCTGCAGCGTGGCATGGGAACTCGCCGCTAACCGGAACTCTATCAGACTCCCACGAGAGAGGGGTCGAGTGCGGGACGGAGAGCGGGCTCCCGACGACATTTTGACAGTATAATTCTAGACCAACCGCCATTTTCATCCTGGATCCAAACACAACCACCCCGAAGATATCATGGCCGCTTCAAATTTTGTTCTATTTGAAATTCGGGTGCCTCAACCGCGAATGATGGCTGCAGAACGTAAGTATAGTCCAAGTATAGAGCTCCCAAGTAGCTCCAACTCGCATGTAAGCTGGTAATCCTTCGCTTTGCCCCCTAGGCAATATCCAATAGCATTTAGACTCTGCCATTGCATCATCAAAAGGGTGAATTTCAAAGACTCGCAGGATCTGAGGGCATGGGCCAACATGATTCCATTTATCCCGCGTGCGAATCATTGAGCCAATGGTTGTGAATATCTTGTTGGGTTTGTTGGAAAACCTTCGATAGCACTTCCGTTTTTGACAGAGGCCTGGGGAACTGTTCCACGTTCTGTACTGTTGTGATGTTAAACACGTGGAACCGTAGGCTGTTGAGAAGCTAACTAACAGGATGTCAAGTTGTAAGCAGCTTCGCTTCAAGGATGCTCGGCCCGCGAGTTGGAAAGGGGATTGGGCGAAAACGGAGGATATGCATCATGTCGTATAATGTAGTATGCCGATTTGTTTATGCATGGATGGAAGCACATGGCTGATCCAATCCTAGTTTAGGACGGGAGGAAGGCTGGGGTCCATGGGTGGAAGGGAGTGGAGCCGTTTTATGCCTTTGGATCGGGATTTTGTAGTGCGCTTAATATAGTTATCTATATCGATAAGACTACCTCGAATTGACAAGGCGGGTATGCGTAGATACATAGTTCTTGTCAACCGCTACTAGCATCCCGAATGGCACTCGGAGAATATGCCATCTTGACTTACTTTCTACAATTAGTCTCGTACTGGAGCTTTAGTCGTTACTCAAAGATGGACCACTGTACCGGAGCCTTGCTGCAGCCGATGAGCCGGGAAGACGTTAACCCGATGAAGCAATGACAGGATTGGAGGCGGGTGTGCTATATGGGCTCTCCGCATTTCGGGACTCGGGAACGCTACCCCAGCCTCTGATTTTTGTTCCTGAAGATCAAGGATGTTCTAGGCGGATCGATCTATAGACCTTGTTGCATATTGTAGAACATGTTAGAATTCGTCGACGCCTCCTATGATGTAAAATACTAGAGGATCTTCGGTGATGGTTAACTGCAATACAACGCTTTGTCGACGAAGCCTAACTCTCGGCGGTGGTACTCGATGCCCTGATGTAGACGTATCGACAACAGAGTATCCATGCTATAATTATGCTTGGCCGTTACTTCCCTGACTCACATATCTATATGTAAGAATCCTCTCGGACTTATCACAAATAGCTAGGTGACTACATTCCATGGCGTTACACAAACTTCTAGATCGGGCATATGGAAGGTACTCTGCAGCCGTCTCATGAACACCATGGTTTGAGTGTAGCACATGCACATATGTACAAGACCTGGAAATAGCAGTCTTGCAAAATCATGATTATGAGGTGGTGGTCTGGTAGAGCTTATTCCCTTTGCTTTGTAATTTGGGTCTTGCTGTAGAATTTGAAACTTCAAGCTGGCATGTGCCTGCGGCTCCATATTGCGGCTCCATCAATTTGGGCATTAAATACTTTCCGCTGTTTCAAACATTTTAGTGTGGTGGTGGAATATCCGAAGGCCGGCTGTCTCTGAAAAATCTGGGGTCCAAGGAGCTCCAACTGCATAAGTACCTGGTTTGCAGATTCTTGGCAGAAGGCAGCAAGAAGTAACGTAACATCGTCTAACGAGTTTGTACTTCGAAGAATTTATCATAGCCGCCAAGTACTTACATAGTCAGTACGTACTAGCTGGAAAAGCCAAATCAAAGTTCAAGTCTAAGTCCTTTTCTGCAAGTCACACAGAAAGTAGCCACACCAACGTGAGTTGTTTTTGACGGCTGACAGATTTAAAATTTTGTCGGTCACTAGGAACTGGGTCGTTCGGATCTCATTCCGCATCGGATCCCGCCGTGCGCTTAACTCACATCTTGTTTAACTTAGTTCATGAAACCTCCAAGGTGGAAGACATGTACACAACTCACTAGCTTTTGTTATATCAAGGGCCTCAAAATTAGTCTTACCTTTAATACTCACCGCCATAATTCTAATAAGATATCGGCTTGGCTGTTACTTGGGATTTCATATTGTATCTCGAGCAGGTGCGGGCCCAAATAGAAGGGATTAGAATACGGGTCGGCCTATATGCTCGCCTTCTAGCACCGAACGTCAGCCAGGAGCCATGGACAACTCTGAGAACAAGAAAACCTACAGACCCTAACTTTTATGAACTTGCTATGCCCTGTCCCGGTATGCCGAAGACTTGTGTCATTTTGCCATTGCTAGGCCGCGAATTGTGTTGGCAATGAAAATCTTTCCTTGGATACTAGTTACCAACCGCGAGGTTTGAGACCCAGACGGAACAAAGATGTAGCAACAAAAGGCTTGGAGAATAGAAATATCGTTATGCTGGATGGCAAATGTGGTTCAGAAACTCCATCAAAGTTTTCAGGACCCACCGCCATGGTACGGACTCTGCTATATAACTTCGGCTCTTTGATCGGCATGATCAAATTAACTTTCTCAGACCACCTGTATGGAAATCGACCAGGTTCAAAAGCGATATGTGATGTTCGTTGCTTCGAAATACGAATCTCCATGATTCCGAGCCGAGGTCGAATTCGTGCGAGGTTTAAGATGTTAAGAGCTTCAATATAAAAGATTGTAGCCTGAACTAGAAAGTGGGTGAAAGTTCAATGTCTCGGTTGGTCCGACAAATCACAAGAGTATTCTTGGCCCCACGCGACCGCTTGCAAACCCCTTCGACGGCGAATTTTCCACCATTCGCAGGCAAACTTTTGCGGGGATGTGTGGGGAAGCTAATATTTTACAGGCATGATCCGCAAGAGTCTGCAGTTGACAGTGAGGTCAGTGACGGCCCAATGCATGCATAAGCATGGCGAACAAGCAACGCCCTGTTGTCTGGGATTTCTTGGCTATCGATTTCGAATATTTCTAGCGGCAAATGAGCGAGATGCTCGAGCAAAAGTTGCGAACTTTGTTCTCTCCTGGCTAGTTAGCGTGTTGCCTCCCGTCAACTTCCACGATAGCCGATGGCAAGGGATATCAGACTGATTTTTCTGGGGTCAAAAAGAGAGAAACTAATGTGAAAATCCGGGGCAAGTTGATGGCAATGGATGCGATTTCGGACCCTAAAGAATGTAATGAAGGAGAATATTTTTTCTATATAAGATAAAGAGTCCGCTTCCGTCTTTTAACTTTCCTTTCTAACGTTCCGTTCGATATAGCCTTGCCCTGGTTTTGGGATCGACGTTGTGTGACCAATTAGATTTACTGCTGCAAGGAGACCTGCCCGAATTCACGCAACTTGACTTTCTAAACGGAAGTCTTGCCAGGGTCCCCTTTCTTTAAATCTTTGGTCAGAACCCCGTCGAGTTTATTTTCTCTGACCGAGTAATCATGTCAGGTTCGTCCCGAAGCTGGTTCCCTTCTGCACTTCCAACTCTTCGAAACAGTTCACTAACCGGCCATCCGTATGGAACTAGAAAAATCATCGAGGGACCTACCGAAGGGTGGCGTTGAGGCAGGAGGAGACTTGGTAGAGGAATATCCAGGATATGTAGATCCAAACAGCTATGGAGTCAATGAGAGGCGCTTGATGGCCAAAATCGACTTTCGAGTCGTGCCTGTCCTCTGCATCTTATATCTCCTAGCATTCTTGGATCGCGTCAATATTTCCAATGCTGCTTTATATGGATTGAAGGAGGAACTGGGACTGGTACAAGGAACAAAATATAATACTGTCCTAGTCATTTTCTTTGTTCCATATATTCTGTTCGAAATCCCAAGTAACATCATATTGAAGAAGTTCAAGCCGCATCTATGGGTGAGTACTGAACCCTATAATATCGACATATCGGCAATTTCATTAGACTACAGAAGCTAATCATACGTTCAATCGCGCAGTTATCTGCCTGTATGCTAATGTTCGGCGTGATGACTATCATGTAAGAGCCTTCATTTCTGCTCTCGGAACCCGCGAAACCTCCAAATTTGGCATTGGCTAACCGTTATTAATAGTATGGGATTTACACAAAACTATGGCGGCATTTTGGTAGTTCGATTTTTCCTCGGAGTACGTTACCCAGTCCAATTTATATCCGATACACACACTAACGGCTCGTTTGTTCGTCCGTAGTTATTCGAAGCCGGCATGTTCCCCGGCTGTTTTTACCTCCTCGCCTGCTGGTACAAACGATCTGAAGCCCAGAAGAGATATTCTTTCTTTTTCTCTTCTACCACACTAGCTGGTGCCTTTGGTGGGCTTCTCGCCGCGGCTATCGGCAAGATGGACGGTGTTCGAGGATATAGAGCTTGGAGATGGGTTTTCATCCTTGAAGGTCTCCTTACTGCCATCGTTGGCATTCTCTTCTACTTCTGCATCCCAGACTTCCCCGAGGAAGCCAAATGGATCACTGAAGAAGAGCGTGCCTTTATCAAAGCCAAACTTGAAGCTGATACTGGAGAGTCCCACCGCCACGGAAAGCTGACGACGAAAACCGTTTTCAAGATCCTATCCGACTGGAAAATCCTTATTGGGGGGCTTATGTACCTCGGACTTATCGTTCCAGCCTACGGTTATGCCTACTTCTCGCCCCAGATCGTTCGTAATCTCGGATACTCGCCCATTCAAACTCAACTGCGCTCTGTCCCACCGTGGGCTTGCGCCTTTGGTCTTGCCATGATTACCGCTACATTCTCTGATTTCCTTCGTCATCGATTCTTATTCACAATCATTCCAATATGCATATCTCTTTCGGGTTTCATCGTTTTGTTTAAAATTCATGGACCTGTCAATATCATGACTCAGTATTCCGCTTTGTTTTTATGCGCCATGGGCACATACAGTGCTATGCCCATTATCAGTAAGTTCACAATACTCACCCTAAATCTCTGTGAAGGAAATGTTTGCTAATAGAGGATTTAGTCTGTTGGTATGCCTGCAATCTTGGCTCCCACGCCAGAAGAGCCGTTGGAACCGGATGGCAAGTTGGATTTGGAAATGTAAGTTACGCCCAGAATAACATGTATTTGGAAGCTTTTCTCTAACCTGTTGCATAGATTGGTGGCATTGTTGCAACCTTTGCCTTTCTTGCCAAGGAAGCCCCAGCTTACCCAACGGGCTACAAGCTATGCATTTCTTTCATCTGCCTCTCGGCACTCTCCTGTGCTATTTACTACACTGGCATTACTCTGGAGAACAAGAAGCGAGACCAGGGAAAGCACAAGCTTTCGCATCTCAGCAAAGAAGAGCTGTCCGCGATGGAACTTGGAGATGACCATCCAGTTTTTAGATACATGACTTGATACAAAACGATCGTATTTCATCACGCGAACTCGCAAAAAGACCACTACAATATACCCATACCAGGGGTACGGAGCTTTCATATAAAGCATTTTCAAGGCGCACATTCATTTTTCGGGTGCGATAGGTCATTTAATTTTGTTGAATGGTATATATAGGAGGAAAATCTCTTTGTATATACAATTACTCATAATTAATATCCCACATTCTCTGACGTTAACGTTAACTACCGGCATCGGCCCTAGACACATTAACACATATATAACGCTACTTATGCTGCCTAATCACCAAGTTTTATTTCTAAACAAAGCTCTAACGATACTATATTCCCTATTCAGGTTTTGACACAACTTTCGAACCCAAAAGAAGCCCTTGATCGTCAATTTAAGCCTCTAAAATTGGGGCTTGTAAGGCGGGGTAACAGAAGATTCGGTTGGTGATGTCGCAAGCAAGGCGGCTTGCCAAAACGGCAGTCATTCGGCTATGGAAACAGTGCGGGAGTGCCAGATCGGACTGCTTTGATGATGTAGTGAGGCTGTGAAAACGTCCCGCGCCAGTAGGCGACCAGTGAGTGGACCGACAAGACTTCGAAGCCCACGCTAGCTCGGCCGCGCCAACTTGGCTTGAGGCCTGAGAACATTGAGCGCAGGGGTCGCAATTGCACAGGAATCAGAACGTGGACGAATGGAAAATATAATATGACCTGGCTTACGCACTTACCCGAAACCTCAGGATTTTTCCCCCTCCGCATTCCCTTCGTCATTCCCACTTCATACATATATCTCTTTCCCTGGCCCGACGACATACCAAAGCCTCTCGCCTCGTTGATCCTGAGGAAAGCCTCGAAATTACACTTGTGTTGCGACCATCGCTAACAAAATTACCACACGAACAACGCATAAACTTCCCAAACCAGCTTAGACTTGCGAAATTGTCCAACATTCTCCGAGGGCATCCGGCTCAGCATTCGCATTTTATACCTACGTTAAGGCCGCGTATCCCACGCCTCGTTACCAGGCCAGAACAACCCGCAAGGTTTTTTAATCCTGTGACCCGGTTTAGGATCTTAATAATATAAGTTTGGTCATCTATCAAGATTTTGGCATACTACAATTCGGGTGGGGTTTGAGGGAAATTCCTTCCCGATGGTCGCGCTAAATTGACACCGTCGGGATTTGTTACCTACGAAATTTAATTCACATACCCCAGACCGCTTGGAACTCGAAGAGTTAAATAAGCGGGGCGGGTTGATGTGGTTCCGAGAATTTCAAGATCCGATATAAAATGGGACTGCTGGACCATATTTCTTCTACTCGTCGAAAAGAAAGGAAAATAGCCAAAGAAATACAAAGGATCAAAGACCAAGCGGCCTCTTGCTCGACATCTGAATATTCAGAAGCTCCCGTGCCTAGCGAACAAATAAAAGCCGATATCATAACCCCAAGGAAACATTCACCTCAACCTTCTCCCATCCCACAGAAACCATCTTCAACAGCCCACAATGCAGGTTCTTCTGTCAACGTTCCAAAGCACCCCGCCACAGGCAAAGGTCCCGTCCCGGTCCAAGAGAAGCACCGAGCCCCGTCGAAAAATGTCACACGGTCAGAAAATATACCATCTGACGGGGACTCTTCTAGTAGCGATTCTTCTTCGACTTCAGGCAAGAAGCGATCGGCAGAATCGAAAGTCGCGAGGAAAAGGCAAAGGGAAATGATCAATTTTCAGAAGGACACACCGAATGACCTCTTAAACAATCAAACATCACTGGTTACTTCGATGCCCTGGGTGTATCCCGATACTGCACATTGCGATAGCAACAGGGGGGGCAGCGTACATTCAAGCAGTTCCGAGAAGACTACGAAGCCCGGAGCCACTTGTGAGCGACGCACGAATAGTAGCAACGCCGGAGAAATGATCAAAGCGGCAGAAACTTTGAATCCGGGATACGATGGGGTTTACAAAGGGTCAGAGAGTCCTACGATTTCGAAAGCACCAGAATCTACGAGCCATCACTCGCCAGTGTCCTACCATACCCCACATACGTCCAACCCTATCGACGACGGGAAGAATAGCTCTGATAATAGCTACTCGTATAGTAGCTCTGGTACAAGCGGAGGGGATGGGGGATATGGTAATTCCTCTAGTGGCGGAGATGGAGGTTACTCAGGAGACGGTGGGTACTCGGGGGGTGGCGGCGGCTCTTCATCTTGGGATTAGAAGGATGACTATGCCGGCTAACGACTATCATGCGTATGTGATCGATATTGGATTCTGTTTCTGCAAGGATATGTATCCTGTTGGTTCGAAAGGATTAGTACTTCCAAATAGCGCCCGTTAACATCAAGCATGTCTACCCCAATAAAGGGTAGGGGCTCTTTGTAAATATGTATCGCACAATGTTTTTGTACAAAGGGGCGATACCGGTATATCAAAGACCTTGAATATGTACAGAGAATGTCTTCGACGGAATATTATACAATAGAATATTTACTTAATTACCACAGCACCTCCACCTTGACACGGCCCCATTTCCCAAGGACGTTCACCCATCTACCGTCCCAGTCTCTCACGAGCCTCTCTGCTTCGCTCGAGTAGCCATCACGGAATCTTATTATCCACCTCCCTCCTTGGAGAGGTTCGGGAGTGTTAGGTCCAACTAGCGGGATTCGCTCGAGACCAGACCCGGATTTGTCACCCCCTGGTACTAGCCATCTTCCAAACCCATATTTCTCAATTAATGAGTGCCTCAGCCACACTTGTAGCGCTTGCCAGTGGGAGTTTGCACATAATGAAACCAGTACCGTTCGACCAGGTGCTCCTCCGGCTTGATAGAGTATATTCGGAATGACTCCATCGAGAGGCATCTTCAGCGGGTTGACAAAAGACAATTTTGGAACCCAGTATTTGGTAACAGATGCAGCGCTACCCTGTAAAGCATCGGAATCAAGATCTAGGCTAGCAGGCTTTGACTCCAGGAGTGTCTTTGCAGCCGCGGGGGGCGGGAAGGTGATATTAGGAGATCTCCCGCTCTTCTTTTCGGATTTTAAAATCTCGGCAAAGTGTGCATGGTGATGTTTGGCCGCCTCATCGTTGTCGAAATATAAATAGTAGCGATTTTTACGCTGCAGCCGAAGATTAGTTCTTGCAGGCACAATTGTGAACTTCCAGCCGGCTCTCCGAGCATGGTAATTGGAGAATATTCTGTCGATATCACTCTTGATCATGGTAGTGCCACAATTGTCCAGGCGAAGAATATGATATGCCCTTGAACCCGTTTTCTTCTCCCATGCTAGCGAAGTATTGGCGATGTTGATGTGAGGCTCGTTCTCCAAAACTTCATCTTCTTGGTCTGCTACTGGACCCTCCGACCTTCTTCTTGCTGAAGAAAACTCTGATAACGATCTGGATAGACCTGCTTTTGAAGTGGGAATCGATTCTAAGAGGGCGTCGATGGTGACCTTTGAGTTCTTTGGCTTATTTTGCTCGGGAGCAGAGGACCCTAGTAGTCCGATTCGGGGGTCGGAAATTGATTCCAAGAGGTTGTCGATTGCAGTAGTCGCACCCAAAGGTCCCTCCTGTGCCGCAGTCTTGAGCTTCAATGGTATTTCCTGCCCAGTACTCTGCTCCTGCAAGCCTTGTTTCTTCTTTTTCCGTCTCTTTTTCTTGGTCGTCACACTCGAAGGGCCAGTCTGAGTACTATCATTTGCCTGGTCTGTAGCTCTGTGGCTGGAGTTGGTTTGACCTTCTCTGAGATCGAGCGTCCCAAGAACCCCTTTTTCCCCCTGAGGTTCGAGCGTTGGAGTATCCAGTCGATCTTTATTCAGATCGTCCTTATGAAGATCCCGAGCGAGTCTTGGAAGCTCATCAGATAGTATTCCCACCCGAGGCGAGGGCTGGTGGCTCGCCACGTCGTGGCCTACTAGGCCATCTGCAGCTTTCCCCTTGCTAATAGCTGGATATGACACAGAATTGCCATTGCTAGGAGGTATGGCACGAGGTTGAGTTCCCCTAAATATGCTCGGGAGGCTGGTTTTCAATGGCTGGGCATAACTGGTCAATTTTGTCCAGACGGAACGGAGGGACATTAAGGCCTCTTCTATCGGTTTAGAGAGAATGGGAGAGAGACCGGACGTGGTTTCTTCATGGGTCTTGCACTATAGCATGTCTTTGTCGTATAGTATTTGTGCTGCCTGGCTGTGGTAAGCTCAATGGATGCTTAGGCCCGCGCGGTCGAGATCATGTCGAATTCAAGTTGCGCCTGAAGATTTTGGTGTTGGGAACTTTGTGTTGCTCCTGATGTCGGCACAATATCTGATCAATCTTATCTAATCGGACCAATATACTTTCTACCTTGCTCTAAGCTTCATTCACGATTCTGGTAGACGCGATGACTAGTGTCGACCAACCAACCAACCTACTACACGATCAAACGTAACATTCACGGCCTCTTCTTCCTAGTTCTCCGGGATTACCGGATAGATACCTCTGCGATGGCGACACTACGAATTGTCGGCACCAGCTTACGTCGACTCACAGTCTCTGGAGCTCTCAAACCATCCACCTCAACATCATTATCATCACGATTCACTCCTCGGATTGTCGCGTATCGATATATAACAACGTCTCCTCCAAAGCGGCAGACTCCCGCTACACCTCCAGCCTCAGCTGATGAAAAGGTACCATCTACACGTCTCACGCAGATAAAAGATGGCCCTATTGCGCCACCTGAGATCGATCTTGGAGAGGAGCTAGCAACAGACTGGTCACGGTCATTCTCTGGATTATCACAGGAGCCATTTGCAAAAGAAGTTGCGGATGTGCTCTTGAAACCTCTCGACCCCACTGAGGTTGAGATCAAGCCAGGTAGTTCCTACAATTATCTTTCCTTTGATGTTTCTGTTTATCTGACTATGTCTAACAATTGCGACTTCAATCTACTTCAGATGGCATAATCTATCTCCCTGAAATCAAATATCGGCGAATACTCAACCGTGCGTTTGGTCCTGGAGGATGGGGTCTTGCTCCTCGCGGCGAAACACAGATTTCTGAGAAGCCGAATGGTGGAGGTATGGTTACTCGCGAATACGCCTTAGTATGTCATGGACGGCTTGTTTCGGTTGCTCGTGGTGAGCAGGATTACTTTGATGAGTTTGGGATTCCGACGGCGATGGAAGCCTGCAAGTCCAACGCTATGATGAGGTGCTGTAAGGACTTAGGTGTTGCAAGCGAGCTTTGGGACCCACGATTCATTAAAAAGTGGAAGAAGGAGAATGCCACCGAACTGTTTGGTGAACATGTCGTCACTAAGAAAAAGAAGAAACTATGGGTTAGGAAGGGCGAGTCGTTGGAGTACCCGTATACTGTATCAAAATTCGGGTCGTGAGGAACAGGTTAGTTACCTGATCTCACCTGCATCCATGGCGTCACGCAGAAACCGATCATTGGAGGGCTAGCTCCCTTCAAAATGGAGTTTTAGGAGCTCGAGCCATGCGGGATCTTCCGCGGTTGCCGGGTCTCTTTGTACATATTTAATAATTTCACGAGGCTGTACGATAATATAATATTGCTTGGTATGGACGCGGCGTGGCGGCCAAAAGTTATTACGGGATAGATAGTGGATGTACATACATACATGGGGGAGAATGAATGGTTGTTAACTCTTCTTCTATGCGTGCTTCTGAGCAAAATATTTCGGTTCAATGCCGATAGACCCGCCGTATTCCATTGGTTGAGATAGGCGATGTGGAATGTGATTTTGGCGGACATCCCACACGGAAGGCCAACCTTGCATCTCCACCTGTCTTGAGCGGGAGGGAGGCGGCGACGGCGCTGAAACGGCAGACCTCATTCCCATACATATCACATCAGTTCAGAGCTGTGAAATATCAAGAAAATGTTCGAAAATCCTCAAATCGTCCGATGAGGCTGGAACGATTTCGTCTACTTGCATCAGCTTAATTAATAAGTTAAAATAACTATCCGGATACGGAAGAGTCGATCAAATCATTGCAGCGGGTAGGACAAGATGGTGTCAAGCTTCTGGAGCACCGCTGTCTTTCTGCAGGTGGAGCTCGAGCGCTCGCAGATGTTGAGACAAGGGTATGCAATGCCGGCACGGGGCGATATTAACGTGAGAAATAGTATCTCGCTGGCCACTTCAATTGGCCAACCATTCGGAGTCTAGATGACCACCCTCCGGCCTCCGAGTTTGCAATTTCTAAATTCATCAATTTTTGGTTCCCGCTTGTTGCAGGGGAAGTGCATCGTGTACTTGTAAAGACAGGAATTCGAACCTCGAAACTTCCAGATCCGTAGTGGGAATGGTCACCTAGTTTAAACTCGGGCTTTGGAGGCTCGCGCTCGCCAAATATAGCTCCGTTGCGCGAAGGACACTTTCTGCCTACCCGCGAGCCGTTTCAAGCCTTCTGAAACTCACAATGACACGTGCTGGTTTGTTCTTCAAGCTGCAAAGCCGAGTTGCCAATATTGCGATTGAAGCTTTTTACAGGAAGTTTATTCTGGTAGTATCGGGAATAATTCTGCAGCAGTCGTACTCGCTAAAGCTAGCTGTGGCGACAGGCATTGTGAATCAAAAAATCCCTCCAGAAGCTAGAAGCCGTCACGAAGCTGAACCTAGCCCTGCGAAGCTAGCACAATGCTAAAGTCGAATACCTATTAATGGCGAGATGGGCCAAACATGGGCCGCCATTGTGATAGGAGCGCAGGTACGCCTCCGGTATAACTTGGGCTAGTTCACCGTTGACTTTTGCCAATTACAGGGTTCTCGAGATATAGCCTGGGCTTCGAAACCCAGAGTCCATCCATCGGGTTAGGGAGCAGGTTCGAGTTCACCTGCAAGTTACACAGAAAAAGTAACACTAGACCGAACAATGCAGGTGTCCCCCCAATTTCTTACCAGCAAATTGGCTGTAGAGCTGAACATTTTATACAACTTCAAAACGGACGATAAGCGTGCTGACTTCCCTTGGCCCCTTGAGGCCTAGTGTCGCTGCATTCTGCATGTCCTTCCCATGCATCGAACGCTATATCCTCGCAATTGTCAAGGTCTCCACTGTTGGATTTTTCCCTGTGCCCGCACAAGCAAGAATTTTTTTGTCGGGATTTGGGAGGGGAAGCAAGATTCATGCTGTATTCTGTAACATAGTTCTGGACAAGGGCAATGGCAGAAGCTCTATGTCTTTATATGGCTGGGATCCACCCACTTGACTGCTGAACCGCCCGACTGGAGATTCCAGCTGTTCACTAATCATCCACATCCCCATTGTATATGCACCTTGATGTGCGTTTCCGTATCGCTACCTTCGCTGCTTCGCATCTGAATTTGCACGGTCGGAGCACTCAATTGGGCTTTTACAGATAGAATTTGTATGTGCGGTAGACGACAAGCCTCTCGAATTCGCCTGTCCCTTGCATTTTTTTCCCCACTAGCTTAATACGACCTACCGTCCCGCCGCCCAGCTCTTCGACGAGGGCGATTGAAGGCTTCTAGCAGGGCTAGACTGCGATATCTAGCATATTTAAGAGGCACAGCATAAATACTATATTACCGACCGACGATGTTCAAATCCAGGGTCCTTGTCGACCTTTTCGCCCTTGCGACGACTACTTTACTGTTAGTTGCGCCTGCGGCTACACAGACATCGAAGGCCCCAAAAATCGATCCCGTAAATAATTTCTGCAAGCGATACCAACACCAAAGTGAGTCCGGTTTCCAATTTTATATGTATTGAATCGTTCTTGGCTGACAATTTTGAACCAACTCATAGGTGCTATCACATCGGAAACTCTTTTTATCGATGGCGGAACAATGTGGTTCCATGACGACCCCATTGTTTGGGGTCCCACTACCCAGGGAATCAGTGAGTTATTCTTGCGCACAGATTTACTGGAGTCTCGCGTATACTCATACCTCAACATCTTTTAGATACCTACTTGATCACAACCGATATGGAAGACAGCTGGGATTGGAAAGGCAACATCTCACAAACCTCAATCTATAAGACAAGAGAACCTGGGCGGAAGACCGGATATGTTCCATCATTGAATGGTGGTGCGATCTGGCCGAACGCGAATGAAACTTACCTTTACTTCTACGGAGGAACTACAAATGCAAGTTTGAGTAACTTCTCACTCTATGCCGAACCAGAGTCGGACCAAGAAACTCTCTGGAGATATAATATTGCTGAGAAGTTCTGGGATCCGGTTACTTATGCCGAAGGATCTTCACCTGTCACTAGAGCTTCTTTTGGAGGCAGCATAGTCGCACCAAATCTCAACAAGGCCTATTACCTTGGAGGAGTTGTCGATCGTGGATCAACTGATAAGAGCGGCGATCTACAGTCCCCCAGATTCCTCGATGGGCTTCTAGAGTTTGATTTTGAGACTGAATCCGTTCGGAATATATCGACAGCTGGGCTGGGTAACAGAGCGCGAGCATATTCCCAGATGGTATATATTCCAAACTATGGCTCTATGAACGCTTCCAGCGAAGAGGAGAGGAAAGGAATATTGGTAGTTCTTGGTGGAGAAGTTAAGAGCAGTCAAATTATTGACGTGAGCGGGACTCGACGTGGAGATTTGGTGAGCTTCAATTGCCAGCCTCACATTTTTCAGCATTCTCATGTTGTCCTAATTTAGGTTCAAATGTCGGATATCGCTCTATATGACATCGAGAGTGAGAAGTGGTATGTTCAGCAGGCATCGCCTCACGCTCAAGAGTTCCCAGCGGGACGAACGGATCATTGTATCGTTGTCAAAAATGCGCCGGATAACTCTAGTACCAACATGTGAGTTGGAGCGCTCCCAAAATACCAGTATACCTCTCCCGCATATATACTAACTTTTCATTAGTTACATGTACGGAGGCGTCACCTATGACCAAAAGAGAGTACCGAGATACCTCGACGACGTTTGGATACTGACATTGCCAAGTTTTCAATGGATCAAGGTACGCGATAGACATAGGAGTTCGTGTCTTGATGACTAGGTGCTTACTTTTCTCTTCCTATCACAGATCTTTGAAGGAGAATCACCTCGATATGGACATACATGCCATGTCGCCCCCAAAGGACGCCAAATGATCACAGTCGGTGGGCTAGGTGGATATTACACCGCAAACTTTAACGACTCTCAATGCGATTGGGAGACCAAATCGGTTGCACTTTACGATCTCACGACATTACAATGGAGCAGCACGTATCTTGCGCACAGCGAGCCGTATCAACTGCCCGTTGAGGTGGCTCAGAAGGTATCAAATGGAAAGTAAGTCTTTCGCACACTGGGATAGATATATACTATACTAGATTGTTTGCTAACTATAACTCTACAGCCAAACTGGAAATGCGACTGTCATAGCACCCCTCGACAGTTGGTCAAATCCTGACATCCAAGCGCTATTCGTCGAGGCACCAAAGCCCCAGCAAAAGAAATCTACCAACAAAGGAGCCATCGCGGGTGGCGTTGTTGGCGGTGTGATCGGCCTGGGACTGATCATTGCCGGTATTTGGTACTACTATAGAAGAAATATCAAGAAGCACGATACACCCAATCCACCACTACCCGAAGGTCAGCAATGGAACAAGCCCGAACTTGAGGGACCTATCAGCCCCGGGCTTTCGCCAAGGACGGAAGACGGTCAGAAAGCCATATTCGAAATCGGTGACGGGGTCCGGGTACCTGATGCAGTTGAAGCGAAGGGCAAGGAGATTCCTTCCGAATTGCCTTGAGACAAATGACACGAGTTTGATAATTTAATCAATAATGACCGATCACGAGCTGGGGTAATAATAATTATGGGAGTATAGCGTTTCATTTCTCAACATTCACGGAGTTCTTGTTTGTTTTGTTACTGGTTCATTTCGAACCAAATGATACCACCTTCCTTTGCATTTTCGTTTCCTGGCACAAAGTGCGGGCCGCATATTACATCTAGGCCATTTGCAGCAGCCCACTCGCGGGCATCTCCTCATTTCAAGAATAAACATGGGATTCGTGTACGTATATATATAAAGATCAGACGAATAGATGCTTGAGCATAACGATATTTGTGTAAACTATGCATATTTAAAGACTGGTAAACGCTGTGAAACCATGTCGCCGCGTGGTGCCTAGCCTGTCGCTTCCTCTTGAGCCAGGTTTTGGGGGTTTATAACCTAGACGGTGTAGGGGGGCGAAGTCATGCATGCAGGTCGAACATCGGGTCGGCTGCGGTTAGTAATCAACTATTTTGGTATCAACCATGATCTCGGAGACGGAAACGGTAATATGGTCAGGACAAAAAACATGGGCTGTTGAAACGTGCAGAAGCACGGTTTCCTGTGACTTGATGCATGGCAAGAGCAGCCTAATATCGCCGACCATACCGCACAATATAGCACTGTGCATACATGTGTAATTGTATCGGGACGGTCAACACAAGTTGTGTGTGGTATTTCTTCTGGTGATCAGAGCATTCTGGCAAATGTTATGTTTGAGTTATGTTACAGCTCTTCACGGAAATTTAGATCTATACATAGTAGCTACTGATATCAAGACGCCTTCTCTGAAATTCTGAGATGTGACTTAATCCAAAGGAGCACAGCGAGTGCAATAGTAGTGAACCCCATCAGCTTCTGTCGCGGGCGACTTCTCAGTAACTTCTGCGTTGCAAGAAACACAGTAGTCCTTCTCGTTCGTCGAGGCTAGGAACACTGTGTATGATCCCTTTTTAGTCGATTCGGAGGGAACCCAAGCGGCGTGTTTCTGGGGATTGGGAGAGGCGGATTTATTTGATCCACTCTGTTGTTTTTTGGTCGCCTCTTTGGCTTTCGCTCTTTCGGCTAGGAACTCTCGAATTGGTTGCTTAAATTTAGGTGGCATGGTCTTTGGATATTACTTTAATGACGGAGTTCAATAGATACAGGGTGAGCGTTACTATTGGAGAGCTGGGAAAGTTTTATGGCTTAGTGGTTGTAAAATGCTTATGGTGTACAATGATTGGAACTGCTGGAAAGAAAAGGAATATGCGCATATGCGAATGTGCCTCCGATCTCCCTCTATATCCATAATTTATTTTTTGTTAGACAGGTGCGACCTCAAGTCAAGATGAGATTTTCCTCTTGCTGGCCGTCTACGTATGTTAGCCAGAAATCGATCCAGCAGAATGACCTCGTTGTCTTTGGGGATAATACCGCCTCTTCATTTTGGGCTTTCGATCTTTTGTAAATTTCAATTTATCTGTAGCGGTGGTTGATATTTGCTTTCAAGAATCGGATCAATTCAATTTTGATTCGTCAAATTTCCCTTGATATATATCGCCCGAAAAGAAGGGACTAAAACCAAAATCTTCCCATAAAGATGTTAAACCAAGCGCCGATGTCGATTGGCGAACAAGCCCGTAAATTCTACAACCTAGTCGGCGCCACATCCTTTCTAAAACTGCTACACCACTGTTCAGCCCCCGGCATACACCTACCAGAGCTTCCACCAACAGATGATCCAGCGATGATATTCAACGTCCGAGCCCTTGAATACGCCATCTGCCAGAACGCTGACCTTCGGCCTGAGAACAGGGCTCTATTTCCCCTCAAATGCATATCCTGCCAGAATCCGAGTTTCATGGTGATAGAAGGAAAGGATGGATGTCCCACTGCCGGGAAAGGTGGATTTGTTCTTAGATGTACGAATGGAAGGTGTACTAACCATTTTCATATCTCATAAGTATGCAGATGCTCTGTAGATGGTCAGCAACAATGCTACTATAACCTTCTTCGAGCCTAACGCAAGTAATTTTAATTTTTATTATTTGCAGCCTGTCGAAGTCTTTGCTCCTGTGCTGCCAATCTCTGTAGCTGTTGGCGAAGCTCGTCGGCTTGCTCTTCCGTTTCGATTCCAGCATCTCTAAGTGCCTGTGCAACACACACTTTTCTAAGTTGTAGTTCTTCCCGTAGGGAAGAGAGATATCTCTCTTCTTCGTTTGTTTCAGCGAATATCATGGCGGACTTTTAGTTAGTAACGCTAGTGGATCAGTGTGTTTGGTGCCAATTTGGGTTCGAGGATAAATTTTTAAAGAGGTTTGGTTTTCAGATAATAGTGAGCTAATGTAGATTCCGTTTGAATTTGGTGATTCGGTAACAGTTAATAGCTAGTCTTCTTGGTAATGGTAATGGTAATAGTTATGGTAAAATTAATGATGCAGCGATGTATGACAGATAAGAAACATTAAAGGCCTCACTAGCCATGGTTTTATACACATACTGTTGACCACTACGCCCGCTATGTGTTCCCGATGTATCTCCATGCTCGTATGCCATGCCAGCTCCGAGACGTCTCATAATTTGACGATACTGGGTTGTGGTGCTGAGGTTTCGCGCGCTGGCTCGACTTTGCAACTGCTAGAAGAGAAGCAATTTGCACTGCTTCAGCATCACGAACTTGGCGTTGACGGTGGTCAAAGATGTAAGGCTTTCTTGGGATCGGATTTGTTCTAGAGTCTAGGCTTCTAACTAGGTTGCGAGCTAGTTATACATTTGACATTCATCTCGCGTACGGAGCTTGGTTCGTAGTACCTTGGCCGGATATAAGTATTTAACGAAAATCTAAATTAAAAACTAAAGTCATGATCATATGCATATGCTAGTTAAGTTAGAAAAAAAAATCGCTAGTCGTAAATACACCACCAGACAAAAAAAACTGCATCAGGTGGAATGCCATCTACTCAGAAAGATCTGTCAAAAATCCAACTCCAAACCACATCTGCAAAAATATAAGATACAATTTCCTCAAGCAGCTAAGTTACGTGTTCATTCATTATTCGGTTTCGCCGCTTTGTCCATAACGGTTTCCAAATTTCTTCTTACTTGGACCGTCGGTTCTGTTGGTGAACCAACGCCAAGTCCTAATCCGACTTTAGTGGCACTACCCAGCCCAGCCGTTATCCCTTCCGCTATGATATCGCTAGTCGCCGTATCAGTCTCATGACAACTAGCTCTTCTCTTCCCCTTCTCAGATGGCGGAGGCTTCCCTAAGAAGCTGTCAATAACTTCCATCCTCCTCCTTTCTTCTTCGAACTCCTCTCGCTTTCGTTTTTCAACAGGATCTTCCTCTTCCTCTCCGCTATCGCTCGAGCAATCTCCTTTATCACTCCACACGGGGCTCATTGGCCTCTCCTTCGGTTTCCTGGGTGTGGCGCTTCCGGAACTTTTCCCGTCCTTCTCATCATCCTTGACAAGGAGGAAAGCATCTTCGACCTCACGTTCCCCACCTTTCCAATGGTCTTTTCCGTCATCTGCACCGAGATGGGCGGCAGATGTAGTAGGGGTCTCAATATCAAATGCCCTCTCCTCCCCAGCTTCTTCATCATCTCGAGATCGTGCTGCTACCGTGTCTCCGAAATGTGTTTCGACTAGGTGTTTTACCACGGGCCATCCGTACGCATTCGAGAATTCACGGCGGACGATAATGTTGTTGTGGGCGTCCGGCTCAAGCCGGACCAGAACTTTTCTCCAACTAATACCATCGTGGAAGGCCCTGGCGATCTTCTCTTCGGGCTTCAGGTTCCTGCCAGCGGTAGACTCGGACTTGATACTGCCAGTCGGAGAGCGCGGGTAGGTTGGAGAGTGTGGTCCTTCTTTATGGAATGTTGGGCTAGCTAGGGCATTCAGACTCCCGGTAGATTTCGAAGCCGTGGGCGCGGTAGAGGTTGTGGCGCTTGTAGGGCTTGCAATGTCACTTGTCTCCGAGTTGTAAGAGGGAGACCTGGAAATTCGACCCGCCGTCTGTTTTTTCGTCGTAGCTGGAAGTCGTGGGATATCTGATGGATGGTAGACTCTGTCGTGGAAGATCGTCCTTGGGCGGGTCTCCGGGTTGATCAAGAAGCTGAGGGATGGAAGAGGTGGGTTTAAGATATCGCCTGCTGCTTCCAGCAATGTCGTCCTCGGTGGCGCCATCATTTTCTCGTAGTTGTCGGCGTCCGGGCCGTCATCTGCAGCCGTGGCTTTGCCTCTAGCTGTCTTTGTTGGGTCATCGGTTAAGAGTGTGGGAGTTGTATCTCCCGTATTCAAAGAGCCGGCTACGATTGTGCTTGATGACTGAGTTGCTAGGTCGCCATTCGTTGGTGTCATTGAACCGGGTGACTCCGTGAGATCCTCAGTGACCACAGCACGGAAATGGTTGGAGCTGTGACTGCTCGATAGACTGGGGTCGCTATCACCAGCCATTGGCCCAATTGTTTGCGACCTCGAAAGGATCTTCTGTAACTTCTTCTCGTATCTCGCCCCTGCCTGCGGTCTAAATAGTGTCCAGAAGGAGGAGAAAGCATTTGGAGCTGGATGGTCTTGCTTCGGGGAGGTTATTGTTTCATGGCCGTTGGAATATCTCCTCTGCACGGGCCCTTTAGTTAAAGGTGCCTCGCCGACTGGGTTTCCATCAGGCTCGCTCTCCGCCAAGGTACTCGAATCGACTGATGAGCGACGCTGCCAGGAACGTCTCGGGGTGCTATTACCACTAGTAAGTTGCCCGAGACCCCATCCAACAAGGCCGCTCACTTGTCCGATCGGTCCTTCATTTGCCCGTCGAGCCTTTTCCACCCGGCCCAGTCCCTTCCAGTCGAGGAATAGCAGGCAGGAGGTCCTCAATGGCACAACGCCGTCATTGACAACGTTCGCATAGACTGTTCTATTCCTGAACATCTTCAAAACCTCTCGTGCGGGGCCCATTGGCAGGATCCTTAGCAATGGTTTTGAGCCAGGTGCTTGTGACTCCTCACTTTTAACGCTGGCGCTACTAGGCATCAGGTTAAACCCGCTCATCGCACTGGTAGCCATATTCGGCGCCCTCCACGTCAATCCCAAATCCTGTCCCGTCCGTCCAACCAAGCCGAAATCTAACGCGAATTTCACATATATGGGATTTTCGTTAGATAATCCCAAGAATGGAGTTGCAAGCGCTACGAAGTTGACTGGTTGGATTTCTGCGAAGAAATTTGGGTCATGTGCGTGGATATACGCTATTGCATAAGTTTGTACCAACCCACCGAGCGAATGGCCGATGAAACTTATGCTTGTGACTTTGTATTTTGCATTAAGATTATGCTCGTTCAAGTCGTGCGTGTGGCTTCGCCAAAGCCCATTCGACTTTTGGCTCCTTAAGCTCGTGGGCAGCGGTCGATCTGGATATGCTAAGGTAAAAGCGAATCTTGCAAGTCTCTTTCCTAGGTATTTGATGCCTCGTTCTGTTCTGCAGACATTTCCGTGGAATCCTCGGGTGATAATTTGTTCCTCGTCATCATCGTCATCGTCATCTTCTTCGTCGACTTGTTCGACGCTGCCAGTGGCAACTCCGATGTCGACTTCCTCAGGTTCTCTGGCCTCCCGTCGTTTTCGCTTTCGAGCTTCCCGCATTTCCTTTGCTGTCTTATCGATGGACTCTTTAACGAATAGCATGTCGGCTCCACAATTGGAATGGATACCATGAGTGATAAGGACTAAGTGCACCTTTTTAGGCCCTTTATTGACCTTTCGCTCCTTCTTAGCCCCTTTTTGGCTGAAGACCTGCTTGTTTTGTTCCTCTGCAGGGAAAGGCGGTAGATTCCAAAGTTGCTGCGTGTTCATCACCGAATACTCAAGCGCATTTGAAAATGTTCCCTGCTCAAATCCAGTACCGTAGATATTCAAGGATCTCTCGTCCCTTGCGATTGCGAGGTCGAAATTTGTCTTAGCTGATGCCGAAAATATCATTTGCGAAACGATTTCGATGATCCATGTGACCTTCTCCTCTTCCCTCTGTGTCCCTCCAATTCGGTCACCGATCTTATGGCCTGGGTTTGCCCTTCGTTCTCGTTCCCTAGCCATAACCTCCTTTCGCATTGTCGCAGGGACGGGTAGTTCGCATTCCCATGTGCTTCCAGCTTTGAGATTCGGCTCAAATTCAGGGTATCCACCTTCTTCTCGAGGGTTGATGACAGGCGACCAATGGTCGTAGTTTTCGGACTTAACGGAGCAATAGAGGACGAAGGGGCCATGGAGGTATGCAGCTCGGAGCGGTATAGCTTCTGTATTTTTGATCCGAAGATGGAGAGCTGTGGGAAGAGGTAAAATTCGGTCGCGAGATGGATAGTATGTTACCTTATAGCTATATGATTCCGGATATCAGTATAAAAGCTTCTGGGATATGGATCAGAACGTCGACATACCGTAAAATCTCCCCAATCTTGACGTTTCCAGTAGTGTGTAAGAGCAACATGTCGGCTTCCCTACGAGTCGCCTCGTGGTGTAACAGCAAACTCCTCCTAGCAAGCGACTCGTTTGTAAGGAAAGGTTCGGTGTGGAGGTGAGAAGGATGAGCCGGGCTGTTGACTATGGAGGCGACAGTCGGCGAAGGTGACCGTAGACTTTGAAGGAAGTTCATTAGAAGATCGAAAGACAGGAGGTCACCCGTGTAGTCTACAAGACTACTCGTCGCCTATCTCTAGCTTTAATAGAATCGGTCACAGGTTCGCCGGTAGTTTGTCGCTTCAAGCGACGGGATTGGAGCGATGATCGGGCGTAGGGATTTGGAATCTGACTGCCGATGAAATGTCCGTCGAAGGTACCACTGTATGTTACGGCGACAGCCTCGCTGGAGTAGCAGAGTGCGAAGGATAGGTAATCGTGGGATATCGCAGGTGTATGCTCATGATGCTGCGACGAGGGCTAAGAAAGGGGACCCTTTGAGCTGCAACCATCAAGGCTGGCGGGCTGACTTGAGGTGCTGGTCAGGCACGAATACTAAGCTGTTCTGAGGTATGACGTCGGAACCGACCGCGATAACTGATCCGTCCCTTTCCCAGGCGGTTTGGCTTGTGAATGAAGCTAGAATGCCCTTTTTGACAGGCGCCTTCGATGCAGGTCAGATGCCAGATGATGTCTGTGAACAAAAGAAGATTTATTGGCACCTCCTTTTCGGTAGCTGTAGGCGGCGTCGTATGCTTGATCCGGATGCTTTGTGGTTCCGAGGGCCCATGGCCGTGGTCACATTCGGACCTCTCTCTTCCCTCTCGCTCTCTCAAGATCTCAGCTGCACAGCCCCCGCCACACAACACACCAAATCCAACAAGTTGTTTTTGGTCTGATGTCTCCGTCGACAGCCGCATCTTGTGTCCATTGGGGTAAGCGTGAAACAGGTTGGATACATCCGTCGGAGTTTCTAGGTAAAGCTGATGGAGTTTGAGATACATTCAAATGTAGAAGTTGAACCTGTTTGGGGAGAGCTAGGTGAAAGAAGTGAAGAGAGCATTGTCTAAAGTATGTAGTACGCGTACATACAGTGCCGAGACTATAGTACTATACTAGGGGTCTCGGCACAGAGGATCGCGGAAACTTCCAGCCCACACATTCAACACCTTCTAGTAGTCTCAGGCCACTTTCTAGTCTTCTCATCTTTCAATCTGGCTCCTTCCATCCTTCTAGAATTCTGTGGATTCGTGAACGATTTTCCACTACTCAACTATAAAACCTCTATCTACATCTACAAATTCCTTCACAAACATACCTACCTTTACAACTTCACACCTCACCATGCACGAAGCCTGAACATACTCCATATACTTTTAATTTTATGTTTACCTATCGAGCCCTATACAAGGCTATTCATATTATCAATATATATATATATGTATATATATCGCTGCAAAATCCTAAGCGATATGGTCGGTCCCAAACATGAAATATTTACAGGGTACTTCATCAGCTAGTACATGATAGTCATGGAGACTAAACATTACCCTCTGAGGACCTCTCACCTACGTATTAACAAAGTCTCTTGGATACCCAAAGATATCGACCCGGTGGATGTGGCAGTTGAACACTTCACTTCGATGAAACTACTTACCCCCTCCAGGAAGAGGTCTTCTCTAGACGCCATGTTAACGCTCTCAGGGCATGACAGCATCATCACTAGGGAAAACCACCCTATATATGAAGTCTTCTACAATTAGAAATACGCTATGCATGGCCGGCTGGCGTCTGGGTACCAAAAGACGCGTATCCTATTCATATTATTATATATATAATTGAATACCAACATCATTCATCATACATACACGACCTAATCATCATCACCTCAAGTACCTTTATCACATCGCTCCTGGAGAGGGTCGTTGTTACACGGCCCAGGAAGATGTATCGATACCTATAATACAACCAGCGTCCCATAGCTGCGCTATATGGAGTTCATTACTATGATTCGAATACGGAATATTATGATAGAATAGTATCTTTTGTCACCTCTCTCAACTCCTTTCGGCCTGCCACCTGTACGGCTATTGGTTGGAGAACAAACTATGCGGCAAGCCAACACCCACAAGCAACTTAACAACATGAAGAAAGGACTAAACAGTCTCATCCAATGTAGAACCGTCCTTAAAAGCCTCTTTAGTGGGGATACTTTTCGATGAACTTCTAAGAGCTACGACACTATGTCCGTATTTACAACTCTAGGCCTAGGACACATGTCACTTAAGCGGTGATTCTCTCTCTCTACATGACAGACGAAGAGGAATGTCACGTATTAATTCCTAACTGATTACGGCTATTGCCCTCGCATCTAGCAGCCAGACATTATAACTGTCTTAGAATCCGCACTTAAGATGCTCCAGCGATTACCTGATTATCTATATATATCGATATCTTTCAAGTCAGAGCACGCAAGTCGGAATTATTATGACCTTAAACCTCTTAAAATATGTAAAAGAGAATACTATCTCCTGACGAAGAAATCCTATGTTCTTTTCTACTGCAGAGCTCCATTATGTTCATAGTTTGCAAGAGCAAAATGTATGATGACGTTCACCATGAAGAAAGGATGGGAGCGCTCGATGAAAAACTGGTCAAAGAGGTTAGGGGATGAAGAAAAACTCAAGAAAGCGACGTACAAAGAATTATATGAAGCCATATAAAGAACCGAGAAGCAACCCATATGCGTCTGAATCTCCTCCAGAAGGAACCCAAGATCGGAAGACGTTTGCGGGATCACAGGATGAATCCTATCCTACCGACGATTTTATTCAGGTAAGAGGGATAATGCAATATCCTGTCCTTCGAGTAGAAGTTCATCAAGGTATCATAGAATGAGGGGCCTCCATTTTAGAGTGCTGTCCAATCCACAAGGTACGATAGTGTAACCTCATACTCGGTGTTCTATGGTGTTTTGATACATACGACCCGATAAATTGTGTCGAATTACTCAGTATCTTCAGCAATCGGGCCAGATGTATCGTACAGGAAGATATGAAACTGCCAATATCACTGGCTACGATGAAGACCTTCAACCTCTCAGTATATACTGAAGTACTTGCCTTCGAACAAAATTCCGGCGAAGATCTCCAAGAAATGGCAAGGTCCAGGAAACTCTGGCCAGCTGGCTCGTCGCCAAACGAATGACAAAGGGTTCGAGATCGACATGCTATACAAAGCGTATGTCGAGTACCCACTCCAATACAGAAACGAAAGAAGCCTATAAAAGATTATATGAAGATGATACCTATCAATTTTAAAAGTAGTAGAGTATGGTTGCTAACATTGAGATAACCTACTTTGAACCTAAAAATGATGCTATTGCATACACCGAGCACATGAAATCTTCGGCTACAATTAGATTTCTGAAAGCCCCACATACTATAATTCCATATTCTGCGACTGTATGGGTTGAAAGAACTAAAATGGGGCAAGCGTATGTACATACCCAAACCAACGGGGAAATACGTACTACTATTTCAAACTCACCACGGTTCCTCGGACGGTTATGGGGAAAGACCGGAAATAATGTCACCTAGGTGTTTACTTCCAAACTGGCCCACCCTCATAAATATATTCATGGCCCTCACGCTATGGATGGTGTCATAACATCTTGCAGTGTGGTCCATTGGCAAGCTAGGTCTCTACGATTAGATGAGCATCAACAAGTCAATAATCCCTGCGACCACCCTCAAGTATGATCAAATTGGAGACCGAGGATCTTCGAATCATATATATATATCATGACTCCGGTCCTCCCAAAACCGGTCCAATATGTCCACCTGTGGACTAAATATAACGAACGCCGTGAGTAGGCCGAACATATCACAATATGATGTGTATACATCACGTATAAAACCTTTCTAGGAAGTCACAGCAATCATTGTAACTGGGATTCAAAACCTGATGAATATTACAAGGGCACAAACCCTCATATATAGATAAACGCCATACCCAACTGCGTTAATGACGGGAACATATAAACCTAGATACATGATATCTATCAATTTAATAGGAGACGGTATTAATTAATTCAGCTTCATGCCTCTAAATCCTGATTTTCCCTTCACTAGCTATAGCCACCGCGATGGGAAGGATAGTGATGATTCCGCTCCTACTTAATTCTCACCATCGTTTTCATGTCGTGCGGCTGAAAACATATCAGTTCTGATTCCATATTCTTTAAAACATCGGATAGCAGGATAGTCCAAAAGCATGAATAACCAAAAGTGGGACTAATCGACTTCGATGATGCTTCGAAATTATATATATCTTGCAGACCAATCTTAAGGGGCATAAATGAGACACGATTGGATATTTCCGAAGCGGTTTTATGGAAACGAACTCTTCAAACTATTCCATATATGTGATCATTAACATCAGCCTATATATATACATATTCCATTCGGTTGAATTAGAGCTTTTCATACATGTTAAAATTGCTCGACCACAAGAAACTTGAAAACGATGTACATCTAAAGTAATATATAAATCAACATACATAACAGTCATGATGTCAAGTATCCTCGACCCCCAGACTAGTCGACTACATATACAGACCTCCAAACTACAAAAATGACCACCCAGTCTTCCGAGCCCCCCTGATACATTAATGATCTGGGGGGAACGACTGATGATTTCTCTACCTGCGACCGGCCACCAGCCTGATGCGAATAATCCGTCTATCTAAGTCCGATTTTATGAATTACTAATCTTAAATCCCCTTCGGTATCCGCCCATTTTTCATGATCCAAAAATACCTGCGATTTGAGGAGCGATGGTTCTATGTGATGCCGCAGATCTACAGACCATGAAATATATATTAATATATGAGCTCACGCGTCCGATCAAAACCAGAATATAAATTTCTAAATAGTATAGAAAACACCGCCGGAGAAAAACAGGACGTGAGAATATATATATAAGCCACAAACGTTTAAACGAAGGGCTCAGACAGCAGATAGGATGAAGCTGAAAGGTGTATAAGCACTTTTAGATAGGTATATATATGTACCGAAAAAATGGTCCCCGAGACGATGCAATTGCGCATTCCGTCGGCCATGGGTAGATAAAAAGACCAAGCCTCGTTCTTCAAAAGCTACAGATGCAGCAATAACGGTTCTTTCGAGGATTCTCGACGGAAGAAATGTGCGCAAGAATCTTGAGCTTTCATCGTATCAAAGGGCCTCCTGTTATTAAACATCACGGGACTATGATGGGAAGGCAGAGAGCTCGGCCCAAGATGACGTTAAAAAATATATATACACATAACGATAGGTATAATAATAATGATACTAATAATATACGAAGCCTGCGTGGAACCGTACTTTTCACGAACGAATGGTGCATTGCCCATGGCACAAGTATCACCTAGATATATATGTCACATCGACACTCCACCCAGCCAAACTCGACTGTCTTATCATATCCTTCCATTTCTACACAGATGTTATCAAACTGTTCATGAACGCCGTCGTTTCTAGAGTCGACTGGCTTTCGTATGAACTAAAAGCGGTTCCACGACACCACTATGTCCTCTTTGGAATCTATTCGAAATCTTAGTCTATAATTTCGAGACCCTGGATATAAGGGATATGTCAGATGAAATAAAATATAAGTATCCGAACTGCATGGGATATCAAGAACGGCTTTGTCACCCGTCATCCAAGCGACGCATGTTGCCACAGCCCACATTGAGGAAGGTATCAGGTCGTATGGTTGGGAAGATAACGACGAAGTTATAGGAGAGTCTGAATGTTGTGAGGGCGGAGATATTGAGGTTTGGAGCTTCCGAGAAGAAAGGGGTACAGATACCCAAAATGGGTGAAAGTAGTCTAGCATATATATACCTGTGTTTTGAAGCTAAATGGAAAGGAAAGGCGGATAGGATTTAGAAGATAAAGGCAGAGGTCAATATATAGATAGTATATAAGTAGAAAATAAAATCCATGACTTCAAAAGAGTAGTACTTGCTAAATCCACGTTAAAAGAAAGAAGAAAATGAGAAAGTATATTCACCGCAATGGAAACAAAAAAAGCTCCAAATAACCACACAGAGAAAGAAAATGTAGAGAAAGCATGTTCAGTCAGTCATAATCAGATCATACAAAAGTGTACTCCAATGCTAATAAGAATCCACAGAAAAGGAATCTAACTTTTCCTCCGGGAATCCAGCCTAACTTGTAAACAAAAAAAAAAAAACGACCGCACTTGTTATCCAATAACCACAGGATAACCGTAAAATGCATAGGTGTATATATGCTAAGTAGTATGCATGGCTAGCAATCCGCACATGCTAATCCACTTCTTTCCGACCTCCGTATAAAAGAATGCTCCGATGCGAAAAGAAACTCCCATTCCCTTCTTTAAAACGTCTCTTCAGTGAAAACACTACTCCTTCCTGTATCTGTACTCTTTCTAACACCGTGATCGTCTCCAAATGGATTATTCCCTTTAGTACCACCGCTCGCCGGTCCTCTATTCGCCGCGATATTGTATCCAGGTCTGGGACTCCTGCTCCTGCTCCTTCCTCTTGGTGGGCTATCATCCTCCTCATCCCATCGTCCATTCCTTCCCCCAGCAGCATTATTGCTACTGTTATTATTATGCCTTGAGGTGTTCGTATCAACTCTTAGTCCCATCTCTGCATCTTCTTCATAATAGTTTCCATAACCCCTGGAATCCCATGCCCCCTCATCTTCACCAAGGGGTCCAAACTCTCCACGAGAGTTTCCCTTCTTCTTTCCAAATATACCTAAGAACTTCCCACCACCACCACCTGATGCATTTGACTTCTGTTGACGGGTTCTGGGACCTGTGGATTGATACACAGGGTTTGAAGATGGTGGACGGAAGTAGGCGATTAATGGAGGGGATGGGAGGCCGAGACGGCGGGCGCGGAGGTTTAGATGGATAACCCAGATGAGGCAGCCGAGGACTACGCCGCCGGCGATGACGATTAAGAGGATGGCGAAGGAGGAGAGCATGGTCCCTATGAGAAGGGGTGTGGGTGGTTGTTAAGGGGGGGTTTTCCGTCCGGAGCGGGAGATGTGGTTTCTTTGATGGATGTTGGAAAAGGGAGTGGTTTTGAAGATGTTGGATGAGTTTAAATGGTCATGCTGATGCTGTAGATTGTAGACTTGAGGTCAAAGATCGTGGAGGATGTATTTTTTTGTGGAGATGTAGGATGACGCTGGTGGACGGAGTGTCGGGATGGGGTTAAGTAAGCTGGGAGTGGATCGCGGAAGAGCTAGGAGCAGGAGCAGAGCATAGGGGACACAGATGTGACGTTGTTGCGGACTGTGTTGCGACGGCACAGAACCTCCAAGAAGACCCAAAGTATGCACACCTATCGCATCTCAGATTTTGAAATGCAAGGAAGGGAAAGCTGCACAAAAACGATCAAAATCGGTTCCAGCGATTGAGTTTTGTACATACGATTTAGCTGCGATGGATGAGAGACATAAAAGAGGCGGACTTCTGGCGCTGCTTCTAATTATGGGTTCACGGATAAGCACGTTTTTCTTTGTCTGCCATGGGTCTCACCACCGGGTATTACTGTGCCTGTGGTTCAGGGCTGAACATGCGAACATGTCGTTAAACACCACCACAATTGTACAGTCGCTGGAGAGGGCTATTGTATTTCCCGGGATTGGAATTCCAAATCTGAGGCTGACGGCATCTGGGGGGTCCTCTGCTTGGCGCAAACCTTCGTTCGCCTAGACATTTTTCTTGTAGACGCCTGAACTAGCTTTGGTGTCTCTGTTTATCAGATCTGGAGGCTTAGTCAGTTAAGTTCTGACGGCTAAAGTATCAGAGGGGAGCTAGTTGGGTTGGTTGTCGGTACGGAGACATGGGATGGAATGTGAACTAGCTTCGACCAGCGCATACAGCGGGAGATCGCGATCTGATAATGGGTGGCCAGGTGGTCCATGACCGTGGTAGGTAAGACAAGCTGCCAGACGATATCATCAGGCATGCTGTATCACGGTATAAGGCTTCTTGGAATACACAAGGCCGGGCTTGATTCCGCAGCCGAGATCTTGACACAGCGAATGCATTTGGCAATTGGGTCATCACAGTCAATGCGGGCAGGAGCCACCCAGTATGTAATGTATACCCCGCACGTCAATGGCCGATGGTGGTGGTGTGTATATGTACATTCATGGGAGTCGTCTGATCCGAGGAAAATTCGAAAATTGTTCTCGTCCGATCATTCGGGATGCAGATGCAAGGGCCCAAAGAGCTCTTCCGCCCCCAACATGGTCGATAGACTTAATTACTCAATTGCTCAGTAATATCGAAAGAAGTATTTGAGTGTCAAGGTGTTCACGGAGCACCGTCAATAAGCGGGAGAAGCCCCCAACTTTTGCGGACAAGCTTACACAAGAGACTTGAGTGCCTTCCACATGCAAGATGAACATGCGGAAAAGCAAATTAATTTTTAATTGAGAAGTAGGAAAAAAGGGACTCGGTTGAGCGTGGCATGACATAACAAATGGAGACGTGTGACTAAAAAACTCGGGCCGATTAAGCTCCAGAGTGGTCCATGAACTATAATTTATACGAGAGAGAGGGGGTATATAAGAGGGAGGAGGACCCGGAATTGTCTGATCGATCAGATTAGATCTTTAGATAGATAATAATCAATACTACACCGACACAGCAACACATTCCACGCTAGAAACGCTAGAAAAATTGGGACGAAAATTAGTCCGATCGAGGGTCTTGAAGCTGCAGTTAATCGTCATCCGACTGCATCACGAGGTTAGTATTGTCTGCTTAGCGTCTGCTCTATTTGAATCCGAGGATGGTATGTGAGTATCAGGAAGTCTGGAAACAGGACTATTGAATTGGACATCATAATGATATCGAGCTATCCAAAAGCTGCCCTGATTCTCCTTCCCCAATTGTATAACTTGTTAAATAGCCCCCCCGGACTGGTCGAGATTGGTCCGTCGTCTGCAGCCGCGGTCACAAATTACCTGCACGATACCCTCTTTCTCCGTTCCACTAGTGCAGCGGATCCATTGTCCCGATCGCGATCCCTTTCTTGTTTCCGTCCTCCCCTCCTTTTCGGGCTGTTTTATTTCCAAGATTTCCAGCACAACTTATTTATAATTATATCGCACTGTACAGTTACATACAGAGTGCAGCGCTCACTGTGGGGGTTTAAGTTGAGAGGGATGCAATGCCATGGAGCAACACGTGTGTCACCGGAATGCGAGTGTGAGCTGACTGACTGACTGGCCCCGAGTACTTTACTGACTTTACGTCTCGTATTTTGCTTTTTAGGCACGATAATATAATATGACTGAGGGGTAACCCGCTCTTTCAAACGGTTATCCCTTATCATATCTTTCAGATCGATTCTTCCATTATCATTTCAACCATCTCGAATTTAATACGGTGCATGCCTGCCAAGCTCCACAGTGGACCCTGAAGTGTGTGCGTGCGGGCAAAAAGAGTTGCGAGAATGCCCAAGCCGGCTTCCTCAACACCGCTGCTCATCCGTTCCTCGCCAGCCCTGGGAACCGGTTCCTACGGTGCTCTTCCCGACCTCTCCAGCAGTCCCGAGTCTCCTCCAAAGTCTCCGACCTCGAGGCGAAAGAAGACCAGGGGCAAGAGTCATCTTCGAAACACCGTTGTTGTCGCTACCACCGCTGCTACCGCTGAGAATCCTTCGAATGGAGTTGTTACCGAGGATCACTCTGCCGCTACTGCAGGTGCCGACCACACGACTGCAAACGACGAGATGCGACGGCAGCCCTCAAACGAAGACCCTGGTGTCAAACTGAGTAAGGTCCGACCCGGTCCTAGCTCTGCCAGCTATAGTGCTTTCCATGGTGAAACGCCAGGCAGCTCTTCGACCGCTTTCGTCTTCCCAGACACCGATTCTAGCTCCACGGACTATGACGCCGACGAGGTCCATCAGCTGCAGGACAGCGATGCCGACAGCGAAGACGGCGGACTCGCCTTCAATCCTCATGCGAACTCTCCGTACGTTACGATCCAGCTAAGATATCCAACTTTTTCATGCTTTATTTTCCTTAGTGTGCCGTCTTGGTGTCTGTTCTGTGTAACAGTGTGACACTCGACATCCAACCCGCCTTATCTGATCCGTCGATAAATAGCTGACTCTGTTATGTGTTGGGTGGGTGTCACAGTTATGCACAGGTGCGGGCCTCAGTACCAAATACCGACGATACCTCGCTTTCAATAAGCAGTACGTTCCTATTTCTTGCTGGATTGGTACCGGAAACGATGATGATGCTGACGTTCGTTAGCACCCCGGATGTGGACGCTGGCCATCCTTTTCTCCATTGTCGGCTCATCCACAAACCTCTTCTTCTCCCTTCGCTACCCATCTGTCAGCATAACACCCTTCATAGCCCTCCTTCTCGCCCACCCACTCGGTCGGATATGGGACCTGTGTTTCCCGGAGATCGTTAGTGCAACTACAACTTATGGCAAAGTAATGAGATGGCTCGGCCAAGGTCGCTGGAACAAGAAGGAACATGCCTGCGTGTACATTAGCTCTAACGTGAGCTTTGGCTTCGCATTCGCTACTGATGTGAGTGTGGTTACACAAGATAGCATGCACCAGGGAAGACCCTCGAAAGGCTGATTGAAAATGTTTTTTTTCTGGTATCAAGGTTATCGTGTCGCAAAATCACTTTTATAAACAGCCGACGCCAATTCTGTATCAGATACTGTTGACTTTGTCGACGCAGTTTTTGGGTTATACGTTTGCTGGGCTCACGAGACAATGGTTGGTGTATCCATCGAGTATGATATGGCCGGTGACGCTGCAGTCGACGGCCATGTTTACGACCCTGCACGATAGAACTGAAGAAGAGCAGGACGTGAAGGGGTGGGAGAATTGGGGCAGATGGAAGTTCTTCATGACAGTTCTTGGTGGGAGTGTAGGCTGGTACTTCTTCCCTGGGTTTATCTGGCCTGGGTTAAGTTACTTCAATATTGGAACCTGGGCGAAACCCGACAGCGTTGTGCTTGCTAACTTGGTAAGGCTTCCGTATTTTATACATATGCTGTAGGATGCTAATAATCGTAGTTTGGAACTTCCACCGGTCTTGGCCTGATTCCCATCACATTCGACTGGGCACAGATGTCATACATCGGGTCGCCTATCATCACGCCTCTCTGGGCGGCAACTAACGTCCTCATCGGCCTTATCGCCGTCATGTGGATTCTAGCTCCAATTCTCTATTACTCTAACGTCTTTTTCTCCTCCTATATGCCTATCCTGTCCTCTGCTGTATACGACAACACCGGTAGCTTCTACGATGTCCAGAAAGTTCTAACTCAGGACTTCATGTTTGACGAGGCCGGCTACAAATCCTACTCCAAAGTCTTCTTACCAATAACCTACGTTCTCAGCTACGCCCTCCAATTCGCCGCCATGACCGCTCTAGTCACCCACACGACTATTTGGCACGGAAAGGATATCTGGAAACAAGGTAAACGAGCGCTAAAAATCGGATCGACCACTAAAACTGAGACGACCGGAACTTATCAGCGGCTTGAAACTTCTTCTGGGAAACGAATTGAGAGCGAGGAGGATTTGAACGATGAAGAATGGGCGGATATTGTTGGGGACGAGGATGTGCATGTCAGGCTCATGAAAAAGTATCCAGAGGCACCGACTAGTTGGTATCTTGCGACTGGAGTTGTAACAACCCTTGTGGGAATGTGGTTGGTCGAAGCTTACGAAATCCACCTGCCATGGTACGGCCTACTCCTCGCCTTACTCATGTGCACCGTCTTCTTCGTCCCCGTCGGCATCGTCATGGCTATCACCAACCAACAATCTTCAATCTTCTTAATCTGTCAAATGGTTGCCGGATACGTCTTCTCCGGCCGAGGTATTGCCAACATGGTCTTCGTTACATATGGGTACATTACTTCCACTCAAGGTCTCAAATTCGCCTCCGACCTTAAATTAGGCCAATACGTCAAGATCCCACCTAGGATGCTGTTCACAGTGCAGATGGTCGCCACTGCCGTGGGAAGTTTGACACAGATTGGGGTGTTGAACTGGATGTTTAGGAGTATTCCGGGTATTTGTACGCCTGAGGCTCTTAACGGATTTACATGCCCGCTTGCGAGGGTTCATTTCAACGGTAGTGTGCTTTGGGGTGTCGTTGGGCCGTCTCGGTTCTTTGGAACTGGAGAGTTGTACCACCCGTTAGTATGGGCGTTTGGATTAGGGCTTATCGCCCCAATCATTGTTTGGGCGTACGGACGGTATACAGGTATCAATGTCAAACGCGTGAGTTTGCCAGTTGTATTCGGCAGTCTAAGTTGGATCCCGCCAGCTACCGGATTAAACTTCTCGACATGGTGTTTGGTATGTTATGCGGTGAATGGGTGGATTAAGAATAATAGGGCGGATTGGTGGAGGAAGTATAGGATGGTTTTGAGTGCGGCTTTGGATACTGGATTAGCGATTGGGGTTGGAGTTGTGTTTTTCGCGATTGTGTGGCCACAGTGGGAGTGGTCGAGGGATTGGAAATGGTGGGGGACGGAGATTTATAAACAGGGTTGCGATTGGAAGGGGTGTGCTTTGAAGACTGTGGGTCCCGGGGAGAGGTTTGGGCCGGATCAATGGTGAACACCCCGTTTAAAGCTTAGAGGCTTATAAGTGGGGATCAAAGAGGAGGGTAATGGCTTGATTGTTGTCATGCATCTGGCGGGTTTTGTTTAGCATGTTCTTTTTACTTGGATGTCCGTTCTGGTTTGTAAATTGGCGGACTGAAGTATATATAAACTGCGGGCTTTTTGTTTTATATTTTGTCATGTGGACATTTATTTGGCGTTTTATACTTGCTTTCTTGGGAATGACTTTGAAAAGATAGCTAGCATTTTGATAGCATTGTTTCTTTTTGGATTGTGGAAGTACAATAGATAGAGGAGGGGCTTCGAGATAGTGTAATCTATTACATAAGTTTGAGATGATGAGAAGATTGTATCTAGATACTAAGGAGTTTGTCTATATTCTGAGACTCGAAGAAGAGGCTGAATGGAGAATGGAGAAAAGTAGGCCTCTCACATCATATTGATTTGGATGATGGGAATGGCCTTGCCCATTGTCTCCTGTTCTGTAGCAAGCGGTGCCTAATTAGGACCGTGGGTGTGTTGACGTCAATTGCAGCCTTCTGCGAGACGACCAAAAAAGTCAATCCAAAATTTCGATACACAATTTCAACCCACCGGCCGTTTCATCAATTCTTCGTCAAGTTCTATAAAATTATAATACAAGAATCTTGAATATATTGGCTTTGTAATCCCATCGTCCGAATCGTGTTATCTAGATTCATTCCTTCAGGATTAACCGTCAAAGTCGGATGGTCAAATCGCGATGCGTATCGGCCACATCTCGAGCTTCAAACGTGTCATGTGACCTGGGGTTGGGCTCGGCGGGCGGATTTACAGCTCATTCCTTTGCACACGACAGGCAGGACTCCGGCTCTCCCACTGTTGTTACACTAAGGATGTCAGAAATGCTGTAACGAAGGTGAGATAATCGACAGCTTCTTGGCAATGGTCAGTCCCAAAAACGTGCCCTTGCTTTCTCGCCAAGGCTATAGTTATCGACCTTGTGGTATTATTGGCCCTTCAACACGCATTGGTACATGACGACAAGACGAATTGCCGCAATCTCCAGTGCAGTGATTGACTAATACATCATGGTTCCCAATTCAAACTTAGGGTACATCCCTCTGTTAATCGGTCATTTTCTTTAAAGAACCCTCATGCAGTAAGCTCTAATTCTGGCGGAATAACTTCACCTTAAGGTCTTGTTCGATCGATTCAATCCTTTTAGGCTTTAAAGACCACTTGATGACATGTCGACATGTCGCTGTGTAACCAACCAGTTGCCATTGTTGGTTCGAACTAGCTGCTGTAAAACCAGTCCCATTAGAACTCTAAATTCATCCTCATTGGCGAGTTGCCAGAGCAGAATAACTATTCTAGGAGCCTCTGGTTGCCGTACGACTTGAAATGCTGTGCCACATATATATAAACTCATGATTAGAATTGGTGCTCACTATTGATAGGAGTCAGGATAACCGAGGCAGTGAGATTCTCAAATTCTGAAAGACATGGAATGGGAGGACTTGTTTATAAATTCTGCGAGAGTCCGATCGAAACAAATAATCGAAACGACAACTCGAGAGGACCATAGATTATATATCCCTGCGATAATGATCAGCGAGAAATTGTGTTTTGGTGTAGTAGCATTGCAACTGCTAGTGGAGATTGCGACTGCGATGTTTAGTATACGGCATAATACGACCCAAACCGGTTTTGTGATTCTGGAGAACCTCAAAATGATGGTAGGCGCAATATTCCTTATAATGTACTCAATTCCGTAGAAGACGGAAGCTGATACAAGTTTCAATAGCCTTATCAGTACGCGTCCGAAGGAGGTCCAGACTATGCACCGGGCTATGGGTTCTTGGTTAACGTAACTATCGGTTAGTTACTTTTTCGTTTTCTCAATCTTTTACGTTGCAGGATTTGGTGATTGTACTGTGCCGTTCAGGCGGTGCTAGCGGATCGGATAAATGAAGTAATGAAGGCGGAACTAATAAAGAATTGTACTGGGCATCTAGGAACGCCGCCGCAAGATCTTATCCTCCGCCTTACTGGGGATGTAATAAGCTGGGCTCCCCGGGTTATACAATACCTCCCGGACGACTGTGCTTTCCTAGAACCCATTGGGACGATTATTCCACTGACTAGTCGGGGACAATGCGAAGCCCAAAAAGCTTACGGTACTTGTACGGAGACAATCCGGATGGGGAAGCTTCTTAATATAATCTCCTAAGTTCTCCATTTTAGCTAACAAAAACCAATGCTTCCCCCAGATGACCAAAATCGTTCCCGTACAGACGAGCTGGATGGAAAGGCGAGCGCGGCAAAAGACCAACCAGTCCGGGGATAAGACCAAAAGAGCCGCCTCTAGGTACCAACCTACGCGATACACTTTCTTGGGGACCTCTGGAGTTCAAAAAGTTCCGCTTTATCTCTGTCCAGGAGTATTATAATATTGGGGTGATAGGCCTTGGCTACGAGTTGGAAACTTCAGCGGGTGGGATTTTGCGAGATATGCTGGATTCTGGACTGATAGGAATCCCGGGTTTAGCGATGTACTTCGATGCGCTTGGTAAGGCCGGCCATGAATGGGCATAATTTCTAAACCTTCTATGATAGTTGGTAGCGCACCTTTCAAATAACAACTTGGATACTGACTGTTTCCAGAGACAAACTCTAGCCAGATAACCTTCGGAGCTGTCGACACCGAAAAGTACGAGCTTCCCATGGTTACCGAGAAGCGCGATGACTCCCGTGATATTCAGAATTTAAATATTATCAAGATGACACTTGCGTATAAGGGTAACGTAACAAGCATTTCCGAAGACTTAGTTGGTGTAATCTCGCCTGGAATATCTACCCTCCAAGTACCAGGGACGTTCCTGGACTCGGTTATTAGCAAACTTAAGATAACAGCAGAAGTAGCACCATATGGTCGCTGGTATAATATCGACTGCATCGACGCTGCTAACTCGGATGTTTCGCTTACGTTTTTCTTTAGTAAAATTAGCATTACCATGACGGCTAAGGACTTGTTGGGGGATGTCATCGATACGTGGCAAGGACGTCCTTTTTGCAGGCTTCTTCTAGATAGAACGGAGAGTGGCGGTAGTTTTGCCGCGGGAGGATTGGAGTCCGGACCACCTGCGCCAGGAGTGTATTTTGGAATACCTTTCTTGAGAGTCGCGTACGTCTGGTTGGATTATAAAAATAAGCATATCAGTCTTGCAAAGGCGAAACAGAATGTTACAACAAGCAACATCGTGGTAATTCCGAAGAACGGGATCATAGCCGCGCTAGGAGTCCAGAGTAGTCCACCCACGAACAGCACGGGGCCACCGCCATCACAACCACCGTCAATTCCAACTGAAACGTCTACTAGCACGACCAATCCAGAGAATGAAGACGGAATGCGCGGTCCACACCCACCAATTGTCATCGGCGCAGCTACAAGCGGAGTTATTATCTTATGCACTTTCGGATACTTAATATTCTGGTTGAGGAAACGGAATACCACGCCTCAGCCGCCACTGGCGCCAATGGAGGAATTGGACGGGAGGGAGAAAGTTGAAATGGATGCTGACCACGGGAAGTCAGAGGTCCTAGGGACTATCGAATATCTAGGGGAGCTACCTGCGGATAACGAGCACCCTGTGGAGCTACCAGTGCCCGATTCCCCCAAGCGTCTGATTATCGATCCTATTGTAGAAGTTGACTCTCGATCTGAAGATTCAGATCAAGGTACCCAACCGCTAGGGTTGGTAGTTTCACATCGATAGATATGGATATTTTGATGGTAAGGCTTCTGATTATAGCCATACCCATGTTGCACAATATCTGTTCTGTTACAATGCAGGCTACATATGCGAAATTCAACCCATCAGTATTGACCATATAGATATAGATACTAGTGCAGGAAAGCATGTAGGAATGAATAGAGATAACAATACATCCCCTTTGATGCCAAAATCTATTTCCAGTTTCACAAGCCAACTGTCCAGTGGAAATAACCCACCTTGGGCACTTTAAGGGTTTGGAATGGGTTTAACACACAACAGAAAGAGCTCTTAGGATAATCTCGAAGACGTCTGCCAGTGAACAATCCTTAGGACGTTAGCATCACTACAACTTTGGTTAGTTGCGTAAAGTCCAATTCTAAGGAGTTAATACATACTAGTACCAGCCACGATACTGCGCCGGTGCTTGAGGTGCTTCTCCGCCGCTCCCAGTATCACTTTCGCCTCCACAGCAGGGGTAGTTTCAGGCGCAAGGAAACGGGACAGGAGTGCAAGTGTCATTAATATGAGCATATGAGATAAGGTTGAAAATGCCTTCGTTCTCTAATTTATTCCAAATATCCGTCGTGGCCGCAGCGCCACTAGGAATCTGCACAGAAAACCACTGTTGTGGTGCTGTGCCGCTGTCGAACGTCTCTCGCCAACACCTGTGAATGTGGGATTGGTCATGGTAATTTTTCTTGAGAAATCGGAAGGCACAGGGAACTGGCGACACTGCTGAGGTTTTTGTATTAAAAGCAGGCTACTGGACGAAATCTTGGATTCCTCGAGTGACTTTTTGTTTAGTTTACGTACAGCACAACATTGCTGAACCTTTTTAGCCGTTACCTTGAGCTTTGCTGTGTTTTTTCGTGATAGCAATCTGGGAGCACTTTGGAGTTTTGATTCCTTTCTTGAACTTTCTTTCATTCTCTCTTTTTTGGTTGATATTTTGATTACCATTTTTTATATTTAGTATTTACATATATCTGTATTTTTGTGCTTCGATACCGTATACCATGGCGTGTGAAGTCTTGGTTTTCGTACGAACGATACTACTACTATTATGGGTAGCAGCAATCGCGGATGCGATGCTTGTGCAACGCCAGACTGCATCGCGGGAGACCATCTTAGTGCTTGAGGATATCAAATTTACAGTTAGTACATGGCCACACCCCCCGATTATAGCGTACAGCCCAAACCTCAAAAACTTTTAACTGATGTTCATAGACTTACAATGTTTGGGACACCACTGCGAACTTTGATCGTTCCCCAAGACCTGCCGGTTTTCGAAACATCTATGGCTTCTTATTGAATGTTAGCGTTGGTAAGGAAGTGACGAAATAGATGTTGGGAGTTTAATGGAGAAACTAACAAGAGGCCCGGGTATCATGTTTAGGAACACCGCCTCAAAATGTGGCTCTCCGTCTATCAGCAGGGTTTAGGACTTTGATTCCCCGTTACGAAAAGTTCGCTGATGACCCGGAGGCCTGTGAGCAGCTATGCCGCATTGTGGATTTGTATGGAGGGTGTAAGTTAAAACGTTCTTCAGTTAGACACCAAGTCAAATGTAAATGTCTGATTCCTAACGTACCTGTTTGTCTTTCCCAGATAACGAAGCGGCGTCATCGACCGCAAGAGACTACTTAAACAATACCATCCGTGACGTCGTTACCTACAAGTATCCAATTGATTCTTACCGGGGATCCTATCGTTCCGATATACTTTCCTTGGGGAATACAACGATAAACAATTATACATTCTTGGCCCAGGATACATTCAATAATACGGGGGAGCTGGGACTTGGTCTATGGGACGGTAACAGGACCAATTCCCTGTTTTATGGGCCGGAGGTTTTGCGAAGCTTTTTTAACGCTGGATTCACCAATGTTATGGGGTTTGCAATGTATTACGATGCATATGGTAAGTGTACCTCCTCAAGGAAAGAATTTATATCTTGCTGTACCCTCTATCGACTTAGTACATTGAACCTTAGTTAATGGGTATTGATTTTATGAGATTTTCTAGATATAAACTCGAGCGAAATCACATTCGGAGCCGTAGATACTCAAAAGTATTCCCCTCCAATGGTCACATACGACTGGAAGTCGCCAGGTCTTGCAATAGGTCGCAGTCTTATGACTACAAACATCACTTTATCGATTTATGGTTCTGTCGTAACCTTTCTAGCCAACCAACCCACGGCTATCTCCCTAGGACAGCCGACAATATGGCTCCCCACGCCACTTTTAAATGCGATATTAAACGCAGCGAAAGCAACCGAGCAGGTAGACGACAGGCTATGGGCAGTTAACTGCGACCGAATGCGGGCACTCGATATAACCCTTTCTATTGAATTTCGAGGTATAAATTTCACGTTTGATGCGGAGGATTTTATGGGACTCGCCCCTATACCTGAATCTCCTGCCTCGCAAAGTTGCAGAGTGTTCTTGGAAAGCTCTTGGAATGATACTGGATCGGCTCCTATTTCCTTAGGGATTCCTTTTCTGAGGAAAGCGTATGTGTGGTTGGATTATCAAAATAATCAGACGAGTATTGCGAGGGCGAGGCAGAGAATTGGCAGTAGAAATTTGGTGAAAGTTGGGGGACTTGGGATTGCGGCTGCTGATCTAGATATAAATAGAACAGGGCCAAGCAGAGGCGGAGGTAGTGAACGACCGCCGTTAGGGGCTATTATAGGCGGGGTCATCGGTGGACTCTTTATTTTGGGGGCAATCACGTGGTTAGTATTTTGGTTCAGGAGGAGGAGGAGGGTAGCGCCGGATGCACCTACGCCCCCGCCAGTGGAAGAGTTAGGGGGGGCTCAGAGGTTCGAATTGAGCGCTCATCATGGGTGGTCTGAACTCGTGAGGAGCGAGGGGGTGGGGTTCCGGAACCCTGATGATGGACGGGAGGCACATTGGTACCCTGTCGAATTACCTAGTCGGTCTGAATCTGTAGGAAAGGCCAGACGGAGTAGCTCTGAGAACCTACTGTCGAGCTCCTAGCTAGTGTGATTTAGACTTTGTAATTTATAGCTTATATATTATGCTCCGCAATGCTTAAAAGCATTCTTGCAACTAGATTGTCTCGGATGTGGCCATTCCGATGAAAATATCTTGAAAATCTTCTATAAATATGTTGACTTCGTATGTTGCGTAGTTTTAAAACTACTTAAACTATTTGCTTATCCCTATAATTTAAACATCTCCGAGGTATCTATAATGTGATCTGAGGAGTAATATTGGAGCAATGTGGGTGCTGAGAGGTTTCACGGTTAGCTAGAACACAAAATTTCATAAACTTTCTAACATGGGGCAATAAAATATACAATTTCGTAGCCAGGCGTAGGCTGTGAATAAAAGCTTTCGCCACACGTAGATGCTAATATAAGCAGCTTGAATTTTAGTATTCAATTAAGGGTACCCTACCTAGAACGGAGATGTAATGCATCGTATCATTATTCAGCTAACCATTAACCGCTACAATACTAGAATTCTTAAGCATAGAAAGTATAAACCCAGTAGTACATGCATACGAGATAACCATCATCTGAGGCAAATGGCTGACGTAACTTGATATCCCCAAGAACGGGGTCCCAGACACAACCCTCAACCCCCCCCCAAAAGAAGAAACATTACCCTAATCCAACCAAATTTAATATGCATCCTCGGACTCCCGTCCTGCACATTTACTACGGGCTCGCGGATTCAATCAAGATGCCCACCGGAAAAGCTACTACTAGTCATAAGCAACACTGGCTGTACCAACGCACTCATCCCCGAACCAGACTGAAAATTTAACATCGGCGGATCTAAGCCTCATTTTCAGGTGGAAGGACAACTTGTACACCCTGACAGCAACTCCGTTTCTATCCTCATAGGCGGTAGGCAGGCTATCAAGGGAGACGGATGAGAAGTCGGTGTGGAGTCTACCTAAAACATAAACACCTATGAAATTATGAATTTTTAGCTTTCGTTCTCCGAATTCTCGGTTTTACAAAATAGAGCTTTATAAAAACCCACCAGGATTGTGTTTGAACATAGGAGCGGTGGGATTTCTGCTTCCATACAAAACTATAGGTGGTGGCGATGTAAGCCCCGCACGACTATAGATAGTCCAAAATAGTGAGAATGAAATATCTCGGTCTTGCCTACAACTCTCCCCCTGTGGAACTGTTAGTGGGGCGCAACGTCCGCCTATATAAAGTTAGGGGATAAACATACCATTACGCCGCCCCATTCGATCGCATCTCGGACGTAACGGCCTCCAAATGGATTTAAGTAAGAATCGGTAATGTTGTGCTTCGTTGGGTCGAAGTAGACCTCGCAGGAAAACCCGTAATGCTGACGTAAACGTCTCGATCTCACGGCGGGGTCGAGTTCATACAAAATCGCCCCTTTCATGATCGCGGACCAACTAACATGCATATCGTTAATAATTATAAATATTTCCAGGACGTTTTTTTGATCAGCGGGGATGACTAACGATCCCTCGGGGTTTATCACCGTTATAGGCGGGGTCTGCGTGCCCGCCCACCTGGCTAAGGCCTGGTAGAGGTAACGAGACTCGCCGAATCCACCAACCAAAAAGATTGCCTAGGGTATGCTTAGTTACTTAATGCCCTCGTGGGAGGCATCTTTCGGAAGGGGTGTATTTACAGAGACATCCTTAGACGAACGGTAGATGCTGTTCACTTGGTTTTGGACGAGATTAATCACCTTGTCAACCACCGTGTCAAACAATCCTTTGAGATCCTGCCTACACGATTCGATTTATATAATTATGTTAGTGGTCAAGCTTTTAGCCTAGGAAGAATTGAATATGCAACCTACGCGGTGAACTCCAGCTCGTTTTCCATAATTCCATTTTCTTCATCGTCCTCGACGCTTACAGGGAGGTCAATGAACCATACATCGTTATTAGTCTGACCGAAACTCTTTTTAATGCGATCGAAGGTGTTCATAAGGGCGCTTCCCCGGCCAATGTCTTTCTTATTCCATATGCTTTGATCATCAAAAGAAGGCCCTATTTTCTGCCGGAGCAGGCGGGTGAAGGCCTCGTCGATATACGAGGACCCGCATTTCCCACCAGTTCCAATAACTGCCTCTCTTAAATGAAACCCGTTTTCGACGACTTCCTCAATTTCGTAGGAAATGAGGTCGACTGTACCACCGCCGGCATCGCATACCACAAATACATCGCCTTCCTTGAAAGAAGGCATGGCAGATGTATGGGTAGGGCTAGAGTTAGCCTCATGCATCGCCCTCAAAACATACATAGCAGCAGCTTCGGGCTCTGAAACTAGCGTTAAATTGTCAAGCGGCCGGCTGCAAAACCCAGCCCGCATTGCGGCCGCTCTCGTAGACTCCTGCGCTCGGTGGCCCCAGATCGCTGGAACAGTGAATAAAAAGTGTATCGGAGTGACATCCAATGCGTCGGGGAGACGGCTGCGGAGGGTTCTCATCATCTCCGGGTAAATGAGACCTAGGTAGTCCGCTGAGACATCCACTGCTGACTTTCCCCGTGGAAGTGGTATTTCGTCCGAAATGTCGATAGATACGTTTGGGTCTTGATACAAGCTGGTCCGTTCATCTTCAAGCAATAACTTGAACCGGCTGAAGATAACGGCCGAATTGGCTGTCTGGCGGCTTTCACAAGCGAGAGATGCTTCGAGACCCCAAAGAGGGTCTCTGTTTTGGACATAACGAATATCGGTCGGCACCTTTTCGGCGATGCCAAAAACATTGGGGTCCCAACGCGTAATCACTTGGATGTCTTTGATTTCCGTCTGGGTTGAAAAGCAATAAGAAACACCTAGTTTGGTAAATCAGCAAAGGCTCGAGTCAGAGGCTAACATCACGGGACTAGTTACTCACCCGAATAGGTGGTCCCAAAATCGACGGCTACCACCAATTTCAAACGTCTTTCCCTTTCCATCTTTGCGTTGCGTTATTCTGGATTATAAGACTAGTCGACTATTGACCACGGAGACTATTAGCCCAGTCTAAGGGCCCGAAAGCCACACCCTAATATAGAATTATCCTCCGTATATGTGCTGAGAAGATAGATGAGGTTTGACCTTCTAAATTGAGACTCCTTATACCGGCTGGAAAGAGCTTTGAAGGTCTGAATTCTGAACTATGATTCAAAATGCGAGAGAAGCAAATCCTTGATAAACTATATATGGCTTTTTGGTTCTGTGAATGCCTGAACAAATAGTGATGCAAGGCTTGAGAGACAGACAAAATGCCCTGGAGGCAGGTAATATCTTGGTGGCAAGCGCTGTAGCAGCCTTTGCTTTGGCGTTTTCCGGGCCGACTGTGTGTGATATAAAGTGTTGCAAGGTTTGATATCGCGTCTACAGCTACAAGTGATGTGTTCCGGGGCGAGACCAGGGCTGACCGTGATGTTACACTTTGTGGCTATGTCAAATATTAAATGCACAGGTCGACCGAGCTGCTTCAGTTTTCAGGTACTTTTCGTAAAATTTTTATTTGATTGGCTAGAGCAGAATTATCAGGCAGTCTTTAATGTCATGCGAGAATATTGTGCTGTCTATCTGCATGCAGCTGCATGTGTACGTGTATTCGAAGATATTCTCAGGCCGAAGGTGTGTCACACAAAGTCGATTGAGTCGTTGCTTGTTGGCGCTTGCTGTGGAGGCTAGCGCTTAGATCTATATAGCCACTAGTTAACTGAGCTTAAAGGACACAATCGGAACACACCCTTTTCTAAATACATGCCTGCATTGAGCCGTTTCTGCAGGTGCCCGGCCCTCCAAATAGGAAAATCCTCTGGGTGTACAAAATTGCAAAGGGGAACGTCAAGGATTAGTTGATTTCCTGTCGACTGATGTTGTGGTAAACCCAATTTCGAATATTTCTTCCTGTTGCGTTGCAGTTGCGTGCGTGTCAGTACTCTAGTACTCTGGGATAGCATATAAGCATGCATACCCTTTTTTGTTGAGTACCCAATTCTGCATATTTTCACCCTTTTCAATACCCTTCCAAAGCGTTCCATGATCGTGTCACCCAATTGATATAGACCGACTTGCACATGACTAAGAAACTACTTGGCTTTGCAATGGGACTGTTTGGCCGGAATAAAACCGGTCTCACGAAAGCGTCTGAAGAATCTCACAAAGATAGAACCTTTTCTCAAGATAGCTCTCATATTGGTGCAGACCCTGTAGAAAGTAATGTTAGTGGTATGGGTCGTATGAAGGTATGCTTATATAATCTTTAACCCAACTGGCTTAAACGGACCGATAATAGGGCCCGGGATAGCTTGAGGCGAGTATTCTGAGCCCAGCTAACACTGTGCAATAGAAAAATGATCGAGGGCTCAAAAAACCGTACGAGCGTAGCCTGGGTCTTAATACCGAATCCAGCCCTCACTGTAATTTCGGGGATTGCAAATCAGCTTCAGAGCCAGGGGAACCTTCCATTCCCCAAAGCTTCCTGCCCGAATCTAAAGGAGACGGCGTTACCCTGTCGGTAACACCTCAGAAGAGGAGGTTTAACAATAAAGACGAAATTGAGTCAGCTGGTAGCTTGCAAGCCTTACCAGATATCAAAACTGAACCAGTGGGATTAGATGGCCCCAAAAGTCCTGCCTTAGAAAGTGTCGACCCAATAGCAGCGGTAGACACTGGGCTAGTTTGCCAAAGCTGTATGAAGCGTGAGTATTCCATGACTCCATCCCAACTTAATGCGAATGAGGCCGTTTATTAATATATTGGCGACATCTTATCTTAGACTTTGGGGCGATCCAATCTCTGAATGAGGGCGCATGTCATCTTTGCAAGGCGTATTGTGAAATAGCAACGTTAAAAAACAAATTGGAAGGGGCAGAACTAAATCTTATCCAGGCCCGCGACTTCCTACGTTGTGAGGAAAGCAGAACGCAAACACTTGAAAAGGAATTAAAAGAGCGGGATACCTTACTTCGACAGGCTGGAAGTGACCTTGCCCGAATGGAGAAAGAATGGAAAGTCGAATGTAATAATTTGAAACAAAAACTTGACCGAAACGAAGACGAGCTTGGGAAGCTTCAAAGAACTGAGCTGGGAAGGTTTCATTATGCAGAGGCGCTCCTAGACGAAACGGCCAAATACGATCTTCACGAATCCTTCCGTACCAAAGTCCAAGCGATAAGCCGGCTACACTTCCGGAAACTTTCTTGGAAGAATTGTGTTATAAATCATCCGAATCTCAATGAGGCACTTCCAGAGATATTCGAGCCAGGATGGGCGAAGGGCTCATGGCCACTAATCCGCGACAACCGTGGATTCTCAACTTCGGCGCTAGTAGATGCGATACTCTCTGGCATAATCGCGACTAGACTCTTCCGGAGTCCTTTCTTTCAAACCGAAGACAACCCGAAATTCAAAAGAGTACTTGACAAACTTTATTCAGAAGGCATGGAAAAGAGCGTAAACGCTGTCCAGCCGTGGAGGGCGAAGACTGTCGACTTATTAAAAGAACTCTGGTCGATTTCTCATCCGCATGAAAGTTTCTCTTTCTCTCAGGCGATAGGTGACGATAATGTCTTTCCGCAGTCAGTACTGGGTAAAATATCCAGCGACATCAGCATCTTGCTTTGTCGATTTCTCTCTCTTTTTCGCGAGATCACCCCTCAAGAACTTTCCGAGCTTAATACAAAGATTTACGACTTAGTCTCTGCCTCGGCTAAACTTGCAGGAGACTGGCACTCTAGAGAATTCCGCCTTCGTGTCATCGACGTTGAATGGCTTGAATCAATTGGACTCGAGTGGGGCACTGAACATGCATCCAAATACGTTACCGTCTTTCCGAGTAACAAAAAATTTGAGAAAAATGTCAATTATAGTATCGTAGCCGTAATTTCACCAGGGTTCATTCGGTATGAAAAAGGAGACGTGCCAGGTTCGGAGGTGGAGATCGTTTGGGAGAGGGCATTGGTTCTTCTAGCAGACACGGAGGACTTTGGGTCAGAAAAGCGTAATTCACAGAGGAGTGATCGTATGGAGACCGACGAGTAGGTTTCGTGGGGCGTGTGTCGTCCGGCTCTAAGTCGCCGATGGGGTTGCGGCGAAGGGATCAAATCGGAGTATTCGTTGATATTAATTGATTATCATCCTGGTCGTTAGTATAATTTAAGTTTTTTGAACTCGGGTAGATTTCCGATCATCTAGATATCGCCTTCAAGCCCGAAGCTCTAGACCCCGTCGCATTGACATGGCAGAGTATACTATTCGAGAAATCCTGATACCCTGTCACCTCCCCTGTGACAACACAAAAAATGCAACATATTCACCATACGAAATCTTAATCTTGATGTTGAAATGTCGGGGCGAGAATCAGTTGCAGTTTCGGGCTCGGAACTTGAGCTCCGGCCGTCTAATTTGAAATCTTGCGTTCCGACTAAGCTAAAAACATTCTTTCGTCGTTTGTGTATTGTGCAGGTCCCCACTTCTTGTCGCCGACAACCCAATCGGCGCCATTCAGGACCAACAGCCACCAAAAGTTCTAAGCTGTTTTGGGCGTTTCAACTTCTGAGCTGTATCGCGGATGCTCGACCCTGGCTGCATGCCGAGAAACTGAAGGATCAAGGAACTAGGTGGCGTATCGGAAATCGATAACAAACGGCTCTCATCAGTATGGAACATTGGAAATCGCTAGTCTGGAACTAATAAATCGCATGCCGTGGAAAAAGTGGAAGTCCGCAGAATAATTTTGTACTATAAAAGCTGTACCTGCGTCCATTTTAAATTTTAATATGTTGCGACAGACAGCGAGGCCGATCGATGGGAGGTGCCCTAAAATTCCAACATGGCTAATCAGACAGTCCATATCGGGTCCTGGATAGACTGGAATGCTACTTCACCAGCTTCTAAACACATACTTACTCTATCCTCCTCTTCGGGAGCCGTGTTCAATAACGCTCTTCTCCTTCTCATAACTTTAGTCGGGACTCGCTTTTGGTTTATCATTTCTTTCATTATCCATCGTCGGGGCAAGCATGATACCAGGCGAGATGGGCTCCGGCGTATGGTCGAGGTTATCCTGCGCAACCAATCCGCCCTTCCAGCGTTTGGGTATATTGTGAAAGCTTCATTAGCGTGGAAGGGTGTTGCACCGCTTAGGTCAAGGTGGGTAGCAAGAATCATAGCGATATTAGCTATCCTCAATGTTCTCGCATGGGCTGGAGCCGGCCTCGCAGAAACGCTCGTTATCGTAGGACCGATCGTTCAAGCCTCGAGTAGTCAGTGTGGCTTCTATCTCCCCGACCTTACTCTTCAGAAGGAGACGTCGAATCTGATTAGAGATTGGACTCTTGACCTTACCCGCGCTGCGCAATTACATATATCCACTTGTACAAAACCGGGCTCGAATAATTGCGGTCGCCTGGTTTCTCCGACGGTCAACTTCCAGTTAACTCATAATGCGACATGTCCGTTTGGGAGTGGCCTGTGCTCCGAGGGACCCCGGTCAGCACTTAATATTGACACCGGGAATATATCCAGCGCCGACTTGGGCTTTAATATCCCCAATCACTTTACCGTCCGGCATACGATGCAATGTAGTCCTATAGAAACAAACGCTAGGGTCTATAATCTCACCTGGCCGGCATTTTCGACCGGGGAATATGACAGCGAGTACTTATACTATGGGACGTACCACACACCCCAAGGGCCACTCCGAGATCCCGATGGCAACGACGCGACCTTTCAATATAATCAGGCTTTGATGGTTTATCAGAAAGGCTATGTTCTCTCGTGAGTTTTAACGCGTCGGATATTGATATTGAGACTCTGGAATTTTATACTAATGGTATGTTAGATCTGAATCTTGGTCCATAGCCGACAGAGCAGACGATCGCACCCTGAAATGGAGCCCTATCCCGGCGTTACAATCCTCTCCGTCGGATTCCTCAATATATTTCCTATCAGCCGGCACCCTCGCATACCCCGCAACACAAAATGATCTGTGGTTCAGAACAGATTCGCAGTTTGGCTTCGCACTCCAACCGGTTTCGGTACTTGCGTGTCTTGAACAACGGCAGTTTTGTAACCCTTCGAACGGGAAGTGCGATACTCCCTCGACTAGTCGTATCTCAGCTTATAATTCTACCGAGCTGGGATGGGACAATCTCCAAAAGGATGCCGTTAAGGTCTTGGATCGCCTCACGTTCCCGTTCTTCCCAATATCCTACCTTGTGGATAACCGTGGTGCATCGCTACTTCTAGCAGATGCACAGACGACAAATGGGCTATCTACAACTCTGTCGCCAGAGCAGTGGAAGTTGGAGGTCACAAATTTTATGAATATTGCTCTTGCTGGGTTGAAGATGGCGATAGTTAGATTTGGGACCGGTGAACAGCGCCAGGGCCCCGGATATCAAAGATTCCTGGGTGATAGCGAGGTTTGCAAGCGCAGAATGATAAAATTTCGGGATGATTCTGGGAACTATACTTCTTATAGCCTTTCAGGTGTCCTTATTATCATATTCGTTGGGCTTGCTATCATTTTGCTGTCTTTCGTGATTGAGCCTATTTTCGAAAGACTGGCGAGGGCATCGACGGGAGGGATGAGGACCAAGTATGAAGCCTGGAAACAGGATGAACTTTTGATGCTTTATAGTGCGTCGATGGAGAGGATTGGTGTTGGCCCTTGGGTAATGGGGAAATACGATATTCCGATAAGTGCACCAGGCGTTGTAATGATGGAGTCTGGTGCCGGGGTGCCGACGACGAGAGTGGACCCCGGGGTTGGGAAATCATATGAAGATACGATCCAATTGCAAGGTAATAATGTATATAACAGTGGTTCTAACAGGCCCTATAACGTGTAGCAACATCTGTTGATGAACTGATCTGTGTGTTGAAATGTGGTATTTTCCAGCTCTGCTAAATTTGGAATAGTGGCGGCCAAAAAACTCATGAAGACTTCGCGGGTTCTTGACTGTCCGAATGCCAAGGCTATAAACCTTTCGCTTTCGAAGCTTTCAAACAGGCTGGAAATCGAATTTGATAGTGATACGCTATCCGCAATTAGTATCGATATTGACACATTTGGTATCGATAGAAGGGATACAAAGCTGCGACGATGTATGTATAGAAATCTCTATATTGAACAACCAAATGGGGCTCTGGGGCTGCACCCCATGCCGGATTTCCGGACGTCTTGGCTAAATTACGACCCCTGAGGCTTACTGTTGGCTGAATACGACTGCGGCCCCACACTTCCACGAAACCTGCCGATGGTTGGCGTACTATGCCTGTCTGAAATGCCAGATCGACGCTTGTGGTAAGGGCAAGAAATTGGCAGTGTGGCTATTTTTGAGCATCCACAACGACTTCCTGGACGAGATGAGGATCTCTCTGGCACAGCTTGCTCTTGGGTTCTCTCGAATTACTTAATCGGGCGTCTCCTTTCGTGGCATTAAATTTCATGCCCTGGCATTCTAACTTTCTCCCGCGCGATTGAGAAACGATGCACGCTGATCAGCTAATTCTCGCAAACGCAATTCTTCTCCTGGCCTAATTCCCGGTATCGTAGACACATTGCAAATTCGCTATTCGACCGACAGATCCCCCGGCCACGATCGAGAGACCTTATGGAGGAGCTTTGCGCCCGATTGCCGGCTCCGTTCTTCCATATTCGTCCATAGGAGAATCACTCGTTCGTTCTCTTGTATCCGACTTTCTCTTGTTAGATCTTTCATCCATTTATTGTTCTTTTATAAGCTATGTACGGACTCCCGAGGCGATCTCGGACGCTCTTGATGGGGCTGGTCCTCTTAATCATTGGGTCGACGATGTATCTGAAATCCGACAACTGGACGGCACCACCGATACAAACGTACTTCCCACCAAGCGGGATAATCTTAGACCCTAGTTCGCTGAAGTTCCGGGCCCAAGCAATCCGGGAAGCGTACTCGCACTCATGGGGAGGCTATATGCAATACGCGTTCCCAACGGACGAGTTACTGCCGATGTCGAAACGGGGTGGAAATTCAATGTAGGAGCCGTCTAACATCGAGATCCAGGGATAGACGTAAGCTAAACATGTAACCGTGTAACAGGAGCGGTTGGGGTGCTAGTGTCATCGATGGCATTGGAACGGCGGTATTGATGGAGCTACCGGAAATTGTTGAGGAGCAGCTCAACTTCATCGCGAAAATCGACTACACGAAATGTGAACATCAGATTAGTATGTTTGAGACGACCATACGATACCTTGGTGGGATGTTGTCGGCGTATGACCTGCTGAGTGGGCCATACGCTGGGATGCTCCAGGCGAGGAAAGGTGAAAAGGTGGGTGTTAATTGAATGTTCGGCCTGGTCGTAAATGGAGAGTTGCTAACGGAATGTCCTAAAGAACTACGAGCTCGTGCAATCCTTACTCAAGCAGTCGATAAGCCTCGCCGACGCCCTCAAGTGGTCTTTCAACACCACCTCCGGTATACCCATGCCCTTCTTCAAGCTCCATGAAAAGAGGATCAAGTCGGAGGACATCAATATCATCGCCGGCTTCGGAACACTGGTACTCGAATGGACCCGGTTGTCGGATTTGACGGGTGATCCCCAATACGCCAACCTGGCCCAGCGTGCGCAGGAATACCTACTTAAAGTGGAGAACCCGGATGTTGGAGAGCCGTTCCCTGGTATGCTTGGGACGCACGTACGGCTCAATGATGGCAAGTTCGTCGACAGCTATGGTGGATGGGGCGCTCTTGGCGATAGTTACTACGAGTATCTCATCAAGATGTACGTTTACGATCCTAAACGGTTCCGACGGTACAAGAATAGGTAGGTCTTTCATTCTAGCGACTCTCGGTGTATAAGTTGCTTACTAATAATTGGAATACAGATGGATTGAATCTGCGGAGTCCACCATGAAATTCCTGGCTTCGAGTCCTGCCTCCCGCCCAGACCTCATTTTCGTAGCTGAATACAGTAATTCCAAGTCGATTGGACTGCACGGTTCCCACCTCGCCTGCTTTATCGGAGGAAATTATCTCCTTGGCGGTCAGGTTCTCAAAGAGATGAAGTACAATATCTTTGGACTAAAACTTGTCGAAGGGTGCCATGCGACATATGAGGGTTCGGCCTCCGGTATTGGCCCAGAAAGGTTTGGGTGGGATCCGAGCCTTGTACCGACCAACCAGAAGGAGTTCTACCAGAAGAATGGCTGGTATTATGGAGGAGAAATCGATTATCGACTTAGGCCCGAGGTTATCGAGAGTTACTACCATGCCTGGGTAGTTACTAGAGACAACAGGTACAGGGAGTGGGCCTGGGACGCCTTTGTGGCAATTAACCGAACGTGCAGGACGGAACATGGATTCACATCGATCAGTGATGTGTCAAGGGAAGACGGTGGCCGCAAAGATGATAAGCAGGAAAGTTTCTGGTTCGCGGAGGTCCTGAAGTATTTGTTCTTGATTTTTAATGAGAATGGAATCCAAGCCAGGGAGCAAATTGGATTCACCCCTGGAAGGAAACAAAAGTGGGTTTTTAACACCGAGGCTCATCCTATCCGCCTCTACTCGGCCTGAATGCTCGTTCGGAACGAGCTGCTGTCTATTTCAGTATGAGTGTTCATTGCATCTATGTCGGGGTGGTTTCGAGACAAAAGTTCAAATAGCGCGTCAAATTTGTGGGCCTTTTGGTAATCTATTTCCGGATTTCTTACCAATAGATGGGATATGGGCGTTTCTGGAGTTAAATTTTATGTCGAATATAGCACTTTCGTATTGTAATTAGCTTTATTGGATAAATCGAACCACTATTTTAGGAATTGTCCTGATTATTCATCCATCAGTATCAAGTCCTAGCTTTAATTAGGGCTATGCTATGAGGTATCTTCCCCTTTATAGGCTTTCCTAATATTACCACTATGTCTAACCTGCGTGAGGATACAAAATGCAAGATGGCCACTAATCGAGCTCTAGTCACTCGAAGTCGAGCCTCACCGGTGACTGCCCCGGAGCAACTAACAACCGCGGTTTCGTCCAAACCTTCACGCGTTCTTCTCCTATCTTTCCCCATTCAGCTCTAAAAAGAATCGGCGAAATGACTGCGATAACGTGGCGGTCTTGACTCTTATCCGTCTCTTCCCAGTTTAAAATGGCCTCCTTGTCATACAGGTAGAAATCCAAAGTATCGCTACAAATCTGTAGAGATCGACTCCTAAACCATTCCATCCCGTGCTGTTTAAACCCCAGCGGCTTCGAATGCCATTGTACCGACAACTTGAAAGTCTCAGCCACCAAATCTTTCGTCATATCCACTAACGTGCCCCACTCTTCCGTACCAAAGGGCATATCCACTGCTTCCCTAAGAATGCGTAGCGTATCCGTCAACGCCCACATAAGGTCCCTCGTCTGGCTCGACTCCTCAACTGTCTTGATGTCTTGGGATATAGTCCGGGGTCCTTTCGTCGGTTCAGTAACATCTGGGTACAACATTTTGTGCATCATCTGTAACGTTAGAGCCAACCATTCTGGACCTTGGTGCCCACCCCGATTCATAACCTCGCAGTAACGATAAAATTTCTCCAGGCATGTCGCTAATTCGCCTTCTGCTTGGAAAACGGGGGTAGAACACATGTAGTGTGCGAGAGTATTCGATATGATGCCCTCCACGAATAGAGCGGACGCCATATCCGGGTGCTGCCGCACGGCATCCCATGTAGTAGTCGTCATGGGAAGCTTGATTGGTTCTGGAAAATAAGCTACTTTTTCCAAGTTTTTAATCCGAGGAGCCAGACGGGTTCCAAGAAGTTCCCATGATATGTTACCAGGGAAGAACTTCTTGCTGATCACTCTGATTTTGTTATGGAAGATTTCTTGGAGGATCTTTGGTGCAACACTGTCGAGTTCTTCAAGGTAGTCGTCACTCAATTCCCACCTTGTTTTCGTTTTGAGATATTGCTCGTGCTCAAGTTCGTAAGTTAGAGCCTCGATAATTTCGTCGCGCTCATCAGCAGGGGCATTCACATAGTTGCTAAGTGGGCCATCATAAGGATGTGGAGGTATTCTGGTCGGTGCCGGAGGGGGTGGTAGTGGCCGTTCCGGCCTTGGTGGTGGAGGGTCTCTAAGCGGCCAATTCTCGTCTTCAACGACCAGTTTTCCCTTTCCATTTCCCCTTGTACTTGTTCCCTGAGTGCTAAGAGAATTCGAAGAAGATGATGATGCTTGGCCTGATTCGTGCTTTTCGAATATACCAGGGCGACGACTCTGAGCTTTCGAGGCCGCTGCGTTTCGTTCCCCTAAAATACTCAGGTTGACCAGGCTTTGCATTTCGATAATTTAATGGAAACAGGTTTTGTCGTTTAGTATGAACAGTTTGAAGGTCCCATGGGAGTATTGAATAGAAGTCTGGAATTGCTCGAATCTCAAAGCTACAGAGCTAGCCTCGCGGCGCCGGCGCTCTTATAACATCCCTCTGATACATCTCCAACGATGCCATTAGCGTTACGATCAAAGCCGCCAAATATATTCTTAGTATGGTATGAACTTTATTAGGCCTCCCTCAATATTTCAGCGATGTGGGCCCTCATGACGCATAGTATTTTGGTGTAGCCTGGCTTCGAAAATAAGGCGGGTGGTGCCTAACGCTTTGCACTTGTAGCATTCCTGGATGTGTTGACGGGGCAGTGCTCGGGCTCAATGGAGCCAAGCTAGATAACTTGAGGTCCTCCGTCTGATATTTGGGTCTCTTATCCATGCTACATCATCCGGCCTCCATAGTACACGTTTATAAAGAAGCCTAGGGAACCCACCAGGAAACTAGGAAGAATGTTGCAATTGATATCGGCCTCATATGCTCATGACACCATCTTGGCAGGTAGCAGATCAGCCAAATGTGCGTTGGGGCTGCACAATACAACAGGGAACACACAGCAGCGCTTCAAACTTCAAAACACGGTCGACAGTTGAGGGACAATAACATAGTGGGTTTGGGATATCTTCATTTAATAGCTACATATCAAACTGTCATTAGGTTTAGTAGCAGTTTTTGTAGTGAGATAAAAGAGGTTTTGTATGAAATGGTCGGGGAAAGAGCCCCATACCTAGAGGGCCCGCTTCACGACTGCATGATTGCAAGCAAAGATGATCGTTCTCCACTGAAACGTCTAGTCATTGTAAGCAATGCGAGAGCTTCCATAGCACTTATTCCCGATCCAAACTGAAAAAGAGGCGTCGGCGGACCCGACCTTCATCTTCACCACACAGTTGTTCTGGTAGTGCAATTTCCCATCAACTTTCTTCTTCGGAAGGTTCTTGAGGACGACATCTGAGAAGTCCAATGGAACACGCCCGAGACCAAAAACCTCTAGATAATGCCAAGTCACCGTCAGTAAATGATAGGGATCCTATTTAGTAGTATGGAAAACTCACTCTCGCTGCTTGCCTCTCTTGGGGCGTCGTGGTGCCTGCAACCTAGAAGACGTAGTTCATAACCACTTCGTAGATTAGACTTACAGGTTATGTCGAAGAAAACGTTGAAGGAAAACTCTTTTTCTTCGGAACAGTCATCGGCCTAGGTATGCGAAGATGTTCAGTTAGCCCTAGGTCGTTTGCGTAACAATACTAACGCAGGCGACGGTATGCTCTACGTACCAGGTGCGCAGTCCATTTGACATTGTCATCGATAACCCAGTCACCGCTCCAATGACAGAGTCTCGCATTTTTCTTGTCATGGTACTCAGGGTCGAATTCAGTGGTTAGCTTAAAACCATAGTGACATCGAAGCTTTCGAGTGCGGACAGCGGGATGGAGGGCTTGAAGAACAGCACCGCGAACGATGGCGCTCCAACTGTGAGGTAGGCTAATCGTCAATTATCTGTTCTATAGGATCCTTCAGTCGAGTACATACGATTTTGGTGGGTTGATGACGGTAAGTGGTGGGTTATGTTTCATAGCCCAATCATCGAGCTTCCGATAAAGATATGGAGAGCTTCCGAAGCCACCGACGAGAATAATAGTCGTCAACTTGCCCTAAGCATGAGAGTCAGCACAGATTCCTCAATAAAGCTTCCCGGCTAGTCCCCCACATCAAGGTGGTCGACCCCATCCTCCGTCTTGACTTTTTCAGCTTGACTTTCAACCAGTTTGATGATATTGTTGACGACTGGATCAAACATTGACTTCATCTCATCACTGGAAAAAGGAAGTTAATATAGAAATATAACATAGGCATGGTGGAGGATTGGATTACTTACGAAGAAATATGCAACTCGCCATCGGTGATACGATTCTCTTCGTCGTTAATCGGGAAAGGCAATTCCAGATAGAATGTGTCGTTACCAGCTTCACCAAAATTTCGCTTGCAGACCTCGAACTTTTGCATCAATTGGCTACCTTTCCCTTTTTTCTTCGCAGTCCAGACGGTAGCATCGTCAAAAGAGGGACCGATACGTTCTCTCAACAAACGATGAAAGGCGTCATCAATGTAGGTTGAACCGCACTTTCCGCCTCCACCAACGACACTTTCCCGAATCTTCAAATCTGGGAAGACTTCTTGGATTTGGTAGGTGATGAGATCAACCGTCCCTCCTCCGGCATCACAAATGATGAAATGCTCGCCGGGCTGCATTCCTGTAGATTTGAGGTCGCCTTGCTCTCGTGTCTTTTTATCCTCGTAGAGCGATGTCAAGGTATATATAGCGGCAGCTTCTGGCTCTGAGATCATGCTCATTGAATCAATAGGACGTCCATTGCTGCCGAACCCTGCTCTGGATGCTGCTGTGCGAGTTGCTTCTTGGGCCTTGTGGCTCCAGATCGCCGGCACAGTGAATATGAACTCGATAGGGGTAGAGGCCAAGGTATCGGGCATCTGTCTCTTCAAAATTCCCATGGTATGCTCATAGACCTGTTTCAAATAGTCCGAACAAAGTTGCATGGCAGTCTTGCTGGCAGGAAGGGGAATCCTTGCAGTGTCATCAGATTCACCATAGACATCACGAATGATGGACGGGTCAAGAAAGAGCTTGAATCTCCCGTATACTTCTGGGTAGCTATTAGCCCCTTTCGAGTAATGGGAACCACTAGCTCCAGCTCCCCACTTAGGCTCCTGGCCGGGGAGATAAGCAAGTTCCGTAGGAGTCTTCTCAACGTTGCCTCCACTGCCTGGCCATGTTGTTATGGTTTCAATTTGAGCTAGAGAGACGTTGTTGGAGAGGCAGTATGCGACACCTAAGAATTATCATGATAAGTCCGTGTTTGTCGGCTCAGAGGTCATTTGAGGGGCAAATACTAACCTGTGTATGTAGTTCCAAAGTCTACAGCAACAAGGAGGCGGTGCCGCTGAGGGGCTCCAATTGCCGGAGCTTCGGCTTTCTTCAACGATTGTCTTTTCTTCGACATTGGAATTCGAGATGATCTAAGAGAATGAGATCGTTGATGGGGTGATAAAATAGTAGACAGAAATGATTTTGATGAGGGGCAATGATGACGGACAAGGAAGGCTATGATGATGAGGAGGATATGAAACTAGAGGAGAGAGTAACTGATGATAAAAAGAGTCAAGGTGTTACTTTGATTCCAGAAAGGACTAGGTGACGGGGGCGTCGTTATCAGAGGGCAGTATAGATATATTTATTGTGAACACAGTCGACGTCGAGGAGATGGGATTAGGGGAGCGTGGGACTCTCCTAGGGGTGGAGGTCGGAGTTGGAGCATCTAAAAATTTCCTTTGTGCAGAATATTTGTGGGCTCAAGATAAATTTCAAAAGCTTCACCATCCTATCTCACAGTCCACCTCTCTCATCACCAACTTTCATCCTCCCCAACCTCACTCTAACACAACTTAACACCGATACGAATCTAGTCGTTCAGTACTTTTGTCTTCTCGCCTTCTCGCCTTCTCATGAATATCTCTTCCTGCCTCAAATCCATAGCCAACATCATGAAGTTCACAAAAAATCACGAGAAAAAACAGCCCGTTGCACCAAATGAAAGCGATGAAGGCCCCGGAAACAGGTCTAAGGACGAGTGGGAAATTCCACCATCCCGTGAACAAACACCGAAAAAGCCCCGAGCTCGAACTAACAAGGGAAAATCCGTGGACGATCCTACTGTAAGTAACCCGTTGCTCATTCCGCGAAGACGCAGATTATCTGGAATATAAGTTTCACACAAGTTGGAATTAGTCAAAAAAGAGACAACGAGAAACACCAGAGCCGGATACCGATGCGGTAACAACCAAGGTAGTTTCTCGTTTGTCAAATATTCCCGATCAGTTCATTGGAACCTTAGAACAGAAGTTTAATTCTTTCTATTACAGCGTCGAAAGTCAGTTTCGAAAACGCCAATAGACAAAGGAGGAGTTGACAGCACCAAAGATATCAGCAGCGATTTAAGCATGGTCTCAAACTCTGAGCCCCTCTACTCTGTGAAAGGGACCGGGACAAGAACCGAGCCTAACAGTCTCGAGAAGATGATGTCCGGTACCGGTATGGCAATCGATCCATGGAACCCTGAGATTAACTAATAAGGAACCTGCTAACCTTCGACAACATATTTAGTTAACCGCGACATCGTAGGCTGTCAGCGTGTGTACGGCAGGCAACTCCGAGAACAAGAAGAACGCTTTAATACCGAGTTGGCCAAGAAGGGATCCGAGCACCAATCTCGAGTATTGAAGCTAGAGGACGAATTACACAAGGTTACGGAAAGAGCAAATGCATCCGAGAGAGAGCTGACGAAGGTCAAGCAACAACGTGAGAAAGTTCTACAATCCTTGAAGCATGAAAGATTGCAGGTGGAAAAGGCGAGCAACGACCTTCTAAGAACCCATGCCGAAACCAACAAGGTATCTTCTGAGATGGAATTAGAAATACGAACACTCCAGAAGAAAAACCAAGCTCTACAAGCCAAATTAAAGGCTGAGAAGGAACGGAACGAGGAGTTGGAAGTCCAACAACTGGAAACTGAGGCACAACTGGAAGAATACCGATCGAGAGTACGAGAATACCAGTTCGAGGCCACCAGAAGGGGGCCTGTCTTACTCGATACGGATGTCAGAGAAAATATTGAGCTTCTCTTCGGCCAAAGGCTTCGATCTTGGACCCGCTCTGCAATTAGTGGTCTGGACAAAGCCGCCATCTTGTCGATACTCGAAATTCTCGAGCGAGACCATACCGTCCATCATTTTTTCTCTTTTGACAGCTTCAATGCTCCCGCTCAATTGGTTCTGAAGTCCATCACCGGCCCAGCATTCTTTGAGGTTCTCATTTCATCCACTCTTATCTCAAAGTTTTTCGAAAACCCCTTCTTTTTATGCCCACCAGAAATGAGTGATGGCCTAAGAGCTCTCCGCGAGATTATGGAGAAAAGCGATCTAAAAGCTGCTTGCGAATGGACTGCTACAACGGTGGCACTTCTTGAATCTTCTGGCCAGTTCAACATTGAGCGTTTCCAGCACGGTTTCGCTGAAACGCTTAATGGGTATATGAGAATGTTCATGGACGGAAATAAGAGGCTAAACCCTCAAAAAATCAAAGAAAACGAGGCAATACTTGCAAGCGTTGTTCACGATTGTGCACATCTTGCTCTGGGCTGGCACAAACTCAAAGTGAAAATCGGGCCCATCAACAAAAGAAGTTGGCAGATGCTCACCGGTACGCCACTATGGGAAAAGAAATATCAAGAATTTTGTGTTCCACACAAAGGCGACATCGAGGATGTCGGAGAAGAAAAGAACTTTGAGATACTGGCTATCGTCACACCGGGTTTCGTAAAATATACAGATCCCGACGGACTCCTCTTAGATAGACCACACGTCTTGATCGAAGCGGCCGCGGCTGTCCGTGAGCTCGCTGAAGAGGATATAGTTTCTTGGAGCTCTCAGGTCGATACCAATGTTATTCTGCCAGAAAACGTTTCGGCTACACGAGTCGCAGTAAATACGGGAAACAGCGCATCGCAGCCAATAACGACATCTCAATTCACAACTCCGCCTGCGACCCAAAATACTCCTTAGACCAACGTGGATGGAGAAGTGGAGAATGCCAGTTGCATGCCCCCGTGTTGCGTGGTCCCCAAGATGAATATTTCCACCGCAAGCCCAAACTCGAAGAGTTGATATTCTCTTCATACCCTTGATTTCCCTTATAACTTCTTGTTTAACACGAAGAAAACAACTGCAGCATATAGCCGTGGTTTATTCCTGTCCAAAATTCTCATACTTTATTCTGTTTTTTACTAGAGCTGAGGGAACATGCATGTCCAAGGTTGTTTCTATGAGTGGCGATTTTTGAAACCTCTGTAGGATAGAGAGCTGTGGAAGAAGAGAAATAGAAATTCGTTGCAAAATCTTGAGCCTCTATAGCAACATGTAATTCGTGCCCTTTAAAGCACCTACTGTATCCCGTCCTGCCTTCTTAAGATCTTCCCTACTTCCACCGTTTCTAATCTTCTCTATATTCTCTGAATACAAAATATATCGACACAAAAGGTATCTAGTAAATTCTATCCTGCAAGTATCACCACTCCGAGTACCACTCAATATCCTCAAGATATCACAATCTTCCACTCATCAACTAAACAAACGGTTCGTATACTCCCACACAACCATCTCTCGTCTCTATAGTTAACCAAAGATGCTATTCGGAGAACAATACAAGGGCCTATGGAACGAACTACAGGCGGAGCGAGAATACACAAAGATATTGAAAACGGAGATCCAAAGACTCAAGCAGAGTAACGAACACCTAGCTCGGAAGTTGAAGGTACTTACTGAAGAGAGGCCAACGCGAGAAGAGCTCTACAGAATGATAGCTGAACTGGAGATTCAAGCGAGGGTCTTGGAGAATGAGAATGCGACTTTGGAGGCCAAGTTGGGGCAGAAGGAAGGTTATATCAGTTTCCCGCGTCCTGATCTCCCAGATACTGATGAAGAATCGGGGGCAGATGCAAAGCGAAAGCCAAAGACAAGGGCATAGTCATTTGTTACTGACTATCTGGATCGTTTAGATGGCTTCATAATAGGCAATTCACGGCAGGAAAGTTAACAAGGTGAGGTGATTAGTAGGGTGCTCTACAGTACTTTGATGGTAGCAAGGTCTAACTAGCCGGAACCTGTTGATATGTCTAGATGTCTCCATAGCTCCGAAGGTATAACTAGCCAATATTGAAATTTTTTGAATATTTGGACTGATCATGAAATCCCCTAGAACTTGGCCCAATGGCTTGATTACACCAACAGTGATATCATGATACCCATACTTTGTATGTACACCCAATAGCAATTACAGCCTCATGCTTGGGTGCGGTTTCGGTTTCATAACCCTGATCTCACGGCTGAGAGACACAACATAGGATGCATGCGGGATAACCCGAACTGGACAGCTTGTACTTCCACTGAGGCAAAAAAAGTAACACAGATAAGAAAGACAGCCTTCACTGGCCAACAGAATCGTGAGAATTCGAATTTCAAATCTGGCCTACAAGAGCATAAGAGCCTTTTGGCGCCTGTTGGAATGTTGCATGTTGCACCTGTTTGCACACCCCACCCCGATTAGGAAAGTTTGCACCCCACAAATCCCTTGGCAGTGGCACTAGAAAATAGAAAAAATCAGATTTCTGCGCCTCTCCATTTTGGAACCCAATCACAGGACCTTTCGCTCCTCCGAATCTGAAAATCTCAACACATCAACACCTCGACATCCAACTTCACCTCCATTCAACACACGTACGTCCCGCCATCACAACTCTTCAACACATCCACGCAACCCATATCCATCCCTACGATTCCAATATCACTTCAGAGTATCGCTTCTGAAGCCATGGCTAGGACCAAAATCATTAAGCCGGCCTCGAAGCCCGAGTCCAGCGCCAACCCGCAATCTCCGGTTGAGGAGGTCGAGTCCGAAGGCTCGGAGTTCGAGCAAGAGAACCCCGAAGGCGAACCAGGCTCTGCAACGCGTACCAATAAGCGTAAGAGTGTCTCTGGCTCGAAGACACCTCAATCCAAGAAGAAGCCAAAGAGGGCCAAGGTTAATACTCCTACCGGAGGTCTGGAGTCGCCTACTACCCCTGGTGGCCCGAAGACCAAGTACACGTCGCGAGACAACACGGTTCAGGAAATCCGTGAGATTGCAGGCAGCCTGATTAGCAGTAAGTAGCTTCCCATCAATATAAGATTCTATTGTTTCACTCAATTGTATTTTGGGCATTCGTTTTGTCCAGTAACCTTGCTTGATACCTGTCCGGTGGTTTCAGCTTTGGGGCCTCCTGGTTTAGTCAATTGGTTTTCGCTTATCTCTACGTCGAGGGACTCGAGCCATCTTTTATCTGTTCATCATATATTAACATACCACACTTGCTTTAGATCTTCTTGGCCGAGAATTTCCCGCCGAAGCTGTTCAATTCCGCGAATCCAAGGCCTCTGCTAAGGGATACTCCTGGTATGTCGACGAAGGCGAACAGTTTCCGACCTGCTTCGAGCGAGAAGGTCCTATGCGCTGGCTCGCCCCTGAGCGCAATGGGGTCTTGAAGATGCTTAAAGAAGGCAAACTCGGTGTCGAGGCCGTCATGATGGCTGACGAAGAGGGTGCTCCTGAGGCTCCTGCTGAGGGTGTCGCTGCTCCTCCAGCCGAGGAAGAGATCCTCGCTGTTCCTATGGACACTACGCAACCAGGAGATCCAGTCGCTCCTCCTGTTCCGGATGTCGACGAGGAAGACAAGGATGCAGAGAAATAGGATTTCTGAACCTTTCGTTTTCTATCGGCACTTCTTCACTCCTTTCTAATCTGGCGGCATTTCTCTTTTAACAACCGAACAACCTTCCTACCTCACAAAACTCGCGATACTCACTACACCGAGTCACACACTGTACCCGTGGCTCCTCGATTCTCCCCTTATGCAATTGTTTGTTCTTCAAGTAGCCATGTGGCTCTGCGAGAAGTTCACAATGGCGCACCCTCCATGTATTTCTACGCCTGTTCTCTCCTTCAATGATCGTCGACCAACGTTTCCTCCTTACAGATGCTTCCCCTACATGCAACACGTTCAATACCTGCACGTACTCCTCCTTCCTTTCTGGTGTTCATTATTTTCGCTGTGTTTCTCATCGCTGGAGTTTTTTTTATCATTTCCTATTGCTTGGGTATGGAAGTCCTGTTTTTCTTGCCCTGGATGCGACATATTATTATTCATCAGCAGTACCTGTTACCGACTAGCTGGTATCATAATAACTCAATGACTGGCCTTAAATGACCGCAAAAATGACTATATCGACTGCCAAAGAATGCTTCAACTTTATGGAAGGTCGAGCAAAGTGATCGTGGGGCCCAAAAGTGCGCCAGCGAAAAATTTTCAACGCAGCGTGTTGTTTATGTTTGTCACGTGTGATCAAATCGGTTAAGCGAGCGAAGATCAGCTTGGCATGCTGCCTGCCGTGGTTGATGCTGTGCCATCGACGGCTGTTCGCAGAGACCACAGCCCTTATGCATAATTAATATTATGGTAGGGAAGGAGTCGAGCTTGGTCTAAAGGGACTTCGCAATGAAGTTATCCCTGTCTAGAGAATAGCCTTGCATCAACTTCAAAGAGGGTATCTTACCCATTTGTATCTCGTGACCGGATTGTATGTGTGCGAGCCTCTCGCGACCGGAGACCAAAATACCATCATGTCTATGGAGTGAGAGGATCGTACAAGAGAAACACTCTATTTCAACCGCAAGTCCAACACTATGCGTTGAGATGATGGCCTTTTGCGATGTCAACGCGGGGTGTTGAGACCTTCCGACTGCGAACAGCAGCGGCGGGTGGCTGATTGATATAAAACTCGTGGTATTGGTATCATGGATACACATCTAAACGCTAGATGCTCGACAAAATAAAAATAAAAATAACTCCGTTGAAAATATCCAAATATTAAGCGATGGGGTGGCAGGATACCCTGCATCCTGTCAGCAATGCTTTTCACTGATAACTCCTCTCAGTTCCTGCCAGCTCACTCAGCCCTTCTATGTTATTCCCCTGTCCCGGCAACTCCCCCACCGGCGTGCCTTGTAATTGACCACCATCCACTGTTTGCTGTTGCGCAACGTGCGCATGCTGCTGTGGCTGTGGGGGCTGTAAAGCTTCTCCTCTCCTCTCCGGTGGGACGTATTTGGGTGGGATTACGACATCCGCATTTCCGCCGTCGCCACCCGGTGCCCAAGCACCTCTCGCGCTCATGAAGCCCTCTCGTTCACCTGCATCGTGACGTCCGGCATAATGTCCGTAGTGTTCGTTATCTCGCTCGTCGTATATCCTACTGCTTCCGCTGCCCTCATGCTTCGTTCCACCGCCACCCGCTCTTTGGGCCTTTTTGCGTTCTCGGAAGTACATTATCGCAAATACAACTGCGATCACTGTTGGCACTGCAATACCAGCCGCCATGCCAGCGATTATACCGGTTGGTGTCCTCTCTACTATCTCCGGCGTACTGGTAGGTGGGTTTGTTGAGGTTCCGGTGGCAGTGGATGCTGGACCGGCCGTACGTGTTCTTGATACTGCTTGTCCGTTTATAAATGCGATTTGCCCGACTTCAAATGTAAAGAAGTTATCACTGTTTTGGCAGCACGACGGGTTGCTGCCGGTACCGCAACAAAACGAATTGGTGGTATCCGAGCAGGCCAGAATGTTTTGACCTGAGCTTCTAAAGCCTGTTGTTGAGTGCGTTAGAGCAATCTACGGCGGTTAAGGATCATGGAAGGATATAATTTACCTCTACACGGTCCTGGACAGCTGTCGCTCTGCCACGACTGATCTGTGCATGCCCCTCGCTCGTAGAATCCCCGTTCTAGGTAGCAGAGACCCGTCGAGAAGCATGTTGTCTGGTTATTATTCCTGCAGCAAGCAGAGTGGCCCGTCGCCGCATTATTACAGGCCACATAACCCGGCGCTCTTGCACCTCCCGGGAAAAAACACGGTCGCGGATCTGGATCTTGCGCGGATACTAAGTGCGATAAAATGCTCAGAAGCAGTAAGGAGATCGATAGTGTTGTTATGCGTTGCATCTTGTTGGATTATTTTGTTTAGGCCGGAACTCGGAACAGCCGACGACGTCACACTCGTGCGACAGGCTTTGAAGTGTCGAAGACTTTTCTGAACAAGTATTTCGAGATTCGAGTTATCAATATTTACAAAGTGTCATCCACGAAAAGGATTCAAAGGAAAATCGAAAAGTAAGAATTTACGGACAGAAAAAGGAGCTAGAGACTGCAGAATATAAGGGGAAAGCAACTGCCGGGTTACCTCTGCTTCTTTAAAACATTGCGAGCTCGAGAAATGAAGCTATGATCTACTAGCGTTTCCTGACAATCCCAGGGCTTGGCCAAGGCAGAATTTTAGTTACTTTCCTATCCTAGCATGTTTTTCTTTCGAATTCACATTCCTTTCGTCCTGTTGGATACCACCAAAGGCGGGGATCGAAGTGGAGCCTCCTCCACCATGTTCGATGGTTCCTGGACTGGGTTGGCTACTATTTTGAGATTTGCAGGCTATCGCTGTGGGTAAGCTATAAGCTAGACCATATATGCACAGACGTCTAGGTGAGGACTAAGCAGGATCGTCGATGACAAAGACGGATGGAATTGGTTCAACCACCAAAGACATATTGTAGTCCGTTTTCGATACTCTGTACAGGCGGTCCAATCTCAGGATAGGATGAGAGAATCGCGGGTTGTGATTGAAGGCAAATTGCGGATTGTGGCGGTACACCCGCTCAGTACAGTTAGGTCTCCTTCAAACGCAGGTAATCAATAATACCTGGCAGGCGGCTGCGTGTTGACCTTTCCTCATACGATTTTCAATCGGAAAGTTTCGTCGTCGGAAGGTATCGGCCAATTATAGTAACGGTCGTGGCCGTGTGTCGGCAGTTGTGGGCCATCGACGAGGGGCGTAGCCACCCTCAATTTGGAATTGGAGGCAAATGCCCAACACAAAAAGTGTTGTTTCGTTTAGTATGGGGACTCGAATTCCTCTGGTGAGGGGATACCAGCTACTACAGGAATTGAAATCCATTTTGTCAGTGACGCGGGGATAGGAATCATCCAGGTTTGTTTTTCAAATCTTGAGACGGTGGGCCGAGCCGCTAAATTTTGAAACTCTTATAATGATTAAGCTTCGGTTGCTTCGGTTTAGACACATGTCGACATATGTTGACATGGTATGATGTGAAAATATCGAAATCCTCAGAAGGATATTTCTATCCGGGCATCCGCCTGTCTACTCCTTCCAGGTTTGTGCATATATACAAGTGTAGTGATCGCATTACGTCTCTATATCCCGGGTTAAGCAACATGGCTCGCGAGATCATGCCAGGGCGGGACTCCGCAGAACGCTGACAACACAGAATTTTCACGGCTAGCTGTGTCATGAGAAACCCATAGAGCCAGGCTCTTCCAATTATATGATGCCCTTGTTCATACAGCACGTGCACGTGTGTGTACCAGGAGAAAGTTCGGAAAGCGCCAGCGTGAACCTTTGTTCCCTCTCCAGGCTATTGATGGAACCAGTGTCGCCAAGCGTACCCGAGTCATGGACCAAGGTAAACTTGCCCTACCCCATGTCGCTTGCGCCTGCCTGGCGACTGTAGAAATGAAGCTAAGGCGGAAGCTTTCTTGTCTACGCCGAATATATTGTCGAAGTAAAGCTTGCTTGTGATACAAAGGAAAGCTTTGGAGCTACTCCGATTCATCTATCTACGATATCCGCTACTGTAACCGGCCGATATCTTAATACGTCAACAAGATATAATCTGGTTTAAATTTATAAAAAACCGATTTAAATCAAGGATTCAGAGCAAGGTTATTATCTCCTGCGTTTTGTTTTCGTCGAGGGATCGTTGCTTTAAAAAGGGTTGGCATTCGTACTTGCCGTCGACTTGTGCCGATATACGCAAATTTCCAAAAACGGTTCGACGAAGAGACTGGAGTTGAAGGATTTCTCCACCGACAAGTCCGTACCAAGCCATTCTATATGCCGTCATACATACAGGATGCGAAACGGTGGGGGATTCCATGGAAGCTCAAGCCAGACATGAACCTGCAGCTCGAGCTTGACAGACGGAAGCGAACGTCTACTCACCCGTGGAGTCGAATAAATGCATAATGATCCAGTTAGATCATAAAATGATTCAACAGTGCAATACTTCGAGCCCCTACCTAGATAACTCAACATAATACTATGTACAGTTCCTAGTGTCTGAGAAATACGCTTCAGTCCTTATACCGAGATATTATCGATTATCGCTGTCACCTCTCAAAGAGTCTGGAGAAGGGATATCACAATTCCAGAACGAGGCTGGAAACTTCGAAGCAATCTAGATTGCCGAAGTACCCTAGTTTCCTATCACGAGGTCCTATCCCATACCCCCCAAATTTCCTCGATACAAAGCCATGAAACTTTTTTCTCGCCTGAGTTTCGAAAAAATCCCCGGCGAACATATCCGACAGAGGGGCGACGACAGGGGTCTTCCGAATTGAACCAATCGTAGTGCGGAGAAACCGGCTAAGTTGTTACTTGGCTCGATCTCACCACACCAACTCCAGGTCGGAGAATGGATGTGGAGGACTCGTGCCTGGTCACGTTGGCAGCTCTTATCGGCTGCGAAGCCCGCGGTCCGCAAAACCGCTGTCGGCTTAGGGTTCCGTCTCGAATATATCGAATTACGTTAACATCTGAATCGAAACTCGTTCATGGCCATGGGCAAGGAAGTTGTTGATATTGCATAGCAATTATAACCTGTTCCTTACACGGAGCTGGATTATAAAATGAACATCTCCTCGCTCTCAACATGCTTCTCCACCATCAGCAACATCCTAGCGATCGGGATCATATTCAGTGGATATCTTTGGGGAACAGGTTTCCTTTGACGGCTTCTTCTCTTCATTAATCTTTGCAACAAAAACAACACATTTAACGATTCGTCTTTCAGTTACGAAATACTCTCCAAGATGAAGGTCTCTGTTATTGCCGCCGCTGTAGGCCTGGCTGCCTCTGCCAATGCCCACGCAATCATGCAAAATGTCTCCGTCAATGGCGCTGATAAGGGTCTCTTGACTGGTATCCGTGCCCCATCCAATAACAACCCCGTCGGAGACGTCAATTCCCAAGATATCATCTGTGGTGCCAGCGGTTCCACCTCCAGCAGTGTCATCAGCGTCGCTCCAGGCGACAGACTCGGTTTCAAATGGCAGCACATCATTGGTGGCCCACAAGGCTCCAACGACCCGGACAACCCGATCGCTTCCTCCCACAAGGGACCCATTCAGCTCTACCTCGCCAAGGTCGACAACGCTGCCTCTGCCGCCAAGACCGGCCAGAGATGGTTCAAGGTCGCCTCTGAGGGTCTCAGCGGCGGAAAGTGGGGTGTCGATACCATGATCCAGAACGGTGGTTGGTGGTACGCCAACCTCCCAACCTGCTTGGCCCCAGGTGACTACCTCGCCCGCGCCGAGCTCATCGCTCTCCACAGCGCCTACAGCAGCCAGGGTGTCCAGTTCTACACTTCCTGCGCTCAACTCAGAGTTAGCGGCTCCGGCAGCTGGACTGGCTCCAACTTCCTCAGCTTCCCAGGCTCTTACTCCCAGAGCGACCCTGGTATCCTCCTCAACATCTACGGACCCTCTGGTGGGCCCGATAACGGCGGCAAGGCGTACACTGCCCCTGGTGGTGCAGTTCAGCAGCAGCAGTGTGGAGGTGGTGGCAACCCAACAACCACCGCTGCCACCACTGCTAGGACTACCACTGCCGCGCAGACCACCCTCCGCACCACCACCACTGCTGCCCGGACCACCACTACAGCTGCTGGTGGCGGTGGCGGTACTGCTCCTATGTACGGACAATGCGGTGGTCAGGGCTGGACAGGCCCAACCTCGTGCGCATCCGGAACTTGCCAAGTTCTTAACCCATACTACTCCCAGTGCTTGTAAATATTTCTTTAACTGGTTTCGAGGGCGGTTCTTGAGTTAATTAAGGGGGGGGGGGGGAAGATTTCGCAGGAGTGGTCTCCCCTGGAAGGGTGGGGTTGCCCTCAATATGTATATATACCCATCATTTGTAGCGGATGCATCTTGTTTTGTGTTCGAAAACTTTTTTTATCTTCTACGATATGTATATATTAGTCTGCACCGGAAGGGAACTTCTTTGATGTAGCAAACAATATTATTTTTCATGATGAAAAAATATTTCGTTCGTCGCTTCGGTGATAATTTCCAAAGATCCCGACGACCACATTGAGTTAGAAGCAATAGTTATATCAGCCACGTGAAATTTCTGGATTCTAATGAAGATACTTTCCAATATTCTATACCATTATCCATTGACACATCCGATATCTGAATCCTGACAAGGTATTTCCACGTTAGCGAGGTAGTAGTTACCACTATTCTTTGGTCGACTTGCAAGCCTGAAAAGTCAAAGGATCTAGATCCGCCATTTATCATAGTTGCCAGTAGGGTCTTGAGACTAGTGCGGTTATGGTAATGATCGGCGGGACTGTCCAATAAAATTCATCTTTCTTCTAAAAAAGGATAAGCGCTGTAGGCTGAGAGTCCGCTAGACAACGCAGACTTAACGACTTTGTGTGCATGAGCGTTGGGTGACTGGTAAGTGGTGCTTGGAGAGTTGCTATAAGTAGTCCCAAAGCTCCACCGATGAGGCCATCTTGAGATTTTTATCACTATTACTGGCATCTAACTCGTTAATCATGACTCTTCAAAAATTTCCCTCCGAGATCTTGCTCGAGGTATAGCTCAATTTTTGCTTAGAATCTGCACAAAAAAGACGTCTTAAGACTATCACTGACCGTTTACCGAACGCCAGATCTTCTCGCATCTAAATTTCGACACGAAGACAACATTTGAATGGCCTGACTATACCCAATTTGACCCGAGCCTGCAAGTTGAGTATGTGGAAGGATATAACTACAAGCGTCCGGATGGGGATGATGTGTCTATCCCTAGGGCCAAGGAAAGTGCGAATCAGCCGGATCGAGCAACCCTATTCGACCTGCGGTTAGTGTGCAGAAGATTCAAGGAAATCGCAACGCCGCTCGCATTTTCAATGATTCGAATTTGCCATGACTTTGAACATACACAGAAAGTAGTCTACGGGCTCACGCGCGGGGACGATGACACACATGTGAAGGGTTTTTCGAGACTAGACGATAACCCATTGGTTCGCTATGTGCGACATATATCCATCTCGCCAATGGCACTGCTTCCTAAGGCCTGTAAACTTGGCGACGGACAGCTAAAGGGTTAGAAATAATCAGACCAAATCTTAAAATTCCCTTATGAAACTCTAACCATGTTTCTTGACTATAGAGCCGGAGAGAGAAGATAAAAAGTGGAAATATCCTTCTACGAGTCAACCAGATTGGGCAAGGGCATTCATAAAAGAGATAAGCACTCTATTCAGAAACCTTCCGGCATCCACCACGACGCTTACATTTTACGAGCTCCCGACTGGTCGTACATCTCGCCGGAGATCTGGTTCCGCAGGCTTCATGAATATCGCAAAGTTGAATGAGTTATTCAACATTGCTATTTCTTATGCTTCTAACAATTTCTCAACCTCTCAAAACAAATTGTTGAACATATACTCGCGGGATTTACAGGACACCGTAAACCTGTGGAGAGATTTTGGAGAGAGTGATCGCGCGCTTGATGATATTTTCGATTACAACTACGGCTTGTCATTCAATCACCGCATACCAACTTATCTCCGTGGCGCCAAAGAGGTGAACATTTACTCCGCGAACCATATCCATCAGCATGTTGATAGGTGGGCTATCGGAAAACTCACTCAGCGAATGCCCGACGGTATCAAGACCCTATCCATCCGATCTCTGTTCGCATTTAGCGGCCATATCGACCAGTTAGAAATTCCTTGCTCCAACAACCTTACTTCATTAGTAATAGAAGGTGTAGGTGCTGTGGACCAAAGGATCTTAGGTATTATTGATCGGTTGGTCAACGCCGATAAGATACATATTTACAGCACGGATATCTCGGATGAGGGAATGGATCAATTTAAGAGTAGGCGGGTTATTGTAGATCCCACGATTGAAGGATTACATTGGAGTAATGTCTTTGATCGCCTTACGAGGCTCGATAAGTTGGTGGACTTTCGGGCGGGGAATATCTCATATCAGACGGTGAGGAGAAGATACAAGTATCTGGATGTGAACAAGTTATGGCTATTCTCAGAGAATGAGGAAGACTTCAAGAGTTTTCACAACCTGAGGGGCATTTTGATCGAAAGGCGCGAAGCGGGACGCCTCCCTAAATCCCAGTGGCTGGATGAGGCTGGATATGAGGTTGGATGTGGTCAATGGACTTTGCAGAGGATTGAAGAGAGCTTAGAGTATCCTGGACTCATACTAAAGAAGACGGAGGAAGATATACTTGTCGAAAATAGGAGACGTGAAGAGATGGCAATGGAGAGCTTCTTTCGATAGCCTTGATAGGTGGATGTATGTAGTATCTATATCAATGAAACGAGTACTCAGAGAAGCTTGCGAGAGCTAATCTGTGGTATTATTTTGCGCAACGTTCTACCTAAATGTGTTGTTTACTATCTTCTCGACGTCTACAAGATTCACCAAGTAGGACCCGATCGCACCATCAACGTTCCTCTAACTACCAACCTGTTACACGCTACCAAACGATCATTACCATCCAAAATGCCTATCAAAAAGGCGAAACGCCCCACTACCTTAAAGCAACCCGCTTTCGAGATTGCCAGAACCCCTGCCGGGAGGTTCAACCACAAAACAAACCGTCTGAGATATATCCGAGCCGAAGCTGCAGCTGTCCTCTGCAGAGCCTTAAGGAAGAACTATGAAGCGAAGGATGTTAGCTTCATCGATAACCACAAGAAAGGATATCGTTGGTTCCTTTCAATCTCTACCGTCATTAACAAGAAAACTAGTGCTCATGTTACCACTGAATATGAGCTACCAAACTGGACCAAACAACAAATGTGGCGCTGGAAATCCCATGAATCCGAACAAATGATCGATTGGCTCAGCCATAGGCTCCTGAAGGTAGAGAAATCAAGTGACGAAACTGAAGGAATCAAAAGGAAGCAGATTGGTGACGATGCTGGAATGAAGGAGCTTGAAGCTATGCACGAGGAGAAGCATTTCCTCAGAGAAGTTAGACATATTGCTTTCCTGGTTCAACACTACATATCTAATCAAATGAAATAAGGTCTGCATCACCGTTTATACCAAGAAGGAGAAGGAGTATTTGAGGAACAGATGGCAACAGCCTGAAGCAACTATCAAGGAGCCTGCGTCAGAGTTCATCGCTTGGATGACAGGGGCAACGGACCATGAGATCGCCCAACAGATGGATCTACAATATCTCGGAGCAGGCAGTCATGATGGCGAAGATAGCTGTCAGGGCATCGGTCTATCTTACGGTGGATTTGGAGGAGATCCTGTTGTCACTGATATCCCTACAGCCGAGGATATAGCCAAACAGTTGGCCGAACAAGCTTTGTCACAAATGTTGGCTCTTCACCCTATCCAATAGTTCCTTGTTCTACCAAAGCCTATATCGGTCCTAAAACCTTTCTACCGGATTATCCTATTTTCATTCTTAAACGGTCTGTCTCATGTCCTTTTATTACGCAACGGCTAGCACTACGGCACATATCTTTCTTCCTGCCGAACCAGCAATGAAATTCTTAATATCGAAAAGCCAAGTAGTGTTATTGTGCTAGAGTGCTTCGTAGCAGCGACTATGAGATTGCACGAGACAGGCTAGGCTTCGGGGTCACAACACAAAGATTTGTTGCAATTTTGATAGGCTCAATGGGAAGCCTGCTGTTCCATCCCTTGGATATCGATCCATAAATATTCGAGAGGGCGTAAATCGGAATCACTCCAGATATCAAAATTGCTGAATGAAGCTACAATACCTTTTATAGCTTCGACTCCGGGGCTCCATCCCGATCTTATGAAGAAATGGCCTCCCTATTCTTACATCCAATAGGCAGGCTTTTCACGGGAAAAACCGATGTTTTATTACGTTTCTATGTAGAACAGGCAAGGTGAGGGCTGTGTCCATATTTAGGTAACTAAATTTGGATTACATTAAGCGTCTGGCTTAAATATTACTTTCTGACCCTGGACCGTATCAAGCCTAGTCTAGGGGTAGATCATTTTGCCGCTCCGCAGGGCCCTAGTCATCTTGCAAGCTTAGGCCTAGATCTAGCCTCTGGTAATGGGTGGTAGCTCTAATCTGGAGATATTGATGCGAAGCCCGCACTGGCTTCGCAGTGAGGGCACGGATCCCAACAATGCCCCTACTACTTATCTGAATGCGGGTTCCAGCAACTTCCATGCATCACGCTTACGCTTCTAGGCCCTTTCGGAAATATAAAAAGGCTAAAACCTGGGGTTAAATTCTTCTCCTGCATTCATTCTTGATCACTTTTCCTTCATCTCAGTTCACTTTCGCACCTGGTATTTCTCTAGGGCCATCACAACAGCGCTACTACCACAATGAGAAATTATCTACCACACAATAAATATACTTAACCGGCTGAATTTGGAAGAAGACCGAAATACACAGCTCTATAGTCATGAAATGGATAGCGCGATGTCTATGCACAATTCAGCTTTCCGATATGAGGGAGCATTCGTGTTCCGATCAAATCATTGATACCCTCGAAAGGGAAGCATACCCTAGATACAGTATCAAAATGTCCACGAGGTGTATGAACAAATATATCTAAAACCCCTAATTCAAGGGCACCGGTACCCTAGCAGAATAACAGCATGCAAACATATGACACGGGCAGGTCACGACTCTATGCATCTTGGGTTTGTCGATATTGTCGCGAATCCGACCATTAGAATCCGACTTATTTTATTGGTCAGGAGGATACAATTCAACTTTATTTTTCCCTATAAAGACTTCGAAATACTGTGCTGCTCTTTCATATACACCGCTTCGATCACCTTGTCGGAGCTTCTCGCGTTTCTTCTAGAAGCCCAGCCAAGTAGATGAAAGTATAAACTGTGAGAGAAGTAAAATACCTCCTCCATACCAGAAACAACAGATAACAGACATCTACATTTAAGATATCAAAAGAAGCATTCAGTTCGCCCCCGTAAATATGGCGGACACCTACCGCAAGGCTACGTCACGAACCAGAGTAGTTGCGGCTGGCTTATGAGCACCACCTATGACGAGCTTAAGAACGAACACGAAGAGCATATGTTCAATCACAGGCTGCGCATCAATAAATTGAGCCCTGATTTCGACGCCGGTTGTGGCCGCAGATACGCAGAAACCCCACTTACCACCTTCGTCATGTCTGACACACCACCTATTATCATTACTACACGGTTTCACGACTTGATATCCTTAGCTGATGGATCGAACCCGCTACGCATCTATATACTGGCTCTCAGGTTTTAATCAGAGTGGAATTTGGCATCACGACACACCAAAAATCTTTTAGAGATTGGATATCTAGACCAGTCGACTGTGCTCATTGAGTATGGTCGAAACAATTCTGGAGATTACATAATAACCGAGCCACCGGGGCGACAGCTCAGTCATGGAAGCTCGCCCAGTTGCTAATGGCATGTACTGCTGGCCAAATTACTATGATTATTCGAAACAAAGACCTCTCAGACTACCTAAAGGGACGGGATTGCACAAGCAGAGGAGGAAATTTGAGTTGATGAGTTAGGCATACACCAGGTGCCTATATTTAAGCGCTATTAAAAGAAATGACGATCTATCGACATCGCGATACGTCGTCATTTCATTCTAGAACGTTACATAGGTAATCAAGACATATATGGCAATCTCTTGCCGGAGCCGGAGGAGTTTGCTATCCTATTCTGGGATTTGTAGGCTACATTTGACCGTTAATACTCTAGCTGAAGCGAAAGATATGTATGAGCTGCGCCGGCGGGGGTAACACACCCACTTGATCCTCAGGGGCTTCTCAGTTGTGTATATAGATCTATAATGTGGCCGACGTCGAGTTTCCGCAGCAGTTTATGTGGGTGTTTCTGGGGTTCCGCTTTAAGGAATTCCGGAGCCGTCTTGTACATGTACATAGTTCTTATAATCTTACAACGTTGCGATTAAACAATCATTTCGGTTAGGAAATCAAGGAGAGGGGTAAAACAGTCTGATTCGTAGAATGGATCGTATACAGGAACGGGATCTGTCGAACTAGTACTGTAAAGGCCTTACCTGTACATATGTATAGAATTCAGCTAGGTAGCCGATTAGATGATGAGTCCAATAGTACTATCTTTCCGTTATTGACTGGGGTATGGGAGAAGAACTCCTAAACCCTCATCCTTGTAATTTAATATTTCTGTAATTGTCGCAAATCTCGATTGTGCCAGAATTAGTCGACGGTAGTAGCGTATTTCCCATCACAAGGCGGTTGTAGTTGTGGGACTCAGCGGCTATCGGGGAAACGTAATTAAGTTAACTAAATGGGGTACTAATCCACGGTACGGTCTTATGATATCGCAGTGGGTGGCCGCAGAGCTGGCAAGTTATCTCATCATAACTTTTTTAGCTTCCATGCTCGTACCAACATTTTTTTTTTTTACAGCGAACTAATGCTACTTATGGTATCAGATATACATTGCATTGCATACACCGCAACAATAACCGTGTTCACAGGAGTATCGTACGACACGGCAAAAGTAAGAGAGTATTACCCACTAATATCTAGAATGACCGAAGTTCTGCACGTCGGTTAATGCCTCTAGTTTCGAAGTTGGAAACACAAAATGAGACAAAATTAGCTGCAGTGGGAGCCTTTCTTTGTTTGAGGTACGGCACAGACGACGGAACTCGACAAGAAACCAACAAATCCGTCAGTTGCACCGATCGAGACCAATATCGACACGCGCGCAAACCCAAACAAATCTTCGCTGTGACGGGAAGTCGCGTCTACTCGGATCTTGGAGCAGCAGATTTTGGTGTCCTTTCGTAGTCCTCTCAAGGAAATGCGGTTCTGTGGAGAAGGCTGGATAAAGGACCAGAGAAGGCCGACGTCGCGACGTTTTAAACCGCAATCTCGACCGGTTGTATGAAAACTGGCGATACCTAGCGCCGTTCAACAGAGTAACCAAACTCCATCGACAATACCAATTCTGCTTAAAGAGCCAGCCGAGCATCGGGACTCAACTACGGGTAGTGGGATGGCCGGTTTGGAGAAGCGCTTCGACGACGGTGAAACTGTCGAATCGGAAAACCTGGCTAGTCGCGATGCTCAATCATTAAGAGCGACGACGCGGAGGAAGGCTCTTTCTAGGTCGCCTTCGACTGCACAGAAGGACCAGACTCGACAACATACAAATTCTGGAACTGGAAGGACCTATCCGGCGGCTCAGAGGTCCGAATATGATGGAACCGACCCGTTAAAAAGAGGCACCTCTCAAAACTTTGTGGACCCGCCACAAAGCCTTCCCAGAATAATATTACGACATGTTCCGCCAAAATATCGGACGAGAAACAAAAAGGGATATTTCAGGTGGATATTCGACATTTTCACCTTTTTATCGATCCGACTATGGAGCAAAACTATAACTTGGATATGGAAATCACGGAAACGAATATGGGCAATTGTGATTTTCCCACTTTGGATACTGTGGAAGACTGCCACCCTTGTATTTCAGATTTCCCGCATTACCATTTCGACGATGGTCCGGGGCTTATGGGCTATAGTTTCGACAATATTTAACGCTCTCTGGGTCATCGTATCATCCCCATTTCTCCAAAAGCGAAGATTACCGCGCCCTCGTACACGACAGTATGTAAAGGAAATCGAGACGGCAGGCAAAAATGTGAGGATGGTTATCTTACTATTGATCCTCACCTCTCCATTCTGGACGACGGCATTCCCAACTGCGACGATGGCAATACTTTTCCTTTCTGGATTATTATGCATACCTTGTGGGTTACTCACTTTTATACGGAGGTACTCAAAGGGAAGGCTGGGAATTTTCAATCAATGGAAGGGAACTGCGACCTATGTGGTCATTATTGGTTTCCTAATGATCCTAAAGATGCTATGGATAATTGAATCCAATGAAGCCATATATACTGAAAGGCATGGGCTACAGTGTGTATATTTTGAGTGCTGAGGTATTATGGCTGGGGCTATTGGGGTACGAGGCGATAAGATGGAAAGGCTCTTGCAAATTAATGTATATATTAATTCTTCTAGCTCCATGTTATAACCTAGAGGTAATGATACAGTCTTAAGTGCTCCTATACTAACCATCAGCCAACAGCTCCAACTAATTATCAAAGAGTGTGATCTATAGCCATTAAGACTATATAGTAAAACTACTGCCCCAAGATTGTTCCTTCGTATTGGCGCAAGTCACCACGTAGAAGTCATTGAATAGTGTGGGAATGGTGCGGCCATGGAGACGGACTCAAAGGTCAATCGTGAAAGGCCCCAGTACCTTCATCGATGGTAAGAACTTTCTTATTCTCACCTCACCTCCTCATCGACTTTACTACCAGCTTCATCTCCACCGCTTTGAATCTGTTTGAACTTGTTCAAAATCATCAATACACCCTCAGACGAGCTTCTCGTAGTCATAACAGGTAGGGTTCGCCCCTCGAGGTTGGTTGAGTATCCTGAGCTAAGGAGGGGTAGCCTCAAAATGAGGAAACAGAGTGCCTCCAGACACGCCCGCGGGGCTCCACCTCCATCTTCAGCCGCGCCCAGTATTCGGTTCTCATCTGCTCGTCCGAATAGTATCCCAACCTCAGTTCTTCATCGATCGGATATCCACTACAGTACCCTTCAATCACACCTCGCGATTCAAGACCATGAAATGCATGCTGTCCGCGCTGTCATTGACAACATCATCGAATTGAATCCTGATTTCACTCAACTGAATCTCCGCTTAACCAGCGAACGCGAACTCCTCTGCCGAATTGCCAATCAACATACCAGCCTCTTTGGCGTTGGTATTACTCGAAAACTCGCAGAACGAAATCGCGAAACCGGCGCCGTCGGTTGGTTGTTGTACCAGTTTGTTCTCTGGTGCATAAAAGATAATCAGCGTGCCTCTAACCGCTCAGAGGCTACTCGTGAGAGGTCTGATTCAGCACTATCTACCGCTTCGACTTCAGATCTTGGTGCCGAAACTCTCCAGGAGCCTGAAGAACACCAGGACGGTGACGACGAAAGAGCTAGCGACGAGGACGAAGTTGATGATAGCGAGGAAGAAAATAGCGGTGATCGGAGTGGCGACAGGGAAATATCATCTGGTAATGAGAGCTCCGATGCAGACGACGAAGATGAGGGTGGAGAAGAGATACAGGAGCCACAGGGTGAAGGCTTTGAAATCGGAACTCCAGCCCAACAGCAAATGATAGATTTTTCCGATCTCGACCGCGAGCTAGCAGAGTTTGAAGAGAATGTCGAATACCTGGTTCTTCGCTATGGCAGTCCAGGTCTGCAGCAAGAATTCCATCGAATTCAAAGCCAAGGGAATGGCGACGGCGAGGTCATGATTCCGGATGCTGGGCCCTACACCGACGATGAAGATTCGCCAATCGAACCAAGGCCCTTCCGTCCTCCCCAACGCAATGGAATCTTCTGCGCTACTTGCTTCCTCTTCCTATTTGTCGCCGTCGTCGTTCTCTGCTGTATTCAATACATGCATGAGAAACAAGGCAACTCTCGTCTCTGGGATACCTTGGTTCTCAACCAACGCCACACCATCGCCACAGCTACTGAACAAGCCATGTCCAACGGGCACTCTACCTCTTTGTCATTGACGAGGGCCACTGCAACAGTCGTTGCAAAAGTCGACCTTTAAACGATTTAAACGCGCTTTTCTGATTCTTCCTAGATTGTCCCCTTACCCCCTTGCATAACCTCTGGCTGATTTTCCACCAATGTACAACGATGTGTTCTTTTCCATTTTCCATGCACTAGTTGGGCGTTCTAACGTGTGTTTTGCGTCTGTTGCCCCGTCCCCTCCCCGAAGTGGCTAGCGGGGAGCTGGAATGCCCGATTATTGCCCTGACACATTATCAACTGCCCCAGACTAATCAAGTACCGCTAGTTTCATGAGTGCGTTAGCTAAAACTAATGGAACTATCGAGTTTTCTCTCCCTGTACACTAAAAGATATAATATTCTCAAGTGTCGCCATTAAGCACATATTTACAGGTTCTTTGTCTGTATGCTTAGGATTAAACCTAACTTTCGCCTTCGACATCGTGACCAAGTATGCTAGTAACCGAGTTCAACGTTTCATATTACTCTATGCAAGATGCCGTAGCCCTACGCGAACAGTATACCGTTTTTGCCGCTTCTGATGCTAGTATATCACTCTGGTTATCCTTAAACCCCATTTTCTTGATTGCTAGTCGAGGTATATATAACTCTAGTCTCTTCCCACCGAACAACTATTCTCGACCAAAGCTCAGATATCTACAGACGAGCAAGATCCAACGGGTCCTTCTAGTGTTCGACAGAACAATATACCTGTAGGTACACCCAATAGTACCTCAGATAGTCTCGCCGATTCTCAAAACATCCAAGCTCATTTATCGAACATTGCGGTGGCGAAAATGGCGGCTTCAAAAGCTGGACAAGAAGGCGCAGTCCTGGTGGGAGAACTACGTGATGAACATACTGGTAAGGACAGTGCTATATAGTTCCCTAATCTTACCTGTTTCCCTCATTAATGAACGACAAATGCTTAACTAGGAAAGAGTGATTTAGGGAGCGAACGGGCCTATTTCGCAAGAAATGTGGCAGAGAATACAGTAAGACCTAAAACGGTCATCTGCGACGAGTGTAAAAAGCGAGAAAGATTCGAGAAACCAATCTACGCATATCCTCAAGTCCTCAAACTGGTCGAAAGATTGGGGATCGCGTCCATGATAACTACTGTTCTAATCGTTCGGAATACTGATATCGGGAGTATTCTTGTCAAGGGAGCAGCAGGCTGGCGTTCAGCTGTTAATCAGATTGGATCTTCAATTCCAGGTCCTGGATTTAGTGGAGATATGGGGATCGGGACAAATGGTACGATGGGTAATATACCCGTACCTGCCTCTGGCGGCGGTATCATCAACGTTGCTACACGTGCCGTGCGTAGCGTGTTTGGTTTTTCCTAGCCTTGGGTAGGCTAAGGCCTAATTTCATGGTACTGTAATATTCTCTGTTGGAAATGTAATCTTGCCGATAGCAGAGTTACGTAGAAAAAGCTAGGTAGAATGGAAAATAGAAAATTGAAAAATAACGCTGGAAATATCGAGTAAATAGAGTTTTCGAGTTAGAGCGAGTTCTGTATGGAGCGCTGAGATTAATATCCATGTTACCAATCGAAGGCGATATTATGGACCTAGTATTGAGCATCCTCTTCAACAAACGGTACCCTCATCAGTCTTCCTTCAACATTAGACACTTCTTCCATCTTTACTGCGGCGCTATAGCTCAAAGTATTGGAGTCTTGTCGTGTGGCTGGCTAGTAGCCTTGCCGTTATTTCTCTCGATACCGCTAGGATGGCAAGGTAAGTCTCGACTAAAACTCGGGAACCATACACGCTTTGCTGATAGAGTGATTACAGAGGATGGTACACTGAACCCAAGGATTCTAGAGAGTCGCCAGACTCCAGCAGTCAATCTTCTACATGCCAAAAGTCCCAGCAGCAACCTAGTAGCATCGCCGATGCTACGTCGAAAAAGAATAATACGCCTCCTACCACCTCTCCAAACGATCCTAAATCGATTCCTTTTCCGACGTCACCACAACATGAAACCTATGGTACTGAGAAACAGCTCGATTCCCAGTCAGAGATTGAAATTCCTTTTGAAAACGAACTAGAGAACCTCGACAGTGCTCGAAATATCACTACTGGAAACCAAGGGCATTCTCGTGTAAAAGTCGGTTTGGAGAATTCTGCACCTCTCGATGATGGGTACGCATCTCCAGAGGCCCGCAAGTCGCCAAAAACGGCCAAGGGTGTATCCAAAAGTTTCAAAGTACCTCTAGCACCCAAAAAGAAGCATGTGAAATTCATCATGCCTTACCGCTTTGAAAGTACTGCTTCATCGTTCGACAGTATTGGAGGCATGCCGGTTGGAGAACCCCAGATAAAATCCCGCACAAGGGTTGCTTCGAAAAGGAAGAAATCAGTACGGCCGCTTGCTCACGAAGCCTTCTCCAGTTCAGCGTCTCGAGAGCAGGTTCGCAAACGAAGGAACTGCGTTCTCACCCCAGCTGCCCAAGTCGACGTGGAACAGTTGAAACTCGGGATGGCAGAGAAAGACAAGAAATTGAGCCTAGTGGAGCAGCAACTGGCCAATGTTGCTTGTGATATCGGTCGCATCCGTAACAGACTACAGCTATTAGAAATGGAGAACTTAATACTCGAAACAAAGATAAAAGCACTCGAGGCGGACAAGTCACATGGTACCCGACATAGAGACGACAATGACGAAGCATCTACATCAGAGCCTAACTTTTGGACAACTCGGCGTGTTTGGAGAGCTTTTTTGGGCATCGTAATTGTCTACTTCATTGTTGGTTGTTGGGTAAGTTGGGAGGCCGACCGCCAGGCAGCGATCGAAAGGGCACGAAGAGACATGGACTTTCAACAGTGGCAAAGCAGGTACGGAGTTCGACGAAACTAGAGCCTTCATCCCGGAGACAATGGTAATTGGACGGACGAGAACCTTCCGTACTCCTCCTTCACAATAATATTAGACGTAAGGAGCATGCTATGATGTTGGCCACTGCAGCTGTTGCTATTGGGTGGCACTGAAATCTATTTCCAACAGTGCAAACAATAGGCGACGCGAAACGAATTTTGGTTTCAGTTAACTGTACCTTTGTTCTCTCACTAAAAAACACGTCAAAGCAAGGAGCCGTAAACAACAATAGTAGACACTAGTTCAATCGATATTTCATGATCACATCATTCAACCTGAAGGATATCTGCACTGTAGTTTTGTAGACCTCGAAAATCTATCTTGTTAGAATACTTCTGCCCTGGCACTTACAATTCCGGCTTCGAATCCCGCATAGACGACCCGAAAACATTTCCACAACATCATATATACAACCACAGAGCAAAATATATCACACAAAATGGGGACTGTGGAAGAGGAGAACCCGAACCTTCGCAATAAAGCTCCACCCAAACCAAAGCCGAAAGCAAATTCCACCAGTGCAGCCGACTATCGCGAACAGCCCCCGGGTGTACACGCGGCCAGAAAGGTGGAAGGTTCAGCACCTTCACCGCTAGTACGTAAAGTCCAAACCAAAGCGAAAGATCTCCTCAAAGAGCGCCTAAAAGGCAGCGTCCTCACTCGTATCCCGGTCTATACATCTCTCCACGACAGGGGACCTTTTGAGCTCATCAGGCCGGAGCAAGATGAACTTCCAAAGGCCAAGTGGGCAACTATCGAACGACGGCATGTCCCTGACCAGGCGAATATGCCCAGACTGGAGGGTTTTGAAAAGCAGAGACAAAACGTTCAGAAAGTATTGGAAAGTGGGAAAACATACTGGATTACCCAGAAAATTCGGGAGTGGGCCTACGCCTTGATACAGCTATACATCTACATAGCATACTGGTTTGCCACTTGGTTTGGGGCCAGTATCAAGAAGCCGGGGAAATGGAGGCTTCTAGCGTAAGTGTTCCGAACCGATGCTCCCGCAACCAAGGTTGAAGGCCACTAACATTGATGTGCTAAACAGCTTTCGCTATCCACCGACTGAAAACGGTTGGGATTTCTTCAACATCCGCGCTGAATGCGAAACTCTCACACGATCGAATGTGATATACACAAAGAAGAAAGTTTGGTTCAACCCTGAAACCGGGCGGTACGAAACCGTCATGTTCACCAACATGGACGACGAATCCTATTATCAAGACAGGTACCCTGGAGAGACCGACGGTATCGACCCCACAGAGTTCGCAAAGTATCACTACCTGGGTCCCGAAGACACGGCGGCCAAATGGCTTGGCGAGAAGGTTTTCACGCCTGTTATGACTGTTTTTGTAGCTTTCGTCTTCTTCCTACTTTTCGTCAATGGGGCTAAGGTAGTGATCTCTGTGGGGCATATGTTTATGATAGAGTATCCTGACGCGGCCTGGATAGCCTCAAGCGGTATCCTGTTGTGGGTAATATTACGGCGTGTATTTTGGCGGAATCGAGCATAGAGCGCTGACAAGGGGGCGAATCGGCTGAACTTGGGTTCTATAGATTCGAAGACTGACCTCCACCGTCTGCTCTAAACTCTGTGCTGGGAAACAATATCGTAGCGGATATCCCCAATGTTCTCTAGTCTACCCTAACGACCTATATTGTTCCCTGCGAATGACTCCCGTTGCTGTCATGATATTTATCACCGCGCCATGTAGCAATATATCTCATATCTAAGCTCTTGCTAAATCTCATAGCCCTACAAGCCAAGACTAGGATGTAGTTGTGGCAAAGACTTCTTATCCTATCGCATTTATTTCGTCGATTCTGGCAGTTAGCGCTATAGCGCTGTTACTACCCCACATGTCAGAACTTGCAACTAACCTCCCGACTTCTCTGTGATAATGGTCATCGGATTCTCGCGACAGGGTTCCTTGTTACACGAAGCCATACCCGTTTTGGAACCCATTAAGCTTTGAAGCCAAACCTTAATCCCAAATCGGATATTAGGAACCAAAAATGCCACAGTCTCCTGCGTTGAGGAATTTGTTACATTCGAAGATTGGAAGCTAAGATGGAGCTCAAACGTAGTACGTATGGCCTGCTTAGCTACGAAGAAAAGAAAAAAGAAAAAGAGTAAGGGATTCGCAAATATAACTTCGCTACGGTACGATTTTGTGACTATTCTCAGGGCGTAATTCGTGCGAGCAGCTGGCTGTGTTCGTTCGCTATAGCGCTACTGCGACATTACGTATTAGCTACAAATTACCAACCATACTGGTCCTCCGTAAACCTCACTATGGCTCCTCTTTTCCCCAGTTCGGCTACTGCCACTCTAACTTCATCCCTCATACCAGGAGGACCACAAACTAAAACTGTTGTGCCCCTGCTCGCATGCTCTCCCAATAGTTCGGCCTCCAACACATCCCTCAACTTGATACGATCTCCGACAGAGACGCTGACATCAGTCTCGCCCCACTTTGCCTTGCCATCAACAATCTTGCTACCTCGTTCGCCCAGTAGGTTTTCTACAGCTCTAACTAGCGGTTCCGTCCGCACACCCCAGAAAAGCTTGGTTGTACTAGGAGTAGAGGCCAAGAAGGGGCGACCGAGTAAGGGAAGGACCCCCGTAATACCAACACCACCAGCAAAGAACAATACACTTGGGTACTTAGCGGAAGGACGAGGGTTTGGCGAATATAGAACAGATTTTTCAGGGCTATAAGACCCCTCGACAAGTGTAAATAGGCCATTAGGGCTTCCAGCATGCGCGGCAAGTTGGGACGTCAACCCGCCCATCCGTCGGATAAAGAAGACGATGCCTGAACCTCTTTGCCCCTCGCCACTAACCCTAGAAACTGTAGTTTTGGCTTCCATCACACCCTCCTTACCGACTTCTAAATCTTCCGAGGGTGTGGTGCTCTTTGATAGGGGTGCAAGGGGCAATACCGAGAAGGGGTGGTTCTCCCAAACGCGCCAGGTCAGTGTTGGGAAGTACAGATAGGCTTGGCCATGTACATCCACTCCGGGGATTTCGACTTTGAGGTAGTCATCGTCAACGGCGGAGATATAGGCCCTCTTCATAACACCGTTCTGTACCAATTTAAGAGGCCTCATAAGGAAACGATCAAATCCCCAGAAGGCGAATGCGACTGCGACCCAGATTTCATAGCCCCACTGCCAGTAGTAACGGAAATAAACGTGGAGGAATGTCCCGATGATAGCAATCAGAAAGAGAATGATATGGGAAGCCAAGAAAAATTCATACATCTTTTGTCGAATAGGGAGGATAGAGAAAGGGAGGATAAGGGTAAACCCAAGAGTGCCGATGATGCCCCAGTACCAATATGGATATGCTGCTTCTTCAGCGTGCGTGCCAAGTTTAACCTGGAATTGAAGATATAAAACTGAATGCAAACATGCTTGAATAATGGTGAGAAATCCGAGCCAGCGATGAATCAACACAAACGTGGAACGAGACCAATTCGTTATATATAGTAAGAGATTATTTCGACTAGAGTATAGAATAGCGAGGATGAGGTTCCCGAAGCTTAACATTCCCACGCGATTTGCAACCGAGATTGCGACGGCCTGTGGCCCTTCATACCAAAGATTTGGAGAAACGATGGTATATGAGACACCGGAGAGGATTATGTTTATGGCCCAAATGTAGAAGATGAACAGGGCCTGGCCACGAGTGGGGACAATACCGAGACCGAACAATTCTGGTACCGCATGGCTAGAACCAAAGGCTGGTGGGTCGATGAGATTTGCGTAGAGTTTCGTGACGAGTAATTGCGGGAGGGGCAGAAAGCGGACGAGGGAGAACAGTATCGGGCCGAGAGTGCACATGAGCACGATGACAAGCCTGTATTACTTTGTTAGAGTAGGCAACGATAGGAAGGACACTTAAGTCTTACGTGTAAACATTGTCGACCGAAATATTCTTCTCTATAGCGGAAAGCGCCCCGAAGTTGGCGGAGTAGAACCACTCATTGACCAATGATGTTCGATTCAGTACTTCAGTCGAGTTGACAATACTCATCGGGGGCTCAGTGACGCGGGCGAGAGCCGCTTGATATGAGTACTTTGGTAGGGGCTGGTTATCTTTCCGTCCTGCAACATTCACCTTCCAGTAGGTCTCTAACTTCGAAATTGGAGTATCCTCGGGGCAGTGGGTATGGATGCACCAAGCCAAAGTCTGCATGAAGAAGTCGTTTGTGGCATAACATTGGGGCGACGGCATATGGTGCATCACCATCGAACCGTGATCCATCCCATGGTGCGAATCGCCACAGTCGAGCATGAAGCCTGCGGCGGAGTTGCGACAAGCGTATGCGCAGACCGGGTCCCATTGCTTTACTCCGAGGCCTACAGTGCCTCCGTGAGCAACCCGACCGGTGAAGTCTTTCCCAGCAGCCACCACACTCGTTACGAGACTCACAGACACTAGAAGAAAGCGACATCCTGAGAAACTCGTTCTGCCGACCATTGAGAGTACCTGGAAATAGTGTAAGGAATTGAAATGTGTGTGGCAATCCTCTCCAAACCAAGTCATTAAAAGGGTAGAACCGTGCTTATTTAATATCTTACGGGCGCGTGCCTCAAGTATCAATTCCATTCAGTACCAAGTAACTGCGACTTCCCCCATTTCGATATCAATATTATAATAGTCTCTGATAAATCTGCTCATTGTTGCAGTGGCGTCCACACACCTCGGCATTAAACCCCATAGCTGTCGGCCAACTGCACGATATACTGGCTAGGTACAGCATGGGAGCAGCCAATTGTCTTCATCACATATAATCAGAACCAGGAATCCAACAATCAAACTCGGACGTCCGTTGGCATCCCGCCAAGTGTGTTGCTAGTGTTTTGTCCAATTAAAGTACTGTGGAGGGGGAACTTGCACAAGCGAGGGCCCCACTGAGCAAGTTTGAGCTGGTTGACTGCAGCTTGGGCACTTCCGTGATCCGGATCCAACGGGGTGGATCACAAATATTGGAAATGTGCATGTGCGGAGCTCTATTCTTCACTATGCAATTCCCAATGACAGTAGCATCATAAAGCCGCATATACAAGCGACGGCATTGACCGAAGGACCTCGCTACCAAGATATATTATGCGATGCAGGCAGGCGTGGGAACCTGCAACTAGCTCTCAATGGCATCCGAGAGTTTGCGGGTTGACCTCCCGGGCGCGCGCACACGGCCATGTGGTTCGCGAGGTGTTCCACTGGTAACTAGAGTTTCGGTACCATCTACCATGTAACAGGGGTCCGGTTACTTTAAATTGACGTCGCGCTCGGGATTCAGACCTTGATGGCGCTGGCGAGTGTGTCGTATTAAATATGACTAGGGAAAAACACGCCTCGACACCTGTGGAGCCTCATACACGAGTACGCGTATTCGGCTATGGATCTTGACTGGCCATTGACGCATGGTCTGATAAATAGATTAGATCTCCTATTACCGGAGTTGGTCTTGCGGCCCGTAACGCCAGAGCAGTTAGGGGAAAGCCCCATGATGGGAGGAAACGTTATGAATGTATGCAGGGGCCTAGGGGTCTGGACGGGATGCTACCAGGCTGGGTGGACATCGGTCAGGTCACCAAGCGCCACAGGCGCGGTACCTATGAAGGTGCCATGGAACCTCGTATCTTCGCTTAATAGGGCTGTGAAGAGTTCGCACGCTGCATGGCTGCGCCAGATCCCAAGATTAAAAGTCATCGTCACACAACGCAAGCAGGTTGAAAATACCACACAGCAAGATCTCGACTGGTCAATATTTTCGTGTTGCCACTCCCAAGGAACCGCAAACTTTGAGCCCTCTGTGCCGGAAAGCCACTCTTTTCCACCACTGCACAGCCCCAAATTATACAGAAATATTTTCGTGAATTTCCGGTCGGATATTTATTCATTTGGGATGACACGTACGTTTAGAGTTATGCGTTTGCGAGAAATACCAGCATACTACATGTCAAATCGCCCAAAAGAATACGCAGGAATAACTCATGAGATCTTAAGATATGCATAGTTATCGCCACAAAGGAATTGATCTAGTACTTAAGACTACAAAGAAAGGCATTGTATGTTCAGGATCGGGTATTTCAATCAGGGTGTGGAAAAGACAAAATTTAGGCTGATATTGAAGGATGCGATCGATCTGAGGTAGTACATGACACTAGTATATATAGCCGATTCATTCTGATATCCAAACTGTGTATTTTCCCGACTGAGTCTAATGTAACGCTCATAAGTCCTCCTATAGTGGTTGGTGATTCATGACCGAAGGCCGGTGGTAATATCCGACATTTATTTTGCTGAGTTGAGCCTTGGTTGTTTGTGGTGACGGTTGGGATGATTTTTGATGTGCGAGGAGATCAGATATTTTGGGAGCCATCGGTCCACCGACCGTATAAAATATGATTTAAGCCCATCGTGCTTTAGGAAATGTTCTAGTGTGGCGTCTCGGACGTTAGTTGGAAGCTGGTTCCAACTCTTGTTCCTCAGTCTGGGGATTGTTTCGATTTCGATTTCGTATGCTTGTCGTGCCAAGCTCTATAACAGTCATTAGCTCGTATACTTTCGATCCCAAGGGTCGCTATTCCTTGCCGTATACGGCAACAAGAGTTGTACTTGCCTTCATCTGTTGAAACTTTGATTTCTTCCAGAGCATAGTGTAGCCAGGTAGCTCCCCGAAAATATGATTCAGGAGTGTACGGGATTGGCCTCGCTTTGATACTGAAGGTTTTGAAATCTTTCCAAAGAGAACAACCCTTCTAGACTTCCGCCTCTTAAAATGCTTTGGCATCTTAGGAGATTTTGGTGTCATTTCACAACTCCACTGGTCGCTACTTGAGACAAAGAAGTGGCTGTGCGAGTGGCTTTTCTGCCGTAGCTAGGCGGTCGGAGACCAATCGGATCGGTAGTGCTCGATACCGTTGTCGACTCCAGCCCATTTTCAGACTCGACAATTGTATCCGAGAGGTCACTTGACCCTTTATAGTAGTAGGAACTAGGTAGGATAGTTTCTCACGACTTATTATTCCGTTCCAAGCCATCGAAAATGATCCAGTACATATTCATATGCATATTAGGTACATTTGGATCCTCATGATACCTACTGATTTGATTGAGTAGATACGAAACCCCGCGCGGACCAACACACAGCATGCGGGCTTGCTCCTATCAGCGGCTTTAGTCCATCCTGGTCTCGTAAGCTAACCTCCAGGGAGTGACAACAACCATCCAGGGGCAGGCGCCTGGTTTTTCGGGGCAAAAATGTTGGGGTAGAACTAGTCTCATAACTGGGCTAGCTGGAACAAACCTCGTCGGATAGATTGACAGCTGTGCTTGCATGTGCATCTGCATATATACGGGAGCCATACTTTGCCTCCAGCGCTTGGATTCGAGGCTAATAATTGATCAGCACCCTAAGGCCATAAAAAATGTGTCGACATGGCTGCAGAATCCTAGTCGATAGAATCCACTTGCAGTGCCTAGGATTGCAATCGATTGGCTGTCGCTTTGCAGGTAGCTGACACAACTGATTGCCTCTCAAAACTTTCTGGCCAAATACATAGAAGCTCGCCGAACCATATCGATAGTTGATGGATCCTGAGTTATGTAGGCTGCCCGATATCGCCGATTTATCATTGGATGAATATTCTCACAATTTTTCCGTATACGTCGAAATGCATGACCTCTCACTGTGGTAACGCGGTTGTTTACATTTCGCTTACAATGTATCGGCAGCCTCGTCTGCAGCGTCACCGCGTTATTCTCGAATACGCGTCAGGGTGCGTGCTGGTGAATATGTCTTTTGGTCCAGGCTTTCATTTTCTAATATACTGAACACTCCTCCCGAAAATACCAAAGAAAAGTGCCCATTTTTGGTCACACATTCTCATTATACGGCAATTGAGCCCCAAGTGTCTCGATTCTCAAACCCATCTAAAGGCTGATCCACTTCAGATCTTTACCGACTGCAATTTACCCAAGACTAATCGTTTCCTGGTCTCGTGTAATGGCTGGCCCGGAGGCCTATACTGAAATATTCGGTCCACGAGGCCTTACCCTGGCTCCTATAGTCAACCTCTCAAACTTACCATGTTCGACCCGACCGGTACCCCGATTCCCATACGTCTCTAAGCCAAAACTAGGAAAGAGCGGAAACGTTAACTCTACTGTGATTGCAGAGGCGTTTGGCGGTGAATACTGGCGGCAGCGTACCAGGAATTGGGGGGCAATATTCACTATGAGAAACGTTTTGGCCTTAACACAAGTATTCTAGCTTCCCTAAGGTATGTCACCTAGTCGTCAAGGTACCAAAGCTGATTTCCAATGCAGGAGTTGTGCGATGAAGTCTTTGAGGAACACGAACACAGGATAGATAAGAAGTTTACCTTCTCGAAACAAAATACCGCCGTCAAAGGAGTAATGTACAAATCACCTATGGAAAGGCTTCCACAAACACCGAAGATCGACGACGGTCACCGGTCCCTCATTATCGATATGCTCGCAGCGACGGATACGCCAGAAATGGATGTTAAGGAGCGTCGATAGTTGCTTGAGCATTGTATGCCTCGTAGTGCAGAAAACCGGAGATCTAGGGCTAGAGCGAAAGACCCTCATGTGAGAAAATGGGTTAGGGGGGCAGCCCGTTTCTAGAGTAGGACTGGGCCACTACAGTACCTGATCAAAGGTATATATATAACTAGTATTTCATTAGGATATCCGAAAATATCATTCACCAATCCACTAACCCCTTAGCGGCAGAAATCGAGTTAGGTAGACGTCCGCCCCGAGGTCAACTTGACGTTAATCGCGTTGGAGGCCGGAATAGTTTCATATAACCCCACTCGTCAAGACTTTCAGCCCCGTACGGTCGCATCCGTTTCCAAATCCTTCCCAAACAAGACCAAATCAATTCCTCGCCCACGATACTACGGCCTTTTCTCTCTCGTTCTCCTCATACGTACATAGTTTACTATTTGAGCGCACAGTAAAATAAAAAGGTCCCGAGCCGGTTTACGAGACAAAGTAAAATACGTATATACATTGGGAACTAGCTTCGGTATTGATGAAGACACATGTCAGCAAGTTGCCGGATAAATGTTACGTTAAGATTAGTCTCGTGCCCAACGTTAAGATATAAATCAATATACAATGTTAGGAATACCCACGGACAATGTGCCGAACCATTATATGGCTGATTGAACGTAGAGCACTTGAACTGTGGTTCGCGTAAATGGTACCCGACCGTGAGAGCTGCCTATCTGTATCTCCGTACCGCGGCCGAACCCCTTCAATTTGTCGTGGGACCTTGAAAAGTCGACTCAAACCTAATTACCAGTGAGATTACGGTGAAAATGCGGGTTTAGGACCATCAAATTACAAAATTACTACAGCACTTGGAGTATTCGGTTACGTGGCTTGTGGTAGTACTATGGTCGTGGGGCGATATCAAAGCTCGATAAAGCGCAGATGGGGCGGGGGCATACGGAAATTGTCTAGCTATATTCTTATCGTCATGACGTTGAGTTGAAGCTACAAGGCGACTTCCAGTGCGGGGTCTTTGTGTATCATCATTCGGGAATTTTGCGGGTATTCACTCGTCCCGTATTCAGCCAGCACCTCGACATAGCTTCCAGCTAAGTTCCGTCTCGACCGGCCACATGTTGACACTTATGTGAATTGTAATATTAACAAGGCAATTTTGATAACAGACTCTTCACGCTCCCGGGTGCTACGCAAGCTAGCATAACTTTTACTCGTGATGGCTTGCGTTTAGCGTTGCGAAAGTAGGAGCTGAATTGAATGCTTAGTGGAATAATATTGGGATTTAAGGGCCTCGGAGAGTTTGAGTAGATCTATAGACCGGGGAAAGATTATCGAGGGTGAATACACGAGGCTGTATGGTAAACTATCATCCGGTAAAGGTAGCACTTTGACCCGCCCCGAGTTCTAGCTTACACACTATTACTACTATACCTTAGCGACGCCCTGTACTATGGAAATATACACTCTGTGATATAGCTATTTGATAATACTTTCTAATTAAATTTCAGGTTTGTCAAATTGATTATGAAAACTTGAAGTTACTAAGCCCAACATGTGCCCTTGAATCGGCTGTAAACTCCTACTCTCACCCAGTTGGCGCGCTATAATGCTAACGCATCTCCACACATAACAGTCAACTACTTAAGCATTCGTTTTGACTTCGACAATAGACTCATAGCGATAAGCCTAAGATGGCGAGATATAGAGAAAAGCCATCCTTCCATCTCATCAAAGATTTAAACCCTATCCTTTGTGACAATGGACAGTTACAGAATCAATGTCAGTGTAATCTGGTCTCGTAAACTTGCCTCCACGAAGCGGTAACGTGTAATTCGGGCTCACGAATTCTAACACCAACCACCAATAGGCTCCAAGTACCAGCTACGGTCGCGTGTTTCCGGATGTAGCACATCAGCAAAGCGATCAGGATTTAAACCCTGAAAGGGATAAGCAGTTCATAGTATTCGCTGGATCATGGTCCTTAGATTCCATACTGTTTGTGTATGGCCGCCGCGTCGATAGCTTTCGGTCCAAAGATAAACACCAGCCACCATAATTCGGTTTTTCGTCAGAGTGGACGCTTCGCAGAACCATGGCCATCCGGATTATCAGCTTTTGTTTACATATTACCAAAAAGCCAGTTCGAACTTATTAGATACAGTCCCCCATCTGAACGGACCCAACTTGAGTACCACTCTAATCCCTACATTTCCATCCTTACAGAATTATAGTTCGAAATATCAGTACACCGAGTTCTCTTGTTATAACCCGGTTCTCTCTAAGCTTGACTAGTCATTGCACCCTCAACATACACATACGGACTAAGCTAATTCACTTGAAACGCCTGCCCCGACCGTCGACCTTATCAATTTAGTCTTACTTTCCATTAGGTGATTGGTCTAAACACAATGCAATCACAAGATAATAGAAAAGCCAGAGATGCCTATCAGTTAGCCATCAACGCGATAGTTTCACCGAATAATGAGGCTAGCTCAGGAATATCTGGCTCCGAAAAGCTCTCCTACCCACCGTTTTGGAAGGTCGAGATTCCTCTGAAACCCAGCGCATCCGAAAGGAGAACTCAACCTATTGTATCTCTAAGAGATGCACCCGCTACCACGCCTACTACGCCTACCCAAACCCCCCTTCCTCAATCGACACTGGAAACCACTGAACGAGGAATCGATGAACCCTCCCGACCTGTAAGTCTTAACAAAGCTCGCCATCGTCGAAGAAAGAGACGAGCAGAGCTGTCACAAATCGTCATCCCTAGCACCCAGAAGCACATTGCCCTCCGCCAACCCAGAAATCTCCTAGCGGCGGCGGCGAAGAGGGCCGAGATGGCGTGCCTCCCTGATGGGGGTAGGATACCAGTTGGCGCACCTAACAAACCGAATATACAGAGTGCAGGCGCTTTAAACCCTACTGGACCCCTCCGGAAGTCTGGTAGGTGGAATGTTGGAAGTCCAAAGTGCCTGGTTCCCGATTGCAAATGGGAGATGGCTGTTAGGCCAATTTACCGGGCACATCTAGCCCACGCCCATTCACAAGATGGGTACCTGGAAATAGCTTTGCCGTATTGCTGTCCTACTTGCGAGCTAAGGTTTGAAGCAGAGGATGCCTTGGGGTGTCACCGATGTCAATCTCTTTTGATCAATTGAGAGAGTTCGAAGGATGAGACTTTCGCCCATGCACTGTTTATAATGTTCTTATGAGTGTTAATAGAGGGTTTACTAGAATGCACGCGGGGTCGTCGTAAGGCGGGCATCGTCTGACTACTCCAGTCCTTTGAAGCAGCTTGAGGAAACAATGAAAGTTTTGAATTAACACTTTATATAAAGATTTTCAAACGCTCCCGATGCGACGTTGCTCTTTACCGTTATTACAAACCAAGTGCTCTACCGCTGCCTAGATAACCCACGCAAGAAATGTCGATGCTTGAAATCAATTGCGAGCTACAAATCTGTTTATTTTCGTAAATAATAAGTAAATCGTCCTTACCAATGTTAGATATCCGACCTTGTATTGGTTGGAGGGAGGTAAGCCCCCAACGCACGGCCCCCTGGACGTGCGCACTGAATATATTGGAAAGCCTCCAGGCTATACCTAGTTCTACGACTGAAGTTATTTACGAAAAAAGGGAAAGACTGTTAGGTTCTTATATCTTTACATCCCGAAGATATACATTGTTTATTCCGTCTGAGCCATCGTCAGGGCTGGCATAAGATATTTTCACATCATACCACATCACCAAACTGAACAGGACTGGGGGCCACCGATTCTTGGCCTCAACTCCAAAGTGGCGATTCCATGGCATCATGGCATCATTGGTATTAATGCGTGGGCTGACCCCATAATTCGGTAGTGCTACCCAGGCGGCTCTTGGGAACTAAGAGACACCATAAAGCGACGGCAATGCGTGGGATGCGCCAGGTAAGTAAAATTCAAAGCAAAAGCTAAGGATTGCGGTATTCGGTGACCCGAACGAAATGAGTAGGCCGCACGATCCATCGCAGAGATGCCGGTGTCGAAGTTAGATATTTGAATAATCACCGATCGATTTGAGCCTCGTCGGATCAGAGGCGAGCCATAACTCTTAAATGGACGAAAGTCGCCCAAAATTGAGCCTACTTCTTATGCTTCCGCGATTTGGGACTAAGGCGTCATACCGTTTCCGAACCCTTTGAGCTAGTGTAGAAAAAGAGGAACTATGTTACGTCTAAAAAGCTTGGATATTTTGATTACGGTGATGGCAGGATAGATTCTGCTACATTTTCGACGGTTGTCCCAATCAGAAGTGTGTTCCAAGTGCAAGCTGCAGGTGGCACTTTGAAGATTAAGTTCAATAAACTCTACGCTGAAGGGAAGTCTATTCGGTGTTTCCTCGTCGGCCGTACGGGCAGAGGGAAAAGAACGTTTTTGTTCTCCCAGGAGCTTCTCCATCAGATGTCTTTCATCTGTTTCCTTGTTTTTTCAAAGAATATCATCAGATGTTCGATGTTCGAACTCGCAGAGGTAAAAAGGAAAAATATAAATCTGTACCTGGCGGATATTCCCAAGGTGGTTCCTCAGTTTCCCGCATTTGAGTACGGGGAGGTCAATTGTTTTCAGAGGGGATACTTAGTGTGGAGACCCTTTGGATTTCCACAATTCCTATCCTTCTGTTAAGAGGATATGTATAGCCGGTTTGTTGTTTTTGATGGAAACATTTGTCTCTAAGCTATTAATATTCGTTTATGGTCACTTGAAATACGACTTATCTTGAGTCCAAGAACTTAGTGATCGAGAGCTAGAAGAATTTGAAGCCTAAAAGGATTTATATCGTGATATCTATTGGAATGGTGGCGAATTTCTGTATGTATCTCGCAAGAGATAGCGGGGAGGAGGCGAATCCGGCGATTTTGGCTGGGAAGAAAAAATATTTGCATGTAGATAAAAAAAGTTAACGATTTTTTTGGCTTTGCCCCTTAATTGTCGAACGGATTGGTTCTATTGTATTATCTATTTTATTAGTGTTGGAAAATTTTAAAAAAAAAATAAGGGAGGACGGAGAAGAGTTTCTGTACTGTAAATTTCGTGGACGAAGGACAGCCAGTATACGTAGACATGTGCACAAGGTCGAGCGAAACATTTGCCGCGTAGTAACGCCGTATCCAACAAATAGGTCCCCCGACGTTGTTAAATTGTTGAGCAAGATCTGGCACGTCAATTACAACTAGACGTTCGAATTCACGATCGTGCAGGAAGGCCACCGTGCGAAGGGAGGCTCTCACGAACCTCCTCATCGACTGTTAACTCGTTAGAGCTTTTTTGTGGGTTTTCTCGTTTGAAATATTATTTTAAGTACCTAGATACGCACCTAGTAGTTTCTAACTAGATACGTTAGCTAGAAAGTAGCTACTTCGTCTTGAACTGTGAATAAATGGTTCCAGTTGGAATAAAGCTGCGCGAACTTCCCTGATAGAATATTATGCACTATCTGGGGATTAGGGACGCGGGTTTAAGATTTCCCACGACCCTGGAATGATACAGCCATCATATGATCATCATAAGCTATATAAGCTAGATATTTAGGCCGCCTCCCTCGTAGAGTTATATATACAACCCATGAACACGACATCTATAGGTCCTTTACACGGGAATAAATCTATAACACCGGGACTGTGCACTAGTCATAGTCATAGTCAAGCAGTCGAGATGGATTCAGCCTTACCCAAACATTTTGCTCCCGCAACCAGCACGCAAAGAATTGCTGGTTTACTCATTGGTTCTCTGATCACATCACTGAAAACCGAGAGAACGAGCCTCAATTTCAGTATCAAGGTTGTGATGCTCTTGATTATGCATGCGGTAGCAATGGCTGCATATCAATAGTAAGTTAATTGGAAGCTAGCTGAGACCAGCTAAAACCTGCTATATGCTCAGCTTTTCACATATTTATCACCTAGGCAATTGGACCATACATCAGCAGAATTACTGGAGTTGATACCAGCACAGATGATATTCAGAAATACAATAAAACAATCCAAGCATCTATACACCCTAATATTCATGGGGAAGTTGGGAACCTCCTTGTTCCTACGAAGGAACTTGACCCCAAGTTCAATAGCGAGAACCACGAATTTGACCTGATCGTCTGCAAAAATTACTTTCACCATATAAAAGACCATCCTGGGCCTCTCCTCTCAATCACCTATCTCCAACGGCATTTGAAGCAGGGGGGGACACTGATGATAGTGGACAATTTGGCAGCGGTGGGTGAACCGATCCCTGAGTCTTTTTGCAGCAGGGGCTATCAAGATTCGGATATGAAGAGATGGTACCACGAAGCGGGGTTTCAGGGGGTGCAATTCTGGCAAGCCAGTATTCCTGGGCACAAATACTTCGTCATCTTGGGAGAAAAGACCGAACCCCCGTTGCCAACCTCTGGTAGCACCGGGTAGAGGAGCAATGCAAAGGTGTGTGACCGCTTTCTAAGTAGCTTTGGCGACGAGCTATGCCGCCATCTAGGACTTTGCACTAAAGACCGAGGGTGGTATTATATTGCGGTATGCATGACCACTCTGGCGATTTAGTACCCGTATCTTCCTTAACTTTCTCGTTGTGCATGAATATGAAACGGATAAAGTTGTTGCTCTATAGACTTTCCACCCAAGAATGAGATAACCTTGAGACGTCTCTAGTTAATGTATGTAATCAAATTTGATTCAAATCTGTAGAACCGGTTCGCATCCATGACGACGTTCGATGGTCTGGTAACTCTTGCCACACGTTGGAAGCCACCAGTTCGAAGCGAACACCTTCTAGTCTCTTACTCAACTGCAGTGGCTGGCTTGGCAATTGTGGTATCCACTTAATCTTGGAGTAGTAACTTAATTATTGGTCGACTTTTTCAAATAATATATTTTGATTGGCTATAACGTTAGCGACATGGTCGCTGGTCACGTCGTGTCCATTGCCCAGTCTTCCCTCCTTAATGACCGCCGGGGTCTGTGTCTTGGCAAAATAAGGTAACATGAGGATCACCCTCAACTGTGTCAATGCGGGGCTGACCCGTGTACACCTCACCACCATGGAAAGAAATGAAAGCGAACCGCCCGTTATACCGAAGCCAAAGGAATCGAAGCACAATCTTACTAACGCCATACTCGAAAAAGCATTTCAGGTGGAATACTATACGACAAGAACGGAAAACTGGCAGCATATCAAGATGGATGCGGTTGCAAGGATTTTCAAGGTGAGGAGCCAGGATGTAACCCCTTTCCTCGACACCCCTTTCCTCGACACCTCTTTCCATAAGCAGGTTTTTATGCTCACTCGTATGCATTGGTCTCATATGCATGCAGGATTGCTGTAAGCCCGCACTTTTGAAATTTGCGCCTCAGTTTGAGCCAAATATCCGACGATTTCGAGACCAAAGCGAGAACACCAAAAAACAAATTTATGAAGAATTGGTTGAAAATATTCATCAAATGGAAATGAGCGATCAGCTGAGGTCCGTTCTTATGGACATGTTAGCGTCTACTGCCGACACGGGTTGGCTGTTCAATTGGATCGTGGGTCAAGTCCAGCGAAAAATGGATCGAAAAGATTCGTTCACGACATTCCTACCGCATCCACTAGGGATGTCAGCCGGACCAGCTTCAACCTCTTCTAGCCTTGAACAGAGCTCCCGTTCGCCAACTAAGCGAAGAATAACCATCCAAGATTGTAAGCCTGTCACTTGGAACCAAGCTCGACGTGAAGGCGACTAACGCCAATTCTGTTTTCAATCGTTCAGTAGTCCACCAAAACCCAAAAAAAGATCAAACCTGAAGAGCCACATAGCAGCAGCCCGAGGTCCATGCACATCTCTACCCTTGCAGCTTCTGTGACCTTAAGTGTGTTATCTGGGTGTTATCTAGGAGTACAACCCAGACGTACATGTACAAAAATGCAGTGTATCAGCATTGATCGGCTGTGGGTCCCGTCGGTAGCCTCGTCTCTCGGCCCCAAGTTAGACATTTCTTTTGCATATCATTCCACTGTTGCTTCCTTGTGTTTTCTTATTGGTCTTTTTTTTTTTTTTTTTTTTTCCAGCGGCTATTTCCGTGTTCCCGAACTTCAATTCGGCGTCCAAAGGTATTACACAAAAGTTATCAATCGAAACCAACTACACCGAGAGAGGGAGCGGGGTTCTGGCAAGGACTATAGAGTTGTCGGGAAAAACCGTAACATCGGATTCTTTCTAGTAATTGGTACATGGCAGCATTCAATAGCTCTCTTTCAAAGATCGTACCGCTTCAAAACTTATGATATAGTGATATTGGAGGCTCGTAAACAGTCACTACAGCTTTAGAAATGTACATTTACATTATAAGCGGGTGTGAGCCGACAAAAAACTTCATAATATGAAGATTTGAAAACCAGTCAAACAAAGTCACACGATGTTCTATACCCTCTGTATACAATTACCATCTTATCGTCATATCGTAATTCCAAGATCTAGGCGCGCCGTAAGATGATATTGCTCTCCGAACATAAAATGTAATGGGAAAGTAGGGTATTTCGTGTTGCAAATACCTTCTTGCACCTTCCACATGTTATGAACCCCATCTTCTTCCATGTTGCCATACCTCGACCGCCCTGATTATTACTATGAGTGAGAATTGTCTCCACAGCCGCGTCTTCTAGCTTTTCGAAACCTGAAAGGTGTGTACCATGATATTACCTTGAAAAGACTTTAATATTTGACGACCCAGAAAACCCTCCAGATACCATTTGTCTACGAACAAATTATGAATGATTTTGTGAGCTTCCTTGTTTGGCATTTTTGCATCAACGTTTTTGGGCTGGAATAATCCGATGTGATATGATGGCTGATGCACGATGAAACTTGACTTCACTCTTTGGCTATCTCTTGCGAGCGTATTGCCGGGTAAACAAACTCTAAGGGCCCTGTTATTCACATGAGAAAATCGGATCTCCCCGTTCAAGATAGCTACGTTCTCGAATCCGCGAATATTCACTTCCGATAGGTTAGATTGAGTCTCAAATATATGTTGTAGTGATGGAAGTCGTGTTTCTATGCAAAGTCCTATCGCAACCATGTTTGGCCTTCTCAACATGCACATGTGATGCCGTGTCTAATAGCTCGGAGGTGTTTATAAATTTAGAACACTCCCGTTTTGTAGATCACAACGCCATCGATGAAATCGAATTCTTCATACAGCACATTGTACCTCCGTCAAAGCTGGCTCGAAAGGAGCCTGAGGATCTCCAAGAATAAAGCCATCACCTTCTAAAGTTCGTAGCCGGATTGGTAGAGAACTATGCGGCCATCACACACCGTTAAAACATTTTGTCGATTTATTGTTGTAATTACAGCGATGTATCAATACAACACTGCCATGTGACCATACTTTCTGACACCCATACTTTCCTCATCCTGAGCCCCTACACCCCCGAACATCTCAACTATCCCTCCTCCTCGTAACATCTTCTCGGTTGCATTTGGAAACACGGCAGTGTTCGTCGCTCAAAGGCTCATTGGCCCTTGGCCAAAATTTTATCGTGTTTGAACGCCATCGGTACCCAGATAAGATCCAAGAAACAAAAGCAGCCTGCACCCACCGCCAAAATAGCCATCTCCTCTTTTCTCTCCAGGATAGTTTATCCCCTCAACATCCGCTCCCTCCTTCAACCTCCCCTTCGCTAGATCGTCCTCCTAGCAGGTATCACCACCGCAAAAGGAGCATCCAGTGGGATTGCGTCCTCTAGATCCGCGGCAGCTCCCTCCACGCTTTCTTGTCAGACGTGCCATGTGTAAATTTATTATTGTTGTGTTCAGACTTTTGTCCTATCGCAATAATTTCGGTGGATCGGCTTGGTTTAGAAGGATATATAAAAATAAACAAAATGGCTCTGTTCGAGCGTGCTCCTTACTGAATACCCAAAGCCATTATTGGCTCCCGCGCTGGATCATACCTGGCAGCCAAACCGAAACCTTATACGTAAAGAGTGTGTCCAGAAACCGCAGAATAGAATATGTCCCAGTAAATTGTCTGCTATCTCCAATGAGGAAGGGCCCTAGGACTTTGCGAGACTCTTGGTTGGGGCCTTTCCTCGGACCAGCAAAAACGATGCTATAAAACCAGGAAAACGAAACAACTTGCAGGGCAATAACATGGTCTACACCAAAGAACTCCGCGTCGCCGACTGTCAGATATCTTAACTGTTCGGGATTCGGCTTCTGCGCAGGCGGGGTATATGTCGTAGGTATGCCTAACTGCCACCACGACTCCAAGATTGCATTAGCATAGACAATAGTTTGGAATTTTGTTTCGAGTGTATTACTATTATGGGACTTTACTTTTATGGCTAGGAGTGGAGAAGTGGCGATGGTTTTGAAGGGGGTGGGGAATTTATTGAATTTTATTTGAATTATAGAGATAATATTTTTTGTTTGCTTTCTTTTGTATCGTAGATTTACTGAGATGTCTGCTCTAGCAACCAGAATTTCTTTTATTAGTTTGCGTTTGGTAATGTTACCTCTCTGCCTCTTAGTAAGTGATGTAAAATAGGATTGTGGACTTTTTTGCACTGTTGGAAAGAAGTTGGGGTAAATGTTAACTGTTATCTTAAAGCATTAACTTAGCTCAAGCAACTGTTGTTCTTAAATTTATTACTTACACACTAGATATATTAACTGGATGGAATAAATCTATGACTTTGGCAATGAACTGTAAAATCTCAATAGCATGTCCAACCCAGTCAGCTTCTTTAGACACACTAAGCTGTAAACCTTCTGTGCAAGTTACTGATTGGATGATAAAGTTGGCTTCATTAGAATGCTTCTCATAATTGCTATCACAGCTTGAGAATGTATTCTTTTTCCACTACTTAAACTTTCGGCGTCCACGGATTTTTTCCTAGGATAACCATACTGTAAAGGTTACAGGTTTTAACCACTGCGTCATAATGGCAAAACGGTAGATTACAGTCACGTAGCTACAACAGCATATAAAGTGTACAGCTTGAGCTGTACTGCCTATAGCTGTGCACTTACACATACCAAGTCAGCTGTGATTCTAAAAATAGTATATAAAATCTGTACCCTACCTAACACAAGTGCATATACTTCCCCTAAGGACCATTAACATTCTGAAAGTATAAACCAATATTTTGAATCCAGACGGAATTGTCAATTCATCTTCTTCATCACCCGAATTCAAGCCACCCTGGCCTAAAACCCCTAGAAACTCAAATTTAGATAAACACTAGTCCAACAGCTCCCACCTTTTCTTTCGTGTAACAATAATATTAATATTTTTTAAAAGACTGAACAATCTCGTAAACTGGGCACCTTCTCTCCCAGACTGCGAAATACTATCCGTTGGGCGTACAGCTCCCCCAGTCTCAAGATCAAGGTCTTCATATGGTATCATCAGTAGATGTTGTGGATAATAGTGATTTCGCTTAGCCTGGAGTCTCCGGTCTTCGTCTACATCGGACATGATGTCTCCTTCCGGCCGTTTTCTCTTTTTAGCGTTCGAAAGCGTTGGACTGCTGTTGGGTCCCTTGACTTGATCACCAACCGAAGCTATCGTCTCTGGTGGCGTCCCAAGCTGAGGCGGCGCCAAAATGGGGATGTATCGTACTCAACAGGATCGGCCTCGCCGATATTTTTTAACCAGGCTGCTACACGTCCGTGCGAGAGATTGGGCGGATGATTCGTTTCGCTGATAGAAGCCATAAATATTTTACGACTGCGTGATAGTGATCGAAAGCATGGAGGGTGGACGACAGATTCCGGAAACTTGGGCGTTTGTGTTTGTTTTCAATATTTTCCAAATTAGTACTAGGGCCGACAGTTCCAAGGACATGAGCAAACATACGAGCAAACATACCCCACATGGAAACCTCTGGAACTGTTTGCCAGAACAAACCTTCCTAACCGGGACGTTTGGCAAACAGAGGGAAGTTTCCCTCGCCTTCCTGGCGCCGCCTATAAAAAGACCTGCTCCCCGGGGCCCTCTTCTTTTACGCATACTTACCTTGTGAGAAGGCCGCGGGATCAAGAAGCCGTGATCTTTCATTCGTGAGCCCGCATTGCACAGCGCGGAGCTTTCACAGTGAGTGAGTGTCTTCGGGCACTCACCTCGCGTTATTTTTGCTTTCACCCTGAAGATGACTTCTGTCTTCAATACCTTTTTTCCTTGATAGCCTAGACTCTGCTTCTACGCGTCGAAGAAAATCGGTTATATGGAGAGACTACGGGGAATCATGGTTGTATTAGTTTTCCTTATTAGTTCTCCTGCCCAGCATCGTATATCTTTAGAATAGACTTTACCTTCATTTGTGAGCTAAGCCACGAAACTCGCAACGCACAGGTTCTGAAGTGCTCACACTTTTTAGACTACCTTGATTGTGCTTAACAAGGCCCTCATGACCTGCCTTCGAGACCGTGTAACTGTAAAAGGGAGTGGCGAACCGCTGCCACACTGAGGTCCGGGTTTGAGAAAAAACGGCGAAGTTTGATTCTCACACCATTCGTGCGACCACCTCGCACTCCGACATAAACCCCCGATGCAGACCTCCGGCAGATTTCTGCGAAGCGGAACACACGGCTAGTGGTCGTTAAACCTCCGACAGGTAAACAACACGTCATGGAAGTCGCGTCTGTGTTGCTGTGACTGACGAGTCAGTAAACACACCATGCACCAAACCCCCTGTATATGCAGCATGCAGGAACACGATATGAAAGACAAACCGGTTGAGGATCATAGGCTAAATTAACATAAACTCACATTATGACCTATACCAGACTCAGGTGATATCGTATACTGTCAACTTTGTGAGCGTAATAGCACTGGAGGTAGTGGTGCTGTGGATTTAGAGACTAACAGGCTTGTAACACTGGCTGTATTAACTGTTTCACCTACTTCTATGTCTGTTCTACTATAAACCCTTTACGTAATAGTCTCAGAATGTAAATCTACAACTTCAACAGCTGCGCCCAGTGGACAGCGAAATATGGCGTATAACACTGACCGAAAGTCTACACACCTTTTTTGTTACGTATATCTGTGGCCTGAAAATATGGATTCGGACGTCAGAGGGCACTAATGGGGCCCCGAAAACTACAAAACTACGGGGGAATGAAATGGTTGGACCCAACCCTCCCAGTAACAATCCAACACCCTTATATTTACCGAACACCAGCCTCATTTTTCACTCAAATATTCCGCATGCATATGACGAGAATAGGTCTACCAGTATATGTATACCCCTTGCACATATTTTCTGTTGGTGTTCGGGCCCAAGGTTTCACGACGCTGTTGCACGCCGTCCCTTTCGGTTGGGCTGTGGATTCTTATACGTGGTCGTATTCTCTACGAGCTCTTCCGGCATGCGTGGCAAAGCTTTGGCTGCTTAAAGGGTACCAACCCTGTATAAAACCTCATGAATACCATGATGATATATATGAGCAAGTCTCGTCCTAACTTTGCCGTGGGCACAGACCAACACCGTTGAGCCCGTTCGGCGAGACTGCAGGTTTACGGGACGAAGTCTGTTCCACCTTCCAAGTTTTTGAATACTAAAAAAATACATATGCCCTTCGTCTGCAATTAATTAAGAAACAATGCGATATGATCGTTGCGCTTTTTATTATGACCCAGCTCCAACATATCTCGATCGCGGGGTAATGCAATGTTGTGGGACGGTAGACTAGACCCATGGAGGTTATTAGTGTCACTCGAGGGGGGACTTCGCCTCGGTGGAACTTGGATGGCCAATAATTCTCTCTAACACTTTTTAGCTGCTGGCTTGTGCCTAAAACCGACCGTTGGGGTATTCGAACCTTCTTTTAACAGCTCTTAACACCCCGAACATGAATATGGCGTAGGAATATCAGTTCAGGTTTCATCAAACGCTCGGTGAGGCTGAGTCGTGCCTTTGAACAGTTGGTTGTATAAAAATTATGAAAAGCAGTTGATAGCATCTCGAATCGGTTTCCGTTCACAGGTTGGAGGGGGCGATGTAATGTAAAGACCGGATACGGACTTAAGCAACTCGTGCTCTGCAGCCTGCCTTATTTATTTGTATATGTTTGGTCTTCAAGCTACCAGATTCTTTAACTTTCTAGTCTCTCCTAGGACCCTAGATCTAGTTTAGTAGAAGCTACGGAACACCTTATGGATAATTATCCAAGAGAGTTATAAAGATCTCTCTTAAATAAGCCCAGACTTCTAGCTGCAGCCCATTGCTCTGCAGTGGGCATACCGTTCATTGGAGATAGTCCCGAGATTCTGAAATACCATATACCCATCGAGGCTTATATAGCTATCCTATCAGCAAAGTCCCTGGATCCTACGTCCGAAATGCGTCGGGGATACCGGCCTACCCTTTCTCTTTTATATTGTTTTTCTACTGTATTTACAACTCTCGCACACCCTGCACCTACATCTGAGAAGGGCCCAGCGACAACCATTCAAGTAGAATCGAAAACCGCAAACTCCGCGGTACCCTCCAGTGGCACTACTTTGAACACCGATTCAGGTTTTAAATCGGATGCTCTGACGTATTCGATAAGAGCAACGGATCTTTCCGTCACGAGCACTGGTACAAGTGCTGCAACTGCTCCGGCAAAAACCTCTATCGGAAAGGATCCTCTAGATACTAGTTTGAAACGACCGAATGATATAGAAGGGTCGGACCCGACCCTAGAGCCCAATGTGCAAGGAGATCCTGGTGGAAAGAGTTTGCCGAACAAGATTGAAGAGATTAAGCTTTCAAAGCGGCCTATATTAACCCCGAGTTACTTCTATCGCTTGAGTGTAATGTGTCCACCAACGGACCACATCATCGAATCCCTGGACACGGATCCTGAGAAATATACGACATTCCAAAGTCGACCTCATAGCAGACCGGATCCGGCTTTAGACCCAGTTCCGGCGAGGTGAGTTCGGTTGATTCCCTTGGATATGTCTAGTGGACAAGGGACAAGAGGTACTGACTTGATTTCCAGGCATTACTTTGAGGAAATGTGGGAGATTTGTCTCTCTTGCCCTTGCGACGAAAATCGTGGTGACCTCTTGCCAGTCCCCGAAAGCGAATGTGATACCGTTGATCAAGCACAACGGTGCCAAAATTGGCTTGCCTGCTATTGTGACGCCCAGTTGCGTGAAGAGTTGGGAAGACTGAGCAAGATCTCACTTCCTGACACCATGGGTGCGCTTCAAAAAATTCCTTCCTGGATTAAAAGACAACATCCAGACTGGCGTATCCAAGGTCCCAAATACAGCCTATCGTGGCGAATTGATGGGTGGGGTAAGCCAACTGGGAATCCATTCCGCTACCTTGTACCAGGTACTGCCGAGCCTTACTACCTAGAAGGGCCGGATTTTGATGCCGAAGGATCTTGGATAGGAAAAGAATACGGTGACGAGCGTCTTTCACGGTTGGATATATGGCCTTTCATGTCCGGGGCTGAGTCTGGGGGGGTTCTCAAACGTGAGGTCACGGATCCAGAACCAAAAGACAATACCTAAGAGTATCACTGATGCTGGCCGCTGTGCGGGGGTCGCTTAATGATACAGTTTAGTGCTGTTGTGTATGCATGTGTTCCTGAAATATTTTCGTCGATTGCGCATCTCGTTCTCCGTACATGTTCGTTTAAATACTTAGCTGCAAAGTAACTAGTGCCATATATTGAACTTTTGTTATATAGATAGTAGTTATGGTTTCAAAGAAGTTCTTTATACCAAGAGGTCTTTGAAGCTTAGCTTATAAGCGGATTTAGCATGGCTCAGCTCAATTTCCTCGACTTTTTCCCAGTACCTTATGCCAGTGATGGCTGGAATGCCCAGTACCGGCGCTTAAACTTTCAAGACAAGGAACCCGAAATGAAAAGTACAACGTAAGGACTTATCTAATGAATTTTTGGTTAAACCTTGGGGAGATATTTCACCTGTCTTTACCAGACATGTTGGCTGCCCAAGATTACACAACGTATGGACAAAAATCGGCTTGCGGCATATTTGTAGATGGTAGGTGGGAAGAAAAAGAAATAATTACTGGTAATTGCTGGAAGTTGTCAAAAGTTTGTTGTAAAATCTGGCATCCCATCGATGATATACCTCCAAAACTCAAAGCAGCAGAAGTGATCGTGCTTTATATAAGAGGGAGTTTCCACCACAGTCTGTTTTTCCAACAGTTCCCACAAATAGGAGTTTCTAGATTGTTAAAATCCCACGCGCCGCTACCCTTAAGGAAGAGTGTCCGAGCCAGCGGGATGTACTTTGGGTCCGAGTATTTTGTTTCTACCAATGTATAGGATATGATTTTGTCCAGGATAGGAGTGGGTAAGTCTTGGAGGCTGAGTTTAGGTTATGGAGGAAGAGGGATGATAGGCTTATTACGGGCGAGGTTGGTGGCCTGCCTGTCTTGTTCTGGGTGGGTAGGGATGAGGCGTTTTTGGAGTTCCCCAGTGGAAGTTGCAATAGATTCAAGCCTGACTTCCGAAGCGACCAAAAGGCTCATATCATAGTAATTCTCAAAACTTGGGCAGCTGTTTGAATCAATGGGATCGAATGCTAATACTGCCGTGAATTTCATGGTGACGATACCGCAGAGGTGGCAGCCCGGTTGCTTTGTCGGAGGGTTTGCACCTTGGCTCTCGGTTTGATTTGTGGTACCTTCTTTGTTGGGGGTAGCGTGGCGGGCGCATTTGCAGGATCTCCCGGACCAAGTTGCGCGGGAGGTTGCATTAACGTAGAGCGGTAAGAGGCAGTGGCGGCAGACGGTTTGGTAAAAGAAGCCTTCGTATGTAGGTTCTAAGCCGGCTTGAGAATCCTCAGGACATGCGCCTTTTGGAGACGTTGTGCATGTGTTTTTATGGTATCCGGCAACGTATTTTGTTTGATCCTGGGGACACCACTCGCAAGATGGTAATAATTTGGCGGCTAATCTGACACCTGCCCATTGTTGCTTGGAATCCCCTAGGTGGTGCCAATCGCCGCACCGACAGTCAGATATGAAGGTCTGGTATTCCCGCCATACGTGGTCAGTAAGCTTTGGATTGCTTCCTCTTCTAGCGAAGAGGGAGCTTGGACAGCGGTGGTGGGAGCACCAGATTGTTTTGTGCCGCTGTTGATGTTGCCATTTCGGGTTAATATAATATCGGTTGTAGCCGCTAATCCGGTTGCCACATCGGACGATAGCGCGAAGTGGCTCCAATTTTACGTACGTAGCGAAGCGCTCGACTCGGCCTTTGGTCGGAATCAGGACGGGATAAAGCGAAGGAGGGTATAGGATGCCGTAATCGCCGTCAAGAATGAGGGCTGTGGAGCAACTTCGCGAACACATGGGTTGCCTACAGGAAGGACATTTTTGGGAGGGCTGTTCGGGGTTCTTTGGGAGTAGTTGGTTGTAGATGTTGTACCTGCAACGAAGGGGTCGTGAACCTGTCCAACCAAAAAATGGCTCAGAAGTAAGGTACCGGAGACCTTTGCAAGTGAGAGAAAGAGATACTATGTCGCGGTGCGTGAGGTACTTTGCTATTAGGTTGATGATATCTAGGGGAAGGTTGAGAAATAGCGATGACGACAAAGGGCCTGCATCAAACGAGGCGTTATCGCATGCATGACTAACTTGGAGTCGTTTGAAAATCTTCCCGAGTACTTCCATAATGCCTTAACAATTATCGGGATAGGTAGGATGGGGTCGCAAATATGGGATGGTTATTCGACTTGTGGATTGGGTACTACAACCGCTCTGCAGGGGTTTGGCGCCTCAACCCTCTGACAGAATATAACAAGATCTGTTAGAGTTCCTCTTATGGCTAGGAAGTGGTCCCATACCCGGGCTGGGGGGTGGATTGACACCAGCGCCGGATCCTGCGTCACAATTTGATGGCCGAAGTTGTGTTGTAGGTGTGGTATTTTTTACCCGTGGTCAGCGAGGATCGCGAAGTTGGTGGACTGCCGACGGAACGCCTTCGCCGGACCAACTTTATTCCGAGAGAACAGGTGTCCCTTTATACGCGGGTTCGGTAGAGGACCGAATGCATTTTTCAGTGATTGTACGATGACTGTAGGTCCACAGGACTGGAAGCCGGTTGGCCGTGCTCGAGTTATTCATTGGAACGAGCCGGGCTGTATTCTGGCGGGCATGTGTGACATTGTTTGGCATTACTTCCACACCAATGAGCAGTCTTGGCACTTGACAAGTTAACCAATGAGACCATTCTAAGGCACTGGCATTTTCAACACATCGCGCCTACTAGCTACCTACTCCGCCGACATTTGATATTAGTCTATATATCGGAGCTTGGCCTCGCTCTATTGTTTAGACAATTCATAGTCTAAAATGCTAGACTAAGACTAAACGATGCATACAATTGTATTTAAATGATTTAACTGGAAGGCCATTGCTTAAATTGAACTAAACTTCTACCCGACAGTGTGAGAACCAATGATATTTCTTAATGCACGATCGACCATTTCATAGCAAAAAATCTCTGTTCTTTGTACACCAAAACTCTATTCTGAAGTTGGTTCCAGAATCGAAATAGAGCTACATCATGTAAGAAGTATCCGGGCCTGCATAACCAAATGCCAAATGCCTCCAAATCAACTATATTGTCCCTTCCAATTTATGATACCCTGGCCACTACATCCTACACAGGATTCACGAAATATTAGTCAGTCTAAATGTCTTGGGTTGGGTAATCTATCTATCTTACATACTCAAGCGTGAGAATCCAAACTAGTTGGTAAGAGTATGTTTCCACTGAGAAACGTTTTGACTAAGGATATCATCCCGCGTTAGCCTTGAACGAGACAAGCCAATTCCACTGATATAATCAACTGCCACCTCGTAAGGATCCATAAATATCTAGACATATAACTGATGTATAAAATCCCACCGGAGGCAAATAGAGACATAAGAAAGGCATGACTAGCTTAGAAGGAAGTACCACCGTAGCACCAAAAGATGGACTTGAGAATTAAGTTTAGAACAATATGGCATCATTCGTTTGTGACGTCTGGGTACGAGACCAAATAAAGCGTAATAATCTTAATGAAGGGTCAAGTACTAAGCTACAGCCTCTCATAAACTGTTGAGTAAGTCCAAGTTTGATCAAAAAAAGCTATTTGGAGTATGAAACGAATGAATATATAGCGCGCTGAAGAGTTTTCTATTTTGCTGGCTGTCCTCCACAATAGGCTCCGTAGTTCCACCCGCAAATTTGTCGTGGCAGTCATTCTGTGGAGCTCTTGTGAATAGTCATAACTCTAGTCGAAATGACCCAGCCTCGCAATGTCCACAATGAAGTTCCCGTTTCCATGGGCGGCGTTGGAACCTAGGATATACATTTTGATTAGCATTTTTCCGCTTGAAGCGTACATAATTATAAAACTGTGGTATCGTTAGATGTATCGTTCGTACCTGCAAGTGTGCCGGCTAAGGGTACTCGACAGTTCCCAAGAACCCAATTACCCCCCGCTGCAACTCTGTGGCTATTTCCGACAAGCAAAGTTAGCTTTAGAATCCTACAGACCTCTGGTAGGCTAAATTTCGCTGCAACCGCGGGATCAATTCGTGTGGGATCGTTTAGGGTCAACTTACCAAGGCCAAGAAGCGCCATTACGAAGAATGTCGGCTCGGCCGTACCAGCCGCAGCTGCCAGCGGCACACATACGGATACGAGAAACCCCGGGGTTAACCACGCACGGTTGACTTCCGAGGTTGGCCAAGTAGTTGAAGCAGAGAGTTGCATCGCTAATAGTACACCCAGGTACTCCAGGCCAGCATACTGGGGTGTATCGTTTACTAAGGATTTCCCGGGCCTGGTGTGCGGCATACCCTATTTCATATTTGTTAAATTGAGACAGTAGATTTAGACAGATCTGGAATTCACTGCATACCTGGGATTGGAGTGGTTAAGATTTCATTAGTTAGGCCCAGTTCTTTGGGGGTGGGAAGGCCCGGCGCGACTTTAATCATAGAGAGATAGTCAATTGGCTCGGGCCCTGGCTTTGAAGCCGGAGCAGCAAAAGTACCCGCGAGAAGGTTGAGCACAGTTACTATGGCGAGAGTGGATTTGCCGATAGCGACCATTTTTGCGAACTTTTCTTCTGGAGTGTATATTAAAGGATGGTAGACTGAAAGAAGTTTATATGTTTTTGAGATGATATATCGACGATACTCGAGTACAGTCGTAGGATGTGTATTGGGAAAGCGTGTTAGCTCTGATGAGAAATAATACTGCAGGTGGAAGTGTCTTGTACTATAGGTATTTATATAGTTTTCCAAAATGGCATTGATGAAGACGTTTGGCCCCTGGGTGAGGAGAGAGTGGCGATATGGCACATAAGGAGCAAAAAAGTTTAGATATTTGCCTTACCAAATCTTCCAGATATTTTCGAAGAGCGAACATACGAACTCTGACTTCTCGGGTTCGGAGACGCGTATAGTAATCTCATCATCTCTGTGCACATATGCATATGTATAATACGTTAGGCTGTAGTTATAGGGGCCCTTGACCATATGATTCTAGGCATGTTGTGTGAAATAGTGCTAACTCGAGCAGTTACAGTCCGAGCCTTGGAAAAAATAAAAAGCTGTATCTGCATGGCCAAGCTTCGTTATAATTTTATGGTAGGTTGTGCCGCGGCAGCATGGGGGTTCTGCTCTTGGCCGCATATTCGGAGAACGGGATGTAACGTTGTTGGGATAGTTCGACAATTCATTGATTCGGTCTGCGGTGCGACATGGAAGCGCGAATATTAGCGTCGAATCCCGCGAACGTGTGCATCCGCGAAACATGTGCATAAGTATCGCTAACCCCAATTGCGAGGCTGCGTAGTAATCATATATTCATCAAAATTGGCCGAACAGGCGTATCTTGAACTCGGCCTGCGTGTGAACGAAGCTAGCTACCGGTCTGTTAACTTGTAAACCAGCCAGCTTATGAATTGGCTTATGAATCGGCTTGTAATCGGCGCGAAACTGCTTATGTAGTACAAGGCTATACATATCATGGCACCGCGATGGCATTACGGACGTGTGAGTGTGAAAATGAAGTTTCGCAGCGGACACCAGCTTCTACTCTCGATCCATAGGAACAGTCCAAAAAACACTAAATGTATTGTGTGTTGGCGGTAAGTGTCCGAAGACACCCACTCACGCTGGAAGTACCGCGCTGTGCAATGCAGGTTTACGAATGAAGGATTACGACTTCTTGATCCCGCGGCCTTCCACAAGAATAAGTTTGCCGCAAGAAAAGAGAAGTGGGAGCCACTCCTTTATATACCCTCCGCCAAGGTGGAAGGAAACAAGGGAAACTTTCTGGACAAATTGCCTGGTTAGGAATGTTTGCAGATGTTTGCAGTTTAGGTTGTGTTGTGTTGTGTTGTGTTGTGTTGTGTTGTGCTGGCGGAATGCCACACAAACAACAACCGGCGACCTTACAATGAAGCATTGAAGGACAACTTGGAGCTAGGAATTCAATCGTAGTCCTATAAAAGACAGTCTCGTAACCAGACAATTTTTGTAAAAGAGGGGTTTATGTCGGGAGTCTTTATTTCGTTGTGGCATTTGCCGTTGCGAAAGCAATCGAAATATCACCTGATCTAGGGGTTTTCTACCCACGGCTAGACAGCTGCGGAGCCTGGGAGGTCAGCCAGCACTCAATATTAATTGTGCTCACAGCAATCTCCTCGCCTATCAAACGTTTAAACACTAAAATCTTCCACCACAACCTTAACGTCATCACCACCTAAAACCAACCCTCATTCCGGACTTCAAGAACCGCAGGCAAGCCGATACTTCCGAAGTCGACGAATAGCCAATCAGTCCGACAAGTGGCTACCATGGGACAGACATGGTCGACGTGGCGTCACGATCTCACCCCTTACGAGCCAGCAAAACGCACTCCCGGGCCTAATGGCGTCTATATCGACATTTCAGGATTCTACGGCGCCTGCTCAGATCTCCAGATACTGCCCCTCTACTTCGATAAGAGTGATCCTGAAAGTTTGCTGAATGAACTACTTAGCTTCGATATGGTCGGAAGTGCGTTCTATCTCTGTTCTGGGCTTGGGGTTTTCCTGTTTCCCCTTTTCTTATGGTTATGTCGAATTGACGAAATTGGAATTTGAGTAGTAATTGCCGGTCAATCTTATTTGCCAGCACATGAACGAGAACTTTACATCTTCGGCGAAGACATAATCAGTTCATCCCTCATTAAATCAAATCAAAAAGGCTTTTTTGTTGTTTATCCGGAAAAGTACAAAGGCCTTGTGCCGTATCACATTGGTTGCGAGGCCCTTCAAGTCGGAGGATTCAAACGGCCGGGCAGGTTGGCTGTTGATACACAGGAAACTGGTAAAGGGGGAGAACCTGATACATCCAGAGCTGGAACACGAGGTTGGAATGTAATAGATAAAAAAAGGTCTTGAGGATATTTGGGAGCGGATCGCTTGGTGCAGTAGCCTAACAATGGCCCGACAGATGCCCCGCTTCCGAGCTATGGAGCATTGTCTTAATTGAATGAACATTTATCTTGCTCTATAACACCCTAGAGTGTGTCCATAATATATTTCCCGCCTTCTGGGAGTAAATAATTGAAAAGTATCGAGGCTTGTCTGGTAACGTGGTATTATATTTAATCCAGTATACGAACTTAAGATGTATTGGAGGAGACATTATCTAGATCAGTTGGACAGCCATTTATTGATACTGCTTTCCTTGAATCTCTTTCGAATAGCTGCTATTGGCTCAGACTAGTCTTAGGGCATTTATATCGGTGAAGGAACCGATGCTCAAGTCCTAAAAGTGAATAGTGCGATACCAGCATTCTTTTGCATACTCGTAGTAGATATCTACTCTTCTAAGACCAGAAATGGATCTCCTAAACGAGGTTATGGATGATGAGAGAATCTTCTAGACCTCGCCCGAGGAAAGGTCGTAGTGCTTCTCGGTTGTAGAAAGTTTCCTGCTTCATGATCCTGCTTTCCGGAACCCTAGAACTCATATTCCCGTAGGATATGAGGGCCGGTGTAGGCCAGGCTATCAACACCTCAAACCCTGCTACCATCACTTCTAAACACACCGAACCATATAACCTCCTACCCCTTTGGAACCAAAACTACTATTAATATTCTGCAGCGAGAATCTGATTAATTTAAGCAATGGGGAGGAGTGACCGAAAACCGAAAGGTAGCTCTGGGGCGGGGAGTCAAAGGGGGGGCTCTGGGGGAGGATCCGTTAAACGACCTAGTCGTCAAGATCCCGATTCTACAGGGTCTGGTAACCCTAACTTGGGTCAGCTAGGCGGGCTATTCCAACCTGGTCCCAGTACAAGCGTCCCGCTTACAGAGAGCAGTAAGCCTGGGACCCCGCGAGGCCTTGCCAAGGACTTATATCGGCCACGAATAATTTACATGTGGCCTCGCGTGAGGTTTTACTTTATCCGAAGGGCTATGATGCGGGATGTGACTGTGCAAAGAGTTTCGGATTTCGGTAGGAGGGTAGACGACACGGTGTGGGAAGAACGGATCGAAAATCGGATCCCCCCGATTTTCTGGGGATGGCAACCGTTCACGGCGGCCCAAAAGATCCAAGTTTGTGTGAGTATCTTTCATTCTGTGTAAAACCTAAACTGTCTAGCCTCAATATCATTGGTCAGATTTCTTGCTCTATCCACACATGCTAGGACGGGCCTCTGGTTCTTAAGGTGTATACCAAACTTGGACATCGCCATTGCCGTGCAAGATATATATTTAGTCATCTGCTAATATTGCGATCGACTAGCAAACGGAAATGGACCCAGCTACCAATACAATCAAATTCATGGCCCCGGCCAAACGTTCTTCTCTTGACCTTCGCTGGGGTGTACAAAGCTTCAATATAGAGGACAGCTTCCTCCCGAATCACCGAGTCGATATCGAAGTTACTTTGAAGCCAAAACCCTGGATCAGAGATCTGTTTTCGTTTGTAGAGCAGGCACTGAAGGTTGGAGGCCCGGCGGTGGCTCTTGCCGGGGCTACACAAAAAATCAACCCAGTGTTCACGCTGGTCCTTGCCATTTTTGCCTCTTTAACCTGGCTATTCACGACCGAAGAGGCTTCTTAAAGGTGGTTTTCTTGAGGGGGGCCGCTTTCTAACTCGGGGGGGAAATTGTGAAACGAGGGGGCGCCGTCGAACTTTTCAAAAGGACATTCACATCACGGAGTTGATCCTTAAATTTTGTTTTCTGTCATTATAAAATTATCGAATTCAAGGGAAGGGCGTTAAGGCGTTGAGAAGTGAGGGTCGGAGATAGTTTACCAAATAAAACATTAACTAGCTAGGTTAGAAATTACTGTTTCAGGCTTCTGATATCTATAACTCGCGAGGCATGAGCGCTTCATGCTGATATTTCCTCGAGTAAGCTACATACGGGAACATCTCACGTCTAACGCCCAAGTGTCTTGAAACACAATGGCCAAGACTAGTAACACGTCAATTAGCCATTGTAGACTTTTGGTACTAGTATTACATCGAGAGGGGCCTGGCGAGGTTGGCCATCCTAATTCCGCATCCAATTCTTCCTCCGAAGTTGGAAACTCCAGTAAATATTAATCGTTATGATTTACCATGACCACTAGTTTTATTTTCTAGCATTCTCCACTAATCGTTTCTACTAACAGGTCTATAAGCCACCGGCCGACTAACCTGCCGACCTTCGAAGTTTCACCGACCTCCTAGAGTCTAGGCCACTCAGTGGGGTATATACAGGCGTAAGCTATTAGCCATATGAACTTGGATATTCGAATGTGGATATGCGTATATGATAAGAAGACGTGTATACCGCCCCAAGGAAAAGCTTTTCCTATGTAACTACTAGCCTGAAAAGTAGCCTACACACGCTTATCTATAGTCACGGTTCATTTTCAGGCCACCCACTAGCTTGGTGTTGGTTGGTCTCGTGAGTCAGCCTCCACGAAGTGACAACGTATTAGTTAAGTACCGCTAATGCGAGCTCAATGTGCAAGGGATAGTCATATGAATGGGATACCTCAACCTGTGTTGGTTAAATCGCGTGTTTCCCACAAACAATATATATGTGCTGATCGCGATTGCCCACGATCGAGTTCGCACGTGGTATGTAAGATGTGATGCGTCGAGAATGCACCCTAACCCGTCGCACAGGATTTTGGGCCACTTGGCCACCCGAACCAATGGTAGCTACAAGACTGCCGTTCGCATTGATTGCTTTAGCTTTCGTATAATCAACGACGTCCGCCCTAGGCCTTCCACAACATCAAAAAAGTATATCAGCCTAACGATGGCTTCCCATACAGAAACCCTTCGCGAAACTAGCACCGAAGTGACGACGAAGCGATAAGAACTTGCCCAGCTGACGAAATATTCGACTTGATTGATAAAATGGAAGAAAAATACAATTACAAGCCAAAGGGTTCCAGAGATACGTTTGAAAGACTCAGATACGAAGAGACGCGTATCTCCCCGGGCTATACATCAAATCTTTCGTGGATGGGTTTAGACGAAAACCACTTCATAGACCTCAAGGCGGCAGTGGATCTCGCGCGAAGCCTGGGTATACGGACGCCCGCAATGAAACAGATCTACGGAAGGACCGGATATGGTCGCCCATTAGCTCTATAGCGAGCAATTGTGAATGGGTTAGGGAGGCCAATGCGGTCCGCCGTGCGGAAACCGGTGGGATGGGCTGCACTATGGCTCGTCAGTGCAGTGTGGAGCTTGGCTTAACAAAATCGGAGCGTCCACTTATTATAGAGCACAGGCGTGGGAATCGTAGGTATTTTCAGCCGGTGTGATATCTCGATATTGAAATAGTATCTTCATTATCTAATATGATTAGGTAAACACCCGAGAGGGTGTCTCAAACTATCCAGCCTCGAGGCCCTTCTACCTTATGCATCGCATCCTCAAAAACTTCTTGTTAGTTAAAAGTTTAGAAAAGATCCAATATCCTTGAATGCCCTTGGCAGCACCGCTGTTACTGTATAAAATGAAACAAGACCTTCCACGTCGCCTAGTGTGCGTAAGCGGGCTTCACGGGGTGACGACTGGCATAAGTGCCGTTACATGTATACAATTGAGTCGCAAACCAATAGCTACAGGTGCAATTAGTTGTCACTGTATCATTTAGGCATGACTAATTTCAAGTACGAAATGAGTGATGAAAGTTTAAACTCTGGGGTATGCCGGTTGGATCACCCTCGTTAGGAGAAAGAACCAGATCTACAGGAAGGGTTCCACAAATCGAAAATCAAGTCACGATATATGATGCAATCTCGGTCAACTGGTAAAGGCTGCTGAAACTAAACTCGAAATAGTCTTAGGTACAAGCTCGGCTCCTCTAACCTCAAATCTGCAATGCGGACTTGCACGGACACTCCACTATACTCAGAGGCAATATTCGATACATGACGGGAAGTTCCCGTTGAAACCTTCGGGTAAGCCAGGATACCCGCAGTTTTGGCTTCCGTATCTTAACGTATCGTTTTAACACATTTGGTATTGGAGAGACTATACTAGCCAACTGCGGCCCGGCACCCGAACCCTCTTCCGCCAGAACCCCGCACCTCCCGCCCTTATTTGCCTCCAATTATCAGCATGCTACAACCAACGCCTAGAGCGCTAAGAAACGAACGAAACCCGAGAATAGGGGGGAAGGATCAATCCCGGAATGAGTGGTTAGTGCATGATACTTCGGTACCATTCAACAAGGTAGATACGGAGAGGCGCAATGCCCTACCACTCGCCAAACGCTTAGGTATTGGATCTCCGGCCTCAACATTGCAACACACCCCCAGAAACAAGTATGCGGATACAGTGGTGTTATTATTATATTGACCCATCAAACTACCCGGAGATTTGGTTAAAACCCTATGATTTGTCTAGGGATCTAAAAGCTTGTTCTTCCAGAGCTGCAAAGAGCCTTCGTTACGAACTCTTGCATATCTCATGACATCCGCCGGATTTGCAAGCCTGCATGCATGCATCTCTGTACACCCTTGAAGCACTTAAGCTTGGACAACGTTAAATACGAAATGTATTCTGGGGCGTTTTAATGCAACTAATTCTTGCCGTTGAGGTGGGGAGTGTCGAGGAGTGTGGCGTTTTCATGGCGTTCTCTTGGCTCTGCAGTCTTCAAAGAGGAACACCAAAAGAGGAAATTAGTTACTTACAATCTCCAGTCCCGTATTTTCGGTTAAGAGTTAAACATGTATACACTTTTCTCACCTATCTGAATTTTCAACTATCTTCGTACAGTGTTTTATCGCAATTTCTGGCTTTGTAACTTTCAGAGTGCAAGCTTAACTCGCATACTTGTACGGAGATCGAAAACACTTTCCAAGGTGCCCACATTCGCTTAACTAGCATTCTTTCTAGAATTAGACTTTCAGGAGACTGCAATGAATACATATTCTCAGGATACTGGGGACAGGCCTAATGATACTGTACTTGTTGAGTAAATTTAGTCTGTCAATAATGTTACCACTTGTCTCGAGACGCTTGCCATATTCTTTACACCTGCATATCATCGAGGCCCACAAACATAACTACATACGTACTAGCTCGCCAACAACCGAGGCTCCGCTTCCACAAAAAAGCCAAGGTATCAGGGTTCCATCCTGCAAGGGTCCAGTTTCGGAGTGCTGACTAGTACAAAATAAGATTTCTCTGCAGTCACGAGACATAGCGCATTATATGTATGTCTCATGTCTACTCCTCACCTTGGTCGACATATTGGTCTCTACACATTCACAGAAAATCGATAACGTGAGAGGCGCAACGCCACATTCAACTCCACGGGGCACAAGCGGCTAACGGTTCGGGTGTAGGTCTTCCGCCCGTATCAGTCAAACTATTGACCTAGCTAAAGCCAAACGATCGACATCCATGGCTTGATCGTACAGGACCTATAGTGGGTCTCTTACGTTAAAACACATGCATGAAACGCTAACTTTGGTTTGTCCTCTTTGCTGCAGATTCACGTAGACGGATCTACAAAGATATTACTCCATGCGCATCTAGGTAACAGCACTGGGAGTAGTACTGTGGGTTCGAGGCTATGTGCATACGAGCGAACTCGCAGGACGCCATCAAAGCCATGCGTCGAAGGGACTCAGTCGGCCGCTGAGCTCCTCTTATGCAATGAGGCAAGCGTACTGCTGGTGTCGTGCAGCTTTAGGGAGTGACGCTGGGTATCATCAAGATCGATTAGCTGTGAGGTCCCTAGGGCTGTGCCAAAAAAAGTGATGCATTAAGTAGTTTGTATCGGTTATATCGACTCTGGGGTGTGCGGACCGCTCGAATATAAAAAGGGGCCTTTCCTGCCTTTGAGACCCTTCATTCGATATCAGCATCAGCACCGATAACAGACAACAAAGAAGTTAGAGATTAATATCTACACTTAATACCCACACGTTATTACACAAGTCAACGTACTTTAACGTATTTAATAAATTCATAATGCTTTTCTCAAAGATCCTCGTTTTGCTCGGAGCTGCTGCCACTGCCGCCGCAGGTAATGCAATACAAATTCCACGTTTGCCTAACAGGGCCGCCGCTAATTTATTATAATCGAATCTGTAGCTGTTATTCCTACCGAAGTCCTCCATGTCAGAGTGCCAACGAAGTGAGTTACTTGTTTCTGCTTAGTTTATTTCATGATTATTGGACTTGGACTTGGAATTCTAACTTGTGGCGTTACCTACTAGGACTCAACCGGAGAAACGAACAATCACTGGCAACTTCAAGTTGCAGGTTCAAGGTGGAACCCTAGACGGCAAATATCTCGTAGGGGGGTTCGATACCACGGGCGCGTTCGTCGACGACGCTGGCGATGCCCTGGAGTTTTTCCTGGGCACCGGCGGTCTTCTCGACAGCGTTGTTGCAACGCCAAGTGTTATGGGTTGGGATGATCACTCCTGGGTATTCTTTGACAACGGCAGCTCAACCATCACTGGTTGCTCGATCGATGGCAGTAATAACCTTGTTGGATGTACGGCGACATATGATGGAAACACCTATACTAAATTTGGGACGGCTGCGAACAACGTGGTTTTCGCTATGGGCAACTCCCTAGACCTTACCAACTTTGCTACCTATACTGGGGAGGAAATCAGTTTCAAGGCTATTGCGGTGTAAGTATTTACGCCGCAGGAGCGCGCTCAATGAGCACGGAGTGGAGTCAGTAAGATTTCGTTCTAAACTATGGGCTACCCGTATACTACGAGACTAGGGCTATCCTGGCATATTTTCAACGTGGGAGGACTTTCGGAATTTGTTTTGTATATTGTCACTTCGTGGAGGCCGGTTTACGAGACTATTCTGTATCGAAAAGCTGTAGTCTAGTAATCCAATACCAAGGGGTTAGCACACTCTAAAGTTACACACTGATACCGCCATGCTCATAGACTTGGGTTCCGACTACTAGAAGCCTCGTAATAGGGGATCTGACAGCAAGGTTCGGTGACGGGGACAAGAATACTTGCCGTCGTCTAGTCTCCAGGTTATGAGACTGTCTCCGGTCTGCGTCTAGAGCTAGTCTAGCATTTTAGGTCTAGAGCTAGCATCTGCCCAAAACAACGCCTGTAGGCTCCTTAAATGCAACGAAAACAACGCGGTTCGGATATTCATTTAGGAAAGCAGCCAATAAAAATGCGCGTTGTCTTGGTATTTACCAGATTCGGCTCGTAGACTAAAATCCAACACTGCAACGACTGACGACGGTTACATACTCTCGACTACCCTCTACTCGTACCAGAACTATATATAAGCCGTTGCTAATCTGATCTAAGGCGATGCTAGTTTCATAACCAAACTTAACCGTTGCATCTTGTCAAGAACAAACCTCACCAGATACCACCAACCTAGCATGGAATACAAAAAAACACCTCCTCACTCTGCTAGTACACCTGTGGACGCAAACAGGCTCGCATCCCGACTCCAACTTTACGCTGACCAGAAGAAACCCGGATTCTGGGACCAAGAATAGTTCAAGCTTATCTATAGAGACTTTGCGAATTCACACTTAGACTTTCCTAATCACGATCTTCGACCGCTCACGTTGCCTGCAGACATTCGTCCGTGGATTATTCCGGGGTGGAAGAAGGGCGATTCCGATCCTGACACCGATTGTTCCTCTGCTGGTAATTCTCCAAAAGCCGTTCCAGAACCGGCTCCAGAACCGACTCCAGAACCCGCCGTCGAACCTATATCACACCAGACCAACCCAAGGCAAAATCGCTCTAATCGTCCCAAAAGGACAAACAAGAAGGAACCGGCACCCCGGACCGCTCAGAAATCGACTCGAAAAACGAGGCTAAACACCGTTGCCGGAAACAAAGTATCCAAACCTCCCTTCATCCAGACCCGGTACAACCTGAGGCCTCGACACCGCCCCACTACACAATAATCCTATCATCTTCACGCTTCCGTTAGTCCTTCTGAAGGTTAGTGTTAACCGTGCTAAGGCCTTTCTTTTCGATTGCTAACTATATGTAGTATCTAAACCCATCAAGATGCCGCACGTAGCCTTCATTGGAGTCAAAAGCTCCGATGTCTTATACTTATTTCCGTCAAAAAGCCCGAACGCCACCAAGTATCTTGAACATCCTATGAATCAAAAATATGTCCGAAACATTCGCACCTGTAGGAAACCGTCCTCCGAGAAAGCTATTGTGCTGTCTATGGAAACGCCACCGAGAAGTTTCGAGACTGGATGGGTCTTCGGAGGCAGCGCAGACGGTATCGACATCTTCCTCGGTGATAAGACTCGCTTTTCCATCGGTTTCAACCCAAAATCTGGAATTCTAATGCTTACAAATCACTCGAAAAATCCGATCTTCATCCACGAGCAAGAAGGCAGTGAGAGCGATTTAACTGGTGAACCAATAAAATTGAACAGCAATACGCAACTATCATCTATTCTTGAGAGACGAAATCAAATACGACTACCAGACTGCATTCTTTTAGCTGTGATTCCTCGAAGTTCCGACGATCAAGAGTACCAACAACTGCTCGTTGCAAGTTTGAAGAGTTCTTTTCAGGGATACTACACTCCGATAACCCCTCCGGAAGACGGCTCTTTAATTTGCTCCGGCTGCAGCCTCCGTAATATAGTCCGGAAGGCTGACCCCTCCAATATCTGTCATGTTGACATTCTCGTCGCCGTTCGAATCACCACTGGCGACAAATTCATCGCTAAGCGTTTCTTGAAGCGAGAGAGCCATGATCATAAAGAGCTCTACTTTTTCAGACTACTAGAAAGTCTAAAGCACGTATGTATAATACCCGCTACGCATCTCCCACTACGAGAGTCTGTTAACACGATATAGGACAATGTGATCCGCCTTGAGGACGTTGTTGAGACTACCCGGGACATATGCTTAGTACTACCAGCTTCGCCAGGTGGAGACCTCTCTCAGTATGACTGCCGTCATCGGTCGGAGACACAAAAAACACATGCTGCCTTACAAATCTTCTCCGGAACGGAGTTCTTACACCGATGCGGCATCTCCCATCGAGATATCAAACCAGGAAATCTACTGGTGTTCACAGATAACCCAATCCTTGTCAAAATTGCCGACCTCGGAAGTACTACTTTGGAAGAAGTGGCAAAGGATATGGTTGGGACTGAAAACTTCGCTCCCCCCGAAGTAATGCTCGCTGGAGACCCCAACACGAGCCCCTATCAAACGAATCTTGTCGACGTCTGGTCGATAGGCGTAGTTCTGATGACATTTTACAATACCGTTGAACAATTCAGACGAATGTGCCAGGAACTTCACCAGGATTATCATAGTGTTTGAGCAACACTCGCATCTTGCTGCTCTCGGTCAAAATTTTGGCTACCATGGTTGGTGTCATGCATGGTTAAGGCGGAACCAAGAGACCGATTAACCATCGCTCAGTGTCTTAGGCTATGTCAAGGCACATGGGGCAAGCTTATGGAGGAACTGGAAGTCCTAGCCCCAGCGCAACTAACCGGATCGACCCACTCCCTAGCGCCTACTTCAATCGATCTCGCATCAACGGTTGAGGTAGGGAACAGTTTTTCATTCACCGACCCCGAGAGAACTTCGAGAACCGTTTCGCCAGCACTCGCCGAAGCCGGTAGTATACGTACTAGCTCCGTAAGTCCCGAGGCATCACATCACCAGACGACTAGCAGAGCAAACACACCACTATCTAACAAGACGTACGAAAACTTATGTGGGCCTCCAATCGATGCCATAATTAACTATTCTAGTCACACCCCGCCACCCACATACAAGACGATACCTCAGGGAGGAGAATTCGCTGACTGCCACAACCCAGATTCTTCACTCCTTACACCACCACCTACTACGGTAAAATCCAAAGTTGAGTCGGGTAACGAATTTGGGGGTAGTAGGAAACCTGTTCGTCGGAGCGCGCGTCTTGCAAAACTTAAGGCCGAGGCACTGAAACAAGACGTAAATACTAAAGGGTCCAAGACAAGTTACAAAGTGTAGAATTTCGCTACGGGGATTCTAGAGATAGTACCTTTTTTTTTAAAAAAAAAAAACTTAATGAAATATCATGATGGTGGTAATAGCAATTCTCCCATGAAACTTCTCTTCTGTAGCCATCTTTCGCTTAAACATGTTTGATGGGTGTGAAACATGCTAGTTCCTAGGCTCGCGGCTTTCAGGATTTATGACTCTATTGAAGAAACACGCTTTTTCCAGGTGAGGACATAATCCTCAGGCACGCTAAACTAGAACTAATGCCTGATGTTATTTTGCCCGTTCAGTCCTATTATAACAACGAAATTTTTAACCTGTAATTCTTCTTGCATTTAACATGTTAGCCGTGATTGCATTAGTACCTGCTAGTTCTCTTTGCTTTTACTTACACGAGATTTGCACGCAGTCTAAAACGAAAATGATCTGGTCGCAATTCTGCTAACACGAACCGTTGGATCCGGAGAGCAGTCGGGCAATTCCGGTATGGCCTCTAGCAAGGGCGTGGTCCAGAGGGGTCCTGCCATCTTCATCTTTTGCTTCTATATCCGCGCCATTCTTCAGCAGCATTTCAACAACTCTTTTGGAACCATAACGGGCAGCATGGATTAGAGGGGTCCACCCCTCTTTATCTTTTGCTTCTATATCCGCGCTGCTCTCCACTAGCATTTGGGCAACTCTCCCGTAGTTATTATGAGCAGCATAGATTAGAGAAGTCCAGCCACTTGTATCCTTAGCATCTATATTTGCGCTGCTCCCCACTAGTATTTGTACAACTCTTTCGTGATTATTATAAGTAGCATAGATTAGAGGAGTCCAGCCCTCTTCATCTTTTGCTTCTATATCCGCGCCGCCCTCCACTAGCGCCTGAACAACTCCCACGTAACCATAATGAGCAACATAAATTAGAGGGGTCCAGCCCTTTGTATCTTTTGCTTCTGTATCCGCGCCGCTCCCCACTAGTATTTGGACAACTCTCGCGTAACCATGACGAGTAGCATAGATTAGAGGAGTCCAGCCTTTTGAATCTTTTCCTTCTATATCCGCCCCATTTTGCAATAAGAGCTGGACTGCCTCTTCATACCCCCTCCCTGCGGCGAGTATCATCGGTGTACAGTAACTACAACGTGGACTTCTACCGTTGGGGTTGACTTTACTTATCTCAAGTAGTTGCTTGATAGCATCCCCATGCCCCCTCACCACTGCAACACAAAGTAAGTCTATGCTGGCCAAGTGCTTTGAGTCAGCTTCGTCGCTTTTCTGGAGAAGTCGCCTTGCCATATCATCATGTCCGCTACAGATAGCATAAGAGAGCGGCGTTCCTCCAATACCATCTTCGAAGCCGACTTGGGCTCCCGCCTTAAGTAATCTTTCAATAACTGATATATGCCTATTCCAAACAGCATATACCAGTGGTGTTCGGCGGTATTTATCGGCGGAATCTACTTCGGCCCCTCTACGAAACAGGGATAAGATACCTTTCCAACGCCGGCCCTTTAATAATTGTTTGACAACAATATCAAACCCGTTTCCCGCGGCCCAAGATAGCGCAGATCGTCCATATTTCTCGTCTTTAGAATCTAGGTCAAGACCATTATCCGACTCAAGCAAAAGTTTCACCACCGCCGCAAGTCCGAAATAGGCTGCAACTATGAGAGTGGTAGGATTCTCCGGAAAGTCTGTATTTTTGCTCGTCCAATAGATCCTAAACCAAGCTAGACAAGGTGCTGAAGTCGTATCACACAGTCTGAGAATCGACATCGCTGCCGCCCTATCAAGTACGATACCTGACTTCCAGAGATGGGTTGTCCAGTATTTAGCCGAATAATCAAGGAAAACATAAATTTCCGCATATTCGTATACATCTTGTCCCTTGAGAAGTGGATTAGATTGGAATTCTGTGAAAAATAGGTGTTGGAGACAAATATGGTAAAGATATTGGTGAGAATCTTGCAACCGAAGAGAATTTTTCCATTTGAAATCTGTTGGCGCGTGGTTACTGGGCCTCTCCGTGTCCTGTAGAACCAGGAACTCCTTCGCAGTTTGGTGGATCAGGTATATCCTCGATTCGATAACTGTGACGAAAAGACCACAAAGGTCTCGGACCTCGTTGCGTATCCGCTCCTCTGGTTTGAGATGAAGACTACCGTATGACCGATGGTTCTCCCCAAGAGCCAGTTGTAATGCTAGACTCATCTCCTGCAGGGTCAAAGGCCGCGCTGCCGCGACTACGATATGTAGCAGTATCCTCGCCCCCTTAGGATCGCAACTTGTTGCAAGAATTCTCTCATATGCCTCATCAACTGTGTTGGGGAGGCGAGAAGTAATCTCCGCTATACTATTTTCGTTTATGGTGAGTTTGATATCGCTTTCGATTAGGTTCAGAGTGAGCGAGACCCAGAGATATGTCCTATTCTGATTACGCTTGAGCCTTTCTTGGAGAAGATTCCGCTCATTATCTGTGAGCTGTAGTTTCTTTTCGATATCTTGAACCTTGGCTTCGATAAAAATATCAATTTCCCGGGAAATCTTTGTGATCTCCTCATCGCTGTCACCGCATAAGTGAATGAACGACGACCCTGGGGTCTCCAGAGTGTGGAAGCCGTGTCGAATTTCGCGAATGGGCCGGCTTGTCAAAAGAAGTTTAAGATTAAAGTCCGTCGCTGTATGGTATAGCTTTTGTAGCTCTTGGGTAAGTTGAGACCGATCAGTGCCCTTGCATTCATCGAGTGCATCAAGAACGCAAACAACCTCGCCAGAACTCCTGTTTTTTAAAGCAGTCAAGAAGGCATTCCAAAGTTCGTTGAAGGAGGTGACAAATCTCTCCCCAACAATTTCAAACCGTTCGACTATTGCTTCCGAGAGAAGAGAGCGATTCGCTGTAAAAAGCTGAAATAAAATGCAGCATAGAGCAGTGGTAACGCTTCCCTGACCCTCAAAGTCATCTTTGAAGAAGAAAAAACATATTATTCTAGGTTTGGTGGTGGTAGTGGTGGTAAGGACGGAATCAATTAAGTATTTTGCAAGGACCGATTTACCTGACCCAGGGTCGGCAGATACCCAAAGCATCCTTGATGAAGGGCTTTCTAACCAATCCTGAAAGAGCGGGTGGGCGGTAAACCATTCGCATGTCCCGGGAGCTCGATCCGGATTTCGATCCTTCCTGTTTTTTTCCACGAAGTTATAAAGCGCACCCAGGATTTTCCTTTCTTTATTTTTTCGGGCTAATCGTGGGTATAAAATAATATGACCCAATTAGCTTTCGAGAATCAAAGGACTTGTATAGGAAGTTCAATTAGGTGCTCCTAGTAGATTTACATACCGGCCTCAGCGTGGTCAACCTTAATTTTTATGGTCCTGGTTGGTAGTGAGGGTAGTTTTAGGAATCATCTCGTAGATTTTGGGCAGGCTAGCTCACCCGTTGTTGGTAATAGACCCAGCTTGGAGGGCCGTTTGCCCCCCAGCATTGTGAAATGTAGCTGGATCCATTGTTCGTACAGCATGTGAGTGTAGCTATGTCCTTTAGCTATGTACTTTAGAGGTTTGATTGTTGATTCTGTGATAGGCGCAGATGGAGGCACTTGTGAGAGTGTTTGGATATTTGCCCGGCCCGTCTGTGGATATATCCAGATCTCTGTATTGCGGTGTGATCAGTTTTGGGTGACTAGTTGAGACTGTGACTAGTTTGCCCTTGGCTACCAACCAGGATGTTGTAACGCATTTCTGATCAAATTTCTTACCCCGCTTTTGGTGTGTCTCCTCATATTTGTTATGCATATAGAGTCAGGTCTGGGCATGAGATAAGCACGTACTCTATGCTCATGGTTATGGTACCGCTACCCTGATTTGGCATAAATTTTGTATTTGACAGATGTACAGGTACAGACTGCGTTCCTCCTGAACGCAGCCTTCTCCCAGCCTCGCAACCATCCTTCTCCAAAAAAATCGATGTTCTAAAATGCAACAACCCCAACGCTTGATCGAATTGTTTACCTCTTAAGCCAAAGGATGCGATGTCACGTCCTATCGCGGCGCTTGGGATCTAATGGGGACATTCAATAAAGAAACGTCAGACGTTAATACATAGGATTATAGGGGTCAGGCACGAAAGTGTAGTTATGAGAGTGCTGGATACCGCCAGCTGGACCGGACTGTGCAGTATATTCCCGAATGCTGCGATTCCTTATGGGCACGAATCGGATTGTCCTCAAAAGGATACATCTCGGTTTTTAACAGGTAGTAAGAAATACTGACAATCGGGTCGAAAACTTTGTTGAGGCAGAATTAGCAGTACTTAAGGCATGTAACATCCGGATCTCTGGGAAGCTCTCGCCGTCTGGGCGTGGTTTTAATATGTCAGAATAGTTGCGGAAATTAACTGGAGTTAAAGTGTATATGATATGGTACCGTGGTCGTTCGCATGGTTTCCGATGGCAGCTACGATCGATTTAGGCAGAAATAAAGTTACCCTCTGTATTTTTTCCGGCTATAGTTTCCTTTATTAGAGTGCCAGGTTTATATCTGGTAAACGTTTGCGATTGGTGTAGTCAGTGCGGCGCATCACTGACCCATACCTTTAGTAAGCCAATTTTCTTTATTGTATACTGCCCGCGGATTGGATCTATATATTGGTAGCTAACTCACCCGACTCTACATTTATCTTTAAACGCAAATGTATACACGAATTAGTTTACCATAGTCGTATCTGGTATCAGACCCGTCTTGGATAACTAATTCTCCCAGGCTCGATCACAATATACCATTCATTCAGCCTTTCGAACTACGGCAAAACGGAGACCCGAATATTCTTCTCCAATGGCTAATGGACCAGTCGAGCAGTAGCGACGCCCTTTCAATACACCAGCAACGATATATATGAGTGCGAGGCCCGTCACAAAGGGACCATTTAACCAGCGTAGGCAAGGAACTTCCATAGTTGGTACTGTGATCGGCCGCACCGGATGGAACGTCGTACATGATCCCAGGGGCACGCTCGCTAAGCATAAGCCGGTGCTATGTCCTCCGACTTGCTAACTCCACACATGTTACGGAGGGAGCAGGGATCCGCCGGACAAGGGAGGGGAACGTAATTCGTCGCGGCTTACTAGGCTCAATACTGCCAGGATTGCGCGTATTAGAGAGAGACTACACGCGAAGTATCAGTCTCGTTCCTTCTATGGTTACATTTCCAAAGAGAATACATAATTGTGTGCTACTGTCGGATCTATGAAAGAGTTAACCTGGATCAATGATATTTTCACACCAATCGATCGACGAGGAGATTTGGATAAGAATTAGGTGTCCTTGGACAGCTATAACAGACTCGGACTGCATCAGAACGACGTTCCAGACTAGATGTCAACCGGCAGTCATCCAACTACTACTCGATAAGCATTATGTAACTACTTGGACGTCATAGTCTCAAGATGCCGCAAATTTCGAAAAGTGTTTACTAATATATTACACCCCAGCCAGGGGTATTGGAAGGATTGATGTACAGAATGCCGGGTAGAATATGGGTCTACTGTGGTGCGAAGCTCAAGCTATTTCTAGCCTACACCTCATGCACGGAGCTTGTTAATAGCTGCGTAGATGGAGCACATCTCGGTCTCTAACTAGCGCATCAATTTAAAAATTCTCGTCCCTGCCCTTACAGACGCAACTATAACATCCGGCTGACACGAACTTAACGTGATAGCTAGGGCTGGCTAGCTTCCAAGGCCCGGCTAAGTCCATGTTTCGTCTACAGACCTGACAAACGCTCGGACCAACGCATATTTGGCGGTCGTCGATTGTATATGTATAACGTTATAAACTTCAGGTTAAAGGAGAGTGATGTACCTTCACAATTAAGATCGCCGGATGGTTGGCTGGTAATACGCTTCAAAATTCGGGCTCCATACGCTTGTAGTATATATACATTTGTAGGAATCATTCATATCAGGGGCATTAACAAATGTATTTGACAACTATGCATAACAAACCTCTTAATCAAGAGCATACTGTGCTTCTTTGGTTTTATTGCTGAGTGTATTTAATAGCCTCGAATCTAGGCGCTCGAGGCAGAGCCCCAAATGATAGCTTGACCAGAGCTTGCCAACCCACCGGAAGCTGCAAAAGTAGATCTAACTACTGTGAATTTGATGTTTCTGGTACTCAACGACGGTAAGGTACGGATGTCCGAGGGATTAATTAGCCAAGGACCGTCCCTTGAAACCCTACGTGCTAATACCTGTATCGGGATAACATTCGCTATGACGGATAATATAGTTCAGGTTGCATCGCTAGCGCCGGGCCCGTAAGTTCCAATAAAAATACAGTAGGCTTCATATCTAGGCCGTATTCCAAATAGTATCATTCCCAGGGCCTCCGCACTACGATTCTACAGGGGACTCCTACACCTTTGGCTTAAACCGGAGTTATCGCAATGCGGACCGCCAACTTTTCTCGCGGGGACTCAAGAGCTTCTTCTATATAAAGGCCTCGTTTCACATCTAGAATTTCAGTTCTTCACCACAGAAGCCTAATAAAACAGTCAAAATACATAAACGCAAGTGCTAATTACTAAGAGTATTAATACTGGTATGTTGTTGCCTTGAAGAGAGCCCCGATTGACCTTTATGATTCCAATTACTTAATGATATAGGATCCACCATGAAATTCACAAACTTGACTCTCGCGCTCGGCCTTGTCGCCACCGTCCTATCCTCTGCTATCCCCCAACCCGTCGCCGATGCTCTCGCCGAACCACAGCCAGTTTCAGAAGCCCTCGCTGACGTTGCCATGGATAATACCCTCGATAAGCGCGCCTGCGTCTACAACGGCTGCACCTGTAGTAAGAACATCGGAAGCAGTTACGTAGCCGGTGTCTACTGCGGAAAATGTTTCCAGGTCTATACCTTTGGAACCGGTGGAAAATCCACTGACGCTTATCAGTGCGGTAAGGGAGGAAGTTGCTGCCGATATGGTGCTAGGGCTTCCTGCGCTGCCAGTAACTGGGGACCATGCGGCAACTGGAACCCCTAAGAAACCATCAACAGGGGATAAGTGGCCTCAAGTTTACACGCTGCAGGCTAATATTGGCACGGATATCCTGGAAAATGTACATAAAGATTTTTTATATATACCGCTTGAAGGGGGGAGGATCTTGGTTTTACTCTCAGCGATGCATACACCCATCTCTACTAAAGCTGTGAAAATACGCATTACGATATTGTCAAGCTCCAATGCCAAAATGCTCTCCTTTGCCAAGCTATTCCTTTTCGTAAATACGTGTGGCCCCAAGTAAAATCTCTAGATGTTTGCAATTCTATCGCCAAGTTCGAGAATATTACCAGATACTCCACGGCTTGTTGATCAGCTGATCGCCGGCTACAGATGAGGAGAAATATATCTCACATCGGCTTCGAATACTTGTTTTCGGATTTATGAAGCAGGACCCTAGCAATCATACGTCACCTTTCAAATCTTTCCACTTAATATCGCAAGCTCTAGAAGATCGCTCCTTTCGCAGTCCTCGAGTTGAGTGCTCTCTCAAGTCATCATGATATCACTGAATCCTTGATATCCTGAACGCGGTGAGGGATGCGTTGGAACTGATCAGCTGGTCTTTTTACATATATAGCGAGTGATATAATTCCTTGCAAAACTTCCAAGTTTTGTTCTCGAATCTAGCGTCGGATTTGATAAATGGGTTTAAACTCGTTTAGAGATCTGCTAATGTTTCGGTTATTAGGGTATCTTCGATCCTCACCGCAGCATCTAGTAACCCAACAAGCGATCTTATCGCTTGCAGATGCAAACGGACATCTAGAAACCCTTCTCAGGCCACCTGGATCGGAGAACAGACTCGGGAATCGCCGCGCAGAAGTCTTCAACCTAGTGCTTGATCAATTGGGCGCGTCAGTTGACTTCGATTTACAACGCCAAACTAACGGCGCCGGGATCTATAAATTCAAGCGATATTGTACTGAAGAAATCCTGGAACTTTGCACTTCGCCACAGGAATCATATAGAAAACTAGTATTTCGAATCTCTATACTTCTTAATTGCAAAGCCAATACCCCTAATTACTATATCCTTGATTCAGCGGGTGGTGCCCATAATGCGGTCTTCGTATATTACAATTCTCCTTGCGGCTTCTGCAGTTGCGCTTCCAAATCCCGCCAGCTCAGGTGATTATCTATGATATTCCATTCCCCTAGCCATCGGTAAATATTGCTGACGTGGTCCCATATAGATACAAAAAACCTGGACCAACGTGCAAATATCGAACACCGCGATTCAGAACCTTTCGGTACGTCAATTCTCATCAAAGTTCGGACAACCTTCCGTCTTAATTACAGCGTTAATCCAAGTATCTAGCGCGATGCACTTTAACCCTCCAAGGTAAATGCGCCGGCGTGTTTAACTGCATTCCGGACCCGAATCGGGGATATCAATATTTCTGCTTACCCCCCAACGTCCAAACTGATGCGTTTACCTTGGCATTCAATCAAATACTTCGCGTTGGGTCGATTCCCGCTGGAATTCTTTAAGGTGCCTAAGCAGTAGTGGGAAGCGAGCCAAACGGCTTGTTCGTGGAGGAGATCTTTTGACCAAATTGTTGAAATCGTTGTAGTCTCATGGTATTCTGGTATGCTTGTGTCGGCTGCTGCTAGGATAATTTATTGAAATTGTTATCGGTTTATCAGTTGTGTCGGAACGAATTAAGATAGTATACCGTGTCGATGATCTTTATGTATATTGCATTGGTCTACTACACGCATCCGAAGTAACCACCAATGATCCAAAAATCCACTGAGATCCAGAAACAAGGAATTAAGGGTTTTAATATTATGAGTTACGTCTAGGCATGGTGGTATACATCTACTATTAACATCTTCTCTGTTTTTGAAGCTTGGGTCTCCCTCCACGAATCCAACCGAAACTTTCAGAGCAAGAAAAATACCTCACGGGCGAGGATTCTATGACACTATCACCTACTCAGCCACTTCCCAAACTTGAAAGCTATCGAAATAAAAGGTCTCGGTGTCCTCAGGCGACGCTTGATACAGATACATCGATACCTGAATGATCACAGTATCCCATTCGAAGATCTCGTCTGTGAAGGACTCAGCGGTCTGCCATTGATTCGTCGCGCCCATCACTAGCTTCGCTGTATTGCCGATAGAAAATGGGATCCAAGCGTTCGCTCTTGACGTGCTATCAATTTTGTATTGGAATTTAAATCTGTATCTCTTTCCAACTATGACGGGTATTTCCTGCTGAAATATAAATACACCGCTTTGGCCAACCCAGTTCACTTTCAGAGCATTCGGCGAAGTGGAGCTGCCCTGGTTTGGGGTGACTTCGTAGGTGCAGGCGTCACAGCCGGTATTATTTCCCAATATGGTCCAGTAGCGGAAAGGTTCCGTGGGGTCGTCGAAACCGGGGTTCTTGATGAGTGGGAGGTATGTCACCTTAGCCTCGACGTATTTCGTTTCTACAACATACAATTCTTGCGTCTATATGTCGTGCATGTTAGCCAGTTTTCTGCGCTCAATTTATACATATACGTCAGTCGAAATTTAAAGGGTATATGGTGACTACATACCACAGTAGGGACTGTTTCCGTGGCGCCGACGTAGTCCGTATATGTTGTAGTGCTTTTCGGTCTACCAGATAGAAGACAATTGCAGGCGCTCGTAATTTTGGAACCGTTCGTAGAGCATTGCTTCTCGATGTTCGAAGCCGCCTTGTCAGGTACCCCTTGGCGTTTACACAATGGGTCGGCGGTAATTGTGGTTTCCGCTGTACCTGTTGTGATGGTTTGTGTCTCTGTGAATGTTGCCGGATACTCCGTTGTGTCGCCAAACGTTACCGTATAAACAGTCTCGTAAACGATGGAGATTTCGGGTCGGATGTCAAGGTAGTTGGAGCAGTAGGCGAGGCCGATTGATGTAGTCCCTCTGATAGCGCGGAGGCAGTTGTTGGCATTACACGCTGTAGAATGTTATAAGTGATTAATATGATTATAATCATGATACCAGGTGAGTTTGTCAACTGTTCCAACATACCTCCTCTCTCGACGAGATCCACTGGAGAAGCGTACGCGACCCTGGCTAGAAGTAGCGAATAAAAGGCTAGACCCTTCATAGTGAATGGCATATTCGATACAAACTCGATACCAATATATCTCGTTCGATAATTAGAAAAAACGCCTCCAAACCCAAAAAACCTGGTGGCAAAGATCAACCAGATGGAGATTCCCGGGCCAGAGTCCCATTTTATCCCCTTCGATCCAGCCCGTGATCGCGATCGCAATCAAAAATCGAGGGTCCTTTCATGCGGGCGCGAAGGCGCGGCTGAACTGCACGACTCCAACCAGGCAATGATCACCGCAGAACCATTCCTTTCCGAGATCGCCAAGATCGCCTATAAATTTGTTGTTTCCGAGCCGGACGAACTGTTGGCTTCGAGTCCAGCTCTCTGCAGCCCCGCTTGTTGATTTGGAAAAGGCTCAAGCAGTTATCACTGGGAAAGCGACCATCTGACACTAAAATAAAACGCGTGGACTTGGTGAGCGTTGAAAGGGCCTTAAAAGTCCAAAGTCAAACTGTTTGGCTGGTCCTGGTGTTCTGGCGCCGATCTTGGTTCAGATCGATCTTGAGATCAGCGACAAGGTTGTTGTTTGTGTTACCACAACCCCTTTTGGGAGACTCATTGTTTTGTGTAATGCGAGCTAGGTGCCAAGAAGCCTCGAGACCGGGCGCAAGGGTACTCCACCAGTTGACAGCTAGGAAGCAGTATCATGGCCGAATATCGAATGCGACGAGTCATACGGCTGGTACCACACATGCGTTCTACTTCACTGCACCCAAACCTTGGCCATGCCCTTCGGAAGAAGCCAGGGACAAGAATTCTACACTGAACATCCACCAATGTTATACCTAATGCTTGAAAGAATATTTTTTAAGTTATATGCTTCCTGAAAGCTGTTGATATTCTTATTGGTAAATCTAGGTACTCGGCCTTTCACAGCCGCTCAACTAAATCCACAAAATCCTTCAAACAGTCCCTAGTCAGAGCTACAACACCGAATCTAGGTGTTTGAATCTAGTTAAGGTAGAGGCTGCGCTTTTTCTTGGTGATACCACCATTAGCCTTCTTCGGGGAGACATTGGTGGGTGCTTTCGCGGCCGCGGCAGCATAGGCCTTGACATCATCGTCTGGGCCTGGGTTAATGACACCGACCATACCGGCCTGGCAATGCTTGCCAGCAGTGCAGTAGAACCAGATTGGATTGCTATCCTTGACCTCAATGCTAAAGGTTGGTTTCTATTGCGAGACGTTAGCATTCTTTAAGTTTGACAGAAGTTTGAAATTCCTAGCCTACCTCATCATCCTCCGCTTTGACTGGGAAGAAGCCAGAGAAGAAACCACCTTCTTCAAGTGGGACGCATGGCTTATCAAAACTGCCACGGGCAACTGAGTGGTTAATTGGGTGGAACTCGAATTTGATGGTATCGCCGGTAGCGGCCATCATTGTATTAGGATCGAAAACAGGCTTTCCATCTTTGAGGGTGGCCTTGATGACGTGAGTCTTAGGGGCTGGCTTGGGCTCATCGCCAGCTTTTAAGAAATTGGTTAGGCGGTATTGCTGGCGGACACAGGAAGTTGTACAGACTCACCTGGCTCCTCCTCTGCCGGTTCAGGCTTGGGTTCATCTTCTCCTTCATCTTCTGTCTTCGCAGGTTTTTCTGCGGGCTTGGCCGGCTTCTCTTCTTCATCATCACCTCCTTCCATGTCAGGCTCAAGGTCGGGGCTAACAGCATCCTTGTCCCCATCTTCGCTTGGAGTAGCAGTGACAGTGACAGTCTCGACCTTAGTCACATACTTCGTCTTCATGATAGCCTTGGTCTTCGTGACTGTGCATGTTTTGGTATGGTATTTTGTGAGTACTTTGGTAACGGTCTTTGCCTTGGGCCCCGGATTGCCCCAACCCTCGTTACCGTAGGCAATGACGGAGCTGGAATATATCGTATTGATTAGTAAGTAGCACATTAAATATACGAACTCAACGGTCTGTAGCATACCTGCTTAGCAACCCCGCGATAAGAGCAAGTTCAACACGCATTTTTGGTAATTTTGAAAAGAATGTATGTGATCCCGAAAGGATATAGGTAGAATAAACTAAAAATGAATGAATGAATCCTCGGAGTATCTGAAAGAGTGACTTGATTGCGAGTTGATGAACTGAGGCTCCAAAGGAAAAACTTTATCCAAGTCGACGAAACCCTCCATTTTATAACCGTTTGAATCGAATCCTAATGCTCCAGGCTAAGAAAAGCCAACATAGTTCTAAAAATGCGAATGAATAATAGAATGTCACCTCAACGGCATTCAAGCGAATGGCGACTGTATACTATGGACAGAACTAGTACCATTAAACCGGATCGTATCTCAACGGGAAGGCTCACACCGATAGTTGACGTGGGTGGGGCCACCGATTGGCTTTGCGATAAAACGAAACGCTTCGCGTGTGCACGCCAAGCCGGCTACCATTGCTCGAACAGCTTATCAAGACAACCTGCGAGGGATCATCCTGCCGACGCCTGCGTTAGCTTGCCATTTCGTGGGATTAAACTATAATGGGGATTGTTTCGCGAAACAGTTATTTCTCTGGGATTCTTTTCTAGAAATAGGGGCCATCATCCCGTTTCGCCAAGTTGCCAGTCTCTTGGATGTTTGGTATCAACGACGTAATTGACATTGTTGCATATTGCATTGAATCGTTATGCGCCCAGGGCCTGGGGATGGCTTAACCACGCTGAGAGGCTGCAGTAGCTGCAACTGGGGTACGCCAGGTCGCCCTTCTTCGTAGACACTCGGTCCACTTCTCCCCTTCTCCGCTATCACTACCAAAATAGGCCAAATCGTTGACTGTATTTTGTTTTTTGGCCCTTTGCATGCCCTTGGCTCAGGATAAACCCTAAACATATACAACACATTTTTATCAGAAGAACAAAAGTTTAGTTCCGGAGCATGCAGTCTCGGGACCAGACTGCAGGCTGTAAATCATGTAGCATGGAGCAAGTGCATGAAACTGGGCGCTGCCGGTCTCGTAACGTATGCCGTATAGGTTCAACTACCTCGATCTCGCTTCCCTAAATAAGGTAACAGGCGGTCCGAAGCTTGACCGTAGGCGAGTTCAAGAGTTAAACGGCCAGATAAGAATTTACAGCTGCATGTTCGTAGATGTGCATGTGCCTGATGCAATTGCTCCTATCCTATCCAAGGCCCTATAAACTGGGTATTATTATGCTTAATTACTCGGTAAACTAGCTTCGGTTTAACGAGGTTGACGCTCTATAGTACCCAAAACCGGAGCGGGAGTCTTCCCCATGATCTGTCCCAATAGCCCAGCTACAATTGCTGCGGAGGAATAAAGTAATCTGAGGTTAGCAACCAAAATTTGAACTGGAGAATACTTTAATTGACTAGGTAGCTCAACCCGTGCTTCAGCAAACTCTAATGAACCGCAACCAAACATCTTGTATCGTCGGTGCAGATTGTTGAGATGTTACGTAAAAAGCGAGATGGCATTGGTCACGGCCAACTGAAGGTTCGACCTAATAAACATTTCTTTTTGTAAGTGGAACGCTTATGGCACTTTGTGAGTGGCATGATTCATCCCTCGCGGCTAGAAAGGCCAGAACCAAATCGTGGCATCCGTTGGGATACAGTAACCCGATAACCCGCCTGGCAGTACCACGGTACCAATAAGTACTGGTTGTAATACCCACAGCGGATACTGGCAGGGTCTTATCATAGGCTGTGGGGTTGCCAAAGATATTACGCCAGGTCCACTTCCCTTAGCATCCTCTTTGAGATTTATCTGATTTATGAATATGAAACTTGTGTATATAGGACAGGCAGGCGACATTGTAATCGAAAGGTGCCGTGCAGCTATGCTCCGAACATTGGATCGTATTTTAGGATCAGAAAAATTGATTTAAGGTGGGTAGAACAAAGTCATCTCAAAGATTGGGAATAGACACGCTTGCGTGCTACGAATACATCCAAAGAACATGGAATGAAAAGTAAAAAATCTGTTTCGATCGGTTCCCTATTCATATTGGAGACAAATGTAGATATACTTTCGTATAATTTGGGTCATTCTTATCCAATGAAGGATCCTCGTGAAGTCAATATATATAGAAGACCAATATGTATAGAGTTATATATAAGTGTATCGTGGATTTGGAGCATACTTGGGGCATGCTATAATTCATGACCATGGACGTTCCCAATTTGATACTTATCGGCTGTATTTGCAACCGCTGTACGGAAGACCGTAGCATTCTCGCGAGATGAGGTTTTGTGGCGCCGAGTATCTCCTTATTATGACCCAAGGGTTCTATGCTATAGAAATTCTGTCTCGATCTCGCCAACCCACTCCTAGTGCGGCGTGTTGCATCACCATGGCAGCGAAAACATAATATTCCCGACCACTATATATGGGAGATAGTTGGGTATACCCTGCCCGTGTAGCACTACGAACCGAAGGCCTCAATAAAGCGGTGATGAATTGCTTGAGATATCTTCGGCATTATCTTGAAAATATCATATTATTTGTTCTTCATTAACTTCATTGCAGTATATCTGTTAATATACGCGTATGCATGCGTATGGTACATCACTATTGCGGTTGAAAAACTTCATGCTAACATGCTAACATGCTTCATGTTGGAATAAAAATCAAAGGATATCAGGTGTATACTCCCCCGAACATAGAGAGGAACTAATAGTGCAGGAAAGAATATTACTAGTGAAAACATATCTCATCAAACCGCTACTGGCCCACCCCGATCGCTACCGACTGTTGCTCGAGAGTCGAGCTCTAGGCACTGGGGTAATAGGTTCCACCTCGGACGATACACTTGCACTCCTGCTTGGCTGTCGCAAGTCCACGCCTTCTTCTTGGATAGTCGATATCCTCTGCGAAGTGACTTGGAAGTCTCTCGCCACCGTAATGCGGGTTTCACCTTTCTCGACATCCTCTGTGGAGGGGCATCTTAACTGTTCTTCAGACTTCATATCCCCAAGTTCCAAATAACTGTGCATAGCATCTCCGCCTGTTGTGAGTGTTGCGCCTGTGGTTGTATAGCTAAGGCCTAGGGATTTTGGAGGGCCCCTTCGAGTTTTCTCTTTGCGTGTGAATCGGATGACGCCGAATTTGAGTGATAAAGTTTGGAATCTGGAAACTTCGGTCCCGTCTCCGAACCACTTTTTCTTGAGTCTCATGATATGTCGGTTAAGTGCTGGCAAGGAGGCGACGATAATGGCAAGGCTGAGTTCTATGATCCCGATAAATCCAACATGTGTTGACGTCCAGGTGATATCGTATGATTTCATCATGCGTCTGTAAAAGACAAAGGGTTTGAGCGCGCTGAGGATCATAGTAATAACTCCAAGCAGTAGCAAGAAACTGAGGTTATATTTCTTCGCTTTTGACATGGTCGGAAGCTTGATGAGGATATAAATTGGCGGGAATAATGTCAGGGCATCCAGAAGTATGTGACCGGTCATGAAGACGCCGTAGACCGTTGTCGAGTATAAGCTGACACAGGTGCCGTCGAAAGCCTTTCTAATGTTTAGAACGTTGGAAAGAGGTAAACCGCATTGAAAAATCTGAGTCACAACGGCGGCTATACCAAAGAGGTATGACAGAGTTAGGAGGACGTAAAGGTACCACCGCCTTGTCCTTGAAGTCGGTGGGGTTAGGCGGAGGAGGAGGTGTTGGATTGATATCCTGCAAAGATGAAGCGATGCAAAGGAAAATATGACATGCAAGTAGGTTACCTAGCGACATAGTTGACAATCTTAGTCGTGGTTTGGTACAGTAGGAACATCCGAAGCGATACTTACCAGAAGATTTCCTCTAATATCTGTTACCGACAAATCGTATAGATGGAATCCAAACCCAGTTCCAAACACGGCTAAGAGAAAAAAGTAAGCACTCTTGTATTCAACATGCAGCCGGCTCGATCAAGGGACTAGATGCCACGCTTACCGTATATGTTGACGACGTTAAAAGCGACATAGAACAACTAATACACCCAATAGGTTAGTTTTTTGTTTAGAGACGAAGATACATATCTTTTTAACTTACAAATGTCGGCACCATGACCCAGTCATCCATTCCGCAAGTCCCTAGGGACTTCCATCGGATCCAAAACCGCGTAAGAACGATGGCAGCCGTGAGTGAAACCACTATAAACGATATGATTACTGAATACAAGGTGTTCGACGGCGGTTTATAGCCTGGGACGGTGACTAGTGGGAATTGGAAGTTTTCGGGCCATTGTCGGAATAGAGGCGCCAGCGACAAGATGAAAGCCCTATCAGCGTCCGTCTGAGGATTTGGTGGCGAAAGCATATCGACGACCGACTCCGCTTGAAATGTGTTGTATTGTGGTATCCCAACGAGGTCCCGGCTCCACCACCCCTCCTACCTTCGATGTCGCATTGGTGATTGTACAATATGGGTAAGTTGTTTGCAATAAGCAACTGTGAAGATGCTTTTTCAATCATCCGGTGGGGGCTCGAAATCTTTTTAAATGGTTCCAGATAAGGCTGCCTGCATGGGCCTGTGCAGACATTTTGAGGAGTAAGACCAAGGTATTGGGCCAAACCCGACGCCGTGAGGAATGTGAAAATGCGTGTGCTGACACTGAGTTCACGATCTTCTCTTGCCCAACCTGCCGTTTTCTTGTTTTAGAACTTTAAATGCCTTGGTGTGGTGGGTCCGGAATGACCGTGGGTGGAACCGAGCCTGCGAAAACGTGTTAAACCCTCCGTTGAACGAAGCAGTATTCAATATGCACAGACAACTATTGGGACCTTTCGACGTCGTCTCGATGGTTATCGATAGAGAGTTTTTCTTGGCTATCCACATCGTGCGGAAATTTCCATTTTAACCTGTCGGCGAAGACCTCTGACATTGTACGCCGTACAAGCATCCTTCATAAAGTTTCGAAATCTCCATAATGTCTCGCGTCGAAGTAAATCCAGGAAAGCGCCTCGTATTGGATGTATCGTCCATCTATGACCTCGTGAACGAGCTATGTAAGGGGCGACCTTCCCTGCAAGGAAGGGGTCAGGGGAGTCTTCATTCCTGCCGAGAAACCTCTACTAGCCATATCGAGACCCAGGACATCGCCTATCCAATCCATCATTCCTTGATTTTGCGAGTCGATCTCTCAGCTCTTTGGCTTCGCTCTGGGCGCGAGGGCATGGATAGTCCCTTGCTTTCATACTGTTGGCACATCTGTGTGCTTCACGTTAGGCACACTTGATTATATTAGCTAATCGATTAATCCCCACCTAAAACTGGTATTGTCGAGACGACGGTCTTGCTGGGTGCCGATGGATTATTGTCTCATGATACTTTGGCACGGTCCTGTGCTTTGACTTGGATCCGCGGAGTTGAAGGGCTAGCGGTAGCTAGTGTCGCACCAAAATCCCATTATGTGCGGTCCCGATCGGTTTGTCTAGCCGACTTGAGGCTCCCCGGATTGGAGGCTTAAGCGGGTTCCGTCCTGAAACACCAACCCGAATATATGAAGATGTTCTGCAGGATAGGTCCAATTAAAGTTGGGTTAGAGTTGAATGAGGGCGGTATGTAAGCTCAGCCATGTGATTGAATACGACTCTAGTAATTGATTGAATCCAAACTTCAGGTTTTTCATTGCGAGAACTCTTTCTAAATTTATATCGCCCGCAATCGGATCTTGTGCTCGCAGCTCATCGAAACCTGCAGCAGATAGATCTAGAAGCCAAGCAACGCATTCGGCCGGCACAGCACATTCTCGATACTGATGCACCAATGGAAGCTCGCCAAAATGACTTTGAGAAGCACGGCACCAGCCTTTATGCAGGCTATAAATACGTCCCTGAGAACCTCATATTCGTGAGCTAAAATCTAGGGGTTTTCTGCCCAGACCTTTGGCTGGTCTGTCAGTATCTACAATCATGACGGGCACGGAATGGTGGGTATCAGCTGGATGTGGCGAGGTTCCTTCCATTTATACTCTCCGTTGGCCATAAGACAGCGCCGGTTTTTGAGACACCGTCGAATCCCTAACCTTTCCTTACGGCTATTCAACCCGATAGAATGTCCTGCATACGGAAACTTTGGATTCTAAACCTCGTATTCCCGATTTTTTTCGCACGAGTTGCTTGTCTATCCGGACAGGCTACAGCATTCCTCCTTAAAGGCGAGACCCCCCTACGAGTATTTTTCGACGCTGGATCGCTACCTAAGTTTGATCCGCCTCCAAATTGTTTTACCGGATTTATTTCCACGTTCAGAGAATACTCAACCACCATCTTACCAGCTGGTGTTGGAGCGCTGAGCACAGGTTATTCTTTGCAAAGATATGAGGATCAGGTTGTGGGATGCTTTGGGGCTGTAAATGCCGCCTGCTGCCCGAGAAATTGGGGCTATGGCCAGTTTTACAATTCTGGCAGCTGTCCACCCGGGTATAGTACTATGCCTGGCCTGGCGGAAGTAGCAACTAGAGGTTATACTAGTGTTATCTATCTGCGGTCCGGAGCCGAAACCGCATTACCTTGCTGTCCTATGTAAGTCCTCTTCTTGTAGCAGAGGTATGATGCAGCCGCCTTGAAGAGGCCGAACCGCTAATGCTATGGGCTCCGCCAACTTATAATATAGATTAACTTACTATTATCCCAAAGGCAATACGGCAGGCACAGCCACTGCAGTTAGAATGGCGCTACATACGGATCGTGGCGTAGTTCCTAAATGTTTTTATGACAAGTTTGGAACTGCTATTGTGGTTGAATCCTATACTGAATCCGGAACTGCGATTCAGATACGACGCTCCTTTTCCGCCGACCCCCTATATGTCTTCAATGGTGCAGCTTCGGGACCAAAAGCCAGTATTACGGCATTAAAAGCCAATCAATTCGAATCCCCATCCATCGCCATTCCCGAAGCGACATTAGTAACGGTGACAACCACTAGCACTTCTACAGCGGTACCGGAAAATACCTCTCAAAATAAAATGTCCCCTCAACAAGCGGCCGGTGTTGGCGTCGGCAGCGTAGCTCTGTTTTTTCTAGTCGGTCTAATTCTTATAACTTGGATGCGAGCAAGACAACGACGAAGCATTGGCAGCTCGAGGTCGCGGGCGTGGGGAGCTAAACGGGCATCTTATATAGATAGCCCCAGTATCATGGATATCCCGGGTGAAGCTGGCGGTATCGAGAGCCGTACCGGAGGTGCCCTGGAAATGGGCGGTATTCAGGAACCTGTTGGCTCACTAGGACGGCGGCGGTAATATATATCACCATATACCAGAATGAATTCACCATGTTTGTCGTTCTTAGAGCTCCACGGTGCACGGTGGCGGCATGCTTAGTGGGACTCAAGATAGCGGGTACAAAGGCCTGTCATGGGAACGGAGTTGGTCGGCTTGCTAGTGCTTTCTTACTGCGATTATATATATAGTTTATTATATGTATCATGGTATATATGTACTTTTAGAACCCAATTATCATCAGACCTATAGCTCATAAGCGAGACCGGCGATGAATTCACTGTGTGATACCACCAATATGTGTGTTAGCAATGTTGGAATCAGGCATGTCTTTGATCTGGGTTACGGTGATTGTAGTCGTATAATATGCATTCTGAATTCATGAAGGATATTTTATGCAGTGAAGATCACTGATTATCGAATTTGTGGTAACATCTCTGTTGCCTGATGGCCTCATGGGGCTATTGGAATTCAAGGGCCTTCTAACTTCATTTCACATTCGAACCTCAATATATCAAATTTCATCAACATTATCCACGAATCTTCAACGGCACAAATTGGGGATCGCCTTATCGGCATCGTTAGGGACACGGATAAGGGCTTGTCTTCCCGATTAAAGAATATTCGAATATTAAAGTAAGACTGTTCCCATAGCTTCAAATGCCCTCCGGGATTGGGAAGGAAGCTAAGGACAGGATTTAGGTCATTACGGAAGAAGTGAGAGATATCGCGTGGTTCTGAAAACGAGGTCAAAAATTACGGCATAATTATGCATAAGGCCGTAAGGCCGGACCTTCAAAAACCAAATCGACTAAGAACGCTCCACGCCGCCGTCGCCAGCGTCACCGATCAAGCAGAATGCCTAGTCGCAGCACTATCACCATCAATCGGAATTCAGGCGGTGCTTTCTTCCTACAGAATCGTTTACGTTTGAAACAGAGAACTCCACGCAAGCCATCCACAACCTGGAACAAAGATATTTTTGCGACTCTCCACGACATCTATTACGAAAACCTTGGCAGTATCTGGTCCTGCAAAGTGCTCTTGACTTCCAAAATCCCTCGCTCTATCTCCAGAGATATCGGATGCAATGAACACCGAGTTCGTGAGCTATTAGCAGGCATTGATGAAGACGAGTATCATCGCTTACTAGTCCGCTTCGGGACGAAAATCTTCGCTACGGATGGGATGGCATTACTTTCACTTGGTTGCCCAACCGAACGGAAGGCATTTATCAATGGGATGAATGCTTTGCTATCCAACAATTTCCTCGCCGACCTTTCACTAGGCAATATTGTCGAAGGTGCCGATGTCATGATATACTGGCCTAAAATCCACCAAGCTGTTTTGGCGGGCAACGGAGCGGTGGTGGGGTATGCTCTATACAAGGTTGCAGTTGAGGCGAAGGCAATAGTGCTATCCGGCGAATGGGAAGAGATGAATGCATTCTATTGGAGTACGAGCTACAAAATGGCACACACGATTATCTGGACATCGGATCACTTTCTGATTCGCGTCCTGGCAGCTTCGAGGGGCATTCATTTGAACCTTGAAAGTTGCATTTCGTCCAAGCTTCCAGAAGGAATAGATGTCGCCCCTAAGACTCTTACATCCCTTTCCAAGCTCTGGAGGCTCATTTTTCGGATGCATGTTATCATGTTCGCTGCTCTTATTATACTTGAGGGTATCTTATTGGGTGTGATTAGAGGCAGATTTGTTTTCGCTTTTATACGCTATGAGATTTGTTTGGTTATCTTGCCGCTGGGCTTAATCGATCATTGGTTAGCCTGGTTCCATCGGCTTGTAGCACCGGAGTTGGAGGACTGGGTAAACTCTCAAGCCATCCCGTGTATTTAGAATTGAAATCGATACTCGCCATGCATCCCGTCTTTACTGAAGCTACAAATTTGCTAGAGTTTCATATACAACGGCACAAAAGACCCCAACTTGGTCATTTATGGGTATACACGTATATGAGGATATCTTATCTACTATATTCAATTGATTTGAAAAGGACTCTGCTTCAGTTAAAGTACATACTCCTGATACAAAGCTGTAACCGCGATAAACAACCATGAAACGCACATTCTACCCACCACAAACGATAATGATAAACAATAATTATACAACCGATAGCTTAATACCATCCATCTAGTTAAGCCCCAGGCCTCTTAAACCCATCTTCCAGGTAGCGGCTGTTGTGCCGCCTGCTGTTGCGCAGCTTGCCATTGTGGCCATTGCTGGGGATACTGTTGACCTGGCACCTGCTGTCCCTGAACCGGAACAACGTGCCCTGTCCTAACACAATCATTGATCCATTGATTCGTTTGGTCTCGCAGTTTGACCTTATCGTCAAAGTTTTGATTGTATGCAGCGGTCACCGCATTCCACATTGAAGTTGCGGCATTCCAAGTCAACTTCATCCCAGCCAGTAGTAGAACTGTTGCGAGGCCCTTTGCATCTTGCTGAGACCATGGGTTTTCGGTTTGTTGCCCCGTAAGCGGATTTTGCGCCCCGGGCGGAGGATGCTGAGGAATATACATTGGTCCCTGAGGAGTTTGTACCAGCATCCACGGGGAAGCGGCTTGCGGTTGCGTCGCTGGCGTGGCTTGAAGTGGTGTCTGCATTTGAGCCTGCATATTTGCCTGATTTTGCAATCGTGCTTGCTGCTGCTGCTGTTCATGGGCGGCCTGCCATTCGTAGGTAGGCCTGATACCAATCCGGTAACGAACTTTATCCCAATTAAATAACGACTCAACGGGATTCGGGGGTGGTGGTGGATCCCCGAGTTTGGCACGAATCTCCGTCCATGACATTTGAGGACCAGGAGGAGCTTGGAAGTCCGCTGGGACCATACCACGGTCATGGAAGTGGTTGACGATACGGCGAAATCTTCCTTCTCTTCTGACTAAAGGAACTACTAGATGGGGTGGTGGATTGACTTGTATAGCTTGTGGTACTTCTGCTGCCGCTGGAGTTTGGGCAGGCTGTTCGCCACCTTCTTGAAATTGAGGGAAAGCGCCAGGCATTACCGCCGCCAGCATTTCCGCAAGGTTATCGGGATTCGGTGCTGCGGCTGCAGCTGGAGTCCCAGCGGCCGGCTGTGGCTCGCCAGGAGCAGGAACGGGAGCCGTTCCTTGTTCAGGAAGTGGACTCCCGAGTTGGTCGAAAACGCCGAATTCATTAGCTCTTCGAAAGAGTCCACGGCGAGGCATTTTGTAATATGTTTGTTCAAAAAAAAGTAACGAGAGCTGGTGAAATTTGGAGCTAGTGACGAGAAAGAAGTAATGACTGAGTCAAGTATGAGGATACTGCTGTAATGAAGCTGAAAGACTGTGATGCTGTGTAAACTTCAACTGTAGTGAACCGAATGGTGAGCAGCTGTCAGGTGAAGTTTAAAGATGAGAAAAAAAGAACGAAATGAGAAAGGGGGGGAAGTGGGGCTTTTATAGTTGGGAGAAGGAAAGTCCAGACTGTCCAGATTGGTCGAGCGTATCTGCTAATTCACTGATCGCTCTATGTAACTGTGGATCGTGAATTAATTCTTCGATGGTTTATTATTTGATCTTCCAATTCTTATACGTAAAGGGTGGTTGATATAGCGTTTGGTCACGTGTTGAATATTAGAAGCATTCTAGCGATATCTGTGACACAAAGATCGGTAGATCCCGGTGATCGCTCCCTCTACAATCAATTCTAGGAGCAGGGATCATCTATCTGACATATCCGCTCTTGTATAGAGACCAGCTGCTGTCGCACAACATTTCGTGAATACGGGGGGTATCCGTTGTTTGAATGTCCCCCCTTGATTGATTAAGAAAATGGCCCGAGGCATACATATTCACGATTCCCAACAGTAGAAGGGGGCCCAAGTTTGGAGATGAAAACCGTTGGTTTCAAGTTGCATTCCGCCGTGAAGTTTTGATAAATTTTTGCATTTCTGGGTACCATGTTGTTGATTGGTATACACTGAGAAACTAACCTCGCACCCGTGCCACGAAATCTCTTATAATGCACGGGGTAGGTACTGAACTTGTGCATGGGATCAAGCTAAATGATAAAGATTTCCAATGCTGACAAACATGTTAACGGATGCACTTATGATTTCTTAGGAGCATTCAAATGAAGGTAGTAGATCCGTAACAAGGTTGTCATGTCTTTAATCCGGATCATCGCGCGCAGCCAACCACTCTGCATTATGCCGTGCCGGGACTTTGTCCCATATTGACTGTGGCGCATTGAGAAGCGACTACCCGCTTTACGCGGCCTCCCGAATCACACCGCTAATATGATCTTTATTTGCGATTATCCATATTTTGTTCTTTGACAAACAAAATTGAACAGTATGAAAGGATGTAGGGCTATTGTTCTTTGATCCTTACAGCTGCAATTGCTTGAGTGTGCCAGAGGAGAGAGGCCAACAAAGTTTATCTAAGTCTCGGTGTTGCTGATATTCTAACGTTTTTTGCTGGCGCCGAGACTGCATGCTGGGGCCCTCATTTCATCTGTCTAGTTCTGAACCAGCTTTGATCCTCTTCTATCTGTCTCTTTAGCTCTCCATCAGTCTCCAACCATCAACCTATCTATCTTTAGACCCATCCCCCACCCGCCAGAAGATATTCGTCGACCAACAGAAATTGGTCGAAATATCTCAAAGCTGAAGGCTCTTTAGCTAGCACTATCTTAGCATATCGAAATACGGCTAGAGGCATCGAAATTCGACTGACATCTTGTTCGTTGAATAACACAATCAATCAATCCATCAATCAATCAATCAATCGACTAATCGACTGCAACGGTCCCGTGAAGCTGTCATATTTCTCACGCGTCAAAACAATCACAATCCAAAAGTATGTGCCACATTGATAAGTTATCCCGTGGCACCCTTATCTAACCTTTCATGATGGAGATTTAGAGACACAAATTATCTCCCAAACTATGCCACACAGCAAAAGAGGTATCTCTCCGGAGATTGAGTTCGAAGAGTCTCCATCAAGGCGAGCAGCCAGCGAAGACAGTGAAAGCGACATAGAATTTGTTCAACATCCCACGACCATTCCCACCGAGAGTACAATCGATGACAACGATGACCGTCAGCTCACTCCGGACATGTCGGATGTTGATTTGATCAAACTCAGCACCGAAAGACCCGTATCATTGAGACGTATGGGCATATTTGGTCTCCCACGGACCACTAGGTACCTTGGCTTGAATGTAAGGGAAACCGAGGAACTAAAACATCTATTGACAAAACTCTGGGTCGATAATCCCGCCCTCGACGATCTCTTACTGCATAAAGGACATCCCGGCGGCAAAATACATGATAAGTTCTGCGAGAAAGTGGCGGAACATTTGAATAAGGAAATGAGCGTGACCCTCAAAAGTGCAATCATTTCGCGCGCTCGGGAACCGGATCAAACCCCATGGCTTCTTTATAAATTTGCGCAGGTGTTTCGAGGCCATGGGAGACCACTCAGGAAGTGTCGGCGACTTGAAGAGGGTTTAGAGTCATCCCCGGAGTCCGATGAGCACGACAGCGACGACTCTTCAAGGTCTGTTTTGATAATTGCTTCCAATACTGGGAGCGAAATCAACAGCCGATCTAGCGGCTCCAAACGGCGTAGTCTCAGAAAGCAACCCGGGTCAGGAAGACTGGCAGAGCTGGAATCCCGCCAGCAGGAAATGAGTAGCCAGGAAACTATGGAAACCGGTTTGGAGCTCGCCCGCCAGATGATCGAGCTGGCTCCTAAGATCCAAAAGCTCACAGATCGGATGGAACACTTCGTTCAGTTCGTCGAGACTTCAGGAGTCAGGCCGTTCACTCCACTGCTCAAACGTCGCCGAAACGTTATCGAAGACTCAGACACCGATGAAGAAGATACACCATCTAAGCGACCCAGGGTTAAACGTTGTCGATGCTCTAGTGCTACGCAAGAAACGGTCCCAAGCCTAGACGTTGCCACAATGCAAGAAACCAGCTCCGATAAAACTACTAAAGGAGTTCTATCCGGAATCGGCTGTTCATTTGCATATCTTCCGCTCTTTTCCTGCTCTCTCGGTTTTACAGCAGGCATGATGTTGCTACCGCAGCTTCCGAAACAATACTGATATCAGATTCGACCTCATCAAACAATTCCTTCTCTATGGATACGGGCAGTTTGAAGAATTTCATTAATATGGAATATGCCTCATATAAATACTCAATCAAGGGACGTGAGCAAGATAGAGGTTCCAAGCCTATGGATTCACGCAAATCTATCTCGAAGGCGAATATTGGGTTACTGCGGCTTGGTAGGCCTTAGCAAGTTATTACTACTGGTTTAGTTAGGATATAGTATTATCCAAGCCTGGTTTTCTGAACTATTATATACTCTTCTCAATGAAGATAAAATTTCCTGCGTTCATGTTCAGTCAAAACTTTGAAAGCCTCTCGTGAATGAACATCAGTGTTGTAACCAGAATTTCGTTAATTAATATTTACTTATGGGATTGACTTGATGACGCTGAATGTTTGTACCATTCTATAAATTATAAAAATCCTATGACCATTTGCTTAAAGTTCGAGAAAAATCGCTACCGCCCGGCTGGGTCCTTTATGATCCCAACGGAACACTGCATATCGGTCGGGCACAGGAACCCTCAATCTGTAAGAACCCGCCGGATAAAACCCCCACCACTAGAGCACAAGATCAAATTTAGAATCACTAGCGTCGTCTTGAACTGGCCGCGTATCTACTAACAAATTTGCAAATTGAGTGTGCGTGTCGCCTCCTACAACCTCTCTCGTAACCTCACCATTGCATTTATCAGGGTCCTTCGAGAATACATTTATCACCCCCGCAAAACGTTTACCATCACATCTTCCATCATTCTCAAGTCCCCAGTGCTCTACCAAACCTTCTTTGCTTCACTTGCAAGCTCAGTGCTCTCAGACCATATACTACCATCATCAACTGGATTCTTAGTGGAGGTGAGCTCCAGTTCCATATAAACAGCTGCCTTCTACGTATACTGAATTATCCCGGTAGGGCTCTTTACAAGCCGAGAATGAGTGGATCAGCTTCTCGCCGTTTACCTTCTCCTGAGATCTATGGAGAGCCATCTTCCTCTCGTTCTGGTCACATCGCTTCAAATCGAGAAAATCTCGTCGATTTAACCACCGAAGACTATGATACCCCAACGGAGATATCTGACGGGTCTGAAGAGTCTATTCAGACACCTTCAACGAAAATACTAAGCATCAACTATCAGCGTCCACGTTCACTGGATCGAGTTGATCTGACAACGCAGACTGAAATATTCTTCCTACTGGGCCTGGATGATGAAGAAGCGGATGAGCTGAAGCACGTCATCACAGAGTGTTTTGAACAGGATTCGGAAGCTAGGGAGCTCATTCTGTCAAAAGGTGCCGATAAAGCCGATAAGGCCGCCTTTTGCACCATGGTTTCCGACTATCTGGCCTCATTTTTGGACGCTGGTACCCAGACAAAGTTGATGTCCGCGGATTATACCAGTGAGGAATTGGGCTACATTCTATGGCAGCTCGTTATTAGAATAAGGGGTTCCCTTCGCGCCAATGAGCGTTTAAGTCGAGGTAGATCTATGAAGTACCAGACTTCGCGATCGTTAAGATTATCACTGGAAAGCAGTACGGAGGCTTCAGGGGTGTCTCGCCGGCAACTTCAAACGTCAGAAACCGACCAACAGAGTGCTTCCATCCTAACATCTCGACCAGAGCGTCGCTACCGCCGCCGAAGGTTAGACCGGGTGAATGGCGCGGACTCGGGAAATAAGGATATAGCCCCGACGAGGGATCTCGTGCGTTCAGTCCATCCTCACTCTTCTCCACCTCCCTTTGAGCCATTCAGACACATTTGCAACAATGCAGGACAAAGTACCCGTGCGAGGACTAAGGGATTGGAGGTCGGAGAAAGTGTTGTAAGAGTTAATCAGGATCAGGACATGGAACTGCTGAGGGGATATATTCGCGGACTTGCCGACCAAGTGACGTTGAAACGAGTCATTCTCGTCGTGGTCACTATCACTTTCGGGGCTACCGTTGCCTTTTTCTACGCTATACCAGCGATTCTATCTGCCATGCGTTACTATCTTCTATCCAGTCTCCAGTATCTTTTCTTGGGAAGGATCTAATCTTGATGTCATTACCGTCTATCTCTGTCCTATATCCAATACAAGGCAACCATAATGGGCTACGGGGCATATTTTGAGGGTGCTTACCGGAGACACTTTCCCGAAGCTCTCATCATATCATTCTATCACTCTACAAATTTCTTTGAAAAAACGAAACAAAAAAAAAATTCGGAATAGATAGTTCGCGTATCACAAATCATCCCGCCTCGAGTTCATCGTAATCTCGTGTATAGTAGTAAGAGAATTGCATTGTTGTAGTTGATTGACCATTCCTTAAGCTTAAAGTCTAGTAAAGAAAAAAGGCTACTCACCGCGAGGCCATATTGTCCGGTCGGTTTGTCATGAGGCATGATCGTGTTTCATAAATTTGTCTTCACATTAATAATTAATTGGGGCGTGATATCAATGACATCCGTAGAGGACGAAGGTAGCATCGCGAGATGTCGGCCGCTATAAGAAGATATCCAAGTCTGCTGTGAACTATAACAAGTTACTTCAAACCTCGAATCCAATTGCAAGTTACCCCTAGCTCTAATTTCTACACAGTACATCCTAGATCATCCTCACAAAAACCAAACGCAACATCGATCACCAATAACTATTCAATATGGCTGACAGAATCGAACTAAGCTTCAGACGCCCGCCCACCATCGAAGAACGCCAGTTCCTGAAACAAAATACAATCTGGAATTTTCTGAAACACTCAGCCGAGCACCGCGATAAAATAGAGAACGCTATTGACCTTGCATTCAAGCGTAAGCCGAGTCTCATCAGCATCGTTATCCTCCGAGATCCCGAAAGGCTAGAGTTTTGTACTGAGGTTGCGTCGATAATGAATGAGCATCTGGATTCTACAGTAATTGCGACGTTGTTGGCTGAATCAGCGAGATATGGATATCCTGAAGTTTCATACACTCTATATAGGCTAGCTTGCCTTAGGAAATACGTTGCAAAAGGGTGGAAAGACCGTGTCGGTGCCCAGGCGGCTAAAGATTTTTAAGTTGAGAATAGTATATAATGTGTACGAGTAGCCTCATAGGGAGGATAACAGTATTCATATCCGCGCGCGGACCCTCGGGGTCTCGTAACTATTTCTAGCTATAATGAACTGGTCCCAATAAATTAACATAAGAGAGAATCGTCGGTAGCAATGACATGTACCATGAATAGAAATTTAAAGCATGGAATATATCGGTAGAAAAGATAATCCCAGAAACGCTAAGAACCATTACCTTGTCTGGTGAATAGGCCTCGAATCTATCCGAATCTGGGACTGTAATGCAACGCCAAAATTGTGCCTCGATGATCCAACCAATCAGAGTGCCCAAAACTCCAACATGACAACACAAATACTTCGCCCAACTTCAAAGCCTGTCGCCGACAGCTCCGTTCCCGTTGATCCGAGGTTTGGCAGAATAGCGATTTCGAATTGGCCCAGTAGTTACATCAGGCTATAAAGAAAATAGCCGGTGACATCCCCACAAGACAAGGATATGTTTCTCCGGGCGTACATGTACGCACATATCCCCGCGTTCATGCCGGCTAAATAGCACCCGATCGTGCGTTTTAAAACCGGCCGATATAGCCTAACTAGAGCCATATTGTTAAAGATCGACCAACGAGTGCCTGGGTAAAGCTTGATCAGAACCAAAGAATGAAACTCTAGGTTATCCCGGCAAATGATCATGGGATCGCGTTGAAGATATTTTTGTTACTACATTCCGCGCTGTAGCTCAGGGTCTACCGCGTTGTCCATATCTGTCGCGATCGATTGACGCTCCGAAAGCACCTACTCGACAATCGCAACTTCGGAAAAACCATCGTGCGAGCTCAAAATACCACTCTGTAGGATAGAATTTATAGAGAGGTATATATATCCAATTTTTTAGCATCCGATATCCGCAGCCATATCCAGGTGCAAATAGCCTACCGGCTGGCGGGTTTAGCCGATATACCTGCTATTGCGAAATTGGCCGTTGTTGAAAGTTTATAATGACAATTGATATTAACTAAAGCATCAAATATCCACGGTAGAATTCGTTCGCAAAAGCAAAGCCAAGACAGTCGAAGTGTATAAAATAGACTGTATACGTACCACCTGAAAGGATGAAGCTGTTCGGATTTTCCTTCCCAGTCAAGCAGGTTCCAACTGTCTCTCCCAGGGGGTATACCCGGTATCTTTACGGTATCGCACTCATGCCGGCCCTAGTAGCTTCAGCGGCCATCGTGGCTGCGACTTTCGCCACGCTATTCAACAGAAATGTTAACGGCCTGCCAACCGAAATCGCCAGCACAAATGATGCGACGTCCCTGACTCTGTTGTTCCAGAACAACTTGAATGCTACGGATGACGTCAATCATGTTGGAGCTATCCTTTTGGACGAGCTGCCGTATGCCAAGGCTGGACTTGCCTGCGCTGCAATTGGAGAGTCTTTGATATCTTGGGATACTCTTCAGGCGCACAGGTATGACTTTGAGAGGCAATTGGCCTACCAATCATTTATTGGAAAGTCAAAGCCGGTCCAACGTTACTACATCGCCAATGGCGTCATTTCGGCGACACAGGAGGCAGGGTCCCTCCAGATCGCGGCTCAACCGAGCCGGGACATCGCTCTGCCAATTCTGTGCACTCAGTCCTCGAACAGCAACAGTGTTTACGCCCCGGCTACGAGCTCAAACAAAGTAATCGTCAAGTCCGGCTCGAATACGTTCATTGGCCACCGCAACCAGAAGAGCTTCCGTTTCCTCGGAATCCCATATGTCGCTTTCCCCGGGCGATTCAAGTACTCCAAGTACCCCTCAGCACCAAGTGGAATTGTGGATGCCACTTCATACCGCATGCAGTGTTCCCAACCGTGGCAAGCGGAGGGTACTACCGCCGAGGACTGTTTGTTCGTCAACATTCAAACACCATATATCCCCAAAGCGGGATCGACTGAGCGACTACGTCCCGTCCACTTCTGGATCCACGGTGGTGGCTACACTGGTGGTACCGGAAACGACCCCGGCAGTGATGGCGGTAACATGGCGTCCCGCGAGGACGTTGTAACTGTCAACATCAACTACCGACTTTCTACATTGGGTTTCCTGGCTATCCCCGGAACCGACATTAAGGGCAACTACGCCGTCAGCGATATGATCGCGGCCTTGAAATGGACTGTCGACAATATCGCCGCTTTCGGTGGTGACCCGACTAGAATCGTTATCAACGGAGAGTCCGCTGGAGGTTGCTCTACAAGAGTACTACTTGGATCCCGCCCCGCAATTGAGTACTTCCAAGGTGCTATTTCGATGTCCAACTTGGGCTTCGGGTATGCATTGGGTATTGGATACAGCTATGCCAACACCTACAGTGACTATCTCACCATTGAGGGATCCTACAATATTGCCGGTCAGCAGATTTTCACGGCATTGGGATGCACCCAGGCCTCGCTTGAGGATCAAATTGCTTGCCTTGGTACCAAGGACCCACTCGCAATTGTGACCGCAAGCACAGTTGCTAGGTACATTGTCCAGGATGGATACTACGTCGATACCCCAATCCTTGATGTTGCCGGCAAGCACAACGGTGCAGTCGCCAACGTTGAAGTCATGATGGGTATTACTCGGGATGACGGTGCATCATTTAACACATATCCAAAGACCCCTGTCACCAGTTTGTCGCAAGGCCTACAAGTGGGATTGGGTATCAATGCCGCCAACGCCCAGAAAGTTATCGACTCAGGTCTATTCCCTGCACCCAATACCGGCGATATCACAAAGGACAGCTACAACGTCAGCACTCGTATCGCAACAGATCTCCAATTCCGATGCGTTGACCAGGCTACTAGCTTCGCTGGTGATGCTACCAAGGCCTTCAAGTCTGTTCACTACTACCAGATGGACAGAACCTATAGCGGTTATGACCCTAACAACCTCGGTGGCCCACCAGTCACTCCGGGTTATCCAAACGGCAACCCAAATCTGCCATACTACCGTATTCACGGCTCGGATATGCCTAATGTCTTCGCCAACATCGGTACCTTGAGAGATGAGAACGATTTGAAGACCATTCAAGTATCTTCGGGACTCTTTGCAGAGTTCATTAAGAAGGGTACTCCCAATATTCCAAAGAGATATTTGGTAGCAAGAGGGTACGATGATACGATATCTGCGTTGGAAGCGAGCGGTCGTTGGAGCGAGGTCAGAGGAAAGAATGGACCTATCTTGCTCATTGATTACCCACCAAAGACCAGTTCGTTCGTTGATGTGGAGCAGTGCGCATGGTTGGGATACCCGATTGATTATTATCTTAAGAACTAAAGTGCGGTCTTTTTGCTTTGTATATAATGGTACGATATGAATGATAAGACATAGGGACTAGGTTGTGGATACCTGGGTCATCTAGACGTTAAACGATATATCACTCCGTAATTCAATTAATATCGTCTCGATTTGATGATTGTTCCAATATGGCATCTGACTCTACTATTCGTTATAGCTTATATAACGTAAATAGCCAAAAGCTCTGTTCATCGCTTACGGTGGGACAATGTGGTCTCGTACCCAGACGTCACAAAAGGAGGTCAGGGCACTGCAAGGAAGGCTATGCAATTTAAATACCCTGCGGTAAGGGTATACGAAAGGGCGACAAAAACGGTTGACGGATCCAATACACCCTTAGGATTAGAAACTTCGATTTTCTAGAAGCAAGCTAGGATACATGCGGGTCGAAAGCACCATAAAAGTCACTGCAAAAGAGGTACACGAGACTCAGGACGGAAGCTAATCGAAAAATTCTAGGAAATCTTGAGAAGTGCTCGCGCCACACATTGAGCCTCGGACAGCATCAAAAGGAAATAGCAATAAGGTTTACATCTCAGGCGCATCAGACTCCAACTGGAAGATAAAATAAGAAGAAACATAAGACGGATTATGAATTCAAGCGTTGGTAGCTTTAAATAGTCATGCAAGCGATAGTTCACATGACTATCAAAATGGAAAAGTTGGCCACGAAGAGAAAGAAGATGAAGAACAGCAAGATCAATATGATGCTATACAACCGAGCTTCGGTCCCGTTAACGATCTGATGCATGACTTGGGGATCGAGAGCTTGTTGGATTTGAGATCGATTGGCTACCTCTGGGGCAACGGTTTGGCGTAAGCTATCGCAGGATCGGCCTGAGCTGCAAATAGAGTCGCCTTCAGCGACTTTGAGAGACCGCTGAGTAGTTGCTGGAGATGCTTCTTGGTAACCACGACGAATGGTACGAGTTCGCTTGTGAACGGAGTTGATTTTTTTCCGTCCAGGACGTCTGAATGGAGGTGTTTCAGGACGGGAAGGCTGTTCTGCAACCTGATCGGCGTCAGGTCCTGTATCTGAATCGCCTGATCCGTAACCGTCGGAATCATCCTTGTCAGCAGTTGCTTTTTTGTTTGCTCCCGAAGACCCCTTTTTGAGAACGGCGGCTTTGTACACTAAGTAGTTGACCTTGTTGGCTTCTTGCTCTCGTAATTTTATCCAGACGCTGACGTCAAAACAGGTTGCCAGAAGCTCCGACATTTCGACGCACCACTCGTTCTTTACTTCTCTCGAAGTTTGGTTGTGATTCAGCGTCAGTAGGTAAGGTCTTTTACTGAATGTTTCTCCAATCGCCTGTGAGAACAGCTTCAATTCGGAGGTATCAAGGCCTAGCATTCTGCCAATTTCGTAAAGTTTCAGGTTGGCATTTGGAGGGATGCTCGCCGGGCGGTCTGGAGTTAGTTTTAAGACCCTGAATAGTGGGCGAGAGGCACTAACTGGCGTTAGTGGAGAGGCGGTCCTTCGGCGCTTTCTGGTAGAGAAAGTTGATTCCGTAAAGTTCCCGTCGCCAGAAGACTCTGGAGGTGCATAGTCATCGTCTCCATCGTCCTCAACACTAATAACACTCCGGTTTGGCCCACTGTGAGAGTTTCGACGCGATGTCGTGGGACTGCTCGCTCTGAAAACACTGGTAGCCGGACGAGAAGAGCGCCTGAACCACATAGACGGCATGGTTTCTGGGGTGACGACGCCTCGTACACGGAATGAAGGTGGTAAGATGTTGTGGTCCAACAGAAATGAGGTTAATCTGATGTTAAGATGGTGGGAGCCTCCCAACACTAATCTCATCAGACGAGGTCAGGTAGTCTCGAGGCCAGGGGGTTAGGCTTAAAGGTGGAAAGGCCCTTGGTGTTGTTGGCAGCCATCAAAATTGACTGGGGAGGTTAAATAGATGAAGCTGTAGTCTCGTGCCCATGAAGTTGGAAAGAGCGTGCAAGCAAATTAGTTGTTTTTAATGATACCGCTGAGGCCGTTCCCGGCGTAGCATTGGCACCATCGTTGGACTGTGATGGTTATATCCAACAAGGAGTCTACTAGTCCTTCGAACCCTTTTCTACAATTTTAAATGTTTCTATACGGTTATGTCAAGGCCGAAGAACTTCAAGACAGTTCTAGACAAACGCCTTAGAGCGGGGCCGAGGTTCGACGCTGTACAGAGTTCTACACTGCTATGAAAAAACTTCAAGTCAGCATAAAACCATATAATTCTCTGTACCTAATCTCGTCATTGTTATTCTAGCTGAGTTTATCGGAACTAAATTTCGTCTCTAAGGCCTCGCTTGGGGCCTTCAGCCCCCTCTGCCGGGGTGCCTAAGTGACATATGCCCAAGACCCACATGAGGTCAGAACTTTATATAGCCCAATCATGGATATTCGCGGTAGATTTACTCGTATCTCTCTTTTATTACCTAGTTTAGATTACAAACTTTTTCGTAGAAAGAATTGCATCGATATCTATCTGGGTGCGACGTGTTAACATGGAAAGATACAAAATACTGCCAACAGCTAAGAGTTCTTCTTGATTAGCCTTGCTGCCTTTAGATGTGGCCAAACCGTAATACAAGTAGTAAAAAACGCCCTCACCGAACATTTATGGACGCGTGACGTCCAAGAAGCACCAAAATCAATGATGTGAGGCACCCGTCACCCGACATTTACAATGACCATGATATTTGCGCCTTTGTGGACGAATTAAAAAAATCGACCACGCTTAATGCTTTTGATGGGTAAATCTTTTCAGAATCATTCAAGTGGACCTGTTCAATGCGATGAAATACGAATGTTGTAGAACGATACGAAGAAAATCCAAAGTTGGCTTAGAAGCCAGAGAGCGAGTAGGAAAAACACAAGACTGTGAAAGAGATTTGTGACGATATGAAGCCAATGCGAGCCTGTGGAATCGCGGCCTTGGTTCTGTGCGTTTTTGTACTGAAGGTCTTGCGGAAGATGGCGAAGGGATTCTTGTATCTGTCTCAAGAGAAGTTCAGCCTCGTGCACGATCGTGTGTATCTTGAATACTCCATAAGTTGTCTTGGGACTCTCTAGGAACTTCGGAGATACCTTCCTGCTTATTTTTTTGTCGACTATGAGAAAGGCCGGTTGGGAAGAAACGGCCGCGAGGAAGGAGGGGATTGGAATGGGGTAGAATTACCCCCCTCGAAGTCATTATCGGCGTCGTAAGTGTTTTTTTTGCTATGGAGGATATTGGTGTCTTTGCCATCCAGGTCTTCCGCCTCAGGTGAATCCTCCGCAATGGTGCCCCTATCCTAGAGCGGCTTTTAACTGGCCTATGTCCGCGCAACTTACTGGCTCTTGCTTTGGCTCGCGATATAACAGCCTTTCGAAGCACAGTGGCGTAAAATACGGCGTACCCCGCGATGGTAGGATTTTGCATTTCAATCTTTCTGAGAAGACGGTCACCCAACTCTTTCCGCAATAGTTCCCCCATTTTGCTGCACCATATACTGACAATTGCATCTGTGGACCTCTTCTTGTGGAAGTTGAAAAGATTTGGGTTGTTTTTGTATATCCGCTCTATGGCTGCGAGGAGCCTGTTTTCTTGGTTTTTGCTCAAACCGAGGATCCTCACGATGTCGACCATGCGGAGTTGGCCTCCTATGGGGAGCTCTGAATATTTTGGTCTCTTGGACGTCAACGACAACTGTGTTCTTTGAAGTTCCTGGAGGGGGCCACCTGGCTCCGCCGACCGCGGTATCAAGATTTCGGAATCTGTCGTAACGTCATCGATATAATCGCTGTCACTATCGTGATTTTCGTCATCGTCTCCGTCGTCACTATCGCTCTCCGCGCTGTACGTACTGAGTGGCATTCTGGCTTGGTGGCCTGGGCGATTCTGAGACTCTCCAGGTGTGGGGGTACAGGCCGTCGTGGAACGACCACGCAGAAAATGCGATCCAAGTGAATGATTCATATTTATTTTATCTGTATATAGTGTACCGACCGATTATTTTGAAAGCAGAAATGAAGAGGAAGTGGAAAGAGTTTCGAATATTACCCTAATATTCAATTTTATGTAGTGGGCGAATACAGCAAGTTATATGAAGCATAGAAGGGTTAGCAATATGATCAAGATAGGAAATAGCTTCTCTTATTCTTTGTTCAGTTAATTGCACTCCAGATTGAAGCTCTCAGCTCTTTGAGGCTATCTCTTCCGCGTACAGGCTGCGGTCCGCCAGACCAAGGCTATCCTCATACCTAGTCACTAGTCTGCCACTATGTAGGTATCCGGGCATGCCGGCCTCCGAGTGAGACAAACATTTCAACCCTTTGAATGAGCCAAAAGATAGTAATTGATTAGAATATAGTCGTTGTAAGTTCGAGGGCTTGACGGGAACCTGAATATGATTTATCATCGTAAACCGCCCCGCTTAACCAGCAGATTATCTTCTATACATGCCGGCTAACAGAAGTTTCGGAAGGTGTAGGAGGGAAAATGAAAATATTGAGTTTGGATTCCAGGAGCAAACTTAGGAGACAAGTTTGTAGTTTTCAGAAAAAGGTTGGAAAGAGGGATATGCATGGAAATATATCAACGACTGACAACCACATACGATACCGTCGCTGTAAAATTCTGTCTGCGAAAATCCTAGCAACCGTCCGTCTTTGCATTTACCTGCTGTAAACGCAGAAGCAAAGAACCAATATCAAGATTCCAACTAAACCCATGAACAACCTCGTGATAAGGATATCGATGAACGTTTGTTGATTCGCATCACCATAGCTTGGCGCGAGATGAGAGATACGTTTGTGCTTACAACTGGAACCTCCTCCATCATGGAAATTCAAGATTGTTCCTCTGTTGCAACGGATATGGTGATGACATTGCCCGTGGTGATGGTGTCCGTGAACGTGGGCGTGCCGACAGGATGGCCCTTCCAGCCTATTGTTGTCATGCTTTGCGTGATCAGGAGCAGTCTGATGGCGACTGCAGATGCCATGGCAGTTGCGCTTGCGTACATGGTCACGCGGCCGACTTTTATCATTGGCTTCTTCCCTCTTAGTATCAGGATAGATACCAACGTAGTTCTGGATCCGGATGAAGACGTTGGAATATTGTTGATATAGAGAGTCAGGACTGCCAGGCTCGGAGATTTCAGAGTCGGAATCAAGGAGATGAGACATCCTGAAGGGAGAGAGGAAATGATAAATGGAGTCAACTGCTCGATAGAGTGTGGAAAGGCTGCAAAGCTGTCAATTAGATATTCCCACGATACGTATTGAGGGGCGACTTACAGGTGAGGAGATATGATATAGAGTATTTATATATAGAGTGAGAGGCCGCTTATGCAATATGGACGCTGAGGGTTGGCTTTCTGGGAAGGTTTTATTTTAGAATTGGTTGTGATGTAAGATTGTCGAGCCTAGACTGTGCTCGGCAAGGTTCGGCCGGTTATAACCAGCCCATTGTACTTCGCAACGACAAATAAATCATAAAGCCTACGGAATAGAGTCTGGCAAGTTCGATATACGTGAAGAATTGACCTCCTTTTGTGACGTCTATATGCAAGACTGCGAAGAAAGAACATTCTGATTTAATGTGCACACCGATGGATGGTGGTTGTAAAGCCTTTGAATTACTAGGCTTTAGAGAAGAAAAGACGCCGCAATTTGGCAGGAACTGAAGCTTTGTAAAACTGGATATCCATTCTAGGGAAGCCGCTTTACTGGGAGATGCAAACTTTGGTGGTAATGACCTGTCAAAAGCTTCTCGGCATGTCTATACCATAAAGGATGTTAGTGTCGTTCGAAGGATGAATAGTTAGAAGAAGAGCACGATTATAGCCAGAAATATACTACAGAGTATATATAGCACCATCCAGGCTGTCCATACGGAAGAACAATTGCATGCTGAGGGGCTATCGGAGAGGTCGGGGCCAAATGGGCGTGACGAGGCGGCCCGCCCTATGTCCGCGTCGCTGTATTCATCTATTTCGTTGTTAGTATTAGTACGGTTATAGTTGACCGCGGACCCGAATCCACTAAACCGGGCGCCATTATTTCGTCTGATAGCTGTGGGGTTTGAGAAACTTCCGGGTTCTGAGCCAATTCCAATTTTGTGATCGACCAGCTCCCCGGAGTGGGAACTAGGAAGCGCACACGCAGCTGTATCCGTACCCTCCCATTGATTGTCGCCCTCTAATGGAGATGAACCCGGATTTGTTTGCTGGCTAGAGATGCTGTTTCGTTTAGCCTGCTTTGCAGCAGCATCTTTGGCATACCTTTTGATATTCGTGGCCAAACGCCAGAGGAGGTAACCGCACAACTCCCCATTCTCGTGGGTCACCAGTTTCTGAAGAACGGAGTGGTCAAGGTTCTTTTCAACGATCTTCGACAGTTTAGAAGCCCATTGACTTCTTGCTAGGTCTCCTGAATAGGTTAAGTCGATGTTGATGAATGAGTCAGGGTCTGATTGTAATGCATCTTGGATGGCTTGTGTGATTAAGATCATTTCATTGGCTGTTAGGGAGAGCAGTTGCGCTATCGTGGCAGGTGGGAAATACGTCCCTGCGGCAATGTTGGGCGGTCTTTCGCGGGAAAATAAGTCTGGTTGAAGAGGAACACTGTTTTGCGGGTTGTCAGTCCGCGTAGGAGACAAGTTGCCTTGGGTCAGTTGCTCTATCGGCAGATTGTCGTCGCATTCCAGATGCGCCGGGAAAGCCCCAAATTCGTAGCTTCGGTCCGGGTCGTTGTAGTTGAACGATTCCATCTTTCAGTATTTGGAAGGAGGAAGCTTCAATAGATTTATAGTATTCCCTCGGAAGCTTTAGGAGGACTAACAAGAGGATCAAGGAGCCGATCCTTGTAAGCGTGATAGTACCGTTTCGACAGATACTAGATGGAATTTTTCGTTCAGATAATAAAAAGCGGGCAGGATAAGAATATTAAGAATGAAAGGGATTTGCGTCAGAACAGAAAACGACATTATATACAGATTCAGGGGATGGAATGAGGGAATTATTATCAGACAGTGCAGTGGTAAAGATACTAATTGGAACCTGATACCATGAGGGCCTGTGTGAATGGGTCTGCACGCACGCTGCTCGTAGTGACTGTATATAAAGCCGAAGAAAGTTTCACCTGCCGGAAGGTGATTTTACATACACATTGAACTCACGGTATTGTTTTTCTTGCAATGGAAATGTGATTTTGGAAATATTTTGGATTGATTGAGTATGGTGCTATGGTAGGAAGGGTGATAGCGGGGTAAAAGACTAGCTTTTGTGGTGCTTGGTGGTGGGGATTGAAGGGTAAATTTGATACGTGCAAGTGGAATAACGGTCCGTTCGACTGTTAGGCGGAACTCAAGAAATGATACCGGTTGAACAACGACTCCAGATTCTGTAAAGAGCAGAACCACCGCCGACAACAACGTCATCCGATTTCGATCATTTCATGAGCATAGTAAAGACGACACCGAGAATCGCGATGAGAATCGCAATGGTAATCTTCCCTTGGTTGAGAGAAGCGGCCTGGAATTTGAGGTGTTGATTGTCGTTGAGAATGTCCGGTGCCAACTGGGGTGGGTTGACTCGTCGATTGGGAACACCAGGTGGTCTTCCTCTTCCGCGTTTGACAAGAGAAGCTCGCCCACCGCCTCCGATGAGAGAAGTATTGTCGGAATCCTTTGAGCCAGTTAGACTGACCCTCTTCAGCTTTTGCCCGGAGTTAGGAAATCGAATATTGAAGCTTCTGCCCTGTGGTCCGTTGTTATTTCCAGATGGTGGAGTAGCAAATAGACCGCCAGGTTGTGCAAGACTTGCATCAGCGTTCTCCTCACCATTTTGAGACTTGGCAGAGACCATTGAAATATCCCCGTCATAGTCGTCCATGGAATCATCGAGTTCAGCCAAAGAAAGTTTTCTGTCGATGTTTGAGAGACGTCCAAGACCGCTTGGATCTGAACGATATCCTTGGTTGACGGCCCAACGATAGATGAGGAAACCGGCTTCTCTGGCGTTTGATTCGAGCTTTCGAAGAACATCTTGGCGGAGGTTTGCTCGAAGATGGCCCGTCATAATGGAACGCCACTCAGCTTTGGGCATCATAGAGTCTTTTGGCGTCAACTTCGATTTCTGGCAAAGTCGGGGGTTGTCCTGAAGAGCTCCTTTGACGACATCCGAAATGTTGGCGAAGTCCGCTTCGTCGAGACCGAGACGCTGCTGGATAAATCCTCTATTGTAGTAAGAGAGGTATGGGATGTTAGGAGGGTGGTCTCGTTGCAAGATGAAGCCGGAATTCTGGACGGATCCAGAACCGCTAGCTTCACCACCAAGTGTGGCAGGTCGACCTGGAAGTTCGATGAACTCAGGCTCTTCTTCAGAAGTGAGATCTATCAAATCAAGATCTTCGAGAGAATTGAGAAGCTTGTCTCCATTGTTCTGGTGAATTTTAGCTGGGGTAGCCGCGAGCTTTGATGATTCGCCGCTGCCTCGTTGGAGATTCTCCGCCTGGTCTAGAAGTCGCCGGATCCTGTCGTATTCAGGAGTATCCATGTTGAATCGAAGAGACTGGGATGTACTCCGAAATGACAAGCTCTAGATTGAAAGGAAAAGATGGGGTGATATTCGATGAGAGGGCCTTGGTTTTCGTGAAGGTAGTCGGTGATAGTGGAAGGAAAGAAATATTTTTTTGAAGCTTCCTATGAATCAATAATTTTTTCATCGTGGGAATAGAGCCGCTGACGCTAGGGTTGTAACGTAGATATCGTCTGGTATTTGTGGACTACGCGGGCATTCATAGCACATGGGCTCCCCGTGGTGTATCTCGACTTTTACGAGTCTGGTCAAGGGACTTTGAGGCTACCGGTCCGGATATACGGCTTCGCAACGGCGTCTTGGGGACATATCATGGTTTAGGATATCATAGCGGTACTCCGGTTCGCCTCGAACACCTTACTTGGGGGTTGTAGTTGAGTGATCGATGTATATACATGAGCTCAGAATCTGAGACTTCAGCTACATACAAGGTGGCTAGGTCCCAGTATGGTCCAAGAATACCTTCAGACTTATACATATAAGTTACGAGGCCATACATATCCTAGATACTAATCTGAGATCTCACGTCTATAAATTCTTAATTATATTCTTATATAGAGAGGAAAGGCTAGATAGCTTTTGAATTGACAACAAGGCTTGCTAACAATGTATAACCCCAGCCCATTGGCGCTCAAACCCATAAAGGCATCACTAAAACCACCTAGTGATAAAAAGATATCACCAAAACTCCTCAACTTCCAGATATGCCCATTAACAGGCGTTGTTTTGTCGGTAGCGAGATAGCCAACGGTGAGATAAACTCGTGTGATGATTGCAGCAGAGGAAGGCAAATAATATGCGCCAAATAAGGAATGGAAACGAATTGATTTAAAAAACAAGATAATTACTTAAGAATTGGCAAAATGAGACTGAAATGAAGGGCTTTCATAGAGGAGGTGCTGGAAGCGTTAGGAGAGTAATCTGGCTGGCAAACGGATTCCCATACTTTTGGACCATAATTATGACCCAAGGTAAAGCCATCGCGATAGCAATAAAAAGATTTACAGTCAAAAATGGGCCTTGACTTCCGGCATGCCTCTCGCATAGGTCTTCCGGAGGTTGACAATTCCGCGGCGTTGCTGGAAGACTTCGTTGAATTCCATCCCTTATGTTACCACCGCATTTTTGTTCTGACATGTGGAGCCACAATCGCACCTCGTCTAATAGTTCTTTTGGAGCTTGGGCGCGCTGGAGGTCCAAATACCAACGCTCATCCTCGTATCCAGCATACGAAAATCGATTTTGGACTGCTTGTTGTCGATCTTCTCGTCCTTGTTCGGAGTGAGAGTGTCTGCGTCGTCGTACGGCTTGACTGGGGTAGGTCTGTCGATAAGGTTTTGATTCGAGTATTGGGCCCTCCGCTAGCAAACCGTGATCCTCTTCTTGGTCATCATCTAGTTCATGTGTGTATCCCGCCGGGTGGCCATTTCTTTGAGCCGCCTCTTTAGGACTCTTGAATGCCTGTTTAATTCGACTTTTGCGGTCCGTGAACAGCTTATAGACCAAGTAACTAGCAGCTTCTCGAGGTTGGCATGCTGTCAACTTTTGGAGGATATTGCCTGAGAGAGCCCCTCGAAGCTTTGAGGAGACTTTGTCGAGATCTTGTTGTTTGCCAATGACTTTACGCCAGTTGGCGTCAAGGAGATCTTGGTTTTGCTCCAAAACCAGATCGATTGATGCTCTGAGTTGGGTGAATTCTTGTTCCGTGAGACCCAGAATAGCCATTATATCTGTAGCGGTGTAGAAACTCTTTTGAGTGATGTGTTCCGGGCGAGTGGGAGAGATTTTGAAGAGAATAGGTGTGAGAACCCCGGCGTCTGCTTCAGTCGTTTGATCTGAGATGTATATTGCAGTTTCCGCTCCATCATCGTCGCATTGATCCCCTTGGTCGTCAAGTTGACCCTCCTCGCCGCATCCTTGAGCAGAGTGTGGACTAGAATTCCATCTCTCGTAGCTAGCTATCCATCCTGGAGGCATCCTCTTTCCTCCTTGCGACGGATGTCGTTGGGATGGGGATTCTGTGCATTCTGATCGTGGCAGAGTCTTAGACCCTGTGGCTCGACCAGATCTGTTAACCGGTGTAGAGAACTCCATAGCATATATAATATATATAGGGAGGTGACGGAGTTTCGCAGGAAGTTTCCCTCGTTCGTTGAGCTCGGCGAGGCGTGACGAGGCGTGGAAGTGTGAGGGGGTGAGAGGGTGAGAGGGTGAGAGAAGGCAGGTTGGTGGTGCGATGGAGGTGGATAGGTTTGATGGAAGTTGATAGGTGGATGGATGAAGCAGCTTTAGCTCAGTATCTGTCCCCGATACCGGTAACTGAGGTCACCTGACCGCTCTTGCCCTAAGAAACAGTCTTCCTCCAACTCTCTACCATTTCGCATCAAAGCACATACCCTCGACATGCTAACAACATTGACTTGTAGAACTATGCTCCCTAGACAAGAGATGTAAAATCTAATCCGATGTACACCTTAGTAACACCCTAAGAGGGAATGACGCTCCTGATATCTCTGGAAGCATGCTAGGTCGCCCGTGAGATACCGGAAGCTAGTACATTAAGTATTAACCGAGAGGGTAGTTAATATAGGGTATAGTTTTCTCTGCCTTCATGGGGTAGTCGCTTTCCTCATGGGAGAGTTATTCCATTTTCAAAGTCGCCATCGTAATTGTTCTAGTATACAAAAAGCTGAAGAGTTCATCCATCATCTTCAAGAACCTCCTGAAACTTTCATTCACTTTCAGCCTTGAATATTTCAAAAAGAGAACCTTACCAACTTCGCCACCGCGCCTTCCTAGAATCTGTAGAACCAAATACCAACCAAAACGGATACAATTGCGAAACAAACAGCTGGAACATAGACCCAAAACTTCCCAGCTTTGGTCTCAGCTATCTTTGGATCCTCCCGTTTAACCTTCTTGGCTGGTGGCTGGACATCGCTGAGCTCGTCGCTACCGTCGTAATCAGCATTAAGAAATCCCTCGAAGAAGCGATCGATTTCAGTGTCGGTCAAACCATGTCGCTTGAGTTCCTTAGCATGGGCGGCTCTGATGGTACTCCCAACGGAAGTTTCGTCTTTGATGTTAGGGTTCCCGATATCGATAGTTGAATGGGACGTATCTGCTAGGTCCTCCCTGGGTCCACTTCCTTTGGCGCTATTTCTGTACTTCTTGCGGCGTAGGAGAACGAATTTATACAAGAGCCAAGGGGAGACGTCCTTGTAACGGACAGTCAATTTGTCGAGAAGGTGAGAGTTCTTCGAAAGGTCGGATGAAAGATATCTGCTGACCAACTGATGGAATTGGGTACGTTCTTCCTCAGTAGAGTTTTTGGCATCTAGATCGAGGTTGCGAAGGAGTTCTTCGTTGTGGATAGCGGTATCGATGCTGTCACGGATTTGTTCGTACTCTTCGTCAGATAAGCTCAAGGCACCCTTGATGCTCATGTTCGTGGGACTCTTCAAAGTGGCACCCAGTTGAACAGGGCGAGCTCCAGAGATTGGGACATTTGTAGCTTCGATGGTCCCATCGTTGTAATCATTGACGGGACCACGGTCAGCTGGCTTTGGTAGAGTGGAGGAGAGAATGGAGGCGGCCATATTGAAAGGAAAGGATATGGGAGATATGGAGATACGTGTTGAGGGTAACGTCGAGAGGTGAGTACGTTTGCAGATGAATCTGCGTGACGTTGTGATGATGGTTGACGCCGAGAAAGTGGAGGGAATAGAGTACCTGCGATTTATAGAGACCCAGTTGTCGACCTGCCAACACAACCCGCCTGCGACCCCCTCTTTGTGTGGCACGCGGTTAGGGCTTTTCATCAACACACAGAGATCTCTTGCTCTTCTTCCTACTACCTCTCTCTTTTCTTCTCCTTCTCCTTCACAATGACTTCAAGAACACCATATCCTTCAGTTGGCCATCTCTCATCTGTCACTTTGTCAATCGATCTCGAAAACTCTGGTGTAGCTGGACTTCAGGCTCTCCTTGGTGCAGGTGATAACAACAAGACATCCAAGTCAGTCACGCATAAGAGACGCGTTCGGGTTAACAGTAAGTACCATCGCAACATACGCGTTTTCTTCCATCTTCCCAACGGATACCCGCATATTCCAACTACTTTCTTCGTATTCCAAGAAAACTATTCTTAGTGCAGAGACGGCTAGGTGCATACATGCTAACCTCTTCCCTCGGATAAGCCTAGCAACCAGACCAATTGAGATAACCGGTTGCCGAACCAACCAAGTCTATGTCCAATTGATCTTTAACCAAATTTCTCCACCGCGTCTTGAAAGCAGGTCACATATTCCCTCCTACGGGGTTCGTGACTCGGCGTCAAATCCACAGAAGAAGTTCCAAAGACACATCAGCTACGATGTCGGGCCCCACGGAACGAGAGGGGGGTTTCAGCACTACAAAGCAACCAAAAGTTCAGGCTACGATTCCAGAAAACGGGATGCACCAGCGGTCTTGGGAAAGGCCAGATCCCTCAAATGGAATACCTTCCACTGGTAGCTTGGCAATGTATTATTGTAGTCCAGAAGGAGTCAAAAACTACAAAATCTCCAAAGATGAGATAGGCAATATCCTCGAGCTGGACAACCGAGACTACCAAGAGTTTAAGGAGCTAATCGCCTTTCTCTTTACGCATCACCGAGGTCTGCTGCAAATTCGCACTGCCAACACAAAATATATCAAAAACACCGTCTGCGATGCTTGTAACCCCTTCCTGCGGTTTTTGAGTGCTCGGTGTACGAGTGGCCTCTCGAAGCCGACGAAGGTTTATATTATCTCCCCTCACTTGCGTGGATGGCTACTTTTCCAACTTGCATTGCTCGTCAAAAGGGACGTTGTAGAGCAATGGAAGAGAGCCCCAGAGTGGAAGGGTAGCGTTCCGGACAGTCTACGGCAAGCTTTGCTGGACGGTACGTTTCCAGATATCACCTCATTTGATGAGGTCAGTCTACTGGATCAGCTACACCAAGACCGCCCGGAGCCTAGCACTCCCGGCTACGAAGCGAGCTTGATCTCTATTAATGCTTCGTCTCTTATTATGGATACGAATGATGATGGCGATATCGGTCAAATAGATGAAGCCCTGGCAGACGAAAGCCCCGGATCGAGTCAGGAAACAGCCATTCTCCAAACGAGGAATGACACGGAGGACCGGCCAGTTAATGGGGCCAAGGACGAATCTGACTACCTGCCTAGCGCTACAAAACGCCGGTCCAGCACAACTGGCCCTCAGCCTCGAGTAGGACCAGCTCCTTGCGCTATACTGTCCGTAGTGGTCACAATTGTCATCCTGATACTCGCAATATTTGTGACTTAAGCTGGGGGCGCTGGCGTGGGTAGTGAAGGGAAAATGTAAGCCCGTAAACATTTCGTTCCTATAGCGCCCGCAGCAGCTAACCCTAAATCCTTAGCCGAGATTTCATGCAGAAACCATACAGGGTACCTTATTCTCGTCACTATATAGATGGAACGGCGCTCATGACTCTTACTCGCCTCTCGTCTTGCCTAAGTCTTGGGACAGATTCCTATATTTTACATTCTTAACTCGATCTCACTGGGTTCTTTGGGTTATTTTCTGGAACGCTCTTGGTGAAATCACTCCTGGACATGTCAGAATCCGCATCTTTCCTTCTATTTTTTTTTTTTTTTTTTTTTTT